>ML681992.1:16522555-16702956 GCA_007922195.1 Podocnemis expansa
ATATATATATATATATATATATATATATATATATATATATATATATATTTACTTTTCTTGTCTTTGAATTTGAGTCCCTTTAACATTTAATTTAATACTTGTATTTAGTTGTTAGGATGTTCTGTGACAAAGAACAAAGCAGTCTGTAGTACTGCAGAACATGTAGCTCCAGAGTGTGTTGTTACTAATTTTAAAAATTTCCAAAGGTCACACCCATTTCTCAAAAATAGTGAAGGCACATAAATTATAGTCAGCACTGCTCAGAATCTTTCAAGAAGCTTTTAAATAACGGCCTTTTTTCAAACCAATTTTCTTCTGTGAAAAATTAGCACTAGCTAATATTTCAAACAAAATATTTTGCTGCTAGGAAAATGCGCATTTTGTTAAGGTCAAAAGTTTCCACAGCAGGGGGCAGGGCAGTGGGAATGATTTCTGCTGAATTTTCTGTCAGGAAAATCAAAAGTAAATGTTTCTGCTTGGCTTCACTCAAAACAAAACATTTTGTGTGAGTTATGTCATCATTAACTTGTTTATCTACCTGAGTGACTGCAGTGCCTCATGGGACCTGTAGTTCCACTTCTCTTGTGTTCCCATTCTCATCTTTAGTCCCTCTTCCCTAGCTAGACTACATGTACTAGGATGTATCATGGTCTCTGTTTTATTTTGGTTCAATTTAAGCTGATTCCTAACAAATTCAGGCTACACTATAAGAAGACTGGTTTTAACCAAAATAGGAGTGTCGACAAAGGTTTGCTCCTGTTCATTGCACTGGTTTAAAATCACATCTTTAGTTAAACCTGGTGCAGTGGTCCACTGCCGATAAGGTCACATACAGATCCTTTCTCACAATACCCCAGTAGACCCCTGAATTTCTTTCCATCCCCATATTTCTTTTAGAGGCTGCTGCTCTAGTTATTTCCACAATCTCTTCTAGACTCCTGACCTTAGATGGTTAGCTTCAAAGAAAAAGGGTGGTGCATTTTATATTTTTGGGTCTATTTGAAAGGACTCCAGGCAATGTTGATCATGACATGTAGGATATGGCTGAATGGCCCTGCAGTTTGGCCTATGTGGGTTTAAATTGGAGCATTTTGCTGGCATGCTACACTAACGCCTCCATGGAAACTGTGACCCTGCACATGGGATAGTTACTATGCAGCATAATAGTGTGTGCTGAAGTGCATATCTCCATAGGCTAAACTATAGGTCCATGTGGACAAGTCCCCAGAATGGAGCTAGATAGCACCCAACCCACTCATGGAGGGGAAGGAGTGAGGAATTGCTCCTTCTTTGAGTCCCACCAGTGCAAACTACCCCAAAAAGACAAAGAGAAGGTAGGGGCACAATTCTCCTACACTCCCTATCATCAGGGATATATGTTCAAAGGAAGAATGTAACAGGCACAAACTCTTGCACGCTGATACACTTTGTCATAGATTATGCTTGCTGAGATATGCTACCTTCTGGAGTTTTCCCTAGGGGTATGTTCACACACACTTCTTATTTCGAAACAACAGAGGTTGTTTTGAAATAAGAACTGCCATGGCCACACGACGCACGGCCATTTTGAAACAAGCAAACTGCTTGTTTTGAAATGACCGCTGTTCTTTCGGAATGGCTAAAACCTCGTTTGGTTTCAAAACAGCCCTGTGCGGACATGTTGTTTCGGAACAAAGTGTTCCGAAACAACATTTGACCTCCCTCCCAGGGTGCTAAGCACCCTGGGAGGAAGGGCTGCCCCCTCAGCACCCTGGCCAGGGAACCCTCAGCACCCTGGCCAGGGTGCTGAGGGGTGTCCGCTGGCCGGCGGAGGGGACTGCAGGCACCCGCAGGGTGCAGTGCAGAGGGGCACTGCACCCCACGGGTGTCTGCAGGGGACAGCAGATACTCGCAGGGTGCTGCGCTGCACTCCGTGGCTGCCTGCACAGGGCTGCAGGCACCCGGGGGGTGAGGCGCAGGGCTGTGCCTCACATGGTGGTTGCCTTCACAGGGCTGCAGGCACCTGTGGGGTGCAGCGCCTGGCTGTGCTGCACCCTACGGGTGCCTGCAGCCCTCTGCAGTCCCCTGCAGACATCCACGGGGTGAGGCGTAGCCCCGCGCCTCGCCCCGCGGGTGCCTGCAGCCCTCTGCAAGCACCTGTGGGGTGCAGCGCCCCTCTGTGCTGCACCCTGAGGGTGCCTGCAATCCCCTCCCCAAGCAAAATAGCAGGTCCACACTGTGGACCTGCTATTTCGCTCCCTTATTTCGAGGACACTGTTTTTGTCCTTCAGAATAAGGTGTTTCGAAATAAAGAGTTATTTCGAAACGTCTTGTTTCAAAACAAGCCCTCCCTGTGTGAACATAGCCTAGGATAACAATAGTTTCACTTAGTCCCCAACACTGAGCTACACCTCAGTGCCACAACTGAGCTCCAAACTTTATTGTCCTTTGTTTGATAAATCTTGTTTTTAACCTAAAATGAAACCAAAATATAGCTATTGTTATTGCCAAAAAAATAATCAGTCTGTCAGGCTGCTTAGAGTTACAAATCATACTGGCAAGCCAGGCTAATGTCATTGTTTAGGATTCATATTTTTTTAAATATCCTTTCTAAATAGTTATTAGAGTTTTTGTATTAATATGGAACAAGCAAACAAACCCCAGTACACCAAGTACTGATTCTTGTGCTGTGTTCTGGCACATTCCTTGCCTACATCTAAAAGCTCTTATTTGGTCAGGGAGCCTACCTTGGCTACTCTCAAGCTGCTCAGTTCCAGCCAACACCTTGGAGGTACAACTAGCAGCTCCAGTCTGTGGTGTCCAAGATCACACCAGGAGGGCACAATGCCCCTTATCCCTGTGTCCTTGGGGGATCATCATCGTCATCATCATCAATACTGAGCTGTTATATAGATCAGTGTCCCTTTAAAATGGTTAGTGCTGTTCTCCCAATGTTACATGTAGAGATACTGAGGCACAGGGAGAAGTGACTCATCGAAAGTTATGCAGTAGTCAAAAGCCAAGCCCTATGCCTTTACTTGACTGACACCTTTGAAATAGAGCTACCACACAGGAGAGACAAAGACTAGTTAGAGCTGAAGACATGTAATCCTCCCACTTTGAAGCCCTGATTTTGAGGACTCACAGTGACTGTGCCACGATTCTCTATGTTCTTTTGTGAGTGACCCCTTAACCCTGAGAATCGTGACTCAGAGTCACTCTCAGCTCTACCAGCTGTAATGATACCTTTCAATATAACATCTATGGTCAGACTGCCACTGTTACCTGTGTTGAATAGTCACTTACTCCATAGGTAGCACAGATAGAGTCAGCATGAATACATGCATGAATACATTTTCACCTGTGTGAATAACAGCTGCGCAATCAGGTCTTTAGATACTAGCACAGAGTGGGCAAATATTTTGGCTTGAGGGCCGCATTGGTATCTAGACAGACTTGAGAAGGTGTGGGAAGGGACAAGGCTGGGAGGAGGGAGGGACTGCTGCTCTCTGACCAAGATTGGATGCTACTCGGGCTGGGCCCATGTGGTGTGAGTGTGGGTAGCAGCTGCTGTGCTCTGGCCAGGATGCTGCTGGACCCTGTGGGGAGCATTTCTTGTGCTTCTAAAGGTCACCTCTGCTGGGGCCCACATGATGGGACAGGGATGGTGACTATGCTCCAGCCAACAAGGGCGCCACCGCTGCATGCAGTGGCACCGGGAGGGGGGAGCAGCTACCATGCACCTACCAGGAAGAGCCTTTTGGGCCCACATGGTGGGATGGTGATGGGTCTGGTGGGAAGAATGACTGCTAAGGACCAGGCCCAGATGGAGGGCTGAATGCTGCTACAGGGTATAGTTTGCCCACCTCTGTACTAACACCAGTAGATTAATAGAGATGGATTCATAGATTGAAAGTGGCCATTAGGAACATTTAGTCTGACATCCTGTAAAATATAGGCCACAGCTCCTCTTCTGTAATTCCTGCATCTAGTCCAACAACTTGTTGTTGAACTATAGAATATCCACTTTTTATTTAAACATCCAAATGATGGAATACTTATTACATCTCTTGGCAGTATACTTCCATGGTTAATTACCATCAATTAAAATTTGCATATTGTTTCAATTTGGAATTTTGCATGGTTCCACTTGCTACCATTCACTCTCATAACAATTTTGTCTGATAAATTAATGAGCTCTCTTCTGTTGGAAGTGTCTTCCTGCATAGATAATTATAGACTGTGATCAAATCAGCTCTTAGCCTTCTTTTTAATAAAATATCTAGATCTGTTCCAAAGGGGTCCTTTACTTAGGTGTAAGGCATAGATTCATAGATTCATTGAAACTATATGGGACCATGACTGATCATTGAGTCCAGTCTGTTGCACTCATGGCAGAACCAAGTACCCCATTACACCATCCCTAACAGGTGCTTGTCTAACCTGCTCTTAAACACTTCCAATGATGGAGATTCCACAACCTGCTTAGGCAGCTTATGCCAGTGGTTGGTCACCCTGACAGTTAGGAATTTTTTCCTAATGTCCAGCATAAACCTCCATTGCTGTAGTTTAAGCACATTGCTTCTTGTCCTAGCATAAATAGTTAAAGAGAACAATTTTTCTTTCTCCTCCTTGGCTATGTCTACACTAGAGGGCTCAGTTAAGTCAACTTAATAAGGTCAGCTTAAAGTCAACTTTATTAAGTTAACTTAAAGAGTCTCCATCTGTTTAAATTGACTTTATAAGGTCGACTTAAGCCAGGGGAACCATTTAAAGCTGAATTAATAAAGTCAACTTTAAATGGATCACCTGGCTTAAGTTGAGTTTATAAAGTCAACTTTAATGGCCACATTTTGTTAAGTCAACTTAATAAAGTTGGCTTAACCCTTAAAGTCAGCATTAAGCATTTGCTTAAGTCAACTTAATGAACTCCAAATGTGGCTATGGAGTTACTTAAATCAAATTAAGCCTGGTTACATTAACTTATACCTCCCGTGTAGACATAGTCCTTGTGACAACCTTTTAGGTATTTGAAAACTTACCTTGTCCCCTCTCAGTCTCCTCTTTTCCAGACTAAACAAACCAGGTCTTTCAATCTTCCCTCATAAGCCAAGTATTCCAGACATTCCTGTTGCTCTCCACCAGACTTTCTCCAATTTGCCAGCATCTTTCCTGAAATGAGGAGGTCAGAACTGGACTCAATACTTCAATTGAGACCTAATCAGGGTGGAGTAGAGCAGAATTACTTCTCATGTCTTACTTATAATACTCCTGTTAATACATCTCAGAATGATATTTCCTTTTTTTTTTTGCAACGGCATTACACTGTTGACTCATGTTTAGCTTGTGGTCCAGTATGACACACAGATACCTGTCTGCAGTACTCCTTGGCTTCCAAATCATTCTTGTAGCTCATCTCAAAACCCTGCCCATTTTTGCAACATGTTTTAAAAGTGAAAAATTCATCACTCTTTTATGAAAGTAACAGGCAGCCCAGCAATACTGACAGATAAGTAGATAAATTATGTAATTTTTGCTTATTGACTGCATTATGAAGATTTACTGAACTGATGCAGCTCTAAGTTAAAAGTCCTATGTTAAAATTAAGAAGGTAACCAGCTACTCCCCTTTCCCAAAGCAAAGGCTATCTAATGGAGCAGCTACAACACATCTCAAGACCATTGAAGTTGTTTAAACGATAGACTGTTTTTTCTTTCTCCTGGTCAAAAGAGTTCTGAATGTAATTTATATTTTAATTGTTACCTCTCTCACTGTGAGTGTAGAGAAATGTGAGCAGTCCATGCTCCTAACTTATCCTCAGTATGGATCTCTTACATATGCCTCCATCATTTTCTTAGGAAGTATTAAAATTGTCTGTAATGATCTAAACTGGCTAAAGATCAAACATTAATGAGTTAATATTTTCTCACTAATATTAATAGATTGGATGTATGTAATTAACATATTTTTAAAGAGTCTTCAGATGAGGAGTCTCAGTGGAAGCCCCTGTATCAGACTACTTATTCGAAGAACTAATCAATGTTATAAGAAAAAAGATTGCTTAAGAAAATTTCTTCATAGCTTTTAGTTTTCAGGCTCACTGGATTACACAAAACAAAAGAAGAGTCTTGTGGCAGTTTAAAGACTAAAAAAATTATTTTTTGCATGAGCTTTTGTGAGCAAAGTCCCATGTCGTCAGATGCCAGAGTGAAGAAGGCTTACAGGAGATAAATAAATTTATTAGGCTTTAAAGTGTAATGTAAGTTTTTCTCCACTGTGGTATGTGGTGACATGGGACTTTGCCCATGAAAACTTGTGTGCTAGTCTTTAAAGTGCCACAAGACTCCTCTTTTGTTTTGCTGAACTAGATTAACACAGCTACCCCTTTGGAACTTGGTTACACAAGTTATATTACAATACCTGGTGATTATCTTTGGACTAATAAAATGTCAGTTTAACTAGGGCTAAGAAAATACAACTAAAAAAATGTTTAGACTTAATATTTAGATAAACTTTCTGATGGGGCGTGCTATTAGGTTTTGGAACAGTCTCCCAGCTGAAGTGATTGTATTCCTGACTAAATGTACAATAGGGAATAGTCCTCTGCTGCCAGCAGAATAGATCCTTGTGTATTATTTTTAGTTAATAGTTTGGCATCCAGAAGTTTGCTAGGAGCTTTACAGCAAAAACAAAAATAAATGATCCCTACCTTGAAGACCTTACCATCACAGAGACCATGAGCAAGAAGAACTTGGAATGAGCAAGAGCAATAAATAATAGGAGTAACGGAGTGACACAGAAGAAACTTTTCCATCTGTAGGTTCATAGACTCCAAGGCCAGAAGGGACCACTGTCATCATTTAACCTGGTTTCCTGTATGATAGGCCAGAGAGCATCCTCCCAAAATTATCTATGCCATCACTAGAGTCTATGTGATTTCCCTATGCCCCTTTTGCACTGTACTAGCATTGTAAATGGGATGAGAAACCAGGCAGAAACAGTCCTCTCCTCAAATGCCTTTGGTGTAAGGGACTTCCATGACTAGCATGGAGCTGCCGTAAGAGCACTAAAGCAGACCCAATCACAGCATCTAATGTAGAGAACAAATCAGAGGCTACATGAAGATCGCTGGAGTACTGTTGTAGTCATCCTATTCTCAGATGACAGACAACACACAAGGGGCCATTGCAGGCAAGTTTTTGAGTTAGAGCAACCCTGAGGCTAATTTAATTTATGGCAGATCTCCTAATAACTCATAAATAAGGGGACAACAAAGTTGGCTTTTCCCCTCCAATCTTGCCTTTGGCAAAGGAATGGAGCAACACAGAATCAGGGCATTCAGTTCTATGAATTCTATACTCAATAGGTTTTGTATGTTAATAAGCATGCTGTTGTTTTCTCCAGTCTATTTTATGAGGGCATAGCAAAGGCAGTGGGTATTTGATACTGCAGTAGCGTGTTTTACTAAGTTGCCATGAATGTACATTTCTTCAGGTGGTTGTCTTTTTCCAGCCCATTTTCCAAGTGATCTTAGAGGAGCTAGCAACAAGAGGGCTTCTCTGACAAAAAAAATCACTGCATTGTTAGGTCTCACTTACTGCGGTTGTAGTAGCCTGCTGGTGAACAGAAAAAGAAAGAAATTAAAATGTTTTTCCCAGAGAAGTAACTTCTATGACAAGAAAATTCCTAAGAAACATTATTGGGGTCCTCAAAAACTCCTTAATCATTACTATTATAATTATTTATTTTATGACTAATAATATGATAATTATTATTATTTATTTTCAGATTGTGCAGTTTTCCTGTTGGGCCAGTCTCAAATTCTGAAAAGGGCACGGAAAAATGCTTATTATTTTCTGGTTTTGATTTTCATGTTTTCACAACACCTAATATTTCAGAGGGGGTTTGTTGGGGCTAATTGAGTGAATTTTTCTGGTTTCTAGAACTTTCAATTTAATAAGGCTCTGGATAGTACTGAACGTAAAAAGAACAGGGCTTTAGTGGATTTTTTTAACAATGTGTTTCCATCCTTTGTTGTTTCTGTCAGATAGCTGATGCAGGTTATTAGAAAGTGGGAAAGGGAAGGAGGTAGCCTTGCACTTTGAGGGCTGAAGAAATTCTTGATGGGGGTGTATGTGATAGTATAGTCTTGTTGAACATTGAGAGCAAAGTGCAGCTAAATAGAGAGATGGTGCTAGCACACCCAGGACCCTACACAGGTGCATGTTTGGGCCTGCCCTCACCTACCTGCAAAATTTTAATTGCATTATTTCCATAAACCAAAACATTTACCAAAGCAGCTTACACAACTATTACATTGTTAACACCAATTTAAATAAGATTAAAGGTATTTTGGGTAAAACAACTAGACTAATATGGCTGCCTTTTTGGAATTTGGTATTTTGGGTATAATACTAACCTGAGACCTCCATGAGCTGCTTGGGGCATGATCTGTTTATACCTAGCACCACTACTGTCTGATGTGATATGCAGCAGTTCAGTATGAAACATTTATAGATGTGACATTAACAGTGGGGATCTTTAATAGTAGCAGATCAGGAAAGCATAGTATAAAACATTGATCATCGGGTACTCTAAATTGGTTTGTTAATGGGAACAAAGATAAAGGGTGATGTGGCCACAAAAAATCAAATAACAATAGCCGGGTGGAGACAAAGGAAGCATGTTGGAATTAAATAGATACATACTTTATAGAACAAAAAAAAGCAATGAGTCTTGTGGCACTTAAAGACTAAAGACTTATTCATCACATGAGCTTTTGCGGGAGAAAATCCCACTTCGTCAAACACTTTGAAAAGCAAATCTTTATCCAAGAAGAAGATAAATGAATATATATGAGATCTATGAGCTAATGTGAGAATAATTTAAGCATACATTACATGACCTTTGGAATCAGTGTAACCCGGGGCTCAAAAATAAGAGGGAATGAAAGCCTGCTTTTTCAGATAACATTAGTTTCCTTTGTTCTGCATATTAAGGTTTCCCAAAACTAGCCATTATAAGATCCTGCTTTCACTTGCTCATAACTTTGGCTGACATTAACTGTTTGGGTTAAATTTTTCTTTGCTGGGTGTCAGCTAAAATGGGTCAGCCAGGAAGAGGGCTAGAAAAAAAAAGTTGTTTTGCCCATGTTAAAAAATTGGATGTTTTATGTCAGTGTTTTGGATCAGTGAATGGATGGTGCTAACTGAATGAGAAGGTTTCAATATTTCTGATTGCTTCATTGTTCAAAGCATGGTCATAGACTTTTTTGCCCACATGCCATTCATACACCCTCTTCTGAATAAGAATTATTAATTTCCTCATGATCTTTTTTATAATGTTCATAAGTATATAATGTAGTAGTATGAATAGAAAGCATAGAAAATAAAGGGAGCTCTTTTCATTAAAAATGAATATTTGAGCCTTGATTTTTACATACCCTTTTATTAGTTATGACTGACTTCCCTGTCAACAGCAACAGCTTAGAATTGCAAACACTCGGGTTTTACAAAATATTATAAAATGTTATTGCATCCAGGGGAGCATTTCTCCAAATCTGCAGTTTTATCGTAGGCAGAACATTTTATTGATAGAGTCAGTATTTGGCAAGATAATACATAATACCTGATGCTTGATCATATTTGTAAGCAAGCAAGCAAGCAAGCACTAACATTGGGGCTATGCCAAAACTAAAAGTCTGTTTTCTGTTAAAGTTAAAAATGTACAGTTAAGAGGACTATTCATTATTATTTGTTCTAGTACACATAAAACTACTACTGAAAAGTTTAACACAGTTCAGAATAATTGGTGACTCATCCTATACAACTACAGAGCTATGAATTTATGTAATAAAAATTTGAGGGGAAAAAAGATAATTTAACACTCAAATATGACAACTGTATATACTCAGTTAAACAATGGGATTAAGTACCCACTGACTTCCAGTGCCACAGTGAGATGGGAGCACAAGTTTCACTGCAAGTTAATGGGACTTGCATTCCTAAATCACTTGAACCCAGATATTCAAATATATTTAAGAACCTAACTTCCATTGTTTCTCTGAAGATCTGAGTCTTAGGCACTTTTGAAAATCTCACACTTAACTGATAAATATTATGTATGTATATCACTATTACATTTCTGTACCAGCACTGAGGTATGGTAATTACTTATCAGAGTAGTAAGAATTATAGAAGGAGTATACAACTTTAAGTAACAAGGAAGTAGAGTAACAAATTAGAATAATAAGAAGAGTACAAGAAGAAAGATTGTGAATTAGAGCAGTGGTTCCTAATGTGTGCCCTGGGGGCCAAAAGGCTATGTCTACATTGGCAAATTAGTCCAGACTGATTTAGCCCTTGGCCACATTATGCTTTGGCTAGTTCAAACTAAGAAATTTCTTAGTTCGGACTAGGAAAAGCTTAGTCAGGACAAGTAAGACTAAGTGGTTAGTCCAGACTTCTGTGCTTACTTCAAACTTTAGTCCAAACTAAGCATGGGCAAGACTTGAAGTAATGGCTAGTTTGAACTTGAAAAGTTCAAACTAAGCCATTAGTTTGAACTAGCCGTGCATTCTAGTTCAAACTAAAAGATTACTTTGAACTGGGATACACGGCAAGTTCGAACTAAAAAGCCACAGTTAGTCCAAATTAGCTCAAGGTGAGTTTGGACTAACCTCAAACTTATTTAGTTTGGACTTGCAAGTCCAAACTAAATTTTTAGATGTAGACATAGCCAAAGTGGCTGTTGGAATCTTTCAAAGTGGCCCTTGGCTCTTTTACTTCTGGTTGTAAAAGGGAGCTGCTGCCTAGAGGACCCAGGTGGAGCACATTTCTGTGGTGCTAAAAGAACAGTGCAGGATCCTTACTGCAACCAAGGGGTGGGAGATCAGTGCTCCCCTCCCCCTGGATGTAGCAGAAAGCAAGGCAAAAGTGCTCTGCCTTGGTCCATAGACTCTGGGGTCCAGGCTAGAGCACAAGGAAGAGAGATTGATGCTCCCCTTCCCCAGATCCAGCAGAAAGCAAAGTTCTCTGCCTGGGTTCATAGGTGCCAGGGTCCCTGCTGGAGCCAGGGAACTTGTGACCCAGGTGGAACCCATGGGGCTACAGGACACAGGCAGTTCCCCTGCTACAACTAGGGGAATGAGAGATCAGCAAAGAGGGAGGCAGCCTCCTCAGTGAACTCTTTCCACCTGGCTGCAGAGCAGCGGGTGGGAGAAGACATGATGGTGGAGGCTGGTGGCCCTTCAGGGTTGTAAAAATGATATTTATGGCCCTCAAGTGAAGAGGTTGGAAAACACTGCATTAGAGTAACATGGAGTATATATGAAATCTATATATTATTAATATAGGATTGCAGTAATGAACTGTTGGGATACATGTTAAATTGAATAAAATTAAGGATCTCTTTTTTAATATAATATATAAACACAGATTTACCCCCTTTCATCCCTTGCAGACCCTTGTGAAAGAAAGGAACTAATTTTGTTAAATTGTAAATAAAAAGTTAAAGAAATATAAGAACTCTAGTATAGCATAGCCACAAGTAATAGCAATGAAACCTTAGAAGATTATAAAACAAATTCTGCAAGATTTATACCTCACAGTGGCTGAGTTCAACAGACTCACATGAATAGTAAAGAAGGATGTACTTTGTTTTAAATTGCTATATACAGTCTCCTATGCAGAATGTATCTAAGAGCATGGAAACAACAGTTTGGGTTAGCAGATTTCCTGTTTGTTAAGCAGAAGTCAACAGTAGCTCTGTGCAAAAATATTGAGTTTGCTTCTCTCTATCTATAGGCAGTAAGTCCAGTCGTTCTACATTTGTGACACATAAGGCAATGTTTCATTTAAAAGCTTTTCCAATTCTGCCCTCACAAAATCAAAAGTGTACATTAATTTGTTCCTGGCACAAATTAACCATTTTCAAAGAAAAAAAGTAGGATATTTTAAAATAAAAATCTAGTCCCCATCTGCATTTCTGAGGTCAAATTGAAAAAATTACTTTATGCTTTTTGCTGCGCCCCCTCTGAAAATTTGGCATGCAACACAATTCTCTGCATGTAGTACAGAAATATATTTTCGTGCTTGTTTCAGTTCCATTTGGATACAAATAGATAGATGGATGGGTGATTTAAAAAGTAGCTAGATGCTGTCGTGAATTTTAGTTATATTCAGCAACCAGTTAATGAACATCTTAATCCAGCCAAGGACCCAGACTCATTGCAGTAGTTCATAATCTTTCAGGAGGCTAATTAGGTACTTAAACATAAATTATGGAGCCTAACTCTAAGGCAGGTTTGAAAATTTTGGCAAATAACAATTAATTCACCATGGCATAGGTGAACAAAAAGAACTATTGCATCTTATTACAAACCAACAAGAGCCTGGCATAGCTAGCCCCTGCAGACATCTTCTCCATGGATTGTAAACGATTGCACTACTTAAAATGTGATTTAGACAGTAAATAAAAAGAAGCTGCTGTGGATGTCAAAGAATGAAAAGGAAGAAAGCAATTACTGTCTGTTCAATGGGGCTGTTCAATTACAATCCTCAGAGTACTTAAATAAATGACTGTGTGTAGCCTCCATGGCACAAGCTATTTTCTTTATTAACCTGCAGAAACTTCTTCAGATACTAGTTTTCTTTTATCTGCTCATTTGCTTGCTTTTTACTACTGGCATCTCATATGTTCTTCATAGTCTAGATCAGGGGTTTCAAACACATGGCCTGTGGGCCGCATGCAGCCCCTAAAGCTATTTCCCGTAGCCCACAATGACACTATCGTTACCAGTGTTTGCAATATTGTTGCATGAAAAAGTTTCAGTGGTGCGGCCCTCGGGCTAACGTCCTAGTCTTCATTGGTCCTCATGGTGATTTGAGTTTGAGACTTCTAGTCTAGATGGCTACGTCTACATTAGCCCAAGTTAGTTTGGACTTGCAAGTCTGAACTAAGAAGTCCGAGGTTAGTCCGAACTAACCTTAGGCTAGTGTGAAATAACCCCAGACTTTTTAGTTTGACCTAACCAAGCGTTCTAGTTTGAACTAATGTTTTAATTCGAACTGGAACATGCAGTTAGTTCAAACTAACTTTTTAACTAAACTTTTAAAGTTCAAACTAAGGTTTAGTTTGGGTCTTGCCAGTGCTTAGTTCTAACTACAGTTCGAACTAAGTGTGGAAGTCCGAATTAAGCTTGGTACTTATTAGTTCGGACTAAGCTTTGCCTAGTGTAGCCAAGGGCTAAATTAATCTGGTCTAAGCTTCCTTAGTCCACTCTACATTGCCAACGTAGACATAGCCAATAAGTCAATAATGACCAAATGCCCTGCCCATGGGGCTGAGTACCACTTTAAAGGGGAAGCTCCTTCCCTCATATAGGTGGGCAGCATTTGTGGAATATGATGTAACAGCCTTCTTAGCCTATGTGCAATGTGCCTTGGATGGCACCTGGCCAGGAGTCATCACCAGTTTGGCCCACTGGTTGGATAATTAGCTTCCGTGACCCAGGCCACATACATGCAGGGAGCATGATGTGAATACTGATCTGTGCTCCTGATGCATCAGTAACTAGTGCAATTGATGTACACAGTCCTGCCATGTAACAACATTCTAACCTTTTAAGACCTTGTTTGTGGAAGGGAAACAAAAGATTAATTTTTTACCAGCACTGTGTGCTATGGGCTTTGTTTAATGATGTCAGGGAAAAACAAACAAAACCATCTTTGCATACAATGAAGGCAAAACAAGTGATGTCCCTTTGGAGCTGGGTCTGTTGTGTCCCCTATATATGAAAATATTGATTATGACTGAAAGGCAATTTCTTATCATAGAGTTTGTTGGTATAAGGCTCAATGGGCCTTTGCCTGATGTTACTGAAAGATTGGGTAAATGAAAAGGTGATAAATAATATATGGATCTTTCTCTCAGTTGTAAATAGAGAATTTCAGTCTCCATTGATGTCAGCCTGCCACCTTTCATGAGCATTTAAATTCACTTACACAGGGGTAGCCATGTTAGTCTGTGTACAGCAAAATGAGAGTCCTGTGGCAGACTAACAGATTCCTTTGGGCATAAGTTTTCATGGGCTTCAACCCACTTCATCAGATGCAAATTCACTGAGAGAGAGAAGAAATTTAAAAATCAACAACATTAAAACTTCCACTGGTCTCTTTAACCAAAAGACCATACATATTTATATACAATGTACATTTTGAGTGCCAGGTTTAAGTGCCTCATAATATGGAAGAATTAATTCAGCACATATTCCTGATGGAGGCCTTTAATGATTATAGCTTTAAAGTGTCTGCACATGCCTCTCTCTGGAGCTGTTAAATTCAGCTCACATCAGCCCAGATGCAAAATTTCCCAGTGGCTATAAATATTTCTGTATTGCCGTGTCCAAAGTGATACACAGGGAGTACACCTGAAAATGGTTCCCAGAACACCAGTTTTAAAATAAATGTGCTATGCTTTTTAATATTTCAACTCGAAATATTTGGCTAAAGACACTAAGGATTTCTGCAGGAAATGTGAGATTTGTTACCTACCGTTGTGGATAACAAAGTCAAAATCACTGTACCCTGTGGTAGGATAAATTTGCAGTTTCCATTCAGATCCATTAGAACACACAACTAAATGGCAACACATGACAATAGTTGCTATGTTAGACCATTTTTATACTCTCTTTAGAATGTAATAGAAAGGTAATAGCAGGAAAACAAAAGAAAATGAACTATATGCTTAAATGAATGACATGCCAGTTCCTGCTTTCATAGTGAATGCATTTTGGAAATATAAATTAGAAAATGAAATGACTGATCTGTATAAAATTCTTTTTAAAACCGTGCTTCGAGTGAATTCTATTTTATTTACAGGTTTTATATGGGGTGAAATTAAACAGATGTGGGATGGTGGACTACAGGACTACATTCATGACTGGTGGAACCTAATGGATTTCGTAATGAACTCCTTATACTTGGCAACAATTTCCTTGAAAATTGTTGCATTTTCAAAGGTAATCATTCTATTGTTAACTAATATTTATAAGGAACTATATTAACTACTTTTTGGCTTGCTTTTATATTTAAATGTCTCTTAGATTAAGAGTCTACTAAAACAATTCGCTGAATCACTTGAATAAATAGTCAGTTTTTCCATCTGTAAAATGTCTCTAATCCTTACTCTATGCTACAGAATATTGAAAGGCTTAATTCCTGAAGAACAGTAAAGCATTTTGAGATGTTTGGATGTAAGGTACTTTAAATTGCAAGCATTATTATTATTAGATGTGGATGTTAGTACAAAATATATTTTATGTCAGATAGTTTTGCATAATTTTTTTCTCCTGAAACTTTAGTACTAAGATTAAACAAATTATACACAATTTCATGGTAGAATTGCATGAAAAATTCAAATCGAAATGTGAAGAAAACCCTTAAAAAGCAATTTTAGCATGCTTTTGGTCCAATTTCATCAATAAACTAAAATGTAATATGGATCTTGGCTCAATAATATAAGCACTGTTGGGTAGAATTAGTCCATTTAATTCCCCGTTGTTATTTTTAATACATATAGCATTATCAGAATTTGAAATTTCTTACAGAAAAATATTCATTTGTTTCAAAAGCATGAATATTTAAATATTGCATGTTTTCAATGTGAATTCAAAATTTTATGGATGTTCCTTGTAAAAATTAAATATTCCTCTTTCAAAATGCTCATGAATGAGAAAAAGATGTATTCACTTCAATTTCATGAAAAACTCATCAGCAGTTTCACATAGGTCCAATCACTTCTAAGTCAGATACCTTTCTAAATTATGTTGTTCATTATCCTCATCTTCGTTTACTGACTTCAAGTTATTTCTACCAAGTATCCAATTCCTACAGGGCCAGATCATCTTCTGTGGCAGGGGCTAGTAGGTAAAAGGAAACTTTATGAGCAGATAAAGAAGCAGATTACAGGCAACTCCCTATTTTCAAGGCACAGCTATTCTGGCTGCAGCCTTGGCATAAGTTTAGAGCAGCCTATGAGCTTCTTTAATTTATGTCAGTTGGTGATAGCTCATAATGGTCCATATGCCCAGCTGATATTTGGCAGACTGGAACAGAGATGCTGTGCATAAATGACCTGCCTCTTCCACCACATCAAATGGTCCTCAACTTTTGACTCTATTTTGAAACTTACTGTTTCCTATGACCCCAAACCACAACAAAGTATCCAAGGAATCCAAGGAGTTTGCACATTAAGTATATTATTTACATTCTCTAAGGTGATACATGGGCTTGCACCTTGTACCACAGCTTCTCAAAATCCAGTGATGTAGTAGAAATTGCATATCTAATCTCCAGTGTTACATTAAAGGTGGATCAATACCAAGACTTGATGGATGCATGTATGATGAATCCAGCACCAGACAATTATGTGCTTGCAAATGTCACCAGCAGTTTCAATGTGCATACTAAACGTACAGGCTATTCATTCTTCACTGTGAATCAGAACCGCAGGAGAGAAAGTCAGGCATATGTTCCTCATAAGAATTGATCTCAGGAAATTTTGATGAGCTGGTTGATATCAGCTGTTGCCAAATCCATGGAATCAGGTTTGCACTGAAAGTGATTTCACACCCATTCATATGTTGTCATGTCCAAGACAGGGAAAAAAGGATGCAAACTGTTCCTCCATCTGGCTGAGATGCTCAATCATCACCTGTGTGGGAGGCTCAATAATTTCATTAACAGCCAGGAACTTGCAAAGCTGTAGGAAAGATTTCTAATTTGTCTTCAATCGATTTTTCATCCAATTTTTTTCTTTCTTCATGAATCCTGTGATTCTATCACTTAGCTGAAGTACATGGGTGTTCTTTTGTTGCAGACCTGTATGCAGTTCATTCAGTTTTCCAAATGTATCTGTGACATAGGCAAGAAGGTACACCTTCCTTTGGTCACATAGAAAATCAACAAATTCACTCTTTTTGCAGTCCATTGCATAAACATGTAACTTGCTTCTCAGTTCAAAAATCATCCCACTACTTTTTTCTCTTGAGAGCCAGTGAGCTTCCATGTGGGATAACATGTCATGATCAGACCCTATGTCTTCACACAATTCTGTAAACAAGACGTGTGAAGAGGCTCTCTTGAGGTAGTTCACAATAGATGATACTGCAAAACTTCACCTGGCTCTGAACTCAGAGCTCTAAATGTCTCTTGTTCACCATGAATCATGCAATGAATCTACACAGCAGAAGGCACAGCTTTCTTTACCAAGGCATATAGACCTGCCTGTGGCATGCCATGGTTGGAGCTTCATCTATACAAAATCCTATGAAATGATCTCCCAGGATATTTTTGTCTTGCATGTAGCCATATAACATATTAAACATTCCTTGTGCTGGCTTGTGTCCTGGAAGAAGGAGATAAGACAGAATATCATTAAGAATTGTGCTGTCCCATGTCTATTTCACAAAAGCCAAGAAATGTGCATAATGGACCTCTTCAACTTGAAGAGGAAAAGCATGTGTATTTTTTAGACTCTCCACTAGTGCATTTTCCTGATTGGTTTCTATTGCCTCAGTCCTTTAATTAACTACATGTCTTTGAGTCTGTTTGCCTCGGTTTCGCCATACATTGAACAAAAATTATTAGGAGGATGGGGCAGATAACTTACAAGGAGAGACTGAAGAAACTAGGCTTATTTAGTTTGCAGAAGAGAAGACTGAGGAAAGATTTGATAGCAACCTTCAAGTACTTGAAGGGATACTCCAAAGGGAACTATGCTATTCTCAGTGGTGACAGAGGACAGAACAAGGAGCAATGGTTTCAAGTTGCAGCTGTGGAGGTCTAGATTGGACATTAAGAAAAACTTTCTCACTAGGAAGCTGGTGAAGCACTGGAGTGGGTTGCCAAGGGAGGTGATGGAATCTCCATCTTGGAAATTTTTAAGACCCAGTTGCACAAAACACTGGGTTGGATGATCTTAGTGGGAGTGGTCCTGCTTTTAGAAGTTGGACTAGATGACCTCAAGAGGTCCCTTCCAGCCCTGATATTCTGTGAGTACCGTCATAACACTGATTGTGTCAAGAGAAATCAAAGTTCCTCCGGTTGTGTAAGGTTTCTTAACCTGTGCAATGCAGTAACTTACCTCAAATGATGTCTTTTAAATGGGATCAGAGCTCTCTTGAATTGCAGTTGTTGATGTGTCCAGTGATGGAAAAATGACCTTGGTTTCTTATGGGTTCCCTATAAAGGGCTTCCAAAGGTCATTCAAGTTTATTAGGCTTCATGCTTTTGCTAGAGAACATTGTATGACATAGCAGGCATCTTGACTTTTCTTTGTTCTTGACAAAAACATTGGTGAAGCCATACTCAAAGCCTGACCATATTTGCATGTACATTTCTTGCATTTTTGTATTTTGCACATAATTGAATTGCTAGACTAACTGCTGGAGGATGGAACAGATACTCTGCATAAAAATGAGTCCATTGTGGCTCATCTCACAAGTCAGAAAAAGGAATTTACTGTTAAGCAAATGAGGCCAAGAATTAGGAAGTCCCTGTTCAGTGATACAAGGGGGACAAGGGGCACAGAGACAGTGACTTACAATGATTCTTTATGCTTATGTGCCACCAGGGTACTGTGAATGGCATAAAAAAAATATGGGCCTTGCTGTCAGGAGCTTACAAGTCACTTCAGATTCCCTCTGAAAGTCTCAGGAAAGATGAGCACAGGCTACCAGCTCAAGCAAAGAGGATGCACTGTTGATAAGGCTGCTTCCTACAGATATGGATTCTGGATTCAAGTCTTTCAGCTGAATGCTTGCACAGCATTATGTTGTCAATGGCATCCTCACAGCCACTTCCTCACAACTCACCTGTCCAGACCTGCTGCACAAAGACCACACCAACAGGCCACTATTTTACAAAATGGCAGTGAATGTGCCATACCTGCATGGTCACACCATGAAGAAGCTGCCATTTTATAGATCAGCTTCCTTCATGGTGTTTGTGGACCATATCTGGACACATTGGGGGACAGATGGCATCATCTCTTGGACAAAATCTCCCCCATTGGATTCGCAACCTCATCTACTGATGGCGGAAACCCATTTGGAATCACAACCAACAGTATAGGAACTGCTTCCTCATGTCCTACAAAAAGGAGAAGGTGTTCGGCATAATGGGTTATGAATTGGTCATGGAAAAATAGGCAAAAATCACAGACTCAGGAAGCAACCATGGTAAAAATGAATAAAATCATGGTATGGTCATGGTCATGGTCATGGCCATGGTCATGAAAATGTGTAATTTTTAACAATAAAGTAATACAAAATGTAATCTTTACATTGCCCAGCCTCAGGCACCTCTCATAGCCAGAGGCGATACTTACCCACAAGACTCTCCTGCCTGCCAGCCCTACAGTTGGATGTTGCCTCCTGGGTCCTAGTGCTAGAAGAGTTCCAATTCTGTGTATGCAAGATGTCCTAGCATATATAGAAGTGGAAAGCCATAAGGTGGAAGTTGAAAGGGGTATATTTCACAGAAGTCAGGAAAGTCACAGGAGGTCACTGGAAATAATGGTTTCCACATGTCTGATCATGATGCTGAGCACTCCTCAGAAGAATTCTCACATAGGCAGGTTTTGCCAGATCTGAGTTTCTGTGCATCACTCAGGAGAAGCAAAGGTATTTGAAAAGGTGGAAAAAACTCTGTCGCTTTTATTCAGAAAGCTAATGAATTGTGCTCAGATATATGGACACAGTTTCACATACAGTGATCAGGAAATAACTTTTTTACTCTTCCAAAGTGCAAAATAACCCCCTCAATGCAAATCCTTCTAAAGCACCGCAGACATTTAATTTTTCATTTTAGATCAATATTAACTTGAAAAAAATAATCCTTTTATCTCCCTGACAGCTTCTGCCTTTTACTCAGATTCCAGTGTAGTAGTATCTGAAGCAATATTCATCCATTACCCTCCTAATTAGTGTTATGACTAAAAATCAGATTCAAAATGAAAATGCAGTACATAAAATATTGTCTCTAACTCTTCAGTTATTTGTTTTGTTATGCATGGGATTTTTAATGTCAGCTAGCTTTTTTTTTTACCTTTCCTTTGGTAAAATAATTAAATTAGAGTATATAAATAATACATCTAATGTAAGGAACTGAAAAAAATGAATGGCTAATTGATTAACCAATCACATTAGTTTCAAATTCTTAAAATATTATTGTTTTCCAATCATACAAAACATAATATCCAAAGACTATCAATGTTATAACATATTACTCTTACTTTCATTTGCTATTGCTGAAATATAACTTTGCCTGTATGTACTGAAGTAAACATAGAAGCCTAATTCTCAATTGTGTTCAACATATTATTTAACACTCTCATAGCACAAGGCGGTGAGACTCTCATGTTAACCAGTTTATTTGTATAAGTGGCATAGCAGCTCTGTGCTACTCCCTAATGTGGGAGATGTTCAAAGGAAAAAAAATTACTTGCTGGAAGAAAAAATTCTGGCTATTGACAAAAATTTGAGTTGCAAGCAAGTGAATGTAATTTCAAGCATCCTGTAGATCAGTATAAATTAGAGAAGGGGCTTGAGTAACCCTAGTTGACTCCGTAATCAGGACACTACAAAAGGATATCTTGAAGCCTTCTTTGCCCATTCTCCCATCCAGGTGCCAACTGTATTTCATGTTCATCTGATGAACAGAGCCCCAATCTTCAAAGGACTTGGGCACCTAAATATTTTTTTGAGCATGTGGGCCCTGATCTTTTATACCTGTTTAATCTATCAATGCAAATTTAAAGTCCTATTTCATTATCCAATCCATGTCCCATTATGTATTTATTGTATCTCTCATCCTCTCTCTCTGTGCTAATAAATGTCACATGGTTATAAATGTGATGTAGTTTCCTACATTTTAAGTCCATGAAGTCATGATTCATTTTATGGGACATAGCTTCTTTGACTGAGGACTATAAATATAGATAGAACTATATACCCTGTAAGACAAATGATTCTGTTTACATTTTGAAACAACAGTAGGTTTGTACACTAAGTCAAGGGCTGCTTCTCTCACTCTGATGCATTACATTCAAGAATGTTTTTAATGTTTTATTAAATTGAAGCATGGCTTTCAGTATTGTGTGTTTCAGCCACACAAGAAACTGGACACAGATGATGTCACTGAATAAGTGGCTCTTGCCCATTAACTCTGTCACTTTGAGGACAGAGGTTTCATATTTAGAGTGGAAAAGTGACTTTGTATAAATGACATTGCTGATCTCCATATTTATTGTCTCATCATCTCCATATCAAATCTACTCTGCTATCTAGTAGGCTGCCCCACTCCCCCTAGTACCAGTGCTTCGAACACTGGGATGCTTAGCCCACCTCTCTGGTATTCTAAAATGGTTTTGAATGATATTTGCCACATTCCAAAGATCAGCCATTCATTTGCAGTGGAGTATTAACTCCACAGTAGCAAAAAAGTTTATTTTCTATGCTTCACTTTTGATGTTTACAGTCTTTTGGCCAATTGTTTTCAGTTTTGCTCTACTGGTTCTCTGAAATTAAGCCTAATGGCAATACAGATTCAGACATACATGTCTTAATAACCATATTTGAATTTATATATTATCTTTCATCCAAAGATTTAAAAGCATTTTGCTAAGGTAGGCAAAATGCTTATCACTTTATTATAGATGAGGGAACTGAGTTACCAAGAGGTGTGCCTGACTTGATTAAGGTCAGACATATAGGCTATGTCAACAATGCCAATTTAGTTTGAAGTAAGGAGGCTTAAGTCGAACTAAATTGGCCCTAGTCTACATTAGCCTTTGCTTAGTTTAAGATAAGAAATTCCTTAGTTTGAACTAAGGAACGCTTAGTTTGATCTAGTAAGTAGGGCACTTTTTTCAAACTAAGCACTTAGCTTCGGGTGTTAGTTTGAACTAAGCACTATGTAGACTTGAACTAAGCCTTAGTTCGAACTTAAGAAGTTCAAACTAAGGGCAGTTAGTTCAGACTAACAATGTGGACTAGTTTGAGCTAACGTTAGCTCAAACTGGTCCCCGTTGTTAATTTAAACTAATAAATTTGAGGTTAGTTCAAACTAACCTTGAACTTATTAGTTTGAACTAACAAGTTCAAACTAAGTTTCTGTAGTGTAGACATAGCCATAGGTAATAGAAGAGCTACATCTGGAACCAACTCTCCTAATTCATATTTTTATAACAACTTGACCACATTTCCTTTACTAAGGCTGCTATTCAAGGTTTCTGCTCTAGAATGACAAAAGTAATTAGCTGGCCACCTTCTCAATGCTTACAACTGTTTTGGGCGTTAATCTTGTGTTTGGTTTTCTGTGACTAATATAAGGAACTGTTATTTATTTATATTCCTTTAGTACCATTAATATCCTTTGTTCCTTTGGTATCATTAGTATCCATTATACATTTGTTATGAATGTCTATTGCCTACACAGCTATAATCTGGTCATATTTTGCTTTTTTATTCAGCTTCCAAAGGTGTGGGTGATGCATTTCTCCTGTGCAATACTAAATAGTTATTAAGTAGATTACTGCATTTGCAACATGCTGATACATTGTGTGGGGACTGGAAGGGGAGTGCAGTTATTATATCAATTATTACAGTATGAGCAAACTAAGAAATCAAATCTCTTGCTTCATCAGAGGTTGGTCAGTGTAAAATGAGTAGCTATTAGGAATCCTCCATAGAAGGCTTGATCCAAAGCTCTCTGAATTCAGGTCCATGCTGTGTGGAATTGCAGAAGCAGAGTTCTGCATTACCAAGGTGGCCGGATACATTTGTGGTTTTGCCTTCTTTGGCTTATCAAATATTAGCCGCTTCTGGAATCAAGATCATGCACTTGATGTATTCATAATCTTATCCTGTATGAGAAATCTGATGTTCCTATACTCTCCTGATTTTATATTGACATGCTAAGAAACAGGCATCTCATATCCTAATCCTTTCTATACCCCTTAGCGTATGTCTAAACCTAACAGCTTAGTTTGGACTTGCTTAGTCTGAATGAAGTAGTTTAAAATAAGTTCAAACTGCCTGTGTTTTTTTATCTCAAACTAATTTTTTAACTTGAACTAGCCACATGTTTTAAAGTTTGAACTAACTTTTTAGTTCAAACTACCTGTCTTTTTTTTTAGTTCGAATTAACTTTTTAGTTCAAACTATAAAAGCCAGAAACGTCGCTGCCCCGGGGAAGGACAGGGGACAGGGCCGAGAGCGGCTGCATGGCTGTGGCTGGCGCTGGCTGGGCCCCGGATCCCTGGCTGGGAATGGGGCCAGGAGTGGCTGCCGTGGCTGCAGGGCCGCCTAGCCTTGGGGAAGCGGCCGCCACAGCCGTGGACGGCTGAGCCCCGGATCCCCAGCCAGGGACAGGGCTGGAGCAGCTGCCACTGCCACAGGCAGCTGGGCCCTGGATCTCCAGCCCAATTGGGCTGGAGATCGGAGAGGCAGGGCACTGCAGGACCCGGGGCATTGGCGCTGGGATTCAGGCCAGAGGCCCTATTTGCCCAGCGCTAGCGACGCCCCTGATAAAAGTATGACTACTTAGAACTAAAAGTTAGTTCCAACTAAAAAATGTGACTAGTTCAAACTAATTACTAGTTCAAACTTATTTAGTTTGAACTAGCATGACTACATTTTGCTAGTTCAAACTAAATTTTGAAATAAATTTGAACTAAGCAGTTAGTTTGAACTAACCAAACTAACTAGTTTGAGCTAAGCTTTTAAGTTTTTCAGCTTTAGCTTTTAGAATTTTTAGTTCAAACAAGGAAAAGCCTAGTGTAGACAGGGAACAAATTAATTCAAATTAAGACTTCGAAATTTGAACTAATTTGTTTGTGTAGACATAGCCATAGTATTTAAATGAACTAAAGTTAGTTCATATACTAATTATTAAAATACTGTTTTTGAGTAAATTATTGAATGAGCAATTTAAAGGAAGTCAATGGAGGTGGGAAGGTTTTTCTGGGTTTGTTTGGTTGTTATGCAGTTAAGGGTATTTTCTGGCCTTGTTATTAAGCTTCTCCTGTTTCATCCCATCATAGTATGTCTTTATCTAAAAACAGTTTACATTCAATTTCAATATAGAGTGACTATAGGCACAAATTATAGAGAAAAGAAGTAACTCTTACACTTGCTATTCAATGTAATGTGTAATTGCTCTCAGTGAAGTCTGATAAATTTGAGTCATATTCCTTAGGAAGGAGAACAACACAGCAATGCAAAATAGAATCTGCAGTTTGAGTCATAGATTATATTCAGAATATTTCTGAGGAGCCTTGTAACTCATAAAAAACTAGGAAAAATGCAAGAAATATTAGCATATTTAGAGAAGTCTATTTGCTGCTAATATTTCTTTCATTATTTTAAAATGGGCTCTTTTCTCCATAAATGATTTGTTTGTACTTTTGTCTTTCACTTCTCAGGAGTTACTGAGCTTCTGAGTAAATGTGATGATTATAACCTGTCTCTAAGACTTCAGGTATCAATTTTGTGCTAGTATCTTTTGCATTACATGGCCCTAACATGCAATCACTCTTTTTTTGTTCTTTTTATTAATCTTCTTTGTGTCTTTGACACAGGCTTTTAACCTCATTCCTCCTTTTTTCCCCCTTGATACCTGTGACTCTGTGCATTCTTGGTTCTGCTCTTTCCTCGGCAAACAATCTTTCAGCATTTTCATCCATATGTCTTCATCTTCCCTTATTTATTAGTCTCAGTCTAATTTCTGTCCTCAATGCCTTCTATACATTTTCCTCTTGATAGCGTCTGCTCCCACGTTGCAACTACTTCATTTGCATGGCTCATTCCAAAGCCTACATCATCATTCTTCATGTCTTTCATTATGTTTAAATTTTGTATTTCCAAGTGACTTTTTGACATCTCCAACCTCTCAAACTACGTTTCCAAAACAGAATTCACCATTCTTCCCCTCCTCTCCCACTGTCTTCCCTCTCTGTCATTTCACATATTTTTGCTTTCATTTCTTTACTACTTTTCCATTCTCTAAACAACTTCCAAACCCCTTTTCTCACTGCTCTCTAAAGACTCTCAGCTACATGCTTCATTTATGATATCCCCTGCTCTTGGCAAGTCGCCTGTTCTTTTTGAAGAGCTCCCTCTTTCTCCACTTACAGATATATTCTTAAAATCTTGTTCTTACATTAATTATGTGTGTCACTTTATTTATCACCCCAAGCCTCTCTACACTTTCCTTAACTTGAAAGATTGTTCTATGTCTTCTCTAGGTACTGTCAATCTGAGTGGGTCAGCTGTTCAGCACATGGAGGGTTTCTTATTATTTCTTTATAAAAGTGTCATGTAAGTTTACAACGCTGTCTAAATTATACTATACAATTAAAATATTCAGAAAAGTCACTGAGAAAAAGACATTGAGGAGTTCCACCTTTATTCTGTCAGTTACTTCCATATTCAAAATTTTTTGTTTGCAAGTCATTTTTTTTTGACAGCTAACATTGCAAACTCAGCCATTGCTTTGCAACACAATTTGTGTCCTTTCTGCTACTTCAGCAATAAAGATTCTACCATCCGAACTGAGCAGATGATTTGGCTAATGATGCAGAAGGCAGAATAAGAGCCACCCTATTCTTGCATAGCTGCATTGACTTTACCATGTCAACGTAATAAAAGCTTGTTTTTATGAGGAAGGTGACTAGACTACAAAGACTGATAAATTAGCTAGGGTGCTGACTGGGGACTTCAACAGGGCTGGGCCCCATTCATAGCTGAGACATAAACTTCCTGTGTCGCTTCTCCTTTCCTGTGCCTTGGTAAAAGGGGGATAATAGATGTGAATCCATTATGATTGATGGGTGCTCAAAGGCTGTGTTATTGAGGGTCACATAAGCACCAAGAGAGATATAACTCGGCAGAGAGAGAGCAAATAAAACTTATGATTTAGCCACTTCTTGCCACCCTCATGTTATTCTGTCTGTTGGACTTAGACTGTGCCACTTTTAAAGACTAACAAATCTGTTTATTGCATGAGTTCACATGGCAGTTTCACAAGAAAGAGCCTCATGAGCCTCACTTCAGACTCTGCCATAGCTCAGTGGTTGGGGTTTACAGCTGAGAGATAGTAGACTCCAGTTTACCTCCATTTTCCTCCTCCGTTGGGTTGGAAACTTGAACTAACCAGATTCCACATCCCAGGTGTGTACACTGACGTAAAAATGATGAGAGAGGTCCTCTTCCCACCACAGACTGTTCTGTGTGAGCTCCCCTCCTGGATCAGGTCCCCACAGGCAAGTTCTGAGAATGCGTACCAGATGCAGCCCCCCAGTTCTAATGCCTACCTTCCCATGACTCACACATCCCTCTGGGCCTAAGAAGACCAGAATGGATAGCAGTGTGCATGTATGAGGTAGAAACTTAGGTGCCCAGGGAGTTATTACTGAAAAAAAATGTAGGAACCAACTGAATTTAGACACCTGCAGTGCTTGGAAGCAGCTGAACAGAGGTTTTGTGACTCCCACTAGGCCTGATTCAGGAATTTAGGTGCCTAAAGTGGCAGTTAAGTGGATAAATCCTTTTGTGAAGCTAGCTCTATGTCTCCTGCTATGTTCTAAACAGCACAGATCATATTAACAGTAATCAATAAATTACACAGCAGTTTTTTTTAAAAAAAAAACCAAAAGGTTTTAGTTAAAAATATATTTCAACTTCATGGAACATTTTGGAAGGTTTGGCATGCTAAAGGTTCGTGATTACAAGAATCAGATTAGCTGAAATGATGTAAGTAAATAATTAAGCATGGCTCAAAGCGAGAACAAAAAGGTACTGTATGGTTATTGTTAATATTAATGATTAAATTATATTTTTATTATTTACCTACTGTACTGAAACTTTTCAATGATTATCCAGGCCCTGATCTGTTGAACCCTTATTTTTGGAGTCCTTATTCATTCAATTCATTTTATACTTTGCAGGATCCAGAATTCACTTTCTACATTTCTAGAAGGCCAGACCTTCATAAATTTGTTATATACAATTACAGTGTGTACTGCTTTTCTACTATCACAGAGAGTGATCAAAAAACCAGACATATAATACATTCACTGCAACAAAATCATAACAAAACACAGAAAGGCTGGCATAAATTATCCTTCAGACAAAGTTCTGGATAAGGACAAACACACAGACCATATTAAGATTATTATCTCTTTTGAAGAAACAAACCAGACATAGCATATTCCAAAAAAGGGGCTAATTTTTGTGCAATTGATGTCTAAACAGAGAGCCTCAGTGAAGATGCTGAATTTCTTTGGTTTCTGTATGAAAACAAAAGTATAACTCACTTTTCTGTTTTGTTTCTAGTATAGCGGGTTAGTCTCACGAGCGAGCTGGGATATGTGGCACCCCACATTGGTGGCTGAGGCACTGTTTGCTATTGCGAACATCTTTAGTTCCCTGCGCTTGATCTCATTATTTACTGCAAATTCTCACCTGGGACCTCTGCAAATATCTCTAGGAAGAATGTTACTGGACATTTTAAAGTTTCTATTCATATACTGTCTCGTGCTGCTAGCTTTTGCAAATGGCTTGAACCAGCTGTACTTCTATTATGAAACAAGTGGAACTGACGGCTGCAAAGGAATACGGTGTAGCAAGCAGAATAATGCATTTTCAACGTAAGTGGCATATCCATTTCTACTTTCATTAGATACATGTAATATTTCACTGACTCAGATTCTAAGCTTGGCTTAGGTTGTAAGCACTTTGGCACAGGAACCATCTCTGTTGTTCAGCATCTAGCACAACAGAATACTAGGTCATAACTGTAGCTAAGTCATTCAATAAAAATAAATAACAATAAAAATAATTAATGCTTACAGTAACGTATACTACTGTATAGTCTAAGTCAGAAAGAGAGCTGCAAAATTAACTTAAAAGGAAATGAGCTAAAATGAGAAAAATTGGATAATAGTGTAATTTTGGCTATAAAATGTGGATCTGATACCAATAAATGAATGAATAAATGAATGAATGAATAAAACTGCTCAGAGTTTTCAGCTACAGATAAATATTACTCTGGTTTTCTTCTATGCCTATTTGCTAAGATAAAATGTGTTGTCTTTTGAACAACTTTAGTTTTCAAAAGCTTTCAGATTTTTTGCATGGTGGATAAATTGCATGTACAAGGCTCCACTAAAACAGAAGAAAACTCAGTCCAAGCTGCCGGTGACTCTGAGTGCAAGGCCACTTTCAACTGAATTTCTTCTAAATGTTCAATCTCTACTTTCTCACTTTTATCTTAAAGGTTAAATAATAAGGGGTTCCAGTTATTTATTTTCTTTCATTCTGAAAGTCAATTATTTAATTCTTTAGACGTATCCTGTTGTGACAAATTTAGGGCCCAATCTATGTTAAATAAATTCTAATTCACTACATGAACTTTCACTTTCCACTCTGAATCAGACTTCTGATACAAACACCTATTACTAGCTGAGTCCTGATCCAAAGGGGCAGCCATGTTAATCTGGATCTTCAAAGCATCTGACAAAGTGGGATTTTTCCCACGAAAGCTCATGCAATAAATATATTTTTCAGTTTTTAAGTGCTACAGGACTCCTTGTTTAGATGAGTCCTGTAAGTCATATTTAACTAGTCACCTGCATTTAAATTGTGCCAGGAGCCACTTCCCCATCTTGGAGTCAGTGAGGGAAGCAGGATGCTGTCAGTGGTTTTGGCCCTAGAAACAGATGTCTATGCAGGCTGTGCTGACCCCTGCTTCCCCAAGGGCACCAGAACTGCCAGCATGGGAGTTTAGTAGTGCCTTACAGCACCTTCAGAAAGACAGGTAGCACAGACACTCCTTGGATGCATCAGGGACCCAATTATCCACTCTCATCAGATTTATCCATCTCTAACGCCAGAATCTAGTTCAGTAATTCCTGATTTTCACTGATATAAAAGAGAGGAGACTCAGGGCTTAGGACTTCCATAGCCCTTGTCTACACTGGAAAAATGTATCAATACATGTTATATCAACTTCCAGCCAGGTGGCTGATGCCCACAGTGCTCTCCTTGGATTGGTGGAGTGCATCCATACCAGGAGCACTTCCACTGACCGAAGGGACAGTGTGAAGGGAGCCGTGAGACCCACCTCTCAGCTTTCTGCCAGAGATCAAATGCTCTCAGTCACCCTATGGGCTGCTTCCATGCTACCCAGTCCCAGCCAGGAATGTGGCTATAGCTGCCACATCCTGCCCAGCACTGACTTGCACTTGAGAGCTGGGTGGCAGCTGCTCACAGCTTATTTGGTTCCAGCCCATAGTGGGTGGTTGCCACCTGCCACTGCATCCCACCCAGCTTTCTGGTTACAACTGGGAGCTGGGTGGCAAATGCCCCCTTCCTGGCTTGCAGACGGCACTTGGGCTACAGCTGCCCGCCACTGGATCTCACTCAATCTTGAACTGCAGCCAGGAGCCAGGTGGTAGCTGCCCATGGCTTGCTCTGTTTCATTTGCAGCTGGAAGCCAGTATCTAGCCAATTGGGGACCTGCAGCAGCCAGAGCTTCTCATCTGGGTCCCAGCTAGGAGTTTACCCTGGCTTTCTTTTCAATTTCACTGCAATAGCAGAGAAGTGAAATTGACAAGTATCTCTGTTGGTCCTCTAAGGAGATGCAGTTTCTACCCTGGCAGTGGGTTGCCTTAGTTCTGCTGACAAAAGTCCTACACCTCTCACTGAAGTGGTTTTATTTTGCCAAGAAAACAGGGCAGTTTTGTTGGTGGGGTGAGTATGTGTGAATGTAGTATGTACAGCTTCACTATTCTGTCAATAAAAACTGACTTTTGTCAACAAAACTGTCTAGTGTAGACCAGACAATAACATAGTATAAAGTCTTTCTCCCTGTTCCTCAGGAGCTAACACTGAACAGTGCTCAAAATAGCAATTTTTTGTATACTAGCACAGTTTTATATTACAAAGGGGTGATATAGTTTCAAATTGTTTGTTTCCTACAGTTACTGTTTAAACGGTGGCACCTTGTTATTTGGCATCCTAATATTGGCTGTGTCTGTGCTAGAGGGCTCAGTTAAGTTGACTTAACAAGGTCAACTTAAAGTCAACTTTGTTAAACCCTAGTCTACACTGAGGGCTTTTCTTGGTGGCAGTCAACTGGCATTTATGCAAGGCACATAAAATGCCTTGCATAGATGCTGGTGACTTCCTAAGCTTCCAGGACACATTGGGGAAAACTGACTGTGACTCCCTTGTGGTCAGCTTTCCCCTATGCCTCCTGGCCCCCTTGACTTCTGGCACTGACTTCTGGGAGCACAGCAGCAAGTTCAGATTCACTGCTAAGTGCTCCCAAGCACTGGGCTGACAGCAGTGGTTTTGCCACTGTCATTGTGGACATACCTTAGATACCTTAGATAGTCCACATTTTTTAAGTCAGCTTAAGCCAGGGTAGCCGCTTAAGTTGATGTAATAAAATCCACTCTAAGTGGGTCTCCTGGTATGAGTCACCTTTATTAATAAATAAATTAATAAATCAACTTAATAAAGTCGACTTAAGTGGCCGCATTTTGTTAAGTCAGTTTAATAAAGTCGACTTAACAATTAAGTCAACTTTAAAAGTGAGAGTTATTAAGTCGACTTAATAAATGCCAAATGTGGCCATGGAGTTGCTTATGTCGACTTAAGAGAGTTTAAGTTGACTTAAGCCCCTAGTGCAGGCATACCCATCTCTCCTAGACATATCTTGAGGAGGGATATTACATAACAATTGTAGAAGCACAATGTCATTTTGGGATTACTAGCTTTATTTTTGAATTTCCTGGGTTTTTACTAAACACCATGTATGCTAATTTTGGGAATGCCCTTAAAATTATGCAACTCCTTTTATCTGGAAATTTTTTTAAGCACATTCCAAAGCGCAACCAGCTGATTACACAAACTGCTTACAAATATAAACAAATCTTTATAACCTGCTGCTATTTCTTCTTTCTTATGGCACACCCCTATGAAATTCAGTTACCACATTAATTTATAAGTCCCATTCTGCCACACTGATGTCGAGGCAACACTTCCATTGGCTTCAGTGGAATCAACTTTACACACATGAGCCAAAAATTTTTCAAATGTAGGTACCTGTATTTAAATAAATTATTCTTGGAGGTGCTGAGCATTGATTTGAATGAAATCAGCCACCTACTTAAGGGTCAATATATGTATTTAGATGCCTAGCTTTTAAGGACTCAGGTTTGGACATTTAGACAAAATTTCCCTGGGAAAATAGCATATTTTGTGTATACCAGGACAAATCCTGCCTTCTGCTATCATAAAAGACTTTGACTGTGTGTGTGGGGAAAGATTTGGGTATGCATTTATATTTTCTGGTATTGGTCAATATTATTATCTATTTATTTTTCAGATTATTTGAAACTCTCCAGTCATTATTCTGGTCTATATTTGGTCTTATCAATCTGTATGTGACCAATGTAAATCCAAAACATGAGTTTACTGAGTTTGTTGGGGCCACCATGTTTGGAACTTATAATGTCATCTCGCTGGTTGTTCTACTCAACATGTTAATAGCCATGATGAATAACTCTTACCAGCTCATTGCTGTAAGTTACTTCTCCTTTTGAATCACTTTCAGTGAGTATTTTTTTCTCCATTCCTACACCTGCTTTTCTGGCATTAAATTCCACTTAAATACTGAATTCAGGGGCATATTCGTTGATGTGTTCTAGTCCTTTTGCACTATCCTCAAAGAACAAAAAGACTGGAAACCTGCTGGATTTGGCCAGATGAGAATTTTCTCAGAATTCTGAATGGTATGGCGCTGCTTCTGACACAGGAGTTGTGTTCTGGGAGGAGCTGGGTGTATCGGGGTGTTGTCAACTGGCATAGTTTATAGCAGGCATGGCCAAACTGTGACTCAGGCGCCACATGTGGCTCTTGAATGAAAAGGTGTGGCTCATGGAAGAACGTCAGCAAATCAATTTAATAGGTAAAAGTATATGGTTGTACGCCTCAGTGTGGTTTAATAATCAACTTGTGTGGCTCTTGAGTTCCATAAGTTTGGCCACCCCTGGCTTATAGAATGCTGTTTTATCTTGGATCTTGGCAGGCTAGTTGCATATTTTCTTTTTAAAACTCAAATTAAGGTTACTAAGTTTAAAAGGTTATTTTTTCCAAACTTTAAGTCAAATCAAAGGTTAGTACTATATCTAATGCTTCTAACATAAAAAAATAAAATTAAAGGGAACTGGGTGTTCAGGTGCTTTGGGCAACTTTGAAAATCTCAGCCATTTGGATAAACATGTAAATGTAGATGTAGGAATGATCCTTACCTCCTTACTCAAGCAAAGCACCCATTGACTAAAGAGATACTTTCTTAAACAGGGATAGCAAGGTTTGGTACTTCTACAGGCTATCACATATGGAGAGAATAAACTATTTACTTCCCCATTTTCAGTTCTTTAACACTCTATTTAAGCTCTAATCTCTTTCAGGAATTTGCATAGTAATTAAAACTGACGTAGTTTTTTAAAGTTGGAAAGGTGATGACTTCACAAATTTCCCAGACTCTCTGGCTAACAGTGAAGCAAACACATACAAGTAGCACCTCTGCTTAACATGCAGAAGGTCCTGGGTTCAATTCCCAGGGGGTTGGACTTGATGATCTCATGAGGTCCCTTCCAGCCTTATGAATTGATTGATTGATTGATAAGCTGCAGTAGAGGTCTGGGGCAGTTCTTTCATTGTTTCTGTTGTCTAATTTAATTAAAACTATGCCTTTATCCTCATCAGAACTTTTGAGTTTCATACACACACATACACCCACATGTTAAAAAGTTCCAAAGCAGTAGCCATGTTACTCTAGTTCAGCAAAACAAAGAAGGAGTCCTGTGCAGGGGCATCACTGCACTGGGGCCAGCAGAGCACGGGCCCTGCATCTCCCGCCTGCTGTGCCTGGCCAGCAGCACAACAGAAGGGGCTGGATCTGGCTCCTGCCGCTTGTGGGCAGCGACAGGAACTGGCTCTGGCTCTGTGCTGCTTGCAGGATGCTCAAAGCCAGATCCAACTCCTGCCACTGCCTGCAAGCAGCAGGAGCTAGTTCTGAGCCTCCTGCTGCTTGCCGGCAGCAACAGGAGCTGGCTCCAGTTTTGAATCTCCTGCAAGAGGCAGCGGCTGGAGCCAGATTGGGCCCCACAGCAGAATCGGGTCTGCGGGGCGGGCCCAGGCCCCAGCTCCGACCCATAGCCAGCAACACCCCTGGTCCTCTGGCACTTTTAAAGACTAACACATTTATTTTTCATATGAGCTTTCATGGGTAAAATCCCACCTTGTCAGATGGTAGAAAATGGAAAATTTGTAGTAGGGCAGGGACAAATGTGGGCCATGCCTTGAACTGTGTGGAGGACAAAAATTCAAGTTCATGAAGGATTTCAGGATTTCAAACTTGGCTTGATTAGGAATGAAATCAGGAAATCTTGAAAATTATTTGTTTAACTTTTGATTTTATAAAAATTGTCTATTATAATGCATGCCTCCAACATGATAGGAGAATCCCCTAATCTCCCAGCTAATGGGCATTTAAAGGAGGTCAGTTACTCTTCCTCTCCCCCACCTCTGCAATAATTTGGACAGTGATGATTTTTGTGTTATGGAATGGGAATAAATGCAATCTCAAAAATTTTCATGGGACAAGGAAATCTGTTTTCTGCCAGCTCTATTTACTGGCAACTTTATACAGTGATGTCCTGAAAACAGGGAGGCACCTGTGTTACCAGCTCTCACTGTTTGATTGCAGCCCTCACTATATATGGTGTTTATTTAGTTACCCTGCTCCTGGAGGCATATAATGGTGAAACTTAACATTCATTTAAAAAAATATGTTTCCAGCCATAATAGTTGCAGAGAAAATCTCAAAATGTCACCTGAGAGTACCCAAAAGAATTAAAAATCAGAAAAAAATTAAAATAATTTCATATTATTTTTAAATCATTTTTTGGGAGACCTTGCTCATAATGTTTGAATTTTTGAGGATGTCAACTAATGGAACCACACAAAATGGGACTCACTTTGACTATAGTCTCACAATCTTACTCAAGCTAGTGTAAAGTAAGTGAAATTCTCCATGCAGAATGAATGTCATTATGATGATATGGTTCTACAGCAAAAGATCATAGATATACCGTTTTCTTCTTTTTGTAATTTTCTGCTGCTGCCTTAAAGCTATTTAATTATTTTAAATATCTGTAGCAATGCAAAAAAGATTAAATGTAACATAGTATCCAGACTATCTCTTATTGGGTAAAACAAGTCAGTCTCTGCATTAAAATTTCTATCACAAACAGACAGCTGTGTTTGTTTACAAGTCATTTAATTAGCACTTTGGATCCATGTTTATGTTATAAGCCCCCTGCAGGGTTTTTTTTTTTCCTGCCTCATTAATCTAGCAGCTTTTCAGTTGTTATGTTTCTTGTATACAGGATCATGCAGACATTGAATGGAAATTTGCTCGAACAAAGCTTTGGATGAGTTACTTTGAAGAAGGAGGGACTCTACCCACTCCATTCAATGTTGTACCAAGCCCGAAGTCTCTCTGGTATCTGATCAAATGGACATGGAGACACCTGTGCAAGAAAAAGATTAGAAGGAAACCTGAAAGTTTTGGAACCATAGGGGTAAGGAATAAATCATCCTGGTTCTTAGTCTCTTCCTTTTCCTTTCCAAGTACATGTTTTAGCATTGCAGAGTTGGAAAGTCATCTAGGTCTTGTCCATACTACAGCGTTAGCTCAATATAAGCTGATTTGTGTCAGCTGAGCTGTGCATGTGACTACACTTCAATTTGTTTTCCACCAGTTTTAAGTGCCCCATTACACCAACACAATTGCACCACTTCCCTGACCAGCATTATTTCACAGTTGATGTGCTTAGGTCATCCCCAACAATCCCTGAGTCGTACAACACCAGCACTGGTTGCTCTTGTCACAGTTGTGATCTCCACTGCTCAGAGATCACAGAGACAGGAACACCCCTCACCTCCACATACACACATAGTCTAAAAACCTGGAATTTTTTGAAATGCCTTTGCCTAACTGCCCAGCTAGGCAGCAATTCACTGTTGTGTGCAACTGCACAGCTGACCATGCTAGCTACACTCTCCAGCTGAGCTCCATCCTGGAGTAGACAAAAAGATATCAGATCTCCCGGGCCTATGGCAGGGCTGAACATGTGGATATCTATGAGCAGATTGCCCGCTGATGCAGGGGAAGTGGTGTGATAGGGAGCAGCAGCAATTCTTGCTTGAGAGTAAAGGAACTGCGGCAGGCATCTCAGAATGCACAGGATGCCAACAGTTAATCTGGATTTGAGTTATATATGTATTCAATTTTTACCAATGGCTGCATGCTAAAATGGGTGGCAATCCCACCACCATGCTTCATGCATCTGTGAATCCCACCAAGGAGGCCGAATCATAGGTCCCTTCTGTGAACAGTGAGGAGGAAGAGGAGGAGCATGGAGCACAACAGAACAGGAGGAAGTGGGGGGTTCAACTATGCCATGAGCTAGAACCTATTTTAGACTCCACCACAGTCCAGCATGGATGAGCTTGATGCAAGGAAAGGAACCTTGGGTAAGTATGTAAATGTATTTTCCCTTATACTTATGTGCTCTTGGTGCCCCTACTTCACAGCACATAGCTATTGACTTTTCATTATTATGCTCACACTAGAAAAGGTAGCAACACAACAAGGAGATGCAGGGTTGTTATCTGATTTTGATATCCCTCTAGAGTTAGCCCTGGAAGTCCGGGGATGGGAATGGTGCAGCTATTTTCTTAAGTTCACAGGGGTATTCCTTGAATCCTGCTGAGAATCCTTGCTTTCATGGAGGTGCACTGCAATCTTTTCCCAAAGCTTTCTAGGGTTGGCAGTCTTATTTCATCCTCTGCAGTAGGACACTTTCCCACATCAGTAAGTGATATCTTCAACAGTCATCAGTGCAGTAAACAGGATAGAGGAACATGGGCTCAAGTTGCTTCAGGACACCAGCATCAGCTGTGCTTGCTGTCCCTTTGCTCCCCTTTGGAGTGATATATCAGATAAAACACCACAGTCTGTGGAAAATAGTACCAGTATTCAGTGCCATTGACTTATAACTCACAGTTTCATACAACCACCTAGCAATTCCCTCTTTATTTTCCCCATCCCTGGCAAGCGATAAGGCTGGGCTTTGTGTGGTGCTGAGCATTAGCACTTTGAAGCAGAAGTGTCAATAAGCATTTCTTGTTTAAAACTTAGGGAAGAAGAGAGAGTTCTGAATCTTAACTTTCACTTTCCATTGTGACTGTACTGGCAGCAGCACCTCTGTTATCTGTAGCTGCTGCCATTGTGGTCTTGAGGGGCCCCACCCAGCGCCGGATTTCCCATTAGGCACTGTAGGCACAGTGCGTATGGCCTATGAAATTTTTAGGGCCTAAGAAGGAGGGAAAAAAATGAAAAAAACAGAAAAAATAAGGAAAAATAAGGAAAATCACATGGTTTAGCATTAGAATAGTTTAAAGTGCATCACATCAATTGACATAATTCAATTGGCATATACCCCTCTTTTTGCACATTTTGGAGTGAAAGTGCCTGTGGCCTACAAACACCAAAGTCCAGCCTTGTCCCCACCTCCACACCCACAGAACACCTGAGCCAGAGAAGGAGGAGAAAGAAGGCCACACTGGATGACATGTTCAGTGAGATCCTGGAAATCACTACTGCATCAGACCATGAGAAGAGATCCTGGAGGGCAAATATTGCAAACTGTCTGGAGAGAAAAAGATCAGACAGGAGAGAGCTCAGGAATCCAGCAGGAAAAGGAGAGTGAGATGCACCACGGCATAATGGGACTTCTCTGACAGCAATCATAGATGCTGCAGACTCTTGTAGACCTATAGTTTCAACAATCACATTCTCTTCCTTTGCTGTCTCTGGAAAAATCATGTGTAGCACCTTCCTTCACAGCCATCAAAATTCCAAGTGGCAGCAGGGTGTACATCACTACCACTACCACACCACATTGAGGGACTGTAAGAACAACCATCATTTTATCTGCAGAGACCTCTGAAAGCCACTGCTAAAATGCTGCTAAAATGGACATGAATATTCCTTCTCCTTTTAAGCTCTGTTCCATCAGATTTAAGAAGTTTTTAATATATTTGCTTTTAACTTGAAAATAATTTTTGCAGTTTTTTTTCTTATCGAGGAGAATTCTGTTTGGAAAATTATTTGACTTTATGAGTTCCCAACATGTGCTGCAGTATGTCAAGCAAGACGTAAAGCACCTTCTTACTTATTTTCGTACATGACACAACTCACAGGATCCATGGAAAAAAAGAGTGTAATAATCTTAAATATATGTTCACAGCTGTACATCAAGCACCATACAAATCCTAATAGATCCCAAAACAGCAAGACCAGGTAGAACACTGTATACTACAATGAATTAAGATGACTCAGTGTATTCTTTCAACCCTCCAACCCCTGAACTAGATAACTGAGTGTTGAGCTTTTAATAGTGCTTGTGCCTAGCTTCTCAAACTCAGCAGATGGCCACTCTATCTCTGCCCTTTAACTTGGCAGCAACTGTTCCCCCTTTAATTCACAGATACTGTGCAGGAGACAACAATTGGCTATGAATGTGTATGTTTTTCTTTCCCCACTGAGAGCCACTGTTATGAGTAAACAATGTCAGTGTCCCCTCAATCCACCAAAAGAACTTTCAATTTTCATTCTGTACCTGAACCTATTTTTGGTGCCGTTGAGATGGCTGGCTTATTGTTAACGACAATAATCAGAGATGTGACTGGGACATCAAGACTTCAAAGAGAAACAGCTGAACTCGCATTAATATGCAAATTAAATTATGTGAAAGCAGGATTGAATCGAGACTATGGGTTCTTTTCCCTTTACAAAAGGTAATTTGACTTCAGGCTTCTCAGGGTTTGAGCCTAACAACTGCTCTGATTTGCTATTACTGTATGACCTGATCCTATGTTTTACACCCCCTTGCATTTATTTTCATTCCATTCTGTAAGTTCACCCATCTTCGAAGCATCTGACAAAGTGGGATTTTCTCCCACAAAAGCTCATGTGAAAAATAAATCTGTTAGTCTTTAAGTGCCACAGGACGCCTTGGTTTTTTGCTGGACTAAACTAACACGGCTATCGCTTTGGTAACTAGAAATCAGCAGTGCTTAGAAAATTAATGGCAGTGAGTTTATAGAATTTGGGTGAGGGAACCTTTCTTCTGTGAGGGAGCAAAGAAAGGGAAGAAGAGATGAAGCAAGTATCTGACCAGTTTAATTCAAGAGGGAGAACTGAGTCACTGAACAGTAGTTTAATATTATATCTGTATTCATGTATGCACACATTTTTATTCTCCAGTTTAGCAGTGCTATAATTAAATGTATATTGTATATATTCTGCCACAAAGCAGAAGTATTCAGGGAGTATCTGCATATTGACAAATATGGTTACAGCAGTCAGCCAAAATCCCACTCTGTCTATGCCAAGTGGTCACTACACTGCTCCAGAGTTTTGCCATTGGCTATGTCCACACTTAAATGGTTAAATTGATTTAAGTTAAATTGATTTAATAAAATTGATATAAAATCATTAAAGTGATTTAATCTTACTCCACATTAGTCGTGTTGCATTGATTCAAACTCTGGGCTGAGGTGACCTTAGTCTGTCCAGCCCATGCACGCTTTGCCTCGGCTGGATTTGACCTCCCCCTGCTTTGGGTTGGCCCCTCAGTTGTAGGTTTCCCATTGCCAAGCCATGAGCCCTAGTTGGTCTCCTGGCTCCTGTGAGAACCTTGTTTGCTGGGCTACTTTCCCATCTGGGGTGGTTTGCTGTGCTGAAGGTGAAAGAGCCAACTCCACCCGCCATCCATCAGCATAGCTAGTAGTCACCTATTACTGAATGCATCCGAGCAGCGCTTGAAGAAGAACGGTGGGTTACTGACCTGTAACCATCCTTCTTCAAGATGGGCTGCTCAGATCCATTCAGGTCCCTCCCTTCCATCCCCATACCTGGAGTTGGCGACTCCTAGGAACTGGGGAGGTGTCGGGAAGCGGCCATATAGATAGCCACTGGGTGGCATGGGGGGGGGGGCGGTGGCCGCCTGCCCTCTCCTGACAGGCTAGGACAAAAGTTTTCTGACCAATCTGGCGCTCCAGCACAGAGACACCTATTGCTGAATGGATCCGAGTAGTCCGTCTCGAAGAAGGACGGTTACTGGTCAGTAACCCACCGTTATATCTTAAAGTGATTTTTTTCTTCACTACCAAATCTTCCATGAGGCCAATTTGTCTTCATGAGCCCTAGTGTTGTTATGATTCCCTCTGTCTTCTCCCAACAAGAGGGAGACAACTCCATCTGGTGGCACACCTTAAAACATGGCAGGAGCAAAGCTCTTAACATGGAGCAGGAGGACGGCTACCTTCTTTCATTGCAAGGGGAGTTTGCTAAAACATTTTAGTCTCTGGGCTTAGATCTCAATGCATTTCCACCCACTCTTCAGGTAACTGAGTTAGAAGGGGTGCACTAACATGTATTTAGCATGCACAGAATGACAAAACACACCAAAAAGTAAAGAGGAAATGCATTAGAATAATTAGAAGGCATCCGCTCACTTAGGGAACCTTTCCCTGCAGTGTCTTTACTGAGAATCCCTGATCCTCCCAAGCCTCCATCATCCTGCAGTCGTATCATGATTTTGCAGTACAATCTAAATCAGTCACAAGTTACGAAGCGTCCAGTAATATAGCAATGTTACTTGTCATAAATAAATTGTAAATCAGCCTCGACTGCAAGAACTGGAGAAAATATAATAGCGCTTGATATGTCACCACTTTTGTTTTGTCAGATCTCCTAGATAGATTTTTGCCCTAGGTTAGACATCCAGTTGTGTTTGATATGACAAATGGAGGCTGAAAAAAAAATCAACCTTGCTCCCACTAACTTACTCTGTATGGATTTGATGCGACCTCTGCTGGAACAATGTGTCCAGTTCATCCACAATTCAAGAAGAAAACTGGAGAGAGTTCAGAAATTAGTCACATGAATGATTAAAAGAATAGAAAATGTGTCTTACAGTGATAGGCTCAAAGAGCAAAATCTATTTATTTTAACAAAGAGAAGATTAAGGAGTGGCTTCATTATAATCTATTGCTCTACATGAGGAACAAATACTTGATAATGTTTTTTTTAATCTAGCACGATGCAACAACTGGAAATTAAAGCCACACAAATTCAGACTGGAAGTAAGAGCATACACTTTTGATAGTTTATTTATTAAACATTGGAACAATTTACTGAGGGTCATGGTGGATTCTCCATTTGTCAATGGTTCAGTATCCAGTTGGCAGCCAGTATGAAGCAGAGTGCACCAGGGGTCAGTCCTCAGAATTATTTTTGCTAAACATTTTCATTAATGATCTGGAGGATGGGATGGACTGCAGCATCAGCAAGTTCTCAGGTAACACTACCCTGCAACAAGTGATATATACACTGGAGCATGGTAAAGGATACAGAGTGGCATAGACAAATTGGCATACAGTATTAGACAAAAAATAAAATCTGGTCCAGTAAGGAGCAATTCAGAGTCTTGAATTTAGGATAATAAAATCCCATGCATCACTACAGACAGGGGAACCAACTGGCTAGGCAATAGTTCTATAGAAAAGGACTTGGGTGTTACCAAGGACAAGAAGCTGTGTATGAGTCAACAGGATGCCTTATTGCCAAAAAGGCTAATGGCATATTGAGCTGCTTTAGTAGAAGCATTGCCAGCAGATCAAGGAAAGTAATTATTTCCCTCTATTTGGCAGTGGTGAAGCCATATCTGAAGTACTATGTGCAGGTTTGGGCTCTCCCTTGCAGAAAGGATGTGGAAAAACTGGAGAGTCCAGCGAAGGGCAACAAAAATTATTTGGGGGCTGAGGCACAAGACTTATGTGGAGAGACTAAAGGAACTGGTCTCATTTAATCTGCAAAAGAGAAGAGTAAGGGGGTAATCTTCAACTACCTAAAGGATAATTCTGAAGAGAATGGAGCCAGACTGTTATAACCGATGATGGATGATCAAACTACAAACAATGGTCTCAAGTTACAGTGGGGAAGGTCTAGGTAGGATGTTAGGAAAATGGTTTTCATTAGGAGGGTGGTGAAGAACTGACTGGGTTACCTAGGAAAGTGGTAGAATCTCCATCCTTAAGGTTTTTAAGGTGTGACTTGACAAAGCCTTGGTTGGGCTGATTTAGCTGGGATTGGTCCTGCTGTTAACAAGGGGTCAGACTATATGACCTCTTGAGGTGCCTTTTGACCCTAATCATCTTTGACTCTCTTATTCTAATCTGTAAGTCAAGATGGATGTTCTTCTAAAAGCTATACTCTGAATTATTTTTTGAAAATTCTATGGCCTGAGTTATAGAGGAGGTCAGACCTACTTATCACAATTTTCCCTGCTGGAGTTGGAATGTATGAATATCAATGAGGGATAATCAAAGGGAAAGAATAGGCAAAGAAATCAATCAGTCGATCTTAATTGTAATCAAGGACATCATTAATTCATGATCTGCATTAGAATCCAATTATTTTTTTTCTGTCTTCCTGTGGGCCATTAGCATCCAAGTACAAAGTACAATCAGATGAGATGCCCATTACTTGGTTGTTGGTAGTGCTATGTTCTATCCATTTTTTCCTACAAAGCCTCTTTTTAGTGTTTCTCTTTTGAGTATTGCCTGTCTGGCAATGTGGACACCTTTGGCTTTATTTTGAGTCTAGCTAATGCCCGAATATTCACCGGTTCATCCAGAAATTAAACATACCATTCATCTAGGGAGACTGTTCTTTGTATTTCAGTGAAAAAGTTTACTTGGGCTTTCTTTTTCACCTAAGGCTAAGCAGTGGTGATATGGTAGAATTCACTTTCTGACCTATGGGGAATTCATGGGGTATTTCTGAAACACTACATAGTTACCCTCCAAACTTTGAAGGTGGAAATAGTGGCCATTATGCTTCCTCAAACCCCTCTGTGCAGAAGGCTTCCCAGTTTGATCATAGCTCCTTTGTTCCCACCTCCAAGCTCCACTTTACCCTGAGCTACTTAGAGATGGCACAAATCTCCCATTTCAGTATGATAAAGACATAGAGAACCTACTTCGTGTTTTGTCTGTCAGCAGCTCTCCCTCCTATCTATCTCCATGATGGACTTTTTACAGATATGGAAACTTCCCAAAAGACTTTTAACAAGATCTCCACACAACTTGGTTTTTGCCATAGTGGATAGTATTACTATCTTACCACTTTCAGCCAGCTGTTGAGGTTCTTTTAAAAAACGATCCATTATTAGCATTTATACCATTCAGGATCTCAATCTTTTTCTTTACAGAGGCGTGCAGCTGATAATTTGAGGAGACATCATCAATACCAGGTGAAGACCTATATTCTTGAGTGATTAAGAGAGATGCTTGGAATAGAATTTCTCCTGCCTCCTTTCCCCACCTCCTCAACTGCCATTTTTCAAGAAAAATCTGTTTAATTGAAGAAGTTCTTTTCCACTGACAAAAGACGTTCATGTAAAATTGCAACTGGCTCTAAGAATTTTACATTTTTTGTAATGGTTTAGAAAAGAAAGCAAAAATTCAGTTTGTTCAGTGACTGTCCTTCCAATTAACATTACCAGCTAAAATAACACAATCTTTTAAACCTTTTAGGAAGTGATGAGAAATCTCGTTAAGAGATATGTGGCTGCAATGATAAGAGATGCTAAAACTGAAGAAGGACTCACAGAAGAGAATTTTAAGGTGACGATTTTCTTGCTTTTTGATGTAATGATAAAATATAAAATGACTACAGAGCATCAAACAATCATGCAACTGCCACTCACAACATAGAGGATCATCTGTATGGCCTGCCTGACTACTTGCATACCTTATGCACATGAAATCTTTCTTATATTTTTAGCCCCAGTACAATGCCTTTAGACTTCCATAAAAAAAAACAAAGAGTCCTGTGGCACTTAAAGACTGTTATATTAATACAGAATTATAAGCAGCAAAGAAAAGTTGTCGGCGGGGCCAGAACTAGATTTTTTGTCACCTGGGGCAAGCAGGGAGCTGCTGATGAGAGCAGACAGGTAGGCTGGCCCTCTGGCCTCAGGTGAGACTGTCTGTGCAGCCTGGAGAGCTGGTGACAGATCCTCTGCCTTGCTGGGAAGTGGGGATGGCAGGGCAGATCTTTTTCTATTTGGGGGACTCGGAAGTTGAAACCTCAAATTTGCAGAGCACTCTGCCTTACATTAACCTCTGAGCCTACCATGCCCTGTTCAGCTCCATCTAGCCAAGCAGGTGCTTGTGTTACCTGCTTGGCACTGGGCTGGGTATTCCCTGCCAGGATTCAGCTGGGGGAGGAGAAAGTAAAGGGACTCTGAGTGCAACAACTTATCTTAGTAATTTGCACGCCCCCCTGGGAAGCTTACAGAATACCAGTAGGTTTAAGAAACTTGAGAGTGGTGGGGACATGCAAATCACTAAGTTAAGTTGTTGCACTCAGAGTCCTTTTCCTTTCCCTTCCCCCAGCCAGGTCCTGGCTGCAGAACACCTATCCTGTCAAGCTGGCACAAGCTCCTGTCTGGAGAGGAACAGAGCACAGTACGTTCTACTTCTCTGCTGCTAGGACACATCTGTGTGAGCATGGCTTTGGTGCTCTGTAGAATATTTCTCCTGGGGCTTTTCCCCTCTTGCCCCACCATAGTTATGGCCCTGGTGGTTAGAGTTAAACAACCTGTGTTCTGTTCTTTGCCATGACACTAGATTATGGCTATGTCCTCACTTACACAATTAAATTGATTTAACTTATATTGATTTAATAAACTCAATCTAAAATCATTAAATTGATTTAAGTTAAATCGATTTAACAGGTCCCCACTAGAAACTCAAATCTAAATAGCATGTCCATGGACAGGACTTCCTATTTTGATTTAGGAGAAAGGCACACTGGGAGGTGTGGTAACATGGCCCCCTAGAAGGGCCATGCCACCACTCAATATATAGAAAAAGGAAAGCACCTGGGAAGGAGAAGGGCAAAAAGTGTAAAAACGATTTAACAGTTAAATCAAAATAACATGTCTGCACTGTGTTATTTTGAAATAACAATTTCAATTTAACCATCATATCGATATACTACTAGGTTTTCTTATATTGATATGACTTCCCTTATATTGAAATGAGAGAGTGCCTCTTTTCAAAATAAAGGAACTTGGTGTGGACCTACCATTTTTCAGTTTAAACAGTGTGTGTGGACATACCTTACCAGATTTGCTTGGGTCATCATTAAAGCTTTTAGGGCCTTTCTTTTTCCAGTTGTTGAAAGAGATAGTTCAGTTGACTAGCTGGGGATTTTCCCTGGGTGGGGGAATCCTGAAGTGGAGTCAGAGTGTGTGTGAAATAGCAGACTACTAGAACAAGATAGAAATAGTTCCACGTATCAGGAAAATTAGCTTTTCTGTCATGCAGTGCAGAACTAGATGGAAGACTCTCTTTATACCTAGAAACACCCCATGACATTCTGCTCAGGACACCCAGATCTATAGCAGGGGGTTGAACTAGATGACCTCATGAGGTCCCTTCCAACCAATGTTCCCTCTAAGGGGAGTGGGCAGCTGAGCAACTCCTGTTGCTCACTGCGCTCCCCCCCCACAGGGCTCACTGCACAGCCCCCCCCCCCACTCCTGCTCACCCCCCCACTCCCAGCAGCATCGCCCCGCTCCTGCTCACCCCCCTGGTCCCGGCAGCATCCCCCCACTCCCGCTCACCCCCCCGCTCCCGGCAGCATCCCCCCGCTGCCGCTCGCCCCCCACTCCCGGCAGCATGCTCCCGCTCGCCCCTCCCCGCTCCCGGCGCCCCCCCCCAACCCCCACAAACTTACCTTGGGGCTGGACTGGAGGCGCACGGCCCAGCCATGACTCCTGGGGCAGAGAAGCACTACGGAGCATGCTCAGATTTTCTGGGCATGCTCCGTTAGAGCTTCTCCGGGCGGGAGTTTTGAAAACTCCCAGCCCCAGAGGAGCTATGTGTAAGGACTCTGGCTGCCGGCCGTGCGCTGCCGGCAGCCTTCTCTGCGCTGGCGACTGCTGCGGGCTGCGCTGCAGCACGCCAGCGCAGCTTAGAGGGAACATTGCTTCCAACCCTCTGATTCTATAACTCTATAAGTTGCTGTGTTACTCCTTCACCTGAGCAAAAGGAAGCCTTTCTGGACATTGCACTGTGCATCAGCTCTCTGCCCTACCAGTGTGTCAGCTTCATCAGCAAACTCCTCTAGACTTTAACAGTCTTGACCATGCCTTGTAGGTAACAATCAGTGAACCTCAGTTACCCAAAGACATCTCTCGGTAGTGTCCAATCCCTCTCATTGTCACACTCGCAGAAATTAAATTTACTATCTTCAAAGATTCCTACTGTTAGGTTAGTGAAGATTCACTTTATACTTCAGTGTAACAGCACTGAAAGGTTTATAGTGGAACTAAGAATAAATCTAGTAACAAAGAACAGAGATTCAAGTGATAATAATCAAGGGAAAAAGAGACAGATCTTGTTGTAATGTAAACCAGTCTGTCACTTACAAGTGCTCAGTAGGTCCTATCTCTGAGGGCAGGAGAATCAAAATTTCACAGGCACAAAGGGCACTGTTGCCTGATTCTTGGATGTTTATTTTACAGAATGGGAGTTCCCCATCTTCAAAGCATCTGGTGAGGTGGGATTTTCTCCCGTGAAATCTCATGTGATAAATGAATTTGTTAGTCTTTAAAAGTGCCACAGGACTTCTTGTTTGCTTTGCTGAACTAGACTAACACGGCTACCCCTTTGGAGCTTGGGTGTTTAAGAATTAGAATGGGTTATAGACTCACCAGCTGATCTAATCTGAAAGTAGTGAGGTTCTCATCCTGGACTCAAGCTACAAAGAGTTTCACAAGGACCCCCTGTGGTGGATGACAGGAAAGTGCACACCAATAACTGAATCTGTTTAATTTCATAAGCCTTCATTAAAATGACACAGTGTGAGAGACAAATGACTGATTACAAGAAAATATTAATACAATTGATAAAATTTGATAAAACTGATACAAGTCAAATGGATACACTTATGCTATAGGCTAGTAGGTTCATGCATAGTATTGATGCACATCTTTTTTCAAGATAGTTTTCTCATCTTCCTTATTATTAATTCTTGCTATTTCTGCGATTTTGTGCCGTACTTGTGAAGTTTATTTGAGGCATCAACTGGGCAGTCCCCTCCTGTTTTGATGGCTCCTGACTTGTCTAGGGTGATAAGGTCAAGTACATATATATATAAAAATAATTATATATATATATATAACTTCTTGTTACTTCTCTGGGAAAAAGGTCCTGAACATATGTATACTAACTTCTCCGGCTTTCATGCAGGATGTGGCTAGACTTCTTGTTACTTCTCTGGGAAAAAGGTCCTGAACATATGTATGCTAACTTCTCCAGCTTTCATGCAGGATGTGGCTTGCAGGTCTCCTGCATTACAGCTATATTACTTGAATATGAATCTATGACTCTATTACATCTAGAAATCTCAGTTCTATAAGGAAAAGTACATATGTGCAAATAAGTGAGTTAATGCTTGGGCTACCTACAGTGCTGTTCCCCATGTCCTCCAAGTGATGGATAACTAGAATAGCTTTCTGTTTCCCATATATTTTCCAAAATCTATTGTCTTTGTCTCAAAAGCCAGGCAGACTTCCAGGAATTGCAGACTTGGAACCCTGGAGAATTCATGAAGTGCTTTCCTCCATTGTTTGTTTATTTCATTTATCTTATATGTAAATATACTTGGTTTATCTTAAATGTAATATACTTTGCTTGGTTTATCTTATATGTAAGTATACTTCCATAGTCCTCTACCAGTAATCTAGCTGGTTAGAAGGGGAAATCCACACTCTTGTGTCCAGGATAGGATGGATTTATGCATTGCCTCTGAAATTTTAAAAACGCATTTTCAGCACACATACATAACTTTGTGTATACCCTTTACATTCACCACACAATGATTTTTGGGACCAGCTGTCACCAGTTTACATATACTACCTTGGATGACACCTCTTAGTTTTATATTATGAGAACAGTGTGTTGGGGATAGAGTGTATCAGGCCTAATATGAATTACCATATACTGAGTCCTCTGCTAGTTGTCATTGAGTCGCTCTTAGGGTCAGTCCATATCTTTTTTTAATAAAGGTTTACATTCAGGTGATCCTAATGAAGTTAATAGGTGAGAGGCTGATCACACCCACCACACCTGTTGGGTTCACTACTGTGCCTTTCACTTTCACAGAATCTCCCCAGTTCCCCCTAGCACCACTTCCTGAATTACCAGATCCTTAAAATACCCAGTTCTTGGTACCATCCACCTGAAAATAAGTGCATTTTATAAGAGGGAAGAGCAGTGAAAATGCTTTCTTTATATGAGGGTAGTGCAGTCTACTGAACCAAACATATATCTGGGAAGTAAGACATCCCGAGTTTTCATTCAAATATTGCCAATCTTTTGGATGAGTGGTCTCAATATATGCTTGCAGGCTTTTTCCTGGGAATCATTATTCACTTCTCCACCTTCCCTGGGAATTGTGAGGACTGATCACACAGCATTTTCAAAGCACTCTGAAGATTTAGAGAATAATAAAAATTAAGATCCATAATTCTCCATCTTTACAAATGGACATATTTGTTAAAACATTTTAACACTGTTCTTTATTACAAAGAGAAAAACAAACAAAACCAAAACAGATTCTCAAGTTATTAATGCTCCCTATATCTTCCTCACTTTTTAGGAGTTAAAGCAAGATATTTCCAGCTTTCGTTTTGAAGTTCTGGGTTTGTTGAAAGGAAACAAGCTATCAAATTTGCAAACTTCAAAAATCAGCAAAGAATCCACTTCTTTGTCAGAAACTGATAGTAACTGTAAAAGTGGAGGAAATGAGAACGTAAAGAAAAAGAACTTCAGCCTTTTTGACATAACTACAATGATTCATCCAAGATCAGCTGCCATAGCTTCTGAAGTCCATAACATAAGCAATGGAGATGCACTGATGATGTCTGAGTCAACAAAAGAGAAACAAAAACGAGTGAACTTTGTAACAGACATAAAAAGCTTTGGATTATTTCACAGACGATCAAAAACAAACTCTCTGGAACTGAGTACAAGCAAAATATACTCTGTGTCTGAAGAAGTTTCACAACAACAGGCAGAAGAACAATGTGAGAAAACAACTGAACTGGAAGGGGAAGAATTGATCATGAACTGTGAATTAAGCATCCAAGATCTCAGTGAAAGTTGTATGCTAACAAACAATAAGCAAATCAGTGAGACATTAGATTCACAGCTTGAAGAGAATGATTGTGCTTTGGAAACTCAGAAGACAGAGGTACAGGACTCAGTCCCACCCACAACAGAGGATTTGCTGGACAAGGAGTTGGACATCGACAGTGACTCAGATACAAAAGATGAGACTGATGTTCAGGGTGATTATGTAACAACGAGGTTGTGATGCCTGTGGGAGAGAGCATATACAAATATATATATTTTGCATAGTGCTTTTCAGGGGGATGGTTTAAAATTATAATAGAAAGCATATAATTTCACTTTATAATATTTAACAACTGTGGCACATAAACTTGTAACATAATTAGGCAAGGGAAGACAATAGAGGAACCTTGCATTTTGAAGCCTGCTTTAGCTTTCACAATTTGTTTTACATTTTTTTAATAAATGGAAGCATCTTGTATTCTTGTACTGTTGCAATAACCCACAGAAACTTTTTAGCTATCTTTTTCAATTAAAACAAATGCAATTTCTCTCATATTATAGTTGACTCCTGTGGTAAATATTTTTCTATGCAAATAAAAAGTAGCTTAAACTGTAAGCCTTTACTTAACTTTTTTAGTTTCTTAAAGATAATGGGCAGCATAATAATCCATAAGCAGTTTCTGTCAATATAGTTATTTAAATTGATAGACATTTTATTTGCTTCAAATGTTATGGAAATAAATTAAAATATGATTTATTTATTGAAAGAGTATTAACAATTGTTCATTATGAATAATTATCCTATTCAGTTATATAATTATACTCTCTAACCCTCTTGATGATAATGTTAAAATTTAAATTTTAAAATGCCAGGTTGTACAAAATGGTTCCTTTCTTATTGTAAACAAAATGTTTATGCCTTGCTACAATTTTAATACTGTTTATTCAAAAGAATCCACAATCAGTACAACTATTTCTTCTTTAAACATCTGCTTTTTCCAAATCTTGACAAACTATGCACTTCAATATACAACTGCTCATTAGCTTCTGCCTTCACTTTACAATTGCATTTGCTAAGAGCAAAAATACTTCAGAAAAAAAAATTCCTTCTAAATATTACAAAAATACGACAATCTGCTAGGAATATTTGAAAGGCAAACCTAACAGAGGTTGTCTGGATCATTACAGAGTTTGAGGGAATCTCATAGATGATTTTATACAAAAATATATAGACATTCAAACGTGTAATAGAAACTTGATAGTATTTTTCATAAATGATGAGTGATTTATTGTCTTTGTCAAAATGAGTATTTTTTAACTTAAACTGTATGATTCTTTTTAAGCAGCGACTGGTGTCCAATATTATTAAGAAAGAATAAATATAAAAAAATGTACACTACAGACTAAACAAAGGCTTGTGAATACACCATAATAAAGTAGCAATTCCATTCTTAATTTCTTCTTTCTGTGGTAGGTTTTACAATTTGTACTGTCCTATGTTGAGGGATCAGAGCACGCAGAATCACTTTATGTGCTGGACCTCAGGAAGTATATAACAAAGATAAAATAGGTGTAGTTAACCACAGAATGCATCATCCCCTTGTTTTTCTGAACTAAGCAGAAACCAGAATTTTACAGACACATTTTCTGTAGCTGTTCAGTTTCAAAATAAGTTATTTCAAAATGAGTTATTTCAAAATAAAATCCTTATTTCAAAATAACTTAAATCGAAATAAGCAAATATTAAATCAAAATAAGGGAAAACCTCAAACCGAAACAGCATGTCCAGACACAGGACTTCCTATTTTACTTCAGGAGAGGGGCAGCATAAGAGATGTGGCAACATGGCCCCCCTCGCTGAGCCATGCCCCCACCCAGTATATGCAAAAAGGAAGGCACCCCGGCAAGGAGAAGGGCAAAAGTGTTATTTTGAAATAACACATCCGAACGGTGTTGTTTCAAAACACCCGTTTTGAAGCAATGGCTATTTTGATTTGAATTGAGGTTTTATTGTTCAAAAATGATGGACATTATTTCGAAATGACGGGGTCCCATTATTTCAAAATAAAGAAATGTCATTCGGACATCTCAACTTTTATTTCAAAACAATGGTCGTTGTTTTGAAATAAAAGCCTAATACTTCATGATGTTCTGCTGTACAAACTCACTATGCAAATAAAAAATCCATTCCTTTCAACAGAACTTTGGAAAGCAGAAATAATTGGTAGCACAAATAATATAACATGAAATGACTGTATAAACATTTCACAAAATGCTACTTTTACCAGAGAAGGCCTATTAGCATCAGCCTTGACCAAAACTTGACCAATCAGGTAATACATGTGTCTGATCCCATGAGGGAGCCTCCTCATCCAGGCATGGCCCATTGTAGTAGGCAGTACAAACACAAGACAAAAGAGGGTCCCCTGTCCCAAAGTGCTTTCGATGGGAATAATAATAATAATAATAATCTGGGGTTGCATAGATATTCAGGCTTTAGGCTCGTACCTTGCAATGATTTCCAAGCATGACTGAGCTCCAGTGGTGCAACTTGTGGATTTTTTTGTTGTTGTTGTTCTTTGTTTTTTTGAGGGTTTCTTTTCTTTTTGAACTACCATGTCAAAGTATTTTCTCCTCTTCCTCCATAAAAATACTGGGGTTCAAAGCTGTTACCCCTGCATGCAGCTCCCATGTACCTCAATGCAGTAGGAACAGCCAAAAAATAATGAAAAGCATTAGCCTGCAACGCAGCGCAATGCAGACAGAATGCCACCACACAGCCACTGTTGTCAATTGTCTTGCTGCCTCCCTAATATGCTTCAAATTGGGAAGCCCATGGGTGGGAGGTATGCTCTAGCAGTATTTGCTTTGCATATGATATAAGGAGAAAGCAAGACTGTGTTATGCAAAGCAGGAGCCACAGGCCTGCCGACAGCCATCATTTTGTGGGCCTGGGGAACACAGTTCAGACTTCAAATTACTATCGTCATGTGCTAAAGGAGTCTCCTACTCTGTCTGTTTATCTGGGATATTCAACTAATGTTTGACATTCTTTTGTTTTATACTTGTAAGTCAAGATTAAATATGAATACCTTCCAAACCAATCTTAAGGCAAACTCTATTAATGAGGCCTGAGGGAAGCTGGTACCTGTTGGGGAAATAAACAAATCAGGGCCCTCAATGAGACCCCTGACCCCCTGATGATGAAGGCCCGTTCCCAGCTGAGACTCCAATACGCAGAGAACGAGGTGTGGTTCAGGTTTCTTTATTGGTCAGCTGAGCAACAAAGAGCACTGCCTCAGAGGGTAACCCAAAGAGGTCAGCCCATCGAGCAGCAGGCCCCCTCACCCCAAAAGAAGGGAGGGTGAGAGCGAGCCCCGATCAGCAGCATCACCACATTTTTATCCTTTACAGTATGATAATGTTATGTTAATGCTTACATGATTGACAGCATTTACAGACCCTTATTCGGTTATATTAACATTATTAAATGCATATTAATGATTACAGGATGCATACAATTATCCCCGCCTCTGTTTACTGTTGTCATCATTTGCATGAACCTGGGCAGCCGCAGTACCTGCAAACTCATTAACTTCAGCCTAAAGACGCTGATCTTACAATTCAGAAAGGCCTTGAAGCCAGGGATAATGAGCAAGAGATAGAAGGTGGTACTCCCTTCTTATTCTCAGCATAGATGAGACCTTGTAGCCCACATTCCCTGCTCGGATGGCTGAGCACAAAGCGTGAGAGAGGGGAGATAACAAACTTTTATGAGGCAACCTAGGCAGCTTGTTTAAAGTAATTGAATATATAGCCTTGCCCGAGAAACGACCCCACGACCATGGCTAACTACAGCTGCTAATAGGCCTATAATATAGCATCTTATCCTATTGTATTAACACAGAATTGGATCCCCAATATCAAACGGACCCCTAATATCAAATATCCCCTAACATACCATAGCTATAACCACATAGCTGCATTTGTGTGAAAGCGCAGTTACTATGGAATTTCTAATTTTCTTCTAACTTTGTTTTTGGCAACATCTATGGACATGGGAAGCCTACCTTCACAGACATAGGATACCAAAGCAAGAGACTAAGTCATTATACCCTGATTCAAATTCTACCATATTTGGGCAGTAGGGTGAAAAAACAATTTCCTTTATGTCTCCCAGCTGGCTATGTAATCATGGCCTGGAAAAGGGATGTGTGGAGGTGGTGGAGTGAGGCAGAGTTACTCAGGTCAGAGCAGAGTCACTGCATGTGAGATGAAGGCAATCAGGTAATACATGTGGCTGATCCCAGTCCTAGGTATTTGTTTGTACCCCACAGAATATACCATTTTCTTCTAATTTTATCGCAGTTATCACAGCAGACATATTAGGGCATCTAATTTTGTTAAAGGGAAATACAGATCAATAGCTGTAAGTTGGAGATGTAATCTAGATCACCTTTCTTCCAATGCGCTATTCCCTGTAGTGCCTCTCAAAAGTTGGTTTTGCTGATAAAAAGTGTTTGCCTTAGACTTGGCTCTTTATAGAGCTCCTCTCCCCAGCCTGTCTTCTCCTTGCTCTTTGCTGACTCTGTGATATCATGATCCAAGGCCTGTTTGCTCCAGTACATAACTTCCTGGGTCAGAGTGGTACTCCCAGCTCCTTTACACTCCAGGTGGAGTCTAACACCACACAACTCTATTGAATCATCAGCAAATTACCTGACTGTCCTAAGGTTTCAATGCTAACTCACATGGTGGAGCAAAAAAAAAAAAAAAATGATACCTTGAAATATGCCCTAACCATTTTATTGCATAGTTTGATTTTTCCATTGTACATGGAGCCAATCCAAGGTGTGACTAGGGTAAGAGCACTGATCATTTCAATGGGAATTAGGTACCTAAAATACCTGAAGATGGGTGTCTAAGGCTAAGTCTACACCGGTAAATTAGTCTGGACTAAGCAAGCTTAGTCTGAACTAATGTAGTCTGAGTCCACACTAGGCTTTGCCTAGTTTAAACTAAGAAATTTAATTCAAACTAGCATGATGAAGATGCCTTAGTTAAAACTTAAAAAGTTCGAACTAAGTGGTTAGTTCAAACTAACTGTGTTTTCTAGTTCAGACTAACTTTTTAGTTCGAACTAGCCATGCTTTTTAGTTCAAACTGACTTTTTAGTTCAAACTAGTCAGCACAGCTAGTTTGAACTTAAAAGCTGTGGTTAGTCTGAACTAACCTGAAGTTAGATTGAACTATTCAGGAACTGCTTATTTTGGAATAAGGAAGTCCAGACTAAGCTTTTTGATGGTGACATAGCCTAAGTGACTAATTTGGTCTACTCTTTTAAGTGATACACAAGAGCTTATTTTCTCTTCTGACAGGGCCATAACCAGGAGCGTCATTGCCCTGAGGAAAGATCCAGGGCCTGGGGCCAGGCTCTGCCCCCTGGGCCCTGGACCCACCCTTTTGCCCCAATCTGGAGTCAGGCCCTGGGCTTCTGCTGCTGCCAGCCCAGCCCCCAATCCCCGGCCAGTGACGGGGCTGAGCTAGACAGTGGCTGCTCTGGGCAACCTGGCCCAGGAGAAGCAGGCGCCACCACGGCCAGCCTGGCCCCAGATACCTAGCTGGGGAGGGGGCCAAAAGAAGCAGGGAGTGCCCCAGACACTCAGGACATTGGCATCAGGACTTGGGATACATGCCCCCTGTGTCAGGCACCAGCAACACCCCTGGCTGTAAATACAGCAGGACGAACAAGGCTTGCCTGGGTGTGCCAGAGCAGTTCCACTGAGCCACTCCTTTAAAGGGTGCGTTCCTTGCCACTTGCTCCAGACACTGCCATTGTAAGGGGTGCATTCAGATCATAACGCTCCCCATGTGACAAATTCTTTAGTTATGTCTCTACCTTCTGATGCACAGGCCCCAAAATAAAATGTTTTGTTTTGTTTTAAACTGATTTCATTTAATCATGGTCAACACAGTGGGAGATGGAGCAAGCCCTAAAATCTGCTTATTTAGCTCCTTTTCTATTTCATCTATTCTTTATTTTTAGCTTTGTTATTGTAAATACTGTCTCCTTAAACAAATATAGTCACTAGTGCATTTTAGGAGCATCAGAATTATGTCTGTGAGAACAACAGATGGAGTGTTCAAGATGTAACAGCAGTGTGCAATTCACCCTCCACGAAGAGTTAAGCTCCCAAAAAGGGTACAATCACTAATGTACACTGCTCAGGAAATTAGTAATACAATCTCACTCAAACAGAACTCATAAGAGATTATCTCAGTGCATGAAGTGTGTGTTTTATTGTAATCTATTTAATTTGATGGTGAGTTTTTTTGTTTTGTTTTCTTGGGGGGAGGGCAGGGTTTGAACAACAGGAAGAACATTCCTAGATTTGTGTCTTATGGTCAACTTAAATCAAATTCACTACAAAATTATTTTATTCCTTTATCCAATCAGTCAATAAAAGCCCTTGTTTGCTAATATGGGTAAAATTGTCCTCTCTGAAAATTAGGATCAGAATTCTGAAGGAGAAAAATAAGATGTTTTTCCATCTTTCCTTGATAAGTGGCAGAAAAGCTTTAAAGCATCAAATCTGCTATCTGAAAATTCAGTCTGGAGGTTTCCAGATTTAGGTTTTCCAGGTTTCAGTGCAATAATGCCTTTAGCATATCTAGAAATATTGAACAAGTTTTATATGAACTTAATAAACAGTTTACCTGAGTTCTGAAAGACAACCCAAAGAAGATAAGTATTGGTACCTTTAATAAACAGAAGAATACAGTTAAGTCAGCCTGCCTGAAAGTTCAATCATTTCTGTAAATTACATATCATATACTAGCAAAAAGAAGTACATGCCATTGTTAAATGAAGTAGTGATAAGTGATCAGGCATAATGTATGTGTGGTAAAGTTGCATAGGAACTCTGTTTCATCAGAAAACGCCAGTTTGTTGACCCAAAATGTGCCACACACTACTTCTGGGCTGACAGACAGACTGAATCACAGGCAGGGTTCTGATGGAAACTGGGCAGCCCAAACTTTCAGGGTCTATGACTCTGGCACATATCTACCACAGAACGTGGCCTGGCGCTGGAAACAGGAATGCTGGGGGTGCTGTCACAGTCTCTGGTTTGAAGTAGTTTCCATGACATACAGGCTTATCTTCTTGGTTCAATGGCTCTCAGCATTCCCACTATAAAAATTGTTCCAACACCACTTCATGTGGCTGGAGATCTGGGGCTTTCAGGGGTTTGCAGCTCCTAAACATCCCCACTACGCAGACCACCCTAGGACTAAGACCTTCCAGGGCTTCTAGGGTGTGTGGTTCTGGAGCAGTCTACCTAGTGGGGCTTCTTCCCATGGGCTCAGGAGCCTGCAGGCACTGGAAGGCCAAGTTCTAACTGAAACGTGGCTCCCAGAACCACAGTGGGAATTCTGAAAGCTTTGGGAACCTAGTGTGAGCTGCACATAGATCTGGCCATGCCAGAAGACAACATCAAAAAGTATAACTGTTACTTTCTTACTGTTATCAGAGAACAAGACAGTGGCATCTGCAGCAATCTCCAGTTCATTGCTGCCTCAAGTATCACAGCCCCCATAAGAGCCTTGAGGGTTATTTATCCCCAAAGCAGAATGAGTGATACAGAGTTTTTTACTGCAAACTAATCCAGAGGGGAGGAGACTAGAACCCTGTATTATTGTCTCATGGATACTGGGTGCTGCATGGTATTTTTGAGAACCAAGTACCTCCCTAACTAAGGACAGAATAGGCTGCCGCACTTGTGATCACGACTAGGGGAGCAACTGCACCAGGAAAACAGTCTTACACTAACAGGTGCTTAGAAACTCGTGTGTGTGTGTGTGTGTGTGTGTGTGTGTGTGTGTGCAGAGCAGAAGTCTCAAGAAACAGAATGAAAGTCCTAGGTGGCACAACCACAGAAGGACAATGAGACTATAGCAAAGGAGAGTCTGTTACATAGTCATAGTGAGATGTTTTCCTGTGGGAGATCTTGTGACTGGGTAAAGACAAGTTCTACATCAGGACAGCATTTCAAGGAATTTGACAAGTTAAAACAGTTTTAGCTGAGTGTGCAAATGCAAAGGAGGGCTCCAGAAAGATTCAGTCAGCCTTGTAAAAGAGTAGGAGGGCAACTGAGACAGCAGTTTTGACACCATGACTCTGTCCCTGAGATCAAGAGCGTATCAAGTTCAGGCAGCCAGAACAGAAAAGCGACAGCAGACAATAACAACCTCTGTGTATACAACAATGAGAGTAGGGAAATTTGCTGTGAGATATCAGCTGGATAGTGGGACCTCCTGCAGTGTGCCTGTGTAGAGTGCCTTGTACTCAGAGGCTATGTCCACATGTAAAAGCATATTTCGAAATAAGGTTTTACCATTTCAAAATAAGGTTCATTATTTCAAAATGACAGGGCTCATCATTTTGAAATAACAAAACATCATTCGGACATAACAATTTTTAAATCAAAACAATGGTCATTGTTTCGATTAAAAAGCATCATGTGGACATTGCCAGAGATACCCATTGCAGAGAATAGGTGCACTCAGATAATACACAGTGACAGCATATAGAAGCCTGTATGAAAATGTGACTTCATAGTAATTAACCCCCCCAAAAATGATAGATTATACCAAATGAAGTTTATGGCAGTGAATGGTAAGAATCATAGTCCCCTCTTGGAAATACAGGCATAAAAGCCACATGTCAGTTCAGGATGTAAAATTAGAATTCCATACCTACAGTGCCAACAGAAATGGGAGTCTCAGAGACAATGAAGAGAATTTGAAATGCAGATGAAGATGTTTTCAATGATGACAGGTGCCACAAAGGAAAGCAAAGACTGGAAAAAGACCCCACAGTGGAACCTGTGTTCCTACCATGCAGAAAAATTCCAGTGGCACTATGGAATCCAGGACTTGAGGAGCTCAAAAGTCTACAGATAAGGGATACATAGCACCCTTGGAAGCCAGTGCAAACTTGGTAAGCAACATGGTATGGTAAAATAGCCATCAAGCAAATGATGAGTCTGCATAGAGCCAAAGTCATGAGCTTGGACCTGAAAATATCCCTTACCCACAGTCGATGAAGTCTTGCAAGAACTATCCAGAGCCAGAATCTTTATGGTTTGTGATAAGAGAAATGAATGGCTTTTGGCACACAAGCCTGGGTAAAGAGTCCTCCAGTATGACAACTTTTGCAACACCATTTGGTCACTTCAGATGGCTTTATATGCCAATGGACATAAGCCCTGCACTGGGGTTGTTTCAGAGATGAGCCACCCAAATCCTGGATGGAGTGCCTGGGGTGAAAATAAGTGCAGATGATGTTCTCATTGGGAGAAATGATACACAGATGAACAAGACCATGACAGAAAACTACAAGCCTTTCTCCAGTGATGCAGGGACAAGAACATAAAACTTAACCTCCCCGTCCCCCCAAAAGGCAGCACATCAACATGAAATGACATATATTGGACATCTGCTCATAACAGAGGGACTGAAAACAGTTCCCATTAAAGCAGTCAGAGACATTCTAGCTCCAGTGAATGTGAAATATTACAGCTCTTCATTGGAATGATAAATTTTCTGTCCAAGTTCCCTCTACACCTGGCTGCAGTAGTGGAAATCATATGCCAGCATCCAAGGCAGGATGTTGAGTGGGACTGGACAAATTCCCAGTGCTGAAACAAATGATAACTGATGCCCTTGTCCAGAAATATTACCAGCCAAGAAAGCCACTGGCATTCCAGTGTGATGAATCAGTGAAAGTATTGGGTGTAGTTACTTTGCAGGATCAACCAGTTGCTTCATCCAGAGACTTAAGAGAGGCACACCCAAATAGAAAAAGAGATTCTGTCTGTGGTAGTTGGAGCAAAGTAATTCCATCACCTGTAACTACACAGTAATAGTGCACCACAAAGCCCTGGAGTCCTGGCAATACCCATCCTTAGGACCCCAAAGAGATTGCAGCACATGTTGATTGGATTCTAGTGCTACCAGGTGGAGATCAGCCTTTGTCCAGGATGATTCTTGGGGTTAACTCACACCATGTGCAGGGCACAGATATTCAGCATAAGCAAATTGAGGGAATGGGATCAGGATGCTGAAGGGGATCAGGATGTTAGCATAATGCCCTACCTTCCAAATTTATCAGTGTAGCTAATGGAAATCTAGGAAGCTAAGGAAAAGGACTTTCACCTAGAGACAGTCAAAAGACTGATACTAGCAGGGTGGCCTGAAGACAAAAGTCATGTATTGGTAGGAGCATAACCATCTTTTCAAATTAAAGAGGAGCTAAGTGTGCAGGACTGAATTATATTTCAAGGACAGAAGGCTGTTGTTTCTCACTCATTACATAAAGATATTATGCAAAAATATATGCCTCATGCCTGGGCATTAAGATCTGCCTTAGATAGGCACAAAAGCATGTTTATTGGCTGGGAATGAATAGACAGCTACACTTCTTGATAGATGAGTGTGACACCTGTTGGTTGTGCGGTAACTTCCAGGACAAAGAGACTCAGTTAACAGGTGAGCTGCCTTCCAAATCACAGGAAAAAGCTGAGCCTGGAGTTGTTCACCTTCAAGGAAGGTTGTTTACATTTAAGGAAAAACAATACTTTATCACAGGACGCTACTATTCAAAATTGTGGGAAGCTGATGCCCTGCCTAACAGAAGAAGCAATTCAGTGATTGGCAAACTGAAGGCCTGCTTTGCAAGATATGGGACCCCAGATACTGTGTTTGCTAACAATTGATCCCAGTTTGCCTTGGAAGGATTCAAGGAATTTGCACCCAAATGGCAAACCTCCTCCCCACCCTCTCCACAGAGTAATGGTAAGGTGAGATCAGGCATGAAAACAGCTAAGAGAATGTTACACAAGCCTGTTTCTTGAGGTTCTGACCCTTTGTTAGCTTTTGGGCATACAGGAATATGCCATCCCAGGGGTGCCAAACCAGACCATTGCAGGCAGTGATAGAACAAAGGACCCAAAGTCTGCTATTAATGAGAGAGAAATTTTGTAGCCAGAACAGAGACACGGCCAAGAGGAGATGGCCAGCAATCAGTGAAAGCAGGCATTCGAGTCCAGTGGGTCAGCCAAGAACCCACCAACCCTGGAGACAGGTTTGTTAATCAGGTTCACATGTGTTTAATCTTGGCTTGAGAGAGACTCAGGAAACTTTTTTTTTTTTCCACAGGAATGTGATTCTGCAGATTGTGAAGGCTCCATGTAAGTTTCCCAAATTAATACACTGCTCTTCATTTTCTGGTCCTGATTAGCAATCAGATGTGTGGGTGGGAAAGCCATGGATTTCAGAAGAGACTTTACACAGGCATAAGTATCTGCCCACATGTGTCCAGCTGCAGACTCTAGAGATGTGTGGGGGAATCTGATTATAATTTTAGAGTAATGTCCTAAAGTCCCACACCAGCACTTCTACTTTGGGAAAAGGTAAAGATCCAAATTTCACTATTCATGGGATCCCTTCTCTACTGTGGATCAAACCAACACCCTGACCAAACACCCCCAAACTTTTGGAAATTCATATTCAAATTTTGCAGTTTGGCCCAGTTCCCCTATAAACATACACATAACATAGGTATGTTCACAGATGAACATGCATGATAGGAACAAGTTATAATCTGTGTGGTGTGGGGTCAGTTTGTTTTTTATTTTCTCTTTTTGCTCTATACAAATATTCTATAAAAACAGAAGTACATCCACACACTTTTACCCTGAAGCCAATGAAGAGAAAATCAGCTGTATGTCTCTGATCAAGGCTTATCCATTAGTCACCAATACACTAAGCAATGAAAAGTTGCTGATTGAAAAAAAATATATTAACCTGTTCACTAATATTCTGAAAGAGAGAGGAAGGGTTTTATGAGAAATGAAGAGAAGCGATTACTGTCCCCAGTTTTCCTGGGAAATTAATTTTAGACATAAAGGGTGTGTTCACACAGCCCCCTTATTTCCCGTTGTTCCGAAACAACCGCATCATTCCGAAACAAGTTAAACACCATGCGGGGACGAAACAACGTTGTTCTGAAACAACGCCGTACGAACGTGTTGTTTTGAAACAACGGTTGTATCGAAACAACCGTCTGACCTTCCTCCCAAGGTGCCCAGCACCCTGGGGAGCAGGAAGTTCCGGTCTGGGCGTGCCTGTCAGCCAGCGTGCACACTGCCTGACAGGCACATGGCCACCCAGGCAGGCTCGTCTGCTGGGGAGCGACGCAGGGCCCCAGTATGGACCAGGCAGGATACCCTGTGCCTGCTGGGGATCTGGCAACACCCAGACATCCTGTCCCGGTTCTGGTCATCACACCGGAACCGGGACGTATACGCGGACATCGTCGCAGAGATGTCCGCAGCGGGCCACCCCCGAACCCTGGAGCAGGTCCGGAGCAAAATCAAAAAGCTCCGACAGGAGCATGCCCGGACCTGGGAGGCCTCGGCGCTCCAGGGGGCAGGGAGCTCCATCACCTGCCCCTATTATGACGAGCTCCACGCCTTCCTGGGTCCAGAGCCCAGTGGCCACCCTGCTGAGGCTCTGGACTCAGGAGGGCATCCGAGCCCCTCGTCGGGCCCAGAGGCCCAGGGCTCCGACGTGTCAGTCGGGGGGCCTCCGGCCGCGCCACCACCACCTGTGGTGAAGGCCACCCCCAGCAGCCCCAAGCTCTTTGCCAGGCCCGAGGCGGAGAGCAGCAGGGAGGACCAGGGGCCAACCACCACCCCAGGGTCTGACACGGAGCCGGAGACGGCACGACGGACATCCGGATCCCCTGTTGGTAAGTACCCCCCCCCCACTGAGGCACACAGGGCTGGGCCTGTCCAGCAGGTCCCAGGCAGCGCGGGGGCCAGGGCTGGGTACCAGGGCAGGTAGGACACAGGGTTGGTGGGTGCAAAGGCACCCCCATGGCCACAGGTCCGACAGGGATGGGTGGCACCGGGCGCACAGGGGCCCATGTGCCTGGGGGCGGTGGACAGGGGCCGGTCGGTGGAGATGTGACCGCATCCCGGGTGGGGTGGAGAGCATGCGGGCCACACCACTGGCAGGTAGCTGTGGGGGGGCCCCCTAGATCGAGGTGTGACCGAGTCCAGGCCACCCCTGTGGGCACAACCGGCACGTCCACCCCCTGGGTACGGTTCCCAGATGGCAGGCAGGAGGAGGACACGGTCCCCTTTGTACCGTCCTGTGCCTCTTTCTAGTCTCACAGTCCCAGCCCAGCAGGCTGTCTAAAATACGGGAGTTTGCCAGGCATCTGACCGGAGGGGTGGAAGGAGCCTGCACTGCCATAGAATACTGGTCTGTACAGGCAGGTGGTCCAGGGCCCCCTAGACCCCGACAACTACCCCAGCCAGGCAAAGTCGCTGCCCAGGGTCCCCCAATGTCCCTCGCCAGGTACTGCCCTGGCCTCATGTCTGAGGCCTTGGGGACTGGGAACCCCACCTCAGGGCACTCCCCCACAGGATCCCGGGACCCTCTGGTAGTCAGGGCAGGGGTGTGTGCAGCGGAAAGGCACAAACAGAAGGGGCCAACAGTTGGCAGGAGCTGACTGTGTCTTCTGCTTCCGTCTGGCAGGTCGCAGGGCTGCCCCTCGCCAGCTGCCGCCACCACCGGCATCCGGACGCCTGAGCCCCCGGGCACACCAGCAGCGGAGGAGGGCCCCACGGACCCGCTTGGAGCTCCTCGAGGCCCTGGAGGACCTGGGCGAATGGATGGAGGCCTCCACCCAGGCCTGGCGACAGGAGCAGCGCCAGCGGCTGGAACGTGTCATCGAGGTGGAGACCGAGCTAGCCACCACCCTAGGCCACCTCGCCGACCAGCTGCTGGCTGCCATCAGAGAGCTCGCCACATGGCTGCCGCCACCACCACAGCCTGCGGGGGGTTCACCGCCCGGACCTCCCCAGAGGCGACGCCAGCTGGAAGGCGGCTGTGGGCACGGCCGGGGTGCGCCACCCCTGCCCGAGCCACCCCCAGGCTTTGCCTGACCTCCCCCCTTCCCCCTGGACTTTTACATCCCCTTCCCCTCCCAAGTTGCTGCCCCCTCCCTGAAACCCCCGGAACCCCCTTCCCCTCCCAAGTTGCTGCCCCCTCCCTGACAACCCCTTCCCCAAAACCCCGTTGTTAATATACCCCTGTTGCACCGTCTTTTTTGTGTTTCAGTCTTTTTATTGGGGTTGGTGGACAGTGCGGGTGGATGGGTGGGGGCTGGCTGTGGGTGGATGGGGGCGAGGGTGGTGTAGGGCAGGGTGGGCCTGGCCCTCACAGGTCGCCCTCCATGAATGTGACCCGGAGGGCGTCACGCATGGCGAGGGCCCGCTGGGAGGGCTGTTCCCTTGTGGGCACGGGTCCAGGCTCTGTGAGGTCCGCAACGAGGAGTCGGGTCTCAGCCTCCCACGCTGGCTAGATGGGCTCTCCCCACAGGTCGCAGTAATTGTTGAGGACCACACATGCCCCGATGACGTGGGGCAGGGTCCTCTCCGCAAGGTGGAGACAGGTGAGCAGGCACCGCCAGCGGGCCTTGAGGCGGCCGAATGCCCACTCCATGACCTGGCGGCAGCCGGTCAGGCATTGGTTGAAAAGCTGCCTGCTCGGGTCCAGGGGCCCTGCATATGGCCGCATGAGCCAGGGCCGCAAGGGGTAGGCCGCGTTGGCCATGACGAGGACGGGCACCACTATGCCCCCGAGATGGATGTCGTGCCAGGGGAAGAAGGTGCCTGCCTCCATGTCCCGGTGGAGGGAGGAGTTCCGGAGGACCCGGGTGTCATGGGCTCTCCCTGGCCATCTGACATAGATGTTCTGGAAGCGGCCCCGGTGGTCCACAAGGGCCTGCAGGAGCATGGAGTGGTACCCTTGCCAGTTGCGGTACTCCGCTGCCCTGTGCTCCAGGGCTCGCACAGGGATGTGGGTGGCATCAAGGACCCCCACACAGTTGGGGAAACTGAGGGCAGCCATCCCCGGGATGATGTCCTGAAGCTGCCCTGCTCTCACCAGGTGCCGCATCAGGACCCAGTTGATGGCCCTGGCGACCTCGCGGAGGATGGCACAGATGGTGGATCGCCCAACTCTGAAGAGGTGTGCCACTGCCCGGTGGGACTCTGGAGTAGCCATCTTCCATAGGGCAATGGCCACTCTTTTGTCCACCGGGATGGCACGCCTCATCAGGGTGTCTCTGCGGTGCAGGTATGGGGCAAGGTCCATGACCAGGGCAGCGAAGTTGGCCCTGGTCATGCGGAGGTTGCGCCGCCAGTCGTCATTGCCCCAGGTGCGCAGGACGACCCGCTCCCACCAGTCTGGGCTGGTTTTCCGAACCCAGAGCTGGCGGGCACAGGGGAGGGCAGGGGCACAAGGTCAGCCCTGAGTATGAGGTGGATGAGGGCCTGGTGTGGAGGCTGGGCACCCTCTCCGTCCACAAACAGGGTGGCCCGCATGTGCAGGGCACCCTGCAGGCGGGCAGAGAGTCCCTGGGTGGCATGGCGCCATCTGGGCTGCTGGGCACTGTCAATGGCTTGCAGCATGCTGCTAGCCTGGGTGGACAGGGAAGTGAGGTCAGGGCCGGCTTTTAGGGGATTGGCTAGCAACATGGCCACCGACATGGCCCAGTGAGGTGGCCATGTTGCCACACCTCCCATGGTGCCCTGCCCCTGGGGCGAAATAGCATGCCCACTGTGTGAACCTGCTATTTCGATTCCCACTTTTTTTCTTATTTCGAATTAGCATTTTGTTAATTTGAAATAAGTTGTTTCAGAATAAGCATTATTTCGATATACGATTGTTTCTAAACAACCGTATCAAAATAACCCGCTGTGTGAGAACACAACCAAAGATAGGAATAGATTCTCATTTCAAATATCTTCATTATTAAAACTTAGTAATATCACCTGTGGTTTGTTAATTTGATCTACTATGAACCTACATCCATAGTGGAAGAAGTATAATATCATTGATTTATTACAGCTCAATACTAAGTAGAAATGACTCCTCACAACATAAGCTGCCACTTTTCACGAGTGTGGCTCACTATACTAATTTCTATCTCACTTTGAAAAACTGAGGCAGTTTTAATACAAGAAGGTGTTCTTCACATTGATTCTAAAACTCTAGTGTAGTACTGCTGTGTGTTTAACTACAGATCACATCTCACTCTTACAAAGGTTGCATCTCAGGAGCTACATATAGTTTGTTTGCTAGACTATCTAAGATGGCATGACGTTTTAATTGCTTTAGAAAAGAGAAGTTATATCTATTTGAGATTCTATTGCTGTTTTTTTTATTAGTATTCATCTTTCTAGTATATCTGCCGAACCAGACTGTTGCACACAAATAAGGATGGAAGGCCAATGTTAAATGGTCCATATTTTTTAGCAGAAATCCCTAGGAAGCCATCAAATGAGGTTCACTTGCTGTTATAGTTAAATCATGCACATCTATAAATGCATGACATAAACATGTAAATGATGAACATGCATCTGATTCTGTTTTCTTATTCCTTTCTCTGTTATATTTCTATTTACTAATTGAGCACTTGCTTTCCTGGTTGAGTCCCCTCCTGCCTTCCCCCATGTTCATTCGTTTTTTTAATTCCACATCTCCTTTCCATGTTCGTACATTTCTTGCTCTCCTTTTATTGAAATCTTGTTTCTTTGTTTCCTTCCATCCCCTGCTATCTATCACTTGCACCCAATATGGTTGTTTTTACACATTCCTTTCCTAGCAGTCCCCCCGCCATTCACACCCTCCTAACAAATGGTTCAAAAATCCATGAGACCTTCCTCCTATAATCCCATGGTCCTATCAATTTAGCCTTCATGCACTATCCACCTGAAAGAGGCAGATTCTTATCTCCTGTTGGTGTTCTGATAGTAAAGCTTAAGCAAATGTTTCAGGGAACAACACCAACAAATCAAGGTTTCAAAGAGAAGCTGCTGAGATCAAATGTATTTGCAAATTTGGTTGCATTGCTTTAGGACTTAATAGGGACACTGAATTTTTCTCTTATTACAACAGGTGATTTGACCTCATCTTCCTCTGCAAGCTGTTCTCCAATGTTTCAATATTTACAACTGTTTTGATTTGCTGTTACAGTGAAACCTGTTCCCATGACTTATACTTCCCTGTATTTATTTTCTCCTATTCTGTAAGATCTGCCATCTTCAAAGCATCTGACAAAGTGGGATTTTCTTCCATAAAAGCTCATGCAATAAATAAATTTGTTTGTCTTTAAGTGCCAAAGGACTCCTTTTTTCTTTTCTCTCTGACTCCATAAGAATCAGTGTCATTTATAGCTAATCACTTTAGGACACTAAGCACAAGACTCAGTATCCATGCAGCGAGTCCCATCTGATTGTTACTAACAGTATGTGATCAGGACATGGGTTTCATCTTATTCTTTCCATGTGCTATCTGGGTCTTACAACTTGTCCACTATACTTCATATTCATGGTGGTGCTTTCACAGTCCATTCGAGAAAACAACGCAAGAAGGAGGCTTACATGAAGATTGATAACAAAGAGTACTCTAAGGTTTCTCAGACATGAGTTAGGAAATATGCTAGCAAACCTTGTCTGCTTTTTGTTTAAGTGCAAATGATTTTCAATCATTTGGAGAACTGGGCTGAAGAGAAGCAAACAACAAATACACTATATTGATTCTTTAGTAAATCTCCATGTCTAAATGTATTCTTAGTATTTAGATTGGGACAAATACGCAAATAGTTCATAATAACATATTCAATACATTTTACTATGTTTCTGTTTGGGAACTGACTAAGCAGATTATGATTTTGAATCTTAATTTGTTATCCAAAGTAATTTGCTGAATTTACTTGTTCAGTTGAATAAATCCTGATCTGCATGTTGTTTGCACAGTTTGCTGCAAATATTTGATAGAAGATATTCAAGCCCCCATCCTGCACTGAGTTTCTTGAGGGGTGGATCCCTTCACTTGCATGGATTTCATTGAAAGTTTGGGACCTAGGTTTGTTTGGAGTGGTCACAATTTATTTTTCCCTTGACTGGATGTGCAGAAATCATAGCATAAGAATCATTGTAGCCAGGTTCACATTTCTGGACTTGGACACAGATCCTGCAATGACGGCCATGCAAAGAGACCCATGTACCAGCAGACAGCTTGCATCCTGCTTGACCCCAGGGATGGAAGTGGGGGTTCTCCAGAACAAAAAACCACAAGACACTGCAATGTGAGCTAAAGAGGCAAACTCTGTAGCAGGGGCTGCAGCAGACAGATATGCACTGTGGATTGAGCAGAAAGAGTAACATATGTACTGACCAGTAAGCTACATCCATGCATGACACCACAAACTCAATACAGGCACAGTCCACCAGTGCAGGTGCAATTGCAGGGTGAGATCCTTTGAATATACTTTCTCCAACCTTTCTCTGAAAGTCACTTTAATTAACCATCCCCAGCAGTGGTCCTGCCTAGGAAGTTAACTGAAGTATTCACAACAATAAAACAAAAATGGGGATAAATGCCACGGGCAGGTCTTCAAATGCCACAGTGTAAGAACCTGAATAGAACCACAGTAAAAACAAGTGTAAAAAGATAGTGGTAGAAAATTATCAGAACGTGCCCAGCTCTACTTGGTTAAAATGTTTCACAAATCTCATGTAGCTGTTGTTGAAATCTCAGTATTTAGAAAGTCATGAAAACATAGAATTAATTTAGATCTTTAAGAGAAAAAAGACTTGAAGACATCTTGGTTGTGTCCACACATAGACAGTTAAATAGATTTAATCTAAATTGATTTCATAAAGTCACTATAAAAATCATTAAATCAACTTAAGTTAAATTGATTTAACAGGTCCATACCAGAAAATCAAATCGAACTAGCATGTCCAGAAACAGGACGTGCTAGGTCAATTTTAGAAGGGGGCGCCATGAGAGGTGTGGCAAGATGGCCTCCTAGAAGGGCCATGCCCGCATCCAATATATGAATAGAGAAAGGCATCTTGGGAAGGAGAAGTGCAAAAGTGTTAAATCAAAATACCACATCCACATTGTGTAATTTTGATATAACGGTTGTGATCCAAGGATTGTTTTGATTTGAAACTAGGTTTTATTGAATCAATCTAACTTTCCTTGTTTCGATATGATGGAGCTTATCATTTCAAAACAAGAAAACGGCATGTGGACCAAAGGACCAAAGCCTTTTTAAATCAAAATAACCAGCGTTATTGCTATGTAAAACCTGTGTGTGGACATACCCCTTGGGCTCAAAGTAACACAAGCACACACTTGGCATCAAACACAGAAAGAAAAAAGGAGATTAAAAACCCAATCAGTAGAATCATATTGCTTTTTTTGTGGCCTAATTCATAATTACTGAAACAGCAAGTCATACAATTAATAGTCTACTCAAAGGTTGGCTGGAGAATTGTACAGATCATTTTCTGTGTTATGAAATTCAACAAAGTGACATTCAGTGAAAATGGAAAGCAAAAAATTTAAAATGGATGAAAGGATGTACAGTTTACACAATGAATAATTAATTCATATAGTTCATTGCCATAATACATAACTGATGCTAAGAACTTAATAGGATTAAAAAATGAGTCAAGATGTGTGACTAGGTACCTTGATGGGCCCCACGGAGCATGTCATACTCAAGGTAGATGGCCAAAAAGAGGACAGTCAATCTTCAAAATGAGTGGTTTATTCTGTAATTAGATTCACCAAGTCAGTCACAAAAAAGTTTCTGCAGTAGTACACTGGTGAACAAGAAGCCCAAAACAGTGTCTTTTAGTAATTCCAGCCTTTGGTTCCTGTATTAGAGTGGAGTGGCCACTCTCCAAGCAGGACACCGAAGGAAGGCTCCATTCCCCCTGCTAGACAAAGTGCAGAACTACCGAGCCACTGGCCTTGAAGAAAGGGGGCACAGCCAAGGGAGAAAGAGGAAATATAAAGGGCAGGCCTGGGGACTTCGTTTGGGAGATGCCACTGAGGGAATCCAGATGTCCCTGGGGTGATGCCAGAGCCCACACGTGCCAAGGACTCGAACAGCCCCAAAGAAGGTTCCCTTAGCCCCTGGGAATCCCTGGCCTGGCAGTATTTGCTATATTTTTCAGCAGGGGAAACTTGGGGGAAGACCCTTAGGCTGTGTCCACACACAGGCAGTTAAAATGATTTAATGTGAAGTGATCCAATAGAATTCCTATTCAAATCATTAAATTGATTCACGTTAAACTGATTTAACAGGACCACACCAAAAAACCCAAATCAAACTAAAATGTCGAAAGACTGGACCTGCTAGTTCAATTTAGGAGATGGACACCTGGGATGGGTGGCAACATGGCCCCCTGGCAGAGCCATGTTGCCACCTAATTCCCTGCCTGGCTCTTCCCAAGAGAGCCAGTAGCAGGGAAAAATCATCCCCCACTGGCTCTGGGCCCCTTGAGCCTTGCGGGGAGGGGAACATCCCCTCAGACTGGCTACAGCCTTGGGCTCAGCCAGGCATCAAGGAGAAGATACTCCTGCATGCCTGGCTTCCCCTATGCATCCAGCTTCTCCCACACTGGCCGGGCTGTGGGGGAAGGCACCCTGCATGCACGGCTCCTGGCAAGCAAGCTGAATGGTGGGGAAGGGACCGTGCACACCCATGCTCCTACCACTATCTGGGCAGTGAGGAAAAGAGCCCCCTGCACACGGCTGCAGGCACGCTTGCAGGTGCCAGGGGAAGAGACCCCTGGGCCGGCTGGAGCCGTGCTAGCCGGGCTGCAGGGAATGCTCCCCCAGCTCCCGGTGTGCTTCCCAGGTGGCAGGGGAGACAGGACCCCCGCGTCCAGCTTTTAGTGCATGGGGAGCGCTCCAAAAGCTGGGTGTGGGGGTCCCATCTCCCCTGCCACCTGGCAAGTGCACCAGGAGCTGGGGGAGCATTCCCCACAGCCTGGCTAGCTCTGCTTCAGCCAGCGCAGGGGTCCCTTCCCCCAGCACCTGAAACCTGCGCACACGAGAAAATAAAGTGCACACAAAAAAAATCAATAGTGCTAATACTGGTGCTCACAAAGAAATGTCTTTGTGCACACAAAGAAATTGTTTGCGCACACAGTCTACAAGTCATTAGAGGGAACATTGGTCCCTATGTCTCTTATTTCAAAATAACACTGGTTATTTCGAAATAAAAGAGATTAGGTCCACAAAACATATTCTTATTTCAAAATGACGTGCTCCGTCATTTCAAAATAAGAGCCATCATTTTGAAATAGCTTAAACCTCCTTTAAATCAAAATGGCTGTTATTTCAAAATGGTTATTTCGAAATAACGCCGTTCAGACACGTTATTTCAACCTAACCATAATTTGCAAACTAACACTTTTGCTCTTCTTCCCAGGGTGCCTTCCTTTTAGCCTATATTGGGTGGGGGCATGGCCCAGGGAGAGGGCCATGTAGCCAAACCTCCCATGGTGCCCCTCTCCTAAAGTGATATAGCAAGTCCTATGTTTGGACATGCTATTTCGTTTTGAGCTTTTCCCTTAATTCAAATTAACATTTTCTTAATTCGAATTAATTTATTTTGAAATAAGGGCTTTATTTTGAAATAGCTCATTTTGAAATAACTTATTTTAACATAATGATGTACATGTGGACATAGCCATAGACTCATAGGGTTAGATGGGACCTCATGAGGTCATCTAGTTCAACCCCTGCCAAAAAAAGCAGGACAAATATGCAGAAGCCCTGATACAGAATCAATGGGACTTGTTGGCCCTGAGGTCTGTACGTGTGGATAAATTTTCTGGACTGGAGCCTAAGGTACCATCATGAATGTATTTTTACACTCTACTTCATTAATTGCTCTGATGTATTTTTAAGGAAAAAATTCCTAAGCCAGATCCTGATTGCAGTTACATAAGTATATATTTGGAGTAACTGCATTGACTTTAATGATGTTGCTCCAAATGTACAATAGTGTGGAAGAGATCAGAATCTGACCGCCCTTTAGCAAAATATATTTTAGCTTTTTTTGCTAAGATTTTGGTCTTAAAAAAAGAGTCTGGAAAAGATCTGTCTCTTGTATGCTCCTACAATTATCTGTTTATGTGATGCTTCTCCTTACATTATTCATCTCAATTTTTCTAATAATATCATCTATTGTATAATTTGGAAACTATTAGTAATTAAGATTATGTTATAGTTGACCAGTTCAGTAACTTTCCCTAGATTTGCAGTAATGTCTCCAAACAGATGTGAGTTATGACCTCAATCTCAAAATAATTTCACCATTAAAAGAATTTAATTTATAAGAGATTGTTCCCTACGACAATATAGAATAGTTTTTTGTTTTCACTTTATGATTTTGAATGCTACCGTCAAGTTTTGTGGATCAGATATCAGTTGATTGTGAGTAGAAGAGGTTAGTAGACACTTCAGATATAGTATGTTTACATCTTTGCATGGTAGGCTATATAACATATAAGCATTTCATTGAGAAAAACAGGAAAAGCCAAATTGTTGATATTGTACCCATTCTCAGCATCACATCTGCATCATTTTTAGGAATGGTGCATCATACATACAATTTGGAGTTAATATTCAGTGGATGCTGGAAGCTTGTTTAGGTCCTCATTAATTAATGTGGGGATAATCTTCAATGGGCCTAATATTTCAGAATTAGAGATTCCCAGCATGATAGTTTTTATTTTAAAAAAAGTTAGCATTTAAGTAGTTAATATAGCACTCATTAAAAATAAAACACTTCAATGGGAGTTTGGATTGGTCCTAAATATGTAAGTATACTATTTCACATTGAGTTTAAAAAGACACGTTTCTTTCCTAAACTTCTGAGAGTGACATCAAGTTGTTGGTAGGATATGTGTTTGTGTGCCTTCCTTTTTTGTTATATTGTAGATAATATTTGCTAATAATTTCACAAATAATCTGAATTTAATTCAGACATTCAGTCAAACAGTCTAGCAGGTGGCTGACAGAGGGCATCTCCACACACAGCTTTTAAACTGAAATAACACTCGTTATTTTGATTTAAAAATGCATACGTCCAGATGACATTTCCTTATTTCGAAATAAGGAGCTCCCTTATTTTGAAATAAGGAAATCATTTTGATATAATAAAACCTCATTATATATCGAAATGAAGGTTATTTTGAATCTCTGATTTCAAAATAATCACGGCTGGCTCTGTTATATCAATATGCCCCACATATTGATATAACAATTGATCTTCATCCCAGGGTGCATGGCACCCTGGGAGGAAGTCCCACCTCCCCTCAGCACCCTGGCCAGGGAGGGAGGGGAGGTGCAGGGTGGCGCAGGGGACAGTGGGTCCCACAGCCAGCTCACCCTGCAAGGGAGGCTTGCTGGCAACCAGTGAGGCAGAGGGTCCCGCAGCCAGCTGCCCCCACTGCCCCGGCTTGCCGACAACCAGAGAGGCGGTGGGTGCCTCAGCTGGCTGCCCCCACTGCCCTGGCTTGCCGGCAGCCAGAGGGGTAGCAGGTCCCACAGCTGGCTCCCCTCGCTGCTCCAGCTTGCTGGTACCTGGCCGGGCAGCAGGTGCAGGAGCCCCGCTAGTAGTCGGGGACGCAGGGCAGGGGGATCCCTCCTCTGGGGGCTTTCTCCCCTGGCTGGCTCTCCAGGTGAGAGCCAGGCAGGGGATTGGGTGGCAACATGGCCCTGCAAGGGGGCCATGTTACCCTCACCTCCCAGGGTGCCCCTCTCCTGAATCGAAATAGCAAGTCCTGTGTCTGGGCTTGCTATTTCGATTTGGTGTTTTTCCTTAATTCAATTTAAGTTAAATCAAATTAAGGACTTTATTTCAAATTAGCTTATTTCAATGTAACTTAAATAGAAATAAGCCTGTATGTATGGACATAGCCAGAGAGCACAGGTATATTTACATTTACTTTATATTCATTTATCTCTCATATTCATTCTAGCAGTTGTAACCAATGTGCCAAGATACCAGGGTCTCCTCTGTGTGCACCTATAGCTTCCTGATTGCTCATTTTTAATCTTCAAATATCAGCATCAGGCTCCTATATCAAATAGGGACGTATACACTGGAGTATCAATCTTCATATAAACCAGACCCAATGTTTTTTCCAAGGGGTATCATAATTTTTAACATTGTCAAAACACTACTTCTTGTGATTTTGATGCCTTCTCCCCTGTGTAATACTCATTACACTTTTTATATCACTATAAAAAATCACTAAGCCTCTCTTTCTGGACTTTCCTGCTTCTCACGCATTCATTTTCTTAGTCCACAATGTATAACTTCTCCAAAGTAGCATCAGCAGTCCACCGCTAGGAAATTAAAAATAGCTTTCCAGGTTTATGCAGAACCACTATTTTCATCTCTTTGCCAGTAATGTATCTGTCTATAGGAGGATCTTGTTTTGTACACAGGAGTCAAGTTAAAACTATTATAAAATTAAAATATTTGGCAGCCACTCCAGCAGTGGAGATAGGCTGGCCACTGGTCACCCTGAAAGAGGGGCAGGACAGGCTGGTGCTAGATGCTGAGGCATGCCAGAGCTGTGGCATGGTGAAGGCTGACAGCACTCCTGGGGCTAAAAGCACTTGAGCCAGAGGCACTTCAGGACCTGGGGCAAACCAGCCAGCTTGGAGGTGAAGGTGAGGCAGGGAAACCAAACTAGCATTGTGGTGCAGCACAGACTGGTGGCACTCAGACTAGAGCTCTGGACCTTGATTTATATTTAACCATCCCCCCCAGCCTGAAGCCTTCCTCTGGAACCCCTAAATCCCCTGCGTTAATCCAGCCCTGGTCAAAGTACCGTCCCCAAATAGTATCTAGTGATGAGCATCAGAGATCTGTACCAATGCCTGTCTCTAAGTTCCGGTCCATTTTGTACATGTGGAATGAATTGTTTTTCATTAGTGAAATACTTTGTAAATGCCTTTATCAAGTCTGAACTAAGTTTGCAGGTGTAGACATAGCCCAGGGTACATATCTTCAGGCCCTGGTGACTTGAAGACATCTAACTTGTCTAGGTAATTTTTACTTGATTTTTCCCTGTTTCAGCTTCTGATCCTGTCTCATTTTTACTGCCCTCCCCTAAGTCAGGCATCTAGTCACCACCAACGTTCTTGGTGAAGACTGAAACAAAGAAATCATTTAGTTCCTCTGTCATTTCCACATATTCTGTTATTGTTTTTCCCTCTTGTTGAGTAATGGACCTATGCTGTGCTTGGTCTTTCTCCTATTTCTAACGCATTTAATTTTTTTGTTATTCTTTATACTTTCAGCTAGTTTGATCTCAGTTTGTGCTGTGGCCTTTCTGATTTTTCCCCTACATAAAAATGTTATTAGTTTATAGTCATCCTTTGAGATTTGTCCAAGTTTTCACTTTTTGTAGGAGTCTTTCTTCATTTTTCAAGGATAGAAAGTCTCCTGGTTAAGTCAGAGTGGTCTTTGGCCATGCCTTCTGTCCTTCCTGAGCACTGGAATAGTTTGTTCTTGTGCTTTTAATACTGTCTCTTTGAAAAACTGCCAGCTGTCTTCAGTTGCTTTTCCTCTTATACACGCTTCCCATGGGATCCTACCTTCCAACTCCCTGAGTGTGCTTAATACTGCCTTTTTGAAATCTAGCATCCTTCTTTGGTGTTCTCTCTCCTACTGTGCCTCAGAATAATGAACTCTACCATTTTATGATCACTTTCACCTGTTACCTTCCACTTTCAAATTCTCAACCAGTTCATCTCTATTTGTCAAAATGAGCTTGAGAATGCCCTCTCCCTAGTAGCTTTCTCCACCTTTTGAAATAAAAAAAATTCTCCAGTACATTCCAATAATTTATTGGATAATCTGTGCCTTTCTGTGTTAGTTTACCAAAAGATGTTTGGGTAGTTGAAATCCCCCATCACCACCAAGTCCTGTGCTTTGGATGATTTTGTTAATTGTTGAAAAAAAAAAAGCTTCATCCACCTCCACTTCCTGATTCGGTGGCCTGTGGTAGACCCCTACTATGATATCACCCTTGTTTTTAACTCCTTTAATATTTACCCAGATACTTTCAATGTCTGTCTCCTATTTCCATCTCCACTTCAGTCCAAGTATATACATTTTTAATACACAAGGCAACACCATCTCCCTTTTTTCCCTGCCTATCCTTCCTAAACAAGCTATTCTCTGCTATGTTAATATTCCAGTCATATGTATTATCCCATGTGTATTATCCTTCTGTGGGTATGTTTACACTGCAAAAGTCAGAAGTTGACCTTGTTAAGTTGACTTAGAGAGCCTATATTGAAAACTCCTGTTGATTGCCAGCATCCACACCAACAGGTGGTAGATCAATGGAGGAGTGGTGCGCGGAGGGCACGTGAAGGCCTGTTAGGTTACCTTAAGAGTTTTCCCCATCTACATAGGCTTAAGTCAACTTAATATGGTCAGCTTAAGCATTAAGTTGACCTTAAGAGGTGGTGTTATTAAGTAGACTTAAGGAAGTGCTTAAGTTGACTTAATAAAAATCTAATGTGGCCGCAGGAGTCTGTAGTTCCAAAGGGCAGGCATGTTAGTCTAGTAAAGCAAAGTAAAAAAAAAAAGCAAGGAGTCCTGTAAGTCGTCTTAACCTTCCTTAAGTCAACCTAAGGCTCCAGTGTAGATGTATCTGGTGATGCCAACTATGTCATAGTTTTATTTAGCTACTAGCATTTTGAGTTCTTCATGCTTATTCCCCATACTTATTACACATATCTTTAAATGCAAACCTCCTTGTCATTCCTCATGCTTATTATACATATCTTTAGACACAAAACTTGTAGTTAACTATTTTTGACTGGGCACACAGTTCGTATGTGAGATTCATTTCACAAAACACACTCTTTAGAACCTGAAGATCATCATTTAAATTTCTACAAACACATCCTCACCCCAAAACCAAATACGACCTGATTCTGCAACCCCTCCTCACAAGGTATGGCATTACTTCTATTACTAGTAGCCATGCTGGAGGAAGTCATAGCTGCCTGTTGAAAGAACTTTAATCATCCCTGTTACAGGAGCAATGCAAAGGGGAAGGACTTAGACAGGACCAAAGATATGTAAAAATTAAGTAAAAATTTGCTGCTACAGTTTAGGGAGCATTGGTTCACCTTCAGAAGATTTATTTTAGCCCAATTAGAGTTTGTTTTTAAATTCAAGGTTAATCTCTGCTGGGACAACAAATTGGTTGGGCTCAGGATTGTTTACCACAAGTATGGAGAGAAATATCTCTGTTCTTTTGACTATAGCTGATTGTGAATAAAATAAAAAAAAATAGCTATTAAGCTAAACAAGTCTTTCAAAAGCCACAGGGTTGTATTACTATGGTAACTCAATCAACAACTGAAATAGCAATTGTAATCCTGACAATCCACATAAAGATTTCATTTTTCCCTCTGAAAGCCAACACTAATGTATTTAAACTGCCTAACCCTCTAGGATAAAAAAAAAATCTAAATTGATATAGACTGGTGACTTTCAGAGAAATGTGACCATTGTTATAATTATGTCTAGTGGCTTGTCATATTATATTATATGAGGTATGGCCAGCACATGCAAAAAAGACAAGGGTCACAATTTAACAGAAAACAAGATAAAAGTCACCATCACTCCTTCTTCTTCCCTGGCAAATCACTATACCTCATAGTGATGAAAAATAATTTGGTCTTAGTAAATTTAATGTATATAAGTCTAACTGAACATGTCCAGCAATGGATGCATGTGCTTAAACTATTTGTTACGTCTACACAGAAGTCGTGGCTAGCTCAGGTAGCAAGAGTACTGAAGTCAGTGTACTTTAATGTGGACTAGTTTTCTGAGTAGGTGTCCAGGGTCCTAAAATGCTTCAATAGTTCAGTGCTATTGATACCTTTACTAGCTAGATTAAAACTGGCTCTGATATGGCTACACATGCTCTAATCTCAAATCTCACATCGCCAACTGCTACTCTTCTGCCACAGGCTAAATGTTTACCTCTTGTTTACCTGGGTGAGCACCCTAACCACTGGACTGATAGTTATAAGGAAAGGGCACCAATTTGTCTGGGTGTTTTGTGAGGTTTAGATGTGCTCTGAGTTTGTCAGCTGAACTGGACCTCAAAGGCAAGAAAGATGGGGTAGCAACTAGGGCGTGTTTTGCAAAGGAACTTAGGTGTAAATTAGGGGCTGAGTTCTTTGCCATGTCAGGATTGAGGCAGATGTGAACATGCCCAGCTATAAAAATGCAGGTACCCTGGGAAGTTTAAACTAGAAATTCAGCTATCTATAGGGATTTTAGGAGCTTTAGATGGTTGCAGCTGAGCAGGGGTTTTGTGGCATTTTTTGGACTGAAGCACCTGAATTTTACATAAGTATCTAAGAACAACCACAGTGAATCAGACTAATGGTCCATCTATGCTGTGACCCTGTCTTCCAACAGCAGTCAACGCCAGGCGCTTCAAAAGAATGAATAGAACAGGTAATCATAAAGTGATCCATCCTGTTGGCCATTCCTAGCCTCTGGCAAAGAGCAATGCCTGCATGTCCTGGCTAATAACTTTTGATGACCCAATCCTCCATGAACCTATCTAGATTGTTTTTGAATCCCACTATAGTCTTGGCCTTCACAACAGCTTCGAGCAAGGATTTCCACAGAATGACTGTGTCATATGAGGAAATACTTCCTTTTGTTTGTTTTAAACCTATGCCTTATTAATCTCATTTGGTGATGCTTAGCTCTTGTGTTTTGAGGGGTGTAAATAATACTTCTTTATTTAATTTCTCCACAACAATCACAATATTATAGACCTTTCTCATATCCTACTTTTGGCGTCTCTTTTCCAAGCTGAAAAGTCCCAATTTTATTAATTTCTCCTCACATGGAAGCTTTTCCATAACGCTTAAGCATTTTTGTTTTCTGTATCTTTTCAAATTCCAAAATATATATATTTTTTTAAACAGAGGGATGAGATCTGCATGCAGTATTCAAGATTTGAGCATACCATGGATTAATAAAGAGGCAATACAATATTTTCTTTCTAATTATCGATCCCTTTCCTAATGATTCCCAACATTCTGTTAACTTTTTTGATTGTCAATGCACATTGAGCAGATGTTTTCAGAGAATTATCCACAATGACTTCAAGATGTCTTTCTTGAGCAGTAACAGCTAATTTAGACTACATCATTCTACAGGTATAGTTGGGATTATGTTTACCAATGTGCACTACTTTGCATTTATCAACGTTGCATTTCATGTGTCATTTTGTTGCCCAGTCACCATTGTGAATCCTATCCTGAATAGCTCTAGAGCCAATTTCTTTACTGTATTCAGCGACTAGCCACTTTAAAGCAAGCCTACATGGTCTGTGCCAGAGTGGGAAAACAGAACATAGTTCATTGGGCCTCATAGCAACTTGGCAGAAGCAAGCCCATATATTTTCAATATGTTCTGATGGTATGGTGTTTGTAGGTGACAGAATTAATGACTTGTGTGGAAAAACATGTAACTGTCTTTTACCCAAATTTTTGCCATAACAATGAGATCTGAGCTAAAGTGGCCAACTCAACAGCAGTGTCATTAGCATTATGAGACTTCATATAGATGTAGGATCATTGCTAACAGATTCCATTACGACACAGTTGACAGGGAAGTTTAAAAGTAGAGTCCTAATTCCATGCTTAGGCACTTAAATAAAGGCAGCTTGACTTTCAAAAGTGTTGGGCCCTAACAGCTCTCTCTGAAATCAGGGAAACTACTTGTGGGATAAAAATTTAGAAACTAACACTCAAATTTCTAATGAGAATGTTACAATTTTTCTTCATTTCTAATCTATGGGTCTGATTCAGGTGGCGATGAGAATCTCCAGAAAAGTGAGGAGTGCTGATTGACTTCAATGGGAGTTGACGATGCTGGAAACCCATAAGAATGTCTCAGCCCTTGACAGGATCAAGCCCTTAATTGTTGAGTCCTTGTTTTCAATGTTGCTGACTACTGTGCTCTCCCACTGGTTTCAGAGGGAGTTATGCATACTCAGCACTTCTAAAAAATCAGGCTTTAATCAGCATTTGTAATTTAATTTTGAGATCTGAAATTTCACATTCATTTGTTTGAGAACGACAATCTGTCCTGATAATTTTGTTATCCTACATTTAGTATTTATTGCAGCAGATATCACTAGCTCACATAACTAACTCCAGCTTTTATCCAGAATAATCTGTAATTCATCTTTCCTTTCCCTTCTGCAATGATCTCTGAAACTAGCTCATATTACTTACATCCCAAAAAGCTATAGAAATTAGAAAGCCTTTTACACTTTGTTGAGAGTATTGATCATTCTACAATCCAAAATAGTTGACTGAGGCTTTGACAGCTGACTTCCAGAAAGCAGCATTCAAATAAGTTCTAGGTGACAAAAGTTGGAATTATTGACTAGTTGGAAAATCATAGTTTTACTTTCTCAGCGACATAGACTTTAATGTTCCCTTATAAAAAAAAAAACAAAAAAACCTCCATCAAAAAAATTGGGGGGAGGGGGGCATTTTAACTGAACTTCCCATGGAAGTGAAGAAGGGAACTAAGGTATTCTTTCTTTCCTTCTTCCATGAAGGAATCATGAAGAAAAAGTACAAAAAACAAAAACAAACAAAAAAAAGGGAATAAAGGCAGAAGAAAAAAAGTTCACTTTCACATCCAGTATTATGGTCAAGGATAAAGGATGAAGCATAAAAGAACAATAGAAGCCTGCAGTGAAGTAAAGTGCAATATTACAAAAGTTTTAAAGGAACATGGAAGAAAGAGAAAGATATAGAAAGAAGATTCCCAGTAACAGAGGTAGAGCAGTTTAACTGCAAAGATGCAGGATTCTGTATTTGTTGTGTTAAAAATAGAGCTGGCTAAAAGTATTGTTGATAAATAGTTTATACACTGAAAGTTGCAGTTTCTAGTCAAATGTCTGTGAATTTGGGTCAGATATAATATACAGTTTCAGTCAAAATATGAGAGAAAAATTCCAAAAGAATCAAGTTTTCAGCCTCTAGGACCAAAATAGATGATCACCCAGTCTGATGTCTCATCAAAGCACAGGCCACTGAACTTCCCCAAAATAATTCCTAGATCGTATCTTTTAAAATAAAGTCCAAACTTGATTTTATGAATGTCATTGATGGCAAATCCATCACAACCCTTGGAAAAATGTTCCAATGGCTAATTGCTCCCACTCTTAAAAATTTACACCTCATTTGCAAGTCTAAAGTTGTCTAAGCTTCAACTTCAAGGCATTGGATCATGTTATATCTTTCTCTACTAGACTTAAGTGCCCATTATTAAATATCTGTTCTCCTATGGATTGAAAGCAAATTCTCCCTTAATCTTCTCTTTGCTAAGCTAAATAGATCAAACTCCTTGGATCTATCACTATAAGGCACGTATTCTCATTCTTTCATCATTCTTATAGCTCTTCTCTGTACCGTCTCCATTTTTTTAAAATCCTTCTTGAAGTTTGGGCGCCCAAACAAGACACAGTATTCCAGCCGCAGTTGCACCAGTCCAAAATAATGGAGTATAATTAAACTCTCTGGTCTCATACATTTGCTTCTTTGGGCTCAGAATCATGCTCAGAGCTCATGTTCAGTGGATTATTCACATTTAGCCATATTAAAACACATATTGAAACATATGGTTAGCTTGATCCCAGCTTACCAAGGTATCTACAATCACTCTGCTCCATCCTCTTCATTACGTATCACTCCCCTAATTTTTGTGTCATCTGTGTGCTTTATCATTCATACTTTTATGCTTTTCTTACAGGCTATTGATAAAAATGTTAAATACTTAGGGCCAACAACTGATTCTTTCAGGACCTCATTGGAAATACACATGCTTACTGATGCTTCCTCATTTACAATTACAGTTTGAGACCAATCAGTTAGCCAGTCTTTAATCCTTGTAATGAGTACAATATTCATTTTATATCTTTCTTGATTTAATTAATATGTTATGTGAAACCAACTCAAATGACTTATTGAAGACTAAATATATCATGTCTACACTACTATCTTTGTCAACCAAATTTCTAATTTCAAAAAAAGATATCAAGTTAGTTTGAGAGGCGCTATTGCCAACAAACCTATGTTAACTGGCATTAATTTCATTAGCTTCTCTTAATTGTTTATTAACCCAACCCCATACTACCCATTCAATCATGATCAGTGTCAGGCTGACAGGTCTATAATTATCCAGGTCATTCAATGTACCATTTTTAAATATTGGCAGATTAGCTTACTTCCTGTGTCCTAGAATTTTCACATGACTCCTAGACTCACTGAAAATCAACATTAATGGTCCCAAAAGTTTCTCCATGAGCCTTGTTAAAATACTTGGATGCATGTTATCTAGATCCGCTGATTTTGAGATGTTTTTCTTTTGTAACTTTTGTGTCCGGGTCTAAGTAACTTCAACTGTAATATCTTGAGGTTCTGAAATTCATATTGATAACTGGTTTCACCTTAACAACTTTCCTTTACTAGGGTTCTAATTTCCCCTCTCAGCATATGTCCTGTGATTGGACTATAGTTTCAGTTTGTAAGTTGCAATTTTGTTCTGAGTTTGTTTTCTTTTTAATTAAAAGTTAATTTGTGTGATTGAGGAATGAGTGAAGTATGTGTGTGATAATGAAATGGAAAGGCAGCAACTCTAAATCTACCTAACAAGGGGGAACAAAGATACTTTAACAACATCTATGATCCAGATGGCCAAAGAATGTAAACTGAGATAACCCCAATGTACAAAGGATTCTACCCCCCAAGGAAAGGAACAAGACAAAGTGTGAAACAGGAATGAGGCAATAATGGAAAGCTGTCATGTTTGCAACATGACAGATGATTGCTAATCTCACCAGGTGCAAAACAGCAAGACACAGCAAGATCCATAGACTGGAACTGGAACTGACCACTATAAAGATGGGGTGAAAAAGTGAGGACTTTGGGTTTATTCTGCAAACTTTCTAGGAGTATCAGATTTGTGATGGAGAGAATGGTTGGTTACTCACCGTAACCGTCCTTCTTCGAGATGGGCTGCTCGCATACATTCAGTTACAGATGTCCATGTGCCGCAGTGCACGGTAGCTCGGAAAGTCTTTAGCGTTAGCCTGTCAGGTCAGGGCGCATGGCCAACACCCCCTCCACACCGCGGCTGTGGCTATATAGGTGACCGTGACCCTCCCAGTCCCATATACCTTTGCCAACTCCATTAGTGGGGACGGTGGGAGGGACCTGAATGTGTGTGAGCAGCCCATCTCAAAGAAGGACGGTTACGGTGAGTAACCAACCGTTCTCCTTCGAGTGCTGCGCACATCATTCAGTTACAGGTGACTGCTAGCCATACCCAAGGATGGTGGGAGGAGTTACAGTCTACCCACACTGAGTGCAGCTCTGCCCACAGCACCATCATTTCTCGCCTGTTGGGCAATGGCGTAGTAAAGGTATGTACCAATGACCACGTAGTGGACCTGCAGATCTCTTGGATCGGGACCTTAGCAAGGAAGGCCGTGGAAGATGCCTGAGCTCTAGTAGAGTGGACTCTCACAGTATCTGGGAGAGGCGTGTTTGACCTTCCATAGCAGCCTTTAATGCAGTTCACAATCCATTTGGAGATGCATTGGGAAGATACCAGAGAACCTCTCATGCATTCCCCGACCACCATGAACAGTTGGGGGGTCTTGTGGAAGGATCGGGTGCGCTAAATGTAGGTTAGGAGCGCTCTCCTCACATCCAGGGTGTGCCACCGTCTCTGGTTTTCTGTCATCTGCAGGTCTGGATAGAAGACCAGCAGGCAGACTTCTTGATTCATGTGGAAGGGGGTGGCAATCTTGGGCAGGAACGAGGGGTGGTGATGCAGGACCACCTTCTTGGGAAAGAAAACCGTATATGGGGGTTCAGAGGACAGGGCTCATAGCTCTGAGACCCTTCTGGCCAATGTAACGGCCACCAGGAAAGCCACCTTCCAGGACAGCACTAGCAGGATGGCTGAGTCGAAGAGCTCGTATGGCAGCTCTGTCAGAGCCCGTAGCACCACGTTCAGGCCCCACTGTGGGGTGGGGTTACGGACGTGGGGAAAAAGTTTTTCCACTCCTTTCAGGAATCTATGGCAGATGGGGTGTGAGAAGAGTAGGACCCCATCTGTCGTTTGGTGAAAGGCCGAGATTGCTGCCAAATACACTTTCAATGAGGACAGAGATAGGCCTTTCTCAGGGCAAGAAGGTAATCTAAGGTTGCCTGCACTGGTGTGGAGATATGGTCTATGTTTTTATCACGGCACCAAGTGGAGAAGTGATTCCATTTTGCCATGTAGGTGGACCTGGTGGAGGGTTTTCTGCTACCAGCCAGGACCTTTTTAACCCTATCTGAGCAGTGTGTCTCTTGCTCGCTGAGCCAGAGAGCATCCAGGCTGTCAGGTGCAGAAGGCCCGGGTTGGGGTGCTGAAGGCATCCCAAGTCCTGTGTCAGAAGGTCCACCCACTGTGGGAGGTGGAGCAGGGTCCTTACTGACATGTCGTGAAGGAGAGGGAACCATTGTTGCCTGGGCCAGTCCGGTGCTATCAGGATGATGAGAGCCTCATCTGTGAGGACCTTCAGAAGCACCCTGTGAATCAGGGAATTGGCGGGAAGGCGTACATTAGGACTCCCGACCAGTTGAGGAGAAACACATCACTGAGAGACCCCTTGTCCCAACCTCAGAGGGAGCAGAACCAAGGGCATTCGTGGTTCTGCGCTGTGGCAAAGAGGTAGATCTGAGGGGTTCCCCACCTGGTTGTCAGCAGGGAGAAAACCTCGTTGTGGAGGGACCACTCGCGATTCGCCAGCAGCTTTCTGCTGAGTGAGTCCACTATGCCATTGTCCACCCCAGGCGGCAGTTGGCGTGAAGTGATGGTCTGTCGCTGAGGAGTGGACTCCCCCCCGTGACGGTTCATGTAGAACACGGCTGCTGTGTTGTCTGAGAGGATTTGGACCACTCTGCCTTGGATCAGGACCAGGAAGGTCATGCAGGGCAGTCTGATGGCCCTGAGCTCCTTCATGTTTATGTGGAGGAGACTGTCCTCAGGGCTCCAGGCACCTTGCATGGAGAGGGCCCCAGACAAGTGGGCACCCCACCCCAGGTTGGAGGCGTCTGTTATCAGGGTCACTGCAGGTTTGGACTCCCTGAACGGAATTCCCCCCATCGCAAAGTTGGGGTCCCTCCAGATTTGGAGGGACTCCAGGGCATGCTGGGGTACTGAGATTACCTTGTTGAGATGGTCCCTTACTGGTTGGAAGCTTGTGGTGAACCAGAGCTGGAATGGTCGCATCCACAGGCGGGCTGTTCGGATTACCGATGTGGCCGCTGCCATGTGACCCAGGAGCTGCATGCATCTGCATGCTGTGGTCAGCCCTGGAGCTCCATGATGATGGTGCAGATGGACTGAAATCTTGACAGGGGCAAGGATGCGATGCCTTGCTGAGCGTCCAAGTGTGCACTAATGAACTCTGTGTCCTGGATGGGGCAAAGCTTGGACTTTTCCAAGTTTATGCGGAAGCCCAGGAACTTGCACAGGTTCATTACGATGTTGACATGGTCTTGTACTTGTCGACTTGACTTGCCCACTATGAGCCAGTCGTCCAGGTAGGGGTAGATTCTTACACCTCTCCTGCGTAGGAATGCTGCAACCAGTGTGACACACTTTGTGAACACCCTGGGGACTAGTGATAACCCGAAGGGGAGGGCAGTAAACTGGTAATGGCATCGTGCCACTGCAAACCTGATGAACTGCCTGTGGTGGGGCCTGACAGCTATGTGGAAGTAAGAGTCCTATAGGTCGAGGGCCACGAACCACATTCCTGGGGAAGGGGAAGGGATGATCTGCGGTAGGGAGATCATGCGGAATTTTATTTTCTTTATGTTTTTGTTGAGAGCTCTGAGATCTAAGATGGGCCGTAGGTCCCCATTGGGTTTGGGGACCAGTAAGTAGCAGGAATAGAACCCTTTGCCACGTTCCCCCTTGGGAACCTTTTCACTGGCTCCAGGGGAGAGTAACTTTTGGCATTCAGCCTCAAGCTTGCCTAGTAGATCGGGGTTCTCTGTGATTATGGGAGGGGACAGTTTCCTGTCCTGGGGGGTTGAGAGGAACTGGATGTGGTATCCTCTTGCTACTGTGTCGAGGACCTGCTGGTCCAAAGTGACCTAGGTCCACCACAGAGTGAAGTGGCAGAGGCGGTAGGAGGAGAACAGGGGCTGTGGAGCGCTGCCCTAGGAGGGACCATCAAAAACGCTTTTTGTGGCCCGACAAGCGGTCCGACCCCTGTCTGTGCCGCCCCTACTGGGAGGCACCCAGCTTGCCCCCTTTACCTGACCGGCCTTTATCCTTGTCCAGGTCCCCGAGGTGGTGCTGGGAAAACTAGAAAGATCTTGGAAACTGGGTCTGCAGCTGCAGCTGTTGTTTCAGTTGCTGTAGCTGCTGTTGGAGCTGGTGCGACTTCAAGGAATGTCTAACAGGTTGTGGGATATAGGTCCCGAGGGACCTCAAAGTGGCCCTCGAATCCTTCATATCATGCAGCTTCACGTCTGTGTCAGATGCAAAGAGATCGGGGCCTTCAAAGGGAAGGTCCTGAATAATTTGTTGCATCTGCATGGAGAGACCGGAGTTCTGGAGCCAGGCCAATCGGCGCATCACCACTGCTGATGACATTGTGTGTGCCGCTGTGTCCACTGCATCCCAGGTTGCCGCAAGTGCATCCCTGGATGCTCTCTCTCCTTCGTCCAGCACTGCTTCAAAGTCTCTCAGGCAATCCTCGGCCCCGATCGGAGATTTCGTAGAGCTTCCCACAGGTTGAAGATGTAGCACGTCATCAAAGCTGAATGGTTTGAGATGCGCAGCTGGAGGGCGGCCGAGGAGTAAACTTTCCTGCCGAGCAGGTCAAGCCTCCTTGCCTCCTTGTTCTTCGGCGTGGTGCTAGGTTGGCCATGTCTCTCCCTTTGGTTGACTGTGTCGACCACCAAGGACCCCAGGCCAGGTGATGAAATAGGAAGGGAAAACCTTCCGGGGAGACGGAATATTTCTTGTCTGCTACCTTGGACACTGGTGGGATCAAGAAAGGCATTTGCCAGTGTTCCTGGACAATGCAGAACACCCCAGCATGCAAGGGGATTCTGACCTTAGCCAGCAGGGCTCGACAACACGCGTCAAAGAGGGAGTCATCCTCCACCTGGATCACCCCTAGCTTCAGCTTCAGGTTCGACGCCATGAGGCGGAGAAGGTCCTGTTCGACACGAGGACCTCCTTCGCGGTCAGTGGACATGTTGATTAATCTCTCGCCAGGTGACGAAGATGATGGGGCCCTTGATCTGCTTTGTTGTGCAGAATCAGGGTCCGGCTCATTGTCGGAGACATCCGAGGATTCCGGTGCAGGCAAACGTGCGTCCTGGGAGGAGGTGTCATCTGCCATCATGTTCAGCCAGCTGAGAGTCCATTCGTTGTGCAGGGACCTCGACGGTGGCATAGGCGTTATGAGGGGGCCAGGTGTTTCCCCCGATGGGTTCCTTTGCCGCACGTTCAGTGACACGGAGCTTTTGCACGCTCACTTTCTCAGGTGCTCCTCCTTGGGGGGAAGAAAGGGATCTTCCAAGGACAACCTGGATGACTTCCCCCCCAGTAGTCGGCAGGCCGGTACCGAGAATTCCTCGGAGAAGCAGTGAGGCGTCATCATAGAACTTGGGTCCAGTACCGTGTTCGATGGTGCCGGGTTGGAGAGAGGCGAGGAGGCCCAGGACGCTACTGGCATCAGTGCAGGTATTGGCAGTGCCAAATCTGACGGTACCGGAAGTGACAGTACCGGAAGTGGGGTTATCGGCAATGGTGCCGGGTCCAGCGGTACTGGGCTTGCCGGCAGCGCTGGGCTTGCCAGCAGTGCCAGACTTGTGGGCAGTGCTGGACTTGTGGGCGGTGCCGTGTCTAGCAGCACTGAGGGAGGCGGTGCCGTTGCAGCCGGTTGCCTTGTGTTCTGCACCGAAGCCAGATTTAAGTGCCCTTGGCGAGCCGGTGCCTGAGCCGGGGCCCTACTCGGGGCGGCTGGGAGGCTACCGGGAGACCAGCAAGGTCACTGCCTAGATGGTACCATGGAGGACCAAGATCTTGGGTCTGGTACCTGGGATCGGCGGGAATCTTGACCCCAGCCCAATCGAGGGTCCAGCGAAGCGCTGGTGGCTTGGCCACTTTCGAGTGGAGCGGCTCCAGTCCCCAAAATGAGGCGGAGGTGACGGTCCCTTTCCAGCCAAGTCCTCCGCTTGAAGGATCGGCAGATGGGGCAGTCTGCTGTGATGTGGGACTCAACCAAGCAAGCAAGGCACTTCTTGTGTGGATCGTCCATCGGGAAAGCCTTGCAGCATCCTAAGCATGGCTTGAATCCTGGCATTTCGAATTTCGCGTGAAAAGACAGGCCCCTGCATTTTGCAAGATAATGCTGATCCGAACCAATGCTGATGGTGGAAAAAGGAACTGGGAGTGTCAGGGTCACAGTCACCTATATAGCCATGGCATGGAGGGGGCATTGGCCGTGCGCCCTGACCTGACAGGCTAATGCTAATGGCTGTGTTCACACAGCACTCTTATTTCAAAACAACAGAGGATGTTTTGAAACAAGAAATACCCCGTTCACACGACGCACAGTTGTTTCGAAACAACAGCACCCATTGTTTCGAAACAACGGCATTGTTTCAAAACAATTTAAACCCCATTTGGGGACGAAACAATGTTGTTTCAAAACAATTGTTTTGAAACAATGAAGTCTGAACATGTTGTTTCAAAACAACAGTGACTTGTTTCGAAATAACTGTTGCCTGAAACTGCTATTTCGCTTTGAGCTTTTTTCCTTAATTCGAAATAACAAACTGTTAATTCGAATTAAGTTATTTCGAAATAAGGCATTATTTCAATACAAGTTGTTTCAACACAACTTGTATTGAAATAATGCCTGTGTGTGAACACAGCCAATGACTTTCCAAGCTACCGTGCGCTGTGGCACATAGACACCTGTAACTGAATGATGTGAGCAGCGCTCAAAGGAGAAGCCCAGCTTCCCCCTTGTCTTCAGTCTGTTTGACCAGCAAATTGACTCAAGCAGTGTATAGACTAATAATTATACTCTGCCTCCAGAACTCTGTGCATGTGTGTTTGCGCGTGTGTGTGTGTGAATGTGTAGGCAACTGTTTTTAAAATTTCTGTATCTTGTCCCCCTAAATAAGGTCATGTTAGCATTTATTTTATAAATACAACACTCCCTCCCTTAGCTGCCTCTCTTTGTAGCTTTGAAATTTAGCTAGTTTTTAAAGGTGTTGGGTACTGGAAAGAAAACATTTTGTTTTGAGTCAAACACAATTCCATTTGACCCAGCAGGAAGGCGTTTTTGTTTTGTTTTGTTTTTTCTTTTTTTCCCCTGTTCCTCAGCAAGGGGGGGAAAAATGTTCTTTCAGATTAACCTGAAGTGATTTTTTTCCCCCAGATTTTTTTCATTTCGGTCACCAAAGAAAAAGCAATGATTCTTTCAGATCCCGCAAGAAGTTTTCAGGGCTTGCAGATAAGCATTAGTTAGAAAACAAAATAATTCCAAGTATACTCATCAAGTTATCCAATGAAAGATTCCATGGATAAAATATTGATAACATTATCATTGGCTGAGGAAAATACATACACTGGCAAAACAAATCAAATCTTTGATGCTATTTTTAATGGAGGTAAAATATGAATTAGGGAGTGAAATGTGACCAGCATTATTAAAAAAAAAAATTGAAACTGCAATGCTCTTTCCATTTATTTCAGAGAGCTTTTCAATGGGTCCTAATACATGTGCACTCTCATGTACTACAAGTCAGTCAAAGACAAAAAAATAATAGGAAACAGGATTACTGTGAGTAACAGAGAGAAGAAATGTTCAAGTGCTGCTAATTTTATCTTAGGGTAATAACAAATGCTAGCAGACAGAACAAGAATCTTCTCATATAATACTCATCTTGAGGACACCTCTGTCAGAGTTCTTGACAATACAGGCATTACAATATGTGGGGAAGTCAGAAAATATCTAAGGATTGAAGGACTCTTCAGGGAACAGCACCTCAAGATCTTCACAAGCTTGAGGAAACTGAGAGGGAAGTAAATAAAAATTAAAATCTAGGTAGGAGCAAAGCTAGTTCAATTTACAGAACACAGACAAATTCCTTTAACTCCAATAGGGAAGAAGAGAGAAAAACTAGAATATATAGAAGACCTGGCTGGTATTTCACTAATCAAATAGCACATATATTCATGTATAAAGTTTGTGGTTCTCCCTAAAATCAAAATGGAAAATAGGTGAGTATGGGTATCTTGCAACTAAACAGAAGTGAATCTACTTAGAGATATCTTTCAGATGAAGTGGAGCAAATGATTTCACAGGCCTACAGTGGCACAATATTCTTCCAATGATATACCATTCCTAGCATTGGCAAGTCCTGTTGACTAAAGACTTGACTCCTTTTATCAGCTTTATTACCCTTTTTGACCCTGACCTAATGATCATGGAAATCAATGGAATCTTTCACTGAAGTTAATAAACACTGGAATCTGGCATCATAAGACTTCTCTGCTGCATATCAGCCTTGATACTTTAACCAGACACAAAGGGGTATATTAGAGAAAAGAAAAGGCTCACATTTAAAAACTACATATTATGTATTTGCTTGTGCTTTTTTACTTTAGAATAGAAAATATGGGAACATGGGCACATAAATTAAACTGCCTGAGGCACCAGCTAGTGTCAGGCCAGCAAAGAAATATTCCTGGGAGAAAACATTTGATTGCTGACTCAAACTCCTGCCGCTTCTTGAGCATACTGTGTGTTACGTTCTACCTGCTTAACTGACTCACTTATTAGCTTCTATTGACTGTTCAATCTACATTTATCACATTGTGACATTGGTACTTACAGTGTGCTATATAGGTAAAATAAGTCAATAATATTCTAGATTTTCTATTTAGTGATACACTAATTCTTCCAGGAAGAACTGTTGCAAGAGCATCACCTGCTGTCAAATGAAGAATCAACATTATTTTTTACTGAGGATACTGGTTTATTTTGTATTTATTCTTTGAAAATCTATTTTAGCTGAAAGAGGAAACCAGGTTTGTGATAGAGGAAAGGTAATTGAAGCTGCCTCTTTTTTTGTTGTTTTTGAAGATTTATATCTGCTGGGTTTTCACTTACCGTTGTCAGTAGGATGACAGCTTATGTGAAAAGGGTATAAAACCATACTATTGAGCAAACTGTAATTTGGATATTGTATGCTTTTAGGCAAACATAGCTGTGCACTGAACAAATCAAAGAAGACACTGTCCCACCAGAAAGACCTTATAGGATAAATAATAGAATGTTGGTTTTGTAAATCACTTTTACTACTAGACTCCTGCAGAGTTAAAAAAATTTATGAGAAAACTGCAATATTGGAATATTGTACTAATGGTTTATTTATGAATATTTAATAACACTGTCTTCTGAAGTCACAGAGTATATTCTACTTAAGTAAGGGATAGTCGGTAAAAATCAAGGACTATGATATAGTGAGATATTAAACAACTATTTTCAAAAGTGGCTGAGAGACTTAGGAGCCTAAGTCCCCTTGACCTTCAATGGAGTTGAGCATCAAAATAATTTAAGAACTTTTGAAAATTTTAGCCATGATTAGTTTGGGTTCAATGGAACTCTCAGAACTCTTAGTGAACATCACAGTGTACACTGTAAAAGCAGTTATAGACCTTGGACACATAGGTGCAGAAGGTGTTTTCAGACCGTTTATGGTGGTGCATGAATCAGTATTGGATGGAAGAGAGTCCTGAATATGCTCAAGACCTTAGCGTTAAATCTTCCATTACAACCAGATATATTTGTGCCTCTAACCCAGTCTCAATTTTATCCTCTTGACATCCAGCACTTCCATTAGAAACATGGTCTCCTCCCCAAATAGACTTTATACTTTTATTCTTCTACAGTTCCATTACATTCGCCTTTCTTATGGATTGCATCTACACTTACTCTTTATTTCAAATTAAGGAGGCTTAATTCAAAACAACATAATTCCTGTCCATGGTGTTATTTTATTATATCAAATGAAACCTTTCCTTATTTTGAATTAAGGAAGTGCTAATTCGATATAATAAAACCTCCTTTTACTTCATGGTAGTGGTTGTGTCAAAGTTATTAGTTCGAGTTAAGCCACTTTTAGCCATGGAGTAGGCTTAATTTGAATTAATTTCCCTATTCACTTGCCTACCTTCCCGAAGTTGGAACAGAAGACTCTAGTCTAGTGAAGACTCTCTAATTCAAATTAATAAAGCCTACTTTAATTCAAACTAAGAGTCTAGTGAAGACTTTCTAGTTTGAATTAATAACTTTGAATTAAAATCAAAGTAATTATTTCAAATTAACCATGAACATCCCAAGTGGTGTGAGGAAAATAAATATTTCTATATTATTATACTGGGTTTTCTCCACTAGAGGTCTCTAGAGAAATGCAAGAAGCTCTAGTCAAATTTGGTACAGATGATTTCAAATTTATCTCTTGACACTGTTCAAATGACTTTAAAGGCAGAAACCAATATCTACATTTTGTTAAAAGAATGAATTTTGAGAGCTATCCCTGTATTTGTTCTGATACATTTCTTGTACTGTGGATAGTATGTACCATTTTTAATCATCATTAAAACAAAGGAATTTTATCCCTTGTTTATTTTTAATGTACTTTTAATGTGTATTTCCATTAGATTTTCAGAATTATATATCTTGGGAAGTACAATGTTTCATAAGTAAAAAGACCAGGCAAAATAAGTAAAGGGATAACATAACAACATTGCTAAAAATTTAAAGAATAGGCTAAAGTAAATGGAATGCTAACAATGACAGGTGACTAAAGACAGGACTTGTTAACCAGCATAGTATTATGGTTTGCAAATTAAAAACTCAGCATATAATATTTACTAAATTTTAAGAAAAGAAATAGTTTTCTTGTGGTACTTCAGTGTGCCATTCATTTCATTCTCAAACACACAGTGATACGTAATGGAATTATGTATATGGGACTAAGGGTCTGGAGAGGTTTTTTATTTTAATTATACATTTCTATATATTTTATAGGGCAAAACTATTTATCTGGAATTTGATTAATTAAGCCCATATGGGTTTTTTTCTTTTCTTGATTCACGGCAATTTATGTTCTCTTACTGTACATTTGCTAAATGGTAAGGTTGCACAATTGCTGTCAGTTTGTTTGATCAATTATAAAATTACTGTTTCCAGCATCTATAGGATTTCTTCAGCCATAGAGTCATAGATAAAAAGGCCAAGAAAAGACATTTGTGATCATCAGCTATGTCTACATCTACTTATTTAGTTCGCACTTGCAAGTCCAAACTAAATAAGTACAAGTTTAGTCCAAACTAGCAACTAACCGTGGCTTCTTAATTTGAACTACCCGCACAGCTTAGTTTGAGCTAGTCAGTGCAGCTAGTTTGAACTAACTGCTTATTTCAAATTAAGAACTAAACTATCTAGTTCGAACTAAGCTTTGACAGTTGCTTACTTTGACCTAGTCAAACGCTAGTGTAGATCTGCTTGCTTAGTCTGGACTAATTTGCTAGTGTAGACATAGTCATCTAGTCTGCCCTCCTGTGTAACACAGTTCATACGAGTTTTCTTAATTAATGTCTGTTTAAACTAGAACATATCTTTTAGATAAAAATATTTAATCTTGATTTTAAAATTACCAGAGATAGTGACTCCCCAGCAAACCACGGGGTATATCACAATGCAATTAAAAATGTGCAGCTGCCTCATGTTAGCTGACTCAGGGCCACAGGGCTCAGGATAAGGGGCTCTTTAACTGTGTTGTTGGTGTTTGTACTCAGGCTGGAGTAGAGTTCCTACCCAACTGGGTTTTACCTAGATAGTCTGATCTTCTGTGCCCAGGTGTCATTTAGTGTTGCCAGGTGCCTGTTTTTTAACCATACTTTCTGATCGAAAAGGAAGCCTTGAAATATATAGCTGAGGGAGGCACTGGCTCATCAGCCCATGCCAGCCTCTGCTCAGCCATGGCTGCCTTCTATCTGCAAGCAAGCTCCTTGGCAAGCCACAGCAGCTCCCAGCCCAGCCCTGGAGCAAATGGAGCCCAGCTGAGTAGAACAGGAGGGAAGGAATTGGACGTAATTGAGCAAGCAATGGGGTGAGGGAAGAGGTGTGAGTGATGAGGGTGGTACCTTGTGGGCAAAAGTTGAAGCAGGAGCAGACCGGGAAGGGGGGGAGATAGAAGCGTGCCAGGCTTTGAGGGAAGAGGCAGAGTAGCTGGCATTGCCTCAGGGGTCTGGTTACCAACAACTAGAAAGGTGCTAATTCTGGGCTGGAACCTGGATCTTGGACCTCACAAGGGGTGAGGTTTCTAAACCTTAGGCTACCATCTGAGCCCAAACTTCTATGGAACAATTAAAACATCACTTTTCCCTGAGTCAGCTGACACAGATCAGCCACCAGAGTTTAACTGCAGTATAGATATACTCTTGGATACCATGTATATTAGTTCCTGTAGTCACACTTTCCTGACAGTGCTTAATACAGGGAATATTAGAATGATGGCTTAATAGGGTTGGATATTCCTTCCTTTTAATGTTTTCACTTGGCTCATAAAGGCCTCAATCCTGTAAATACCTGCACACATCCCTCAGTCATACTATTACTATAATGTCACTAACTATTCTCCTAATAATGCCTGAGATTTGCTTTGTCAGGAAAGGGTGACTTTATACAGAAAACAGATGCCTACTTTGCCATGGAATTATTCATATTCTTACAGTTAAGTGTATAAATAAATCTTTTCAACAATGCACAGAGCTATTATTAGACATGGCAAAATCTGTCTGTCATCATGTCCCATGAACACATGAACTGAGGGGTTACCTCCATTACACGTTATTAAGATTTTTACAGGAATGTAATTTTTTGTCTCAGAAAGTTGTATCTGTGTTGCTTTATTTTTTATATAACATTTGCCTATATTACTTATCCAGTAACTTTGCAGTATAATGATATGTCACTGAGGAATCTACAAATTAAGGTTGATTTTCTTCTAAATGGAACTGATTAAAGAGATGCACTTACTATTTATATTTTTCACCAGCATTTGTGTTCTCTTTCCACCTCTGGGAGCCTCTCTGATATTAAAGCAGCTATATATTAAAACTGAAGCATATAATATTCATTTTGAATTTTCTTTTTATGCCATTGACATTGAAATGAGAATTACTTAGTACTAAGCTTTACACAAGGAGTGCCGTGATTTAATGCTTAATTCAGGCTCTATACTCTGATTGGTACATTTGTACAGATCCCATTGGCATCAGTGAGAACTGCCAACAAGCAATATATCTTAGAAAGTGACATCAGTCTAAGAACCAAGGCCCAATACTACCCTTGTAAGCCAGCAGAAAGCCCTGCATATAAAGTCCATTCAGCTGGGCTCTGTGGGAAGTGTGTTTTCAGAGGAAAGGGAAGAAGGAGAGATGGGTGAATGCCATAGTCAGAGCAGAGGAAAAGTCTGGAAATATTTGCCCTATACACCATGCTCCTCCTCCAAACCCAGAGGATGATCCTCTATATGCATGGAACTCTATGTATATGTCTACACTGGGTGCTAAAGTTGACTCAACCTGGCTTAAGTTGACTTAAGCAACTCCATGGCCACATTTGGCATTTAATTCGACTTGACTCCTGCCCTTAAAGTTGACTTATGCGTTAAATTGACTTTATTCAATAGGCTTAATGAAATGTGGCTACCTAAGTTGACTTTATTAAGTCTACTTAAGTCAGGGTAGCCACTTAAGTCTACTTAATAAAGTTGACATAAGCCAGGGGACCTGCTTAAAGTTGGCTTTATTAAGTCGACTTAAGTGACTACCCTGGCTTAAGTCAACATAAAAAATATGGACTCTGTAAGTTGACTTAATAAAGTTGACTTTGCCCTAGTCTATACTTACTGAACTTTTCAGTGGGAGTCGACAAGAGATATGCAAGGCACATAAATACCTTGCATATGTGCTGATGAATTACTAAGCTGCAGCTACATACTAGGGTAAGCTAACCAGAAATGCCTTCCAGTCGGCTTATAGCAACTCCAGTTCCAGGGCTGGAGCTGCTATGGTGATTTCCAGAGTGATTCACCAGGTTTATGTTGACCACTGTATCGCACCCGGAAGATTGCACTGACAATGACGATTTTGCCACTGTCAGTAAAGACTTACTCTTTAAGTCGATGTCGTTAAGTCGACTTAACTGAGCCCTCTAGTGTAAGCATAGCCCACGTGTCTTGGAGCAGGATTGACTTTTCCTCAGGATGAGTGAACCCCACAAAAATAGTCACAGGATAAGCTTAGGAGAGTGAGCAAGTAGAAAATGACTTCTAAGTTGAGCCATGCTGCCAGATGGAAGAGAAAGCTGTGGAGTGACTCTGAGGAGTTTGCGCAGGGATGGAATTAGACTTGCCTGCTGTCCTGAGGGTTCTTGAATTCATTGAATCCCCTTTTCTGTTGATCCTATTATTTAGGGTTTGGGTTAGTTTTCATTTTAAGTGAGATATGGGCAAGTCATTTAATCATCCTATTGCACAGTTTGCTCTTCAGTAGAATCATAGCATAGTTGGACTGGAAAGGATCTTGAGAAATAAAATCCAGGCCCCTACACCGAGGCAGGATTAATATTATCCAGAACATCCCTTATGGGGGTGAACAATAATATTACGTACCTACAAAGGTTAATTAATTATGGTTTTATATATAGTGGGTCTGGTAACCACAGCCAGAGTTATGAATTGCAATGGAGGAGAACTTCAATAGTGAATTTTTCTGCCATCTGCATAAATCAGAAGGTGACAGAAGACTTCCAAGACACTAGAGGCACCATGCCAAGGTGAAGACCTCAGACCTCTTATTTTAGAGTTGTACTATATATTTGCTCTATCGCTGTCCTTGAACCACCAACTGGCGTAGAAGGGGTGGTCTTAGCTTTTCCACCTTTCTAGGGACTAGGTCTACTGATGGCTCTATGATACTTGCAGGTAGGACAAGCATTGGAATTTTGTCTGCAGTAAAGAAGGGCTCTCTATACTTTCACCCCATGCTGTATATACCTGCACAGAGAGCCATCTTAAGTCTGTTCCTTTGAAGATGAAAAGCAACCTATTAGTGTGAAGTGATATGTAAGTGTGATGTATTATTATACTCCTTAGCTATCTTCTCATCCTTAGATATGGTCCCACAAGGTAGAGTGGAGGGTATCAGTCTCAAGAATGTCAATCCAGCATTTTTCATGAACACTGCACTCACCTGCACTACACATGCACATACCTGTTTCATTTCAAAATCTGATCATTACATTTTTCTATTCCAGTTTAATTGCAGTACAGTAGGTCTGTTAAATTTAGGATTCAGAAGTTATCCATTTCATGAATGTTAAATTATAATTAAAACTATTTAGTTATTTAATTTAAAATATATTAAATGCATGTCTGTGTTGAACTGGAGAAATTTGCATTGTTCTAAGGATCAGAACTCCTATATGTCAGTCCAATCCTCTGACACTGAATTACTAGGTGTCCTTGGTCATGTCACTTAAATTCTCTGCATCAGTTCCTTCATTTAACCAATTAGATTGACACTTAAAAACATAAGAATGGCCATACTTCGTCAGACCAATGACCCATCTAATCCAATACCCTGTCTTCCAATGGTGGCTAATTCCAGATGTTTCAAGGGGAATGAACAGAAGAGGGCCATTATTGGGTGATCCATCCCCTGCCATTGAGCTCCAGCTTTGGCAGTCAAAGGTTTAGGGACACTAAGTGCATGGTAACATGCCCATGACCATCTTAGCTAATAGCCATTGATGGATCTACCCTACATGATAGTATCTAATTATTAAACTTGTTAGCTAGTACATTCATTGGTTGACTCCCTGGTTCCTGTGTTCATTTAAAGTAAACAACACATCCCTATTCACTTTTCCCACACCACTGATAATTTCTTCTTGGCCATCAACTCTTTTCTAAACTGAACAATCACAGTATTTTTTTAATTTCTCTGGAAGCTGTTCTATATCCCTAATAATTTTTGTTGGCATTATGTGTTTTGTCCATTTCTAATACTTCTTTTCTTTCTTCATTTTTTTTGGATGGGGTGACCAGCACTATATGCAATATTCAAGGTGCAGACATACCATTGTTTTATATAGTGGCAATAATCTATTTTCTTTCTTACAACCTATCCCTTTCCTAATGGTTCCTAACATTCTTGGGTTTTTTGGAGTTTCTTTTGGGTTCTGGGGTTGGGGGTGGGGGAGCTGACAGCTAGTTTAAACCTCATGATTTTTGCATGTTTAGTTGGAATTATAGTTTCCAATGTGCATTACATTGCATTTCTCAGCACTTAAGCCCGTCTGTCATCTTGTTGCCCAGCAAATCAGTTTTAGGAGATCCCTTAGTAGCTAATTCCAGTCAGCTATAAACATCACTATCTTTGTATCATCTGGACACTTTGCTACCACAGAATTTACCATTTTTCCACATCATTTATGAGTATTTGGAACAACACAGCTTCCAGCAGTGGCGTCACTGGGGAGGGGGCTCTGGGGGCCTCAGCCCCCCTAAAACTCAGGGTCAGCCAAAACTGCATGGGGGTGCACCATTACATCCCTGCACAGGAAATACTGCAGGCAGCCGGCAGCCACGGCAGGTACCCAGCCAGAAGACAGAGTCTTCTGGCCAGGAGGGAGCTGCCCCAGGCTGGGCTGGAAGTTTTTCAAGCTCCCACCCTGGCCTGATGGGGGGGGGGCAGGCACATGGGCCTGGCGAGGAAAGGGCACAGGGGAGAGGGTCAGCCTGGGGCAGCAGGGGACAGTGGCAGGACCAGAGGTTACAGAAAGGCCCAGGGAGCTGTCAGGGGGCGGGGTAGGGAAGGGGTCAGGGAACCAGTGGTGCAGGCAGGAAGGGAACAGATCGGGACTCTGGTGGCCGGTGGGGGTCAGGGCCCCCCCAATATTTATGTCTAGCGATGCCCCTGGCTCCCAGTACAGATCCCTGGGGGACACCACTATTTAGCTCTCTCAACTATGAAAATTGGCCATTTATTCCTACCCTTTGTTTCCTGTCTTTTAATCAGTTGCTGATCCTCTTTGCGTTCTTTGCTTAAGAGCCTTTGCAGAGGGCCTATGTCTAAAGCTTTCTGAAAATCCAAGTACACTGTCTCATCTGGATCACCCTTCTCCATATTTGTATTGACACTCTCAAATAATTCATATACAATGGTATGGCTTGTCCCATGTACCTCATCAGAGGTTTATGAGGATTCCTCAGGCCATATTTTGTTATGGGTGCTAAAGCAGCATAGTTATGTTGCCATAAGAACATGCAGACAACAGTGATGGAGGGGATGTTTGTGTCATGACCACTTCCCTGAACAACAGAAGCCGGGTTGATAGAAGCATTCTTCTATCACATTTACTGCGTGCACCGGCGGTTAGGTTGGCAGAGCATGGACTGTTCACACATTGAGAACTCGAGCTATTGGGATGTAAGTTTTAAGCATAGACCAGGCCTTAGTTAGGATGAGTCTTTAGTGATGGCAGCAAATTTGTTCTTGTCAGTTCAAACTTCCTGATCAACTACCCTAGTCTGTGAAGACCCACTCAGCTGATCAGGAAGTTCAGTCGCTGCACAACACTCCGGCACCTGGTATAGCACTGAATTGAAGGATGGACCCTCCCTTTGACTCAGCATAGTGGATGTGCCAGCAGTAGGGATGATGGAAGGCAGATATGGAAGTTATTTTAGGTAACTTGTATATCTCGGTTTAACTGCTGCTGAAAAGGGCAGGCAATGTAGACCTACCCTTAATGTCTGTATTATGCTCTGAATCCATAAATGAACTGTGTAAACAGGGACTATTATTAGCATTGAATTAATTCATTAGTTATGCTCTCATAAATTATATTATTATGCAAATAACTAATAATTAATAAGACTATTCATATCATTTTCTGATGAAACAAGCACTTTAATGCTATTAACAATTATTGATGGTAATATTAGTCAGTTTTCCTAATGAAATGATTGAACTCACGTTACAATAGCGAAAACACAGAAACAAAAAAAAAAAAGGAAGGTATAGTTGTCTTTGCCAGAGACTATCTCCCTCTGTGCTTACACCCCACTTACTACAATGCAATTCTGATGCCAGCTGGGGAACAAGAAACTTCTGCATTCTAAATATCAAATCATACATTATGGTTAAAGTTCTTTAACTATTCTTCTGTTTTAAGTGTCAGCTGAACAAAATAATAAACATCTGCTCTTCATAGAATAAAGAAAATTAGCCAGAATGGTGGGAGAGGGGGATGACACATGTTTTGCATGTTTGATGAATGGTATTAACTCAACTTAGTTGAAGCTGGCAGTTTGAAGTTTCTATTCCTGGGAGGGTGGTACAAAGTCACAGGTCAATGCAATGTTCCCTCCCACAACCCTGTAACATGTATATATATTGTGAGCTCTCCAAAACTTTTTGCCAGTTCTCTTGCTAGACTAGGCAGGAAGAACAGGGGACTAAGGATGAAGATCCATTTTTTATCCACCTTCTCCATTTTTTTGTTGTCTGCTTTTAATCGGGCAGACTCTTCTGCTTATTATGACAAGATTTTGTCCCATAGTCGAATAAGGGCACGTGAGCAGGGGTAAGTGCATGTTTTCTTTTCTATAGTACCCTAAAAGGAGTGTTTTAAATTTCTCTCCTCTGCACTCAGCTAGAAATTAGTTATATTAAAGTGAGATTTGTGCATTGCTTGTTCTTACTGAGTGTAAATCAAACATATTACTTCTGAAATGCATATTTTATTAAATATACATCTTAATGATTTTTGTAGAAGAAATTTTCAAAATAAGACTAAATATTGTTAAACTTTATGAACTGCTTGAATGCTAAAATTACATCTGGACATAAATAAAATACACGTGTTTCAGTATCACTGAACGTAATTATAATTTACACCAGATGTAATGTATGATCAGACATCTTTAAGGTGAACTATCAAATATTTTACCAGTATTACCGTATAGTCTACAACATTTACTCTCCTTATTTTAGTTTCCTAGGGAGAAGTATTAACTCTACCCAATTCTGTGGTAACTTGTAAATGCACAATTAGAGCATTTTTTAAAAGCTCAGTTCCTGCTTAAGTTTTCTAACACTGCTGCACAACAAGACACTCAAATGCAGTGATTAAAAGTTATTTATTTTAAGAATTGGCCTTGGAATAAAATCAAAAGAGTCTAAACACTTTTTTAAAGATTTATTGGTAAAAGATAGTTCAGCTCTGTGAGCTTTTTCTTCTTTTTTTTTTTTTTTGTTGCTGATCAAAATGTTTTTTTTCTCCTGCTTACATGACAAACTGTGCTTTGTAAAATAAGAGTTTAATGGCTTCTTCTGTTGAAAAGTGTTCTGTCCTAGCATACCAACAGATGAACCACTGCACTGCAATATATAAATTAGAGACCAAATGGAAATCTGCCGTAGAAGAAACTTTTCTTTTACATACAACAATGTTACTAAATGTTACATTTTCCTTATTTGAACTTTTGGGCTTTTTTTTCCCCCTCCCATTTGTGAGTTTGCCTTTTGGTCATAGGCAATTACCAGGCTGTTTATTTAGGTGCACTTGGTATTCCAAACAGTGGCAATCAAAATAGCTGATTGAATTACCGAAGTTGGGGGGGGGGGTTCCTTAGTGGATAAAGAAAAAGTCAGCTATCTATACCCCCAACCCACACACATGAGCTACTGCCACACAGCTGTGCACAAGGTGAACTTTAATAAAACGAGGTTGGAGGTAGTCACAGCTTATTCCCTCGTGGATAGTAATTCACTCCAAGAAAAAAAAAACTGCAATGCATAATAAAGCTTGATTAGGCACAGCTGGCAGTCTCTGTGCACTAGAAGGCTGAGCTGGCACAGAGGAGTAATCACCTCTTGCTTCTAGGTAGTGTGGTGTTTCCAAAGAACTCAGCAGGGTGGAGTCAAGAGCTTGGACTGTGTTGACTGAAATCACACCTGCTCTGGGAATCAGGACCAGATGTTCATTTCTGGCTCTTGCCCATTGAGTACTGTATTCAAAACTATTTAATCAAATTTTTTTAAAAAATGTGTATGAAGACTTTTTTACCTTGTTTTTTCTTTTTTTCTCTCCAGGCCAAATGTTTGTGCTCTTCAGCAAGTTATGGGAACGAAAAAGAAATATTTCAGCACCTGCAGAAACTGGTATCAAGGAGCTATCTGTGGGAAGAAAGCGTACGTGATATAAGTTTCCTGACAATACAATATTTGCAGAGATTGTATAATATCATTACAGAATTCTTCCTCTTTAGGGATATATTACATACTTGTTTCCAATGCCGAATACCGAATTTGGGAAATGGTAATACAGTGAAAAACACTTAAATTCCAAGTGCTTTCCATGTATTACTTAATCCTCACAATATATCCAGGAGGTGGGTGTTATACGGTTCCTTTTAAAGATGGTAAAACTGAGATGACGTGACTTGTCCAGTTATAGAAAAGGAGCAACTATCCAAACCGGTAACACAATTCACTATTTCTAAACTCCACTCCTGTACTTGAAACACACTGTAATCTATGTGCATGGAACAAGAATAGAAATATGCCAAAAGATTCTGGGAAGTTATTTTATTTGTTGCTTACTAAATCAAAGTGGCTTTGGTGCCTTTTTAGTACCTTAGAGAAATTTATTTCAAAATGTTTATTATAATTCTGACCTCATAACTTCAGGATGAAATCTATTGTTTCATTACCCTATGATGGTGATTTACAAAATTCACTTAAGTGCAATAACATCAGAATAATTTATTCAGCATCTGGTCATGTATTATCTTTGGGGCATACAAACCCTTGTACCCAAAGCCAATGCACAACTCCTCCTACACTGGTTTCCTTAGTGCTGTTACCCTGGGGGACTAGCAGAGCTGGCTAAATTGGTGACCTTAGAATGAGCAATTTAACACATTTGGCCACTGTTGATCAACTAAAGTATTCATTTAGTAATTTCGTAGCTGTCCACCTTCTCCTTAGCAGCTCAACTTCTCCTGGTTGGATAACTGATTCAGCAAATATGGAAAAAATTATTAAATAAGTGATTTGACCCCTAATCTTTGTTAGCATTCAGCAGATTTAAGTGCCTAATGATTTAAAAGTGTCTAAGTAACTTAGGCCAGGTCTACACTGGCAGTTAAATTCAATGACAGTTGACAGGAGTTATGCAAGCTTGCATGACTCCTATTGACTTCATAACTTCACTTCTGCATGCCATCTTCACTGTGCTGTGCCACTTAAGGTGGTTTTATTAGGTCAGCTTTCAGATTGATTGGGCATGTCTGTACTGCCCAGTCAATCCAGATAAATGAATTTGACAGTAGAAAATCAGTGAAGAAGTAACTTTAGGTACCTATGTTTCACTTTCGCAAGTTGTTTAGGGACATAGGATTGTAGGTCTTACTGAAAATCCATGGCAGTGTCCACACGTACGTGGTTAAATCAATTTTACTTATATCAATTGGATAAAATCAATATAAAAATCATTAAATCGATATAAGTTAAATCAGTACAACAGGTCGACACCAAAAAAAAACCCAAATTGAAATAGCATGTCCAGAGACAGGACTTGCTATTTCGATTCAGGAGAGGGGCACCATGGGAGGTGTGGCAACATGGCCCCCTCACTGCGCTATGCCCCCATCCAATAAATAGAAAAAGGAACGCACCTGGGCAAAGGAGAAGGGCAAAAAGTGTTAAATTGATTTAACAGTTAAATCAAAATAACACGTCTGCACTGTTATTTCGAAATAACACTTTCTATTTAACTATCATATTGATATAATACTAGGTTTTATTATATTGATATAACTTTCCTTATATCAAAATGAGGGAGCTCGTCATTTTGAAATAAGGGAACATCGTGTGGACCTACCCTTTTTTAAATTGAAATAACCAGCGTTATTTTAATTTAAACAGTGTGTGTGGACATACGCCATGAGACTTAGTCTCTGAAATGCCTATATACTTTTGAAAATGGGATTCATATAGTAAGTCACTTAGGTATTGTTGAAAATTTTAGTCCTAGCCTTCCTGACAGGAAATGACGGACATTCTACAAGCCATTTAAAGAACCATGGTCACTTCCTTTACTTAATGACTATTTTCAAACTCAATTAAACATAAGGATCCATTTTTAGTCTCTGCTTTTAGTTTAAACCAGAATTTATAAGTAAGCCCCAAAAGACCCAAAACACCCATTACCTGATTTATTTGAACTTCAGCAAGTAGACGCAACCCACATTGAGTCTGTTTGACGTTTGTTTTATGTACACTTTGAGAGATATAGTCCATTAGGAGTTTTGATCTCATGATGTTGTGCATGATAGAAATCTCTACATAGATGTTCATCACAGTGATAGAAGCTAAATTTGTGAATTTACAGTAGCTCAGCAAATACTAGAAGTGATTTTGTATTGTGGTGGCTCCTGGGACTTGTCTGTGTTGGAAGTTCATAAGACTGTTTTGCACTTGTTGGATTCCTGACAGCCATCCTGCCTCGTGACACAGCACTAGAATGGATCTTGAGGTGAAAGAGTGGGATGAGATAAAGGAGGAGGAGATGGTCTCCAGTTTTTTCTTATTAGCAAATACTGTCAGCAATTTGTGAACATAGGACAGAATTATGGGAGTAGTTATGTTTTTGATACACTAAACAAGCAAAGTTTTTAACATCTAGTCTTGTGCAAGGATTCCAGTAATTCTGAACTCTAATATCAGTTGAGACATCAGGACTGAAATGTTGACTCCACTGAAGTTCAAGGCAACATTCCCATTGACTTCACTGAGGCTAGGATTCCACACTCGGCTTTCTTCAATTATGCACTCAAGTTCAAACTCACTCTTCATATTTCCTTCAAGAGCCATTGATGATTGTGGACAGCACAATTATATTCATATATAACCAAGGATACAATTACATTCTCACGAGAATAGTCACAGATACCTCTTGACTCTCCAGGAGCAATTCTAAAATATAATTCAGCATATAGAATTCTAACCCTCTTATTCTGAGTTAGCTTGATGTTTTTGCAAGATTTTGTTTTATTTCTGTGACTGAGTCAGAACCTATCTCCCTTTATGCAATTTGATCAACTAAGTTATGCATAAGATAAGGGGATTCTGTGGAGACAACATAGTTTAATTTCCCAGACTCAGATTGGTACCATAGAAGTTGGGTTTTATCATTCTTCCAAATACTATCATTCATCTCCCAGACACTTTAGTTTGCTTTGCGGTCTTTTCCCTTTGCAGTCTTTCCTTCTCATTCAGATAGCATTGCAATTCAGTACTGACATCTGTTTTCTTCAGAGAACATTGTGTATATTGTCCAAGATAATTATTCTCCATGTATGCAAAATCTGTTATACCATTTTCTTCTTTGGCACATTTTCTTCCATTAGTAATACATTAGGGAGAAGGATGCTTTCTGTAAATGCTTCAGAATGAAGTTCTTTGGACATTTTCAAAGCTGATTTTGGAACATTAGCTGCCTCTGCAGACTTACTGCTCCATGCATGTCACGTCTTGCCAATACCTTCTAAGTGAAAGATTGCTGAGTGCTTTAACATGACTTAGATGATCGTTATTTGGCTGAGCCACATTGGTAACGTGAGTTATTTCTTTGTGGCTGGTGACATCATGAAGTGACACAAGAAATATATTTTGAGGCAATGAGATTTTAGAGTACTCAAAATAGATATTGTAAGGGTAGTTTGGGTTTATGGACAGAGAAATGGCTCAAAGGTGTCACATACCTTCTGAGCTCAGATTTGACACTTTTGGGGTTGGGTAGATTAGAAGAAGAACCCTGTTTTGGACTTGGATTAAATGATACATTGACAAGTACTTTTTGTGGGATAACAGTAGAATGATTGGTATAACTTAGATGGTACTTAATGTACTATAATTGTATAATTGTATAATTGTATAATAGGAGACTGAACATCAAAGACAGAACTACAGCCATTCTTAAATAGATTAATTTGCTTTCTTCTCACTTTAAAATGAAATGTTATTTCTTGTAGCTGTTAAGTGTTCCACAGTAACTTGCTTCTTAGTGGCGCAGAGCTCCCCTGTCTCTGAGGCTGCAGTGCAGCAGAGAGGGAAAAGCAAACTCCTGCCAGTGTGAGTGTGGGGGTTTGGGAAGGGAAAGTGAGCTCTGTCCAGAGTAGAGGGAGGGTGAACTGCTACCAGGATCGGTGGGGGGAACAGATTATGCCCTTCCAAAAGAGGTCAAATTTATATTCCTGCACACTGCCCTAACTATGTTCTATCATTTCCTGTTTACAAATATATTTACAAGTTCCCCAGATAAACTATGGACCTGAATTCCAAAGGACTAGCCATGTTCGTCTAGTTTAGCAAAACAAACAAGGAGTTCTGTGGCACTTTGAGAGACTAACAAATTTGTTGATTGCATGAGCTTCCGGGAGAGAAAATCCCACTTTATCAGATGCTCCATCTTCAGTGTCTGACAAAGTGGGATTTTCTCCCATGACAGCTCATGTGATAAATAAATGTGTTAGTCTTTAAAAGTGCCACAGGACTCCTTGTTTGATTTTATGGACCTGAAGGTTCCATAGAAACTGAGGCCTTCTTGGATCATAAAGGTATTAGTAGTTTTAACAATATATTGTGTCCACTAATAAGACAGATTGTTTGCAAATAAGACTCAGGGCATTTCAGAGCTACATAAGCCACCATCAGCCCCAAGAAACTGCTCTGCTATCCATAAAGATGTCCTGATCATGCTCCCTTTTCTCTGGATATGTTCTTAATCCCTGGGGCTGAGACAGGAGTGGCATAGAGCTAGTTTTCTTTACTTTAAAAGGAAGCATTACTTCATTATCTAAATAGTCATTTCACTTCAGTAACATCATACCATGTGCTGAATTTGCAAAATTATGCAGATGAAAGTTTTCTGAAAGTGATAATATTTTAAAGACAACTATGTTTTGGATTTTTATACAATATCTCCCTAGAAGAGTACATTCCAGTTACCAAATTGATCACCCCATTCCATCACATCTACCCACACTTAAACATTTGATACCTCTGTTCTCTAGTTGCAGTCAGTCATGGGGAAACATAAGGCTTTGGATACTACCAGTAAGAACTAGCCAGACTTGAATTACTAGCAAGTCCTCAGGGGAAACATGCTGTGTGTTAAAAGGAATGCTGTAACCCAAAGATACTACCATTGTAGCTCTTGGTTAAAAAGCTTTTTTTTTTTTGCTTTTTTTTTTTTTTTTGGTCCATTGTACTGTTTGCCCAGTTTTCTACTTCGCAGAAATTGCACGTATTTCAGATGGAATCTTTTCTCTGCAGACTATGATGAGAAGAGTAAAAATATAATGTCTGATAGGTGCTTAGCCCCTCTTTCTTATCACTGAAAGCAAAATGAGATATTTAAAAAAGCATTTTTTCCCTCTTGGAATATTTTATTTCAAAAAACAAAGCAATTCCCTGGGAGGTAGAAGCATGCTGATTGGTGGTTTGCAGCAGAGGTTCCTCAAGAGTCAGATTTTGTCTGTCTCTGGAATGGGTGAGTCAGGGGCCTGGGAGGAAGGAGGCAAGGAGCCCCCTGTCCACACTGCGTACCTTGTGCAAGGGTCAGAAACCACTCCAAAAGGCGATCGCTGGGGAGCACAGAGTGGGGAAGAGCACGGAAGAAGGAGAACAATTGTCGCACCCACTCTGATGGAGCAGGTTTCACTATTGCTGCCTGAAAAGAAGTCAAGGGGCAGGAAAAATCCTTCTCCAAACTAAATCTAGGCCTACATGTACCAGGCTTTGCATGTAGCCTACAAAGTAGCCTACAATGTATAGTTGTCTTGCTTTTCTGTGGAATGGGTGTAAAGTGAATTGTCTTAATTCAAACAGAAGTATGGTACTAAGAATGGCACAAAACTTTTCTGAAGCTCAATTAGCATTGTCTCATGTAAGGCTTAGTCAGCTGAAAAAAGTGAATTCATTGTAAAGTCATATTAAAAAGAGAAAGTAGAGTCAACCAACCTACATTCAAAGCATAAAAATGTCTAACATTACAGAGCAAGTTCTCTGTAACTAAAAGTTCTTTGTTGTTTCCCAGCTATCAATTTGCAATAAATTATGCAGCTCAGAATCTCATTTTAAACTCATGCTGTGTAAAGGTGTTTTCACTACAGTCTGCTTTTATTTTTAACTGTCTTCAAATAGATTTTTATTCTGGAGTTCTGAAAAGTCCAACTTCCAAGTAATTTGAGCAAGCCATGATGTATTCATTGCTAATACTTTGTCAGTTCTAATTCATTACCAAAAACTACACTAAAACCCACACAACTACCTCTAGGGATCTTCCAGCTTCAAAACTGAGATCCTTGATATGTTTTTAATTTTGGATTCCACAGACTTCAATAAATCACTATCTAAAATGCCAGCACTGCCTGAAGGGAGTGTGAATTAATCCCAGATCAGCTACATGCATTAAAAAAACATTATGTAAAGCTCTGATTGCATGTTTTTCTAGTAATTCAGTGTGCAGTAATTACTTTAAAAAGAAGTAAGTGCAGAAGAAGGAGGTTAAAGATTTATGTTACTTTTCAGATTTCAGTAAATTCATATAATTGCCTGACTTTTTTATCCTCTAGCATATACATTCATCTTTTCTGTAACTCCATTGAATTCCCCGGAGTAGTGTTTATTTACAGCAGGGCTGAATTTGTTTAAAGATGTCTATTTTAAAGCTCCAAAAGGTTATCCGGGTTAGGCTAGTTCAGCAAAACAATCAAGGAGTCCTGTGGCACTTAGGCTATGTCTACACCTAAAACCTTAGTTTGGAGTTGCTTAGTCCAAACTAAGGAGTTCAAAGTTAGTATAAACTAAACATGTTTTTTTAGTTTGAAGTAGCCACACTTTGTTTAGTTTGAACTAACTTTTTAGTTTGAACTAACAAAGTGGCAAGTTTAAACTAAAAGTTAGTTTGAACTAAAAAAATGTGTTTAGTTAGAACTAACCGCTAGTTCTAACTTATGTAGTTCAAACTAGCATGTCTCCATTGGGCTCGTTCAACTAAACTTTGAAATAATCTCGAACTAAGCAGTTAGTTTAGACTAAGCAGCCAAACCAACTAGTTCAAACTAACCTTTGATTAGTTCGAACTAAAACTTTTTTTTAGTTTGAACTAAACAAAGGCTAGTGTAGACAGGGTTCAAATTAGTCCAGACTAATCTTGCTTAGTCTGGACTAATTTACTAGTGTAGACATAGCCTTAAAGACTAATGAATTTATTTACTGCATGAGCTTTCATGGGAGAAAATCCCACTTTGCCACATGCTTTGAAGATGGGGGAACTTACCAAATAGATGGCAAATAAATGCAGGGAAGTGTAAATCTCAGGATCAGGTCACACTATAACAGCAAATCAAAGCAGTTCCCAAGCAAATGGGTAACACATCAAGACTTCAAAGAGAAACTGCAGAATTGGAATTGATATGCAAATTTGACTATGTGAAAGCAGAATTAAATTGTGACTATGGATTCTTTTCCCATTACAACAGGTGATTTGACCTCACCCTCTTCTACTTGCTGTTTCCCAGTGTTTGAATCTTAACAACCTTTTGATTTGATGTTACAGTGTGACCTGATCCCATGTCTTACACTCCCCTGCATTTATTTTCCTCCCATTCTGTAAGTTCTCCATCTTCAAAGCATCTGAGGAAGTAGGATTTTCTCCCACGAAAGCTCATGAGATAAATAAATTTGTTAGTCTTTAAGTATTACAGGACTCCTCGCTTCCTTTAAAGCTGTTGCTTCCTTCAAACCAGTAAAGTACAATAAAATAGCAATCCAAAATTTAGTACCTGCCAGCTGCTGAATATCAGGCAGTATCTAGTTTCCAGTTCACCCCCATCCTCTCTTTCATGACTAAGCTCCTACTTCTGTCTCCGTCACTTCTCCTCTGCTTGCTCTTTTCTTGATTTGTTACCACCTGACTTTCACCCTCTCTACTCAGACTAATGAATATGGTTCTCACTGATGTCACCAATGACCTTTTCCTTGTCTTCTCCATCTTCCTTGATTTTGCCACTGCATTCAGTGCAACAAGTTGGATGGCTCTGCTCCCTAATTCTTTCAGTGTCTTCCTCAGTGGCTCTACCTCCTCCCACATTCTGTCAATATCCTGAAGAGCCCATTCTTAACTCTCATCCTTCATTCCTTCACATTATTATTGGGTTGTCTTATTTGCCTTCATAAACCTAATTACCATCATTTTACCCTTCACATTAAGACTGTTCCAAAGCTTGGCACTCTTTTTTTTTCTTCAAATGCACACTTCCAAAAGCTTGTCAATGGCTTTATAATAGTTCCCCTCCTACACCCTTGGTTTTGTTGATCCTTCCTGTAACCATCTCTTTGTTTTTCATCTATCCTTTCTTTACTAACCAAAAGATCACCATCAGATTCATTTTTTACCTGCTATTTTTATTACATCATCTTTATAAGTTCCTTCTCTAGTTCCACTTCCCCTCTACATCTATTCCAAGCTCCTTGTTAACCTCCATGTTCATGAATGTTTTGTGTATTTAAAATGATGTGCACTTACTGAACACAGTCTAGTGGACCCAGCTAATAGCTTCTGATTTGATATCAAAAGAAAATAGGCTGCTGACTGTTAAAATTAGATGTTTAGGTAAATCTTGTCATGGAAACTAAATAGAAATGGATAATCTGAAAAAAGTAAAACTAAGATAATTAACTGTGAATAGTGTAATTTCAGTTTGTATTTTATTTAATTTAGCTTTATCTGTACTCTACAGAACTGTCTTATATGAATGTTGCCCTGGCTACATGAAGATGGATCAAATGAGAGGCTGCTCTGCAGGTACAGTCTTAGATGCATAAGATTTCAACATACAGGATCCATTCTAAGGGAGGGGATTTTCAAAAGTGGTCTGTAACGTAGGGTGCCCAATCTGAAACATCCAGAGCTCATTCTCAAAGGTGCTTACAGAGTACCCACAACCACATGTGACATCTGTGAGTGTGGACAGTATCCACTGGGTATTTGATTTGGACACCCAAACACTAAGATATCCAAAATGAGAAGCCACTTTGAAAATTTAAGATAAAACCCTTAAAATATGAACCTTCCCACTCTGGATAGTTCTGGCAAAGTCATGGCTGATGTGGCCTTCCTCACAGCAGAAGCAACCCATTTATGGGACAGGATTTAGATGGATTGTACAGGAAGCATGCATGCCTTGTACAGCATGGAGATCCTTCTGTGTCACTTATGTCATATCTTGCAGAGGATAAAGCAATACTGGGTGAAGGGAGGAATGGTGCAGACCCAGGAACTGGAAGTGAGATGGCACTCCAATTCAGGGGAGGATGGGTTTTAGGAGTGCATAAGAGGCATCAATGGCTTCTCAGCAGACATTTTTTGTTAGAAAATATTCATGGGAAAATATTGATGACAAAGTCAAAGTATTTTTCAAGAATTTTACAATTTTGTACAATTTTCCCATTAAAACCAAGCAGATTTTCTAAGGGAAGCCTACCTGGTTTTCTCTCAGCTCACCTATCTCATGGGTTTTGTGATCCCGGGAGCCTTGGGAGCCTTAACTGAAGCCAGGGGTTTGGGGGCTTCTGGGCTTCTCAGTAATATATCGGATGAGCAAGTAGGACAGGCAGGGAAACTCATCAATTTCATTTAGAAAAAGTCAAATCAGAATGTCATTTTGATTTTTCTTTCTGAAAACAAAGTTTGACCTTGACCTCTTGACAGCTTGCGATAGATAATTCCTCCCCTCTGGATATTTATCTTGTTATTTCTTCTGGGTATAATCTACAATGAGGCTTTAGCACATATTGCAAATTTTACTTAATCCATACACAAATAATGACATTTTAAAAAGTAATGTTGATTTGAAAGGATTTTTAAGCTGTTTCTCTCTTCCAGTTAAAACAATGGTAATAGGGATGATTTTGAGAGACTGACTTCTCAAATAATATATCATACTCTTGTCTTGTGCATTGTAGTTGCTCCTATTGATCATGTTTATGGAACCCTGGGCATCGTGGGAGCGACCACCAGTCAACAGTATTCTGACATGTCAAAGCTGAGAGAAGAGATTGAAGGACAGGGATCATTCACATTCTTTGCACCAAGCAATGACGCTTGGGAACAGTTGGATTCAGTAATTATATATCTATATTACACATACACATGCACGCCTATGTATTAATGTTCTGAATGCTTATTTTTATACTACAGTAGCTGTGTTTTAAGCCACATTAGAAACAATTATATGTTTTATATATCAGAGATAAATATTTAAACTCAGTTACTATACTGTTCTATAATATATTATGCTTAAAGAACAGCTAATTTGTAGGGGAGGGGAAGTAATTCTAGAAACAATAAACAGCTCTAGGACATCTGTCTGAGCACTCTCAGTGAGAAAATGTCTGATTGTTTTCAGCACCCAGAGTGCTTTCATGGTTGGGTGTGTTAGAAATACAATTATTGTTATTATGAGCTATGTCTGCATAGCTTTGGGAATAGTTTTGAAAACAGAAGCAATTCCAATAAGTAGGGGGTGATAGTCATTTTTGTGGATGACTTTGTGAAAGCTTCCTTAGAACAGCAATGTTAATCAAATCCAGTACTGGGCCCAAAAAAAAAAAAAAAAAAAGCTTGAGTGCCTCGCTTATATAAAGAGTTCTTCTGTCTTTGATGCTTAATCAGTCTTGAGAATCCTCTAGCCAGCTGCATATAAGATATGTAACCAAAGTAATTTACCAAGACAAATGAAATATACATTTGGGGTATGTCCACTGTCATATTTTAAATTGAAATAACACCCGGCCAGCAGCTGGCAAGCCCTGTAAGCAGGGTGCTTTGGCTCCTGTACCCACCATCCGGCCAGCAGCCAGCAAGTTGGGGCAGCAGGGTGCACCGGCTCCCGCACCTGCTGCCTGGCCAGGTGCAGAGAAGCCAGGTGGCCTGCTGGCTACATGCTGGCACCACCAGGCAGCTGTGGAGTAGCTGGGTGCCTCGCAGTCCCTTCGCAGCCACAGGGCCAGCGGTGGGGGATGCAGGGTGCAGGGGAATACCTGCCCTGGGGGCTTTCTTCCCCTGCCTGGCTCTCCCAGGGTGCCCCTCTCCCAAATGGAACTAGTAAGTCTGGTGTCTGAACATGCTAGTTTTATTTGGGTTTTATTCATCTCAACCTGTTAAACTGGTTCAACTTGAATTGATTTAACAAGTTTTATTTCACTTTGGTTAAATCGATTCAAGTAGAATCCATTTAACCAGCTGCATGTGGACATAACCTTGGAAATACATTGAAAGCATATTTTGTGGCAAAAATCTTATAACCAGCTGAATAAGAGAGTGACCAGGAAATGTCTAACTGAATCTTCCTTCTCAGGAAATTCGCAGTAATTTGATTGACAATGTAAATATTGAACTGTACAATGCCCTGCACCACCATATGGTAAACAAGCGCATGCTGACGAAGGATCTTAAGAATGGCCTGACTCTTGTGTCCATGAGCAGTGATCAGCAATTATTTATTAATCATTATCCTAATGGGGTAAGTTTATTTCTATTTGCTTCTCTAGTGCTGTATTTCAGGGTGGTCACTTTCATTAATTCTATAATTTTTAAGTTATTATTTGTCTGTTGAAGAAGAGATAAAGTCATAAGGAGTTTATCAGTTATACATCTTACTTTACAAATACAGAATAAATCTATCCAATATAGGACTATCTCATACACTAAAGGCTAATTGCTAAGAAAGGACTAGACAACATAAGCTCTTTTTTTTCCCCTCAATTTTAAGGAAGCAATAAAAACACTGAGTGAACTTTCCTCTAAAGAGGTAACTTTTTGTGGCTAGGACATTATTATCATTCTAAATATCAAAAGTTAGATTTCTTACACTTTTTTCATATAATACAAGATACATTTAATTAGATTTTTTTATTCTAATTGAAGCATATGACAAAATTATATAGTCTTAGAAGAAATGCTTCTATTATCTTCCTGGATGGGATTTAATATTTACAAACCTAAATTTCCCAAATCAGGTTACTAGTGTTTATTCTCTTAAATTAATGAAACTGCATGCTAGGCTGGCATTTAAATCAGTGTAAACCAAAAGCAAAAACCCATTATACCCATTCAGGGATAAAGAATGCTAAGTAATCTTAATATGACTGGAAATCAAGTTGATCTACTGGTAAATGCTTCTTAGGTGAACATTCTTCTGTAGCAGAAATTATCCAAAACTTCAAGTTATGTAAAATTCAACTACAATTTAAAAAAATTAACAGATACACCATATAATGTTTATGCTGCCAAGTAAAAGAGAGATGATGCCAAGTCAATGCTTAATACTCTCTTCTTCAATTCCTTAAACATAGATTGTTACTGTTAATTGTGCAAGAATCATCCATGGCAACCAGATTGCTACAAATGGTGTTGTTCATGTCATTGACCGTGTCTTGATTCCTGTTGGAAATACCATTCAACAATTCCTTGAAGCTGAGGATGATGTCTCATCTTTTAGAGTGAGTGGGGAAAAATAAAATACTAACAAGCTTCCTTGACTTGTAATTTTCCTTTTTCACCCCTGTATTCTTAGCTGTAAGAGAATATTAACAACATGATGGGGAGGAGGGGTGAGCAAAATTAACCACATCAAGGACTAACAACACAGGATAGAAGAGCTGTATATTTTTACATAAGGGCCCAGTCCTGCATTTATGATGCTCCCACAATTGACATTGCTAGGCCAGACTCTGGCACACTCATTTACAGTATGTAATCCTTACTCCTTGAATCCAGGGGTTTTTCAAAGAGGAAGGTTTGGCTGAGTGGGCATACAGATTGTAGAACTTGGTCCTGTGTGATCAGAATTTAGGTCCAAAATGAGGGAAATAATTTAAATTAATAAAAATAGTAAAGACATCATGATGGGAAGTTAACTGATCCAATTGGTTTAAGAAAGTGGGTCAGAGATTTATAGGAAGGATATTTATTTGCCTTGCTTGGACTAGGGAACCTGGCTGTTGTGGAATCCTTCTAAGTATCTGCCTTGCTTCCCTCCAGAACTGAAAGATTCTCTTATTTTCCTTCCTTTCATAGACTCATATGATATGTCTACACTGGAGGCTTAAGTTGACTTAAACAACTGCTTGGCCACCTTTGACGCTCATTAAGTCGACTTAAGCACTTGCTTAAGTCAGCAATAACTCACCCTTAAAGTCAATTTTAAGGGTTAAGTTGATTTTATTAAGCCAACTTAACAATATGTGGCCATTAAAGTCGACTTAATAAAAATTGACTTAAGGCAGGGGGTTTATTTAAAGGATACTTTATTAAGTCAACTTTAAATGGGTCCACTGGCTTAAGTTGACTTTATAAAGTTGACTTAAACAACTGGGGCCTTTATAAGTCAAATTAATAAATCAACTTTAAATCAACCTTATTAAGTTGACTTACCTGAGCCCTTTAATGTAGACATAGCCATAGACTCTAAGATCAGAAAGCAAAGGTATGATCATCCAGTCTGACCACCTGTACAATGCAGACCTCAAACCTACCCACCCGCTACAACAATATGCCACTAACTTATGAGTGAGTTTCTGAAGTCCACAAATTATGATTTAAGGACTTTAAGATACAGAGAAATCACCAGCAGGTGAGCCAGGTGCCATGCTATAGAGGAAGGCAAAAACCTCCAGAGCCCTGGGGAAAATTCCTTCATGACCCCAAATATGAGCATGTGGGCAAGTCTCACTAGCCAGTCACCCAAGAAAGAATTCTGTTTAATAACTCAGAACCCACTTATCTACCCTCCCTTCTTAGACCACTGGCATATCCAGCACTATTAGTCAAATATCAAAGATCAGTCAGTTTCCAAAGTAAGCCATCTCATCTTACCATCCCCTTTGTAAACTTATCAAGCTCACTTTTGAAGGCAGTTATGTTTTTTGCCCCCAGTTTCCCTTGGAGGACTATTCCAAAACTCTGCTCCTCTAATGCTTCAAAACCTACATCTAATTTCAAGTCTAAATTTCCTGATGGACATTTTGTATCCATTTGTTCTAGTGTCCACACCGGTGCTGTACTCAAATAATTCCTCTGATTATCTTAATCTTTTCTTCTTTCTGAGGAAGAAAGAGAAATGTTAAAAGCAGCAGACAATGGAGCAGACCTAATAAGCTCTTTTTTTGTAGCATGAGAAGATAAGATAGACTAAGGAAAGTATGTGAAGCCAACCTTTACATAAGGCTGCTTTTCTTATTTCCTAGTAGGCAGAGTCAAATATGACTTGTACTGTGATTTGATCCTAACATAAGGGATACAATTATAACAGAATCTAACTATGATCTTTAAACAAACCCAGAGATCTTAAAATTGAAGATCATTTTTAATAAATTAGCTTAGAGATGTTCCCCCCAGTTTAGCAATGAGTTTCAAGTATACTGCCATTATTCTAGAAATAGCTATATTAATCTAGAAAACTTATTTTAATGTTGTCAAACTGGAAGTGGTGGGTTTTGAATGAGTGAAATCAAAACATGATAACCCCATTGATCTGGTGAGTGCCTGTTTAGGGCAGGTTTTTAACAGGGAAATTAAATGAGGCTGAGCTCAGATACACATCCAAAAGTTTCAGAGTGAAACCCCAATCCCATCGAAGTCTATGGCCCATCTCCTACTCTGTTATAGCAAATCTTACGTGCATATGTTCTTCCATGCAGTGAACTTTCTCAGGATTCTTTGTATTCATTTACCTTAAAAGTTTGTTTATCGAATTTCACTTAATCAGCTGCATTTATAGTTACTAGCAAGTGTTTTTCTGTGATGAATGAATCCAGGGGTTAAAGTATATTTTGGGGGGGCCCAGAACCCTCCTAAATTGGCAGACCTCCCTCATGCCACTGTGGGCCCCCTTCACCCACCATAGGTACTCAGGGGTTAAAGTATAATTTGGGGGGCCCCGGAACCCTCCTAAATTTCCAGGCCAGCTCACGAAGGTCCGGGCTTACAGATGCCTGCCCCCCAACCCAGGTAGGCATTTGTGACCACTTCTGAGGACCACGTGCATCAGTTATTGCTCTGCTCCACCCACCCCCTAGATGCACATACTCCCATCTACATGCACCCCACAGACCCACAGCTACACATCCACTCCCACTACCCCCTGCTACACACCCACAGCTATACGTACACACACACACACACACCTTGTGGCACACAACTCCCAGCAGCGTTCCCTGTCCCCCAGCAGCTCAATGCCCACCTTCCCCCAAAACTTTTCTCCCAGCCCCACCGTCCGGCTCCCGAGGCCTAGCCAAGACCTCACCTCAGCTGTTTGCATGCTGGCTGACCAGCTGGGAGCTGCTTCCCTGCCACAAGCTGCTACTGCCCTGAAGCGGGGAGATTTACAAACTCCCAGCCTCCCACAGCTCTGTTGGCTGGGCTTAAAGAGGAACAGGGCTTAAGGTAGAATGCACCAGAATTTTGCATTCTGGCTGCTCTATCTATTTTTAGGGGGCCCTTGAATGCTATGGTCCAGTGCATTCCTCTATTTTTAGGGGGCGTGGAATTCTGCCTGCCTAAAAATAGGGGGCCCCGGAACTGCACTCAAGTGTATTCCCCCTTACTTTAACACCTAAACGAATCCAATGGACTACATGATATGGACTGGGGTAAATCCAACCTTTCTCCACTGAAGTCAACTGAGTTACATGAGATTTGAATAATTATAAACTGTATCAGAATCAGGCTCTTAGTGTCTTCTAAATTATGAAGGAAACTCACACTGAGCCAAGATGTTACCTTATAGCATTTAATTTTCCGTAATTTTACCTATGTAATTAGGCTTTTTTCTAAGAAATATTATAATTCACTTTAACCTACCATTAAAATATCTGAATACAAATCTTAAAGTACTAAATTGTATTATACTATCAGTTGCACAGAAATTATAGGCCAAATTCTGCCTACAGATGCTTATGCAATAAATCCCACTGTTCTCAATGAGAGAGAAATGTGAGCATTCAAGGGTAGGATTTGTCTCTGAGGTTTCTAAATTAAGGGGTTTCATTTTCTACACTCATAATGAAAATATATTTGAACAATGCTCTCACTAAGCAGTAAATTTCATTTCTAGGGTGCTGCCATTACATCTGGTGTTTTGGAAACACTTGGGAAGCCTGGTCATTACACCGTCTTTGCTCCTACTAATGATGCTTTTGAGAAACTTCCAAGGGGAGTATTGGAAAGGATCATGAGTGACAAGGTGGCCTCTGAAGGTATATCAGGGATTTTGTGTATGGGAGAAAAATGCAACTATATTTCCAACATAATCAGATCAGTAGTTAGCAACAAAGGGATTCTAAAACCATACAAATCTTTCAAAAGAGTAAGCAGAAAATTATAACTGCTTGCATTTCTTAATAGAAATGGACTTCAGTTTTATATTCTGTGGCATCTGGATTGGGGCTTTGGACTCAAAAGCATTCTCAGCTATAACTCTTTCATAGTCAGAGTACAGTTCAGACCCCCAAGCCCCTTGCTGCTGGCAGCAGGATCCAGTCCCAGCCCATGACACCTGTGACAAGGGGCTGGGAGCCAGATTGGGCTCCCAGCCCCTTCCTGGCAGTGGGTAGGCTGGATTGGGCCCCCCCGAGTGGATCACATGCTGGGGTGGGGCAGGGGGCCAAAGCCCAGGCCTGGGGTATGTCTACTAGTGTAAACATACCTTTCAGTCAACTTAATGAGGTTGACTTTAACTCGAATTGAAGTCGACCTTGTTAAGATGACTTAAAATAGCTGCCCAGTGTAGACACAGCCTAGAAGCCTAGTTCCCGTGGACTTTCATTTAAACCTAGCCCTAAAGACACAGAGGTACTTTTAAAATTTTTGCCTTGTAGGCTTTGAACTGGATCACCCATTTATCATGCATACAGAATTGCCACTGAATTCTACACCAGCTATGCTTGTATCACTCAGGACTGCAGTATTTGACAGGCATCAACTGGAAAATAAAGCAGAATATTCTGGGCAAAAAACACAAGTTTAGCTCCATTGACTTACACCTGCAGATGATCTGCTCCATCATTTATTAATGAAGAAGAATATTTTTTCTTGTCCTACCTATGTCTATGGAGTGTAAGTGAAGGTCAAGAAATTTATTTATCTGCAGTTGTCTTATATTTGTGAGTAAGATACATTTAACAACCAAGCTGTCAAATGAAAGACTATGCATCTAAATGTAATCAACATACTTAAATGCAGTATAGCTCATACAATTTATTTTCCACAGAAAGGAAAAGGAAGTCCCATTAGAATCATTATAGTTGTAAGTTAGAGCTAACATCTGTCCTTCTCATTAAGCAAGACCAATTGCTACATAATGTAGGAGTCAGAATTTCTCTTTGGCTTTAAACTGAAGCGAGAGGGAAAAAAAGTCAAGAGACCTGAAACCAATCTATGGAAGCCATGTTGTAAAGACAGACTGCAGTTTCTGCAATTAAGGTGTTTTAAAGGTATACTGCAAAGTATACTTTTAATGCCTTTTATTGCTTATTTATGGGTAAAGATGGCTCCAAAGTTTTTTTCCCAAACTAAAACAAAGGATGGGCAAGTGAATGGGAGTCTAGTGGCATCAAGTTTTGATTTCTCTTTTTTGCTGTAACATTCCATGGATGATTGAAATCTGTGGAATGTTTCCTACCAACTTATTGAAGCAGGGTATGGGCCATGGTTAATCTTTCAAAAACCACAGGTTTTCTCCAACTGTTTGTCAGGAGTTTGATATTGAAGTAGTAAGTTAGTTTAGTAAGTCGATTCTCCAAGAAGTTCTCCAGCAAAAAGAAACTAGGACCTGAAGAGGGTAAAGGGGGAAGGCTAGTAACTGAAACAGTGACCTAATTCTCAGGGCAGAGTCATTCTTGTCCTGCACCGACATAATTTAGAATAGCCTTACGTCTTCTATATATCTTATGCTAGCCAACAATGATTCAGAACCATATGCCAGTTGAGAATTGGCAGAGCTCCAGTCTACCTTTCTTTTGACCTTGAGAGAAAAAACAGAGAGAGAGGGGGGTCCAATGCCCACACAGGATAGCACACTGTACCCCACTAGAGGCAACTAAACCAGCTAGAGATCTTGGACAAGCGAGATGGGCCTTTTAACTTGTGCAGTAAAGGGGCATGCATTAAGCTCCAGATATCCCAGGTTTGATCCTAGCTGCAGACGATTGATGGTTGTTGGTTTTATAGATGCACTCTGCTGGGTGATGATGTATTTGGGTAGAGAGCACTCTGTGTCATGTTATATCAGCTGCAAGCTCCCCTACCCTAAGAAAACTTTCATAAGGACCGTGTGAGTAGCATAAAGTGGCTGAGGGAGGAGAATCTGAGCTGATACTTGAAATGTAAAAAAATAGCCAAGAATGGAGAAGTTTTTGAAATCTCAGAACTTCTTTTTGCACTATAAACATGAAAAAGGTGATGTTTAAAAAAAAATAAATATTGCTTTTGATTTCACCTTTAAACATTTTATCTTCTCTTCTGGTAGACATATCTAGAAGCCAGAACCAATTCACATGTCTCTCCTACAATCCAAAGCACCCAACCCTTTCTTGCACATTTCCAAACAAAAGAGAAAAAGCAAGCTCTGTGGGGCTCTGCACCTGAAGGATGAATTCCCTCCTTCGTCATACATTGACAGTAACAGGGTTGCATGTTGACAAAATCTGATCCACAGTGTCTTCATTTCTGCACAAAGCAAAGAGTTCAAATCGGCAGACAGTCCCGTAACATCATCTTTAAGTTCTTCCACCAAATTCAGACCACCCCCATTGTTGTCAGATGCACGTCTAAAAGACTATCTTCATTGCCAGCAAGAAGTCACATTTCACACCCAGTTCATTTTATGAGGAAGAATAAACATCCCCCTCCACTGTCAGCCTCTCCACAAACAGATTGCAGATGTTTAGTGACTGACAGCTAACAACACTGGTATACCTGAAGGGATAAAGCAACTAGCTCAAAAAATCTTCTCACTGGATCAGTAACAGAATGATATTTCTTGGAGGTGCCCTCTCCCCCAGTTTTAAAAATATCTTATGGCGGCTACAAGAAACGAATAAACAACGTAAAAAAAAAGCTGGGGCATGGTACTGAACAGCCAATACAGAGAGTTGTACAGTGCATTCCAGATGCAACCTAATATTACCTGTGTCCATTAAGCTGTATCCTCTGGCTGATAACAGTTCTTATGAACAGACTAGGGATCATTTACTGGTATCATAGAAATCACTAAAAACATTTCTTGACCATAAAATGCTATAGGAATCTACAATGTAAGTTCTTGTATAAATTACCCTATTTTCAGTGACTGGAACAAAGAGTTTATCTTTACAGTCATTAAGAGAATATTATGTTGTGTATTTGTCAAAGGTGGTATGAGAAATTTGGGAAATAAAGATATTCAAAATTATTTTTAACAACACTAATCCAGTTAGTGAATTAAATTGTCGTAACTGATATTTCTATAATCAAGCACCTAGACATGTATCTATCTCTGCTCTTCTTCTCAGCTCTCATGAAGTTCCATATTTTAAACACTCTCCAGTGTTCCGAAGCCATCATGGGTGGAGCAGTCTATGACACACTGGAAGGGAGTACAGTTCAAGTAGGTTGTGATGGTGAAAGCCTGACTATAAATGGAGTCAAGATGGTAAAACGCAAAGACATTGTGACAAGCAATGGTGTTATCCACCTCATTGACCAAGTCCTGATCCCTGATTCTGGTGAGTGACTGACATTGTTCCATGTAGATATCACAGAGATAAGGAATGTTGAAGAGAAAATATTCTGCACATGATAAACCTATATAAGCCCATTTATTGAGAGGATCTGTGTGTATACATCCTCTGTACTTTATCCAGACCCTCTAAGCCTTCTTGTATTGAATGTAATTTGTAGGAAAGGAGGTAGCTGAAGCAAGAAAAATAATTAACAGACTCAAATTAATTATTCTTTCTTTATCACTTACAGCCAAGCTAGTTTTGGAGCTTGCAGGTGACCAGCAGACCACATTCACAGATCTTGTGGCCCAGCTAGGTTTGGCTTCTTCTCTAAGGCCAAGTGGACGGTACACATTGCTGGCCCCTCTGAATGTTGCTTTCTCAGGTGAGCAGTCAGCTCCCCTCCAAATGAGGCTTTTCCCTTACAGGTTTACCATTCACCCCTTCCTTGGTCCTGCTACTCCCCCACTGTAAGCCTCTAGTGAGCCCCATTTCAGCTCCCTCCTGTGAGCTTTTATAGGGTCAGCCTAATGAATGAAACAGCTGTTTCCTGTTAGCTCATTCCCTGCAAGTTCACGCAGCTGGCTCTGCTCCCTATTTGATTAGGGCTCCCCAGCAGTGGGCTGACTCAGCTTTCAGTTCTCAGCCAGCATCCTGTCATACTACACATAAATAATCTGCCAATTGTCTACTAATGAATTATAAGCCTATTCATAGATCAATTCACAGTCAGAAAATGGAGTTAACCAATTGAATTCCTGTGAATAGTTTTCCTCGTTTTGTTAAGTCTAAACTGATTGGTCTAAAATGTAAATAATGTAAAAAAGAACACACATTTTCAAGATAATCAAACAGTGTGTGTTCTGTAAACCTTGCCATAAGGAAGGGATCATTTATACGTTATTGTCTGAATGGTTTGATAGATGAGACTTTGAGGATGGACCAGCGCCTTCTTAAACTGATCATGCAAAACCATATTTTGAAAGTGAAAATTGGCCTCAATGAACTCTATAACGGACAAACCTTGGAGACCTTGGGAGGAAAAAAACTCAGAGTCTTTGTATACCGCACAGTAAGTATATGGTGATTTCCAAATCCTGAGACAGTGACAAATAAATTCTATTCAAACTCTGAAGCTCAAGAAGGGTGAAGCTCTCTGCTGTTATAAGTGTGTTTACCATTGAAAGTCAGAAATACTAATTTACCACACCTCTGTACACAAGAGAGGTCTCTGATTTTGAAGAATAATGCAAATAAATTAAATTAAACTTTGACCGAAATAGAATGAATGAGTGGAAAACTAGGTGAAGGCTTCAGGATTTGGCTTGAGATTAATAATAAAAAAAATCCTAGTTGCAGAACAGCTAATAATTTTCTTCAAATGACACAAATAATAAAGTTTCAAAATATTTATATACTCATTTACCATATAATTTTGCTTCCTTTTGAACATTTTATTTTAAAGAGGAGGAACAAATAACTTGCAAATGAGAAGATGGATAAATTCTGTTTTTCAAAATCGTAGGTATTACACAAGAGATTGTGTTTCAGGCTGATTACAAAAAGTAGAACTCCTAATATTGCCAAGGCTGTAACATGGCCATTGAGAATGTAACATTGGGTGGTTTTTCTTGTGTGTGTGTGTGATTTTTTTTAAATAGGCTGTGTGTATTGAAAATTCATGCATGGTAAGAGGAAGCAAAGAGGGAAGGAATGGTGTTATTCACATTTTCAGACAGATCATCAAGCCAGCAGAAAAGACACTGCGTGAAGTGCTAAAAAGTGAAAAGCGCTTTAGGTAAGTAGAAGTTTTCACAGCATAAAGAAATGCTACAGAGACACATTCTGCTGTAGACACATAGTACAGTGAGTAATAGAAGAGGGTTTTCCTTCACTTTTGTCAATCCAATCGCTGACAGGTGGCAGCTAAATCAATGGAAGAATTAATCCCATTGACCTAGCAAGTGTCTAGACCAAGGCTTAGGTCAACTTAAATATATCTTTCAACACATGACATTTTTCCCAGGCCTGAGAGATGTAGTTAAGATGACCTAACTTTGTAGTGTGGACCAGCCTTCCCTCTCCATAAAGTAGAACTACCCTGAAAAATTCAATTTTGACCAAAAACTGGAGGGGGGAGGGATGGATTTTCCCTGCATTTTCCAAGCAGATATATTTCACACATAGCAGAATGGCACAATGAAGCTATAGGTTCCCATTTTGGGCATTAGCCCAACTCTTACATGTGAGACTAATGACAATAGGGTGTCGAATCCAACTGTGTTCCCATGGTGGTAAGGCCTCTGGACAAGAGGCACCCATGGGTAATGTAGTGCCTTTACACAGTCATGCCTTCTCAGCTACTGGGAAGATGTTCAGAGGATCTGAGACAGTAGGGGAGCAAAGAGGATGTGCTTTCAGTATGACTACTCCTCTTTGATAAGACAGCAACAGTCTGGAGTCTTAATTTGGGTCAAATCCTAAACCCTTCATACAGTTTGCCTATGTAGAAGATAGCCTTAGTATAAGATTGAATATCTCATTTAATAAAACATCACTCCTTTGAATGCACTTGTCTTACTGTTATCTCCCTCTTCCTTTTTATCTCATGCCTCGTAAGCACACAGTCTGTTCTTTCCATCTTACCTTTCTCTCCTCTATCCCCCCCCAATTCTGTGCAATTTCATTTCTGATTGTGCCCTTCAATGAACATTGCTTGTATCAAGGTCATTGACATCTTTATCTGCCTCTACGTCTTTCCTCTTCAGTCTAGCCATTGCTCTTGACACTTTTAATGACTTACTACGTCCTCCACTTTTCCTCGTCCTTCAGGTCAAAGGGAATAAATTCAGACACAGGTGCTACATAGATGCTAAGGGCTGACAGGAACTGGCCTTAACTAAGCAGACTGTTGTGTCCTGAAATTTCCTTTCAAATTCTTTATGCAAACAAATCTTTGGGAACTGATCACAATTTATGGTGTGCTTTTCTTTTCTCCCCCTCCCTTTTATTTCTGATTAGCATATTCCTTAACCTGGTGAAAGATGCAGATTTAGATGATATTCTAACACAACCTGGAGCATGGACTTTGTTTGTCCCAACTAATGATGCCTTTAAAGGCTTGACTGATGAAGAAAGGGAAATACTGAAAAGTAAGTAGCACCAGAATATTAATAATGGGATTAACTAAGACTGAAGACCAACTGAAATGTATGACAAAATCCATGGGGCAGGATTACACCCTAAATATTTAGTGTATCTAAGACCTGAGTGCTTCATACTCCCAGGGTCAAAATAATGCCCCATCGCTGAAAAGATCCTTTTGTACCCCTATGCAAGGGATCATAGTTTATAAATTGGCAGCCCTCCTTTTCTTTTCTTTCTTTTCCGCTGCCTCCAGAGCAACCATCTCTGACATTGCCCTGGTATGAGAAAAATATATCTTAGAATCACAAAATCATAGAAGATTAGGGTTGGAATGGACTTCAAGAGGTCATCTAGTATTTTAGTCCAACCTCATGCTCAAAGCAGAACCAACCCCAACTAAATATTCCTAGCCAGGCCTTTTTCAAGGTGCACCTTAAAAGTCGTTAGGGATGGGAATTCCACCACCTCAGTAAGTGGTCACTCCAGTACTTCACCATTCCCATTGTGAAAAAGATTTTTCTCATATCCAACCTAGACTTACCCCACAGCAACCTGAGGCCTAGTTCTGTCATCTACTGCTACTGGGAACAGCCTAACTGTGTCCTTCTTGGAACCCCATTTCAGGTAGTTAAAGGCTGCAATCACATTCCCCCTCATTCTTCTCTTCTGCAGACTGAACTAGCCTACTTCCCTCAGCCTCTCCTTATAAGTCATGTACTCTAGACCTTTAATCACTTTTGTTGACCTCTGCTGGACTCTCCATTTTGACCACATCTTTTTTGTAGTGGGGCAGCAGAGCAAAAATTAGATACAATGACTATGTCCACATCTCCAATTTTAATTCAGACTTGCCAGTCGGAACTAAAGAAGTCCAAGGTTAGTCCTAACCAAGCTCGGGCTAGTTCAAACTAACCACAGATTTTTTATTTGAAATAGCCATGCATTCTAGTCTGAACTAAAGTTTTAGTTCAAACTAGAACATGTGGAGCGTTCAAACTAATGGCTTAGTTCAAACTTTTTAAGTTTGAATTAAGACTTAGTTCAGGTCTCGCCTGCACTTAGTTTGAACTAAAGTTTGAACTAAGGTGACTAGTCGAAACTAACCCTTGGTACTAACTAGTTCGATCTAAGCTTTGCCTAGTTCGAACTAAAAAAATTGTTAGTTCGGACTAGGCAAAACCTAGTGTAGCCAAGGGCTAAATTAATCCAGACTAAGCCTCCGTAGTCCACACTAACTGGCTAGTGTAGACATAGCCAATAATCCCAATGAGGCCTCACCAGTGCCAAATAGAGGAGATTAATCACTTCCCTTGATCTGCTGGCAATGCTCCTACTAATGCAGCCCAATGTGGTGTTAGCCATTTTGACTATAAGGGCACCATGCTACTTATGTCCAGCTTCTTGTCTACTGTAAGCCCCAGGAGGATCTTCAGTGGATCTTCATAGGATCCTTCCTATAGTTTGCTGCAGTTTTGCTACTTTTACTATTTATATCATAGTATATAGGTTGTGGTATAAGTCTTAGAGCCAGTTTCTCTATTCAGTCCATGATTTTAGAATTGAGCCTAATTATGAATTTAAGCTTCCAGGCTTATTTTTTGAAGGTATTGTGCAAATTTCCTTTGAATCTGAGGACTGAGAGGTCATCTATAAAGTGGTCATTTTGTGAAAAGTGCTCTCCTGCCTCGGAGCAGCACCAGCCAGGTACAGGGCATGGCACTTAGGGAAGCTGCTTCTGCCCCAAAGTGGTGCCAGCCAGGCACAGGGCACAGGGTTTGGGGCAGCTGCCCAAGAGCAGTGCTGGCTGGGAACAGTGCAGCTGCACAGAGCAGCACCAACCAGGCTCCAGGTGCAGGGGAGCCCGGAGAGTTCTGGTGTAGCGTGGAGCAACCTGTGTCCCTGCCATTGACTTAGCACTGTGCACACAGGAACTTAGCTCAGTTTAATTGTGCTGCTCAGGATTTCTCACAGAAGCTGGTCCAATGATAAATGTTACCTTGTCTTTCTAATATTCTGGGACCAAAATGGCTGCAGCAACACTGTATACACTAATCTAAATCTATTGTCACTCTCTAATTCTTTACTTCATTTTTCACTGGATATCTACTTTTCATATCTTCCACCATTATTTTCACTCTGAGAATACACGTAAAGCAGGGGTTGGTAATGTTTGCTGGCCCCCATGCCAGCCCCAAACCCTCAGAAGGAGCCATGGGTGGGGGCACAGAAAGGTGCCAGGGGCGGGCCAGAAAGGTGCTGGGAGCGAAGCCAGCAAGGGACATAAGATGCACACTACTTTTTCCTGCTGACCCCACTTCCCAGCTGGGGAGCAGGGCCAGCAGGGGACAGGAGCCACACAGCTGGGGCAGCAGTGGGAGCAGTTGTGGCACCGCAGGACCAGGAACCCTGCATGCCACTGTGCAGAGGCTAACATGTCAGGTTTGGCTCACATTCCAGGGGGTTGCTGACCCCTGATATAAAGCATGAACACATTTCAATTTTTTAAAATGGCGTAGCTTTCTGAATTCATTTAAAATACTTCAGGCTGTTTAATATGATCTCATTCTATCCATAATGGGCTTGGTGCATTGTTACATTGTTTTCTGGTAGATTACTTTTTATGGGGATGTAAGTAATAGGAGATTAGTTAAGTATTTAAGAGAATTCATAGCTGTAATTTTTTGGAAGCAAATGAATAGAAGTATAATTAGCTAATGGTGGATGTTCTGTTTTATTCTACATGGGTTGTAATAGCACTGTCATCATTGTATTTTGTGTCTACATTAGAAAGCTTAGTTTGGACTTTCTTAGTCCAAACTAAGTAGTTCCCAGTTAGTTTGAACTAACCGTGGGCTAGTTCAGACTAACCACAGCTTTTTTAGTTCAAACTAGCTGGTCTTTTTAACTAAAGCATCTACATAGTCCTAGTTTGAACTAAACTAAGCTCTAAGTTCAAACTAATCATTCAAAATATCTAGCTCAAACAAAAAATTTTTTTAGTTTGAACTAGTTAAAGCATAGTGTAGACCCAGAACAAATTAGTCCAGACTAAGCTTGCTTAGTCCGGACTAATTTCCTAGTGTAGACATAGCCTTTTTGTATTTTCTCATTAAGCAATGTAACTATCACTTGTCACATATAGTCTGTTTTCTCTTTCATCCATGTCCAAGTGGAAGAATTGTATGTTCTTTTGAATATTCCATACTGTGTGATTCTCTAAGCAATAGTCTTATTACAAAATCAGTCCATGAGTTCCTGGCATATTTACAAATTAACTAAGCAATATCATTTAATGGATGTTTTTGCAGGAGATAAAGATGCTCTCAGGAATATTCTTCTTTATCATGTGACAAAAGGAATTTACATGGGAAATGGTTTTGAACCTGGTGTGACAAACATTCTAAGACCAATCCAAGGAAGCAAAATATACTTGAAAACAGTAAGGAATAAAAGAAAAAAAAAACTTATTGTGTTCCCTGTATTTGAACAGCAATGAACTTCCATAATGAGACTAAGTTTTTTTGTGGAAATATACATGTTTAATATTGTGATTTTTCTTTTCATTGTTAGGTGAATGACACACTTCTGGTGAATGAATTGAAGTCAAAAGAATCTGATCTTATGGCAACCAATGGTGTTATTCATGTCATAGATAAACTCTTGTATCCAGTAGGTAAGTATTGTTTTATGGCTGGGAGTAAATACATACAAAACCCCCATCTATCTCCCCTTAGACCATTATACTCACATATGTCTAAACATATGTTAAAATTTAGCTTCTGTCATTTATAAAAAACACTATCTTTATAATTATACAATGCTGAAAAACAAATAGGAATTTCTTATTGGCTAACTTTTGCCTGGTACCGTGGTAGCTTTCTTAACCATAAGAATACCTTTTATAGGTCTATAGTAGAATACAAGATGATGAAGGCTAGTACCCAGGAGGAGAGAGATTTGGATGCTATGTAAGAATTGTCCATGGTAGTCATGAGCCCTCCTGATCGCTAAGAAAACTGGCTGAAGGAAACATTTATGGGTGCCTGATGTACCTGAAAACTGTTTCTTCAAAGCGTCTCTAGTCTTTGGATAGCAAGCTGATTTCACCATTATTTAAGTGGAAATAACTTTGCTGTATTCACTGAAAAATATTACTGAAATTCAGACTGTATCATTTCATTATAAATTCAAATTGGAATGCTTTTAAATGACCTCAAGAAATGCCTTCAGTTCAGAACAGTGCAGTTCTTTGCAACAGGTAAACTGAAGATGTTTACAGCTTTTTCTGTTTCCAAAAATACTTGCATTCTTTTCTGCAGATGTACCTGTTGGAAATGATCAGTTGCTCACCATCCTTAATAAACTGATCAAATACATTCAGATTAAGGTAATCTTAAAAGATTTATTTGTTTATGCTTTAGTCATACCTAAGAAAACAGAAGGATTCCCTCCACCAATATTTCTTCAGGGAACAACACTTTCATCTGACTTACAGAGCCCTGTTTGTCCTAGAACAAGAATCAACTTTCCACAGAGTCATCACACAGGCCATTATACTCACTATCAAATGAAACTCCTAACTAGCGGATTAAACACATATACTTCTGGGTTTTTTGGGACAGTACATTTGAACACACTGAAGTCTGACACACTCTGGAGCAGATCCAGACTCCTATCATGATTAAATTTTACTCCTTAGTGGTATAAATCAGTTCTAAAGCCAAATCAGTTCTAAGGCAGTGTAAATCTGTTCTAAACTATGTAAAGATTCCCCTCTTTGGGAGAAATCTGGAATGGCAAAAAAAAAAAAAAAAAAAAACCCTGCCATTACTTTTGCCACCACAAATACAGCTCCCAGCATGAATCAGGGGCAAAAGGAGGCAAGGTATAGGCACCTCTAGAAAGGAGCTCAGATGATTGGCCCTTTCTCACTGGCAAGCAGAAATAGGCTGATCATCCTGGCGCACTAAGCTGTATAATTTTTACTGACTGTAGCAATGACCACTGTTGTGTGTCCTCTGCCAACATCTCTTGTTTGTGTAGCCAGGGCTAAGACTTTCACACCATCATCCTCCAATACTACTGTGACTGTGACATAGGACCTAATCCAATGCCTAGAGCAGTTTAATGTAGATCTTGACCAGTGGTTTGGGATGTGATATGTATAGTATTTAATGTATTTAACAGTGAGTTTTTATCATAAAAGTCCTCATATATGTGCTGGATTTCTTCTTTAATTACAGTTTGTTCAAGGCAGCCGCTTCAGAGAGATTCCACTGACATTTTATAGTAAGTTTATTTGCAATATTTACTGATATTTATTATTCTTTTTAAGTGAAAAATGCTTTCCAAGTGGTACTGGCAATAGAATTTTAAAAAAGCTCTCTTTTTAAAATTGGACATTTTAATGGATGCAGGTAGTACAAAGTTAGGGGTTTGCATTTATCATGCTATCCAGTGCAGGATTTCATAATTCACATGTGGTGGGAAACCATCACTGAAGAAAGGAGTTTACATTCTCCAGGCTAGAAAAGTGGAGATAAAAAGTTCTCTTTTAGCTTTCAGTTATAGCCCTGTGTTGGGAGCAATGCACATCCACATTACCTGAAAGCAGTGGCAGGAAACAGCATCAATGTCAACACCAGTGTGAGCTCTACTTCACCAGCTCTACTGTTGAGTCCTCTGTTTCCAACTATTCTATGCACCCATGACTGGCTTGTGCTCTCGGGAGTGCCAAAAGGAACAGTCACTATGATTGAGCTCTGTAAAATGGATGGACACGAAGAGGGGAAGCTTGTACTCTCCAACTCCCTTGCATGCTCTATCAGAGATTACATTGAGTAGATTAGAATTAGACCCCAAAGAACCTGAATATTGTAGCCTATGGCTGTGTCTACACTACCACTTATGTTGGTACAATTTATGTCACTCATAAGTATGAATAATCCACCTCCTGAGGGAGATAAGTCACACCCACCTAAATGTCAGTGTGGACAGTGCTACTGCCACTCATTAATGGTGGATTATTCCCATCAGGTCTTCCTTGTCAGTTTAGAGTGGGTACACTAGAGATCATACAGCAGAGCTGCTGCTCTTTAATGTCACCATAGCCCACAGCAATGATGCTGCAAAGACTTATGCACATGTCAGACTTTGGCACATATCTACATCTTTGCAAGCTTGGTTCCTAAAACTCTAGCTAGAAATGGAGAACACTGCATTGGGTTCTCAAGAATTTGGAATTTATTGACCAAAGCTTAGATTCAGTTCTTAGAATAATGTGTGTTGATGCTGTTTGTTTTTCCTCTCCATATTCCCTGTGCTGTCTCCTGAAAAAGATTTTAAATTCAAATTTAAAAAAAAATGTTAGAGAACTGAAGGTATCTGTACTTTCCTTTGTTTATCTTCTGTTGCCATAGAGCTGACATTTTAAGGAGACACAGACAAAAGTAAATAGCATATTAGTGTAGTCCAAAGATATAGCCCGAGAGCACTGTTAGTGCTATACAAGCAATAAACCTCTGTTAATATATTTAGTTGATTTTTCTGTCGAATAACATCTATAATGTCACAGCTTAATCACTAGAATTGAGTAGGTTTTTACTCTGGATCACTAAAATGTCCTTTTTATGTACAGTACTTAAGTCTGATGGTGCCTGATTCCTCATAGTCACACCAAGTCTGAAAGGTCCAGACTATAAAAAGATCAATTTGTTTGGATACTTTTATGTAAATGTGCTTTATGTTCCACTTTCTGTACTTTCAGCAACTAAACTTATTGTGGAGCCAGATATTAAAGTGGTTGAAGGCAGCTTCCAGCCCATCATCAGAAAACAGGGTAAAACTGGCTCCTTTTCAGCTTTAAATACACTGATCTTATAGGATGAATTTTGGAATGGAACAAGTCCTAGTTTCCACATGTTGTTTTAAAAGCAGAGACAACAGCCTGAGGTGGCCAAACATTTTTAAATAAAAAGATTGTTTTTTAAAGGTCTGCTTCTTAAAGCAAATTTTTCACAGGAAATAGGTGACATTTTGATTTCATAGGAGGGTGGGTGTTAAGTACCAAAACACTACTGAGTTTTCAGTAAATGGAAACAAATAAAGTTTTGGCAATGCTTTGTTTAATATTAAAAAAAAAGTCTGACACTAAACAAAAAGTGTTTATTCCATACTGTTCAAAGTGAAAACATCAGCATTTTTCCTATAACTAGACTTCCATTTTCCAATTAGCTCTAATAACAATGTTTCTACTCATCCTTTGATATAGATGTTTGAGGAAGACTACCTTTCTTTCCTCGTTTCTCCACTCCTGGGCTGCAAGCTGTGGGAGTGGTGGTGGGACCAAAGAAAGTAGAATAGAAACCTTGGAGGGGGGTTTCAAAAGCATTCAGTACTGACCTAACTCTGCTACTGATGACCTCCAAGGTAAAACTCCCACTGAGTTATTTGGAAACAGAATAGAGACAATACTGCATGCTCCTGGAAGTCTTATCTCTTCTGCATAAATTCTATAAAAGAATTAAGTCATTTAAATTCTGCCTCATGAACTCGGAACTTGATAAAGCAAAAAATAGTTCCAACATTTCCATAGGTACCCAGTACATCACTTGGAAGCTCCCATGTCCCACTGGAATGTTCTAAAGGGAATATGCTGAAGTCAAACCAAGCAAAGAAGAAATTAGATAAATGCTTGTAGTGGTTCTGTCAAGTTTATTATTCATTGTTGTTCAGATGGTCACAATCTTGCTTGTTCTACAGTTAATGTCTATGTGAAATGGCACAAACTGGTACAGTCTGATGCACAGGTCAAAACAATTAACCAAAGTGAGGTGAAATAACAGCACAAAATAGTGTGCACATGTAGTTACTTGAGCCAGTCAAATATCATTGCCTGGCAAAGCAATCATCCCACCTCTTGCTATACCACAGTGCATGATTTTTCTTTGCCAGGACTCTGCCCATAGTCTTACCTCTGAAGGTTCAGACATACTCCTGGCAAAGACGTTTTGGCTCTCATGACTCACCAGCAGTAACTGCAGCCACCCCCAAAAGGCACAAATGCCTGCAATGGCCTTTAAACTAAATCTTGGCCCAAGTTGCCAAAATGTTATTTTTTCTAGCTATGGCAAGAAGTCCTGGACAGATCATAGTGCAAGAGGAAGAATTAAGTGAAAATATCTACTTTTCCAAAGTCACTTCAGAGGGTTGGATCAGCTATCTATCCTTAACTAAGCAGAAAAGCACTACTTTACCTAACCTTCTGTGTGCCACACTTTATCTATCTATCATCTATCTATCACACTAGTCTGACAAAAAACTAAAACAGATTAAATGTTAAAAAGAGCAGGGTTTAAAAACCACTACATTTTATTAATTATCTTCTTGAGGCTTGTGATAAATTCTATTAAATTGTATTATTATGTATTTGCTTAATATATGCTCAGTTAAAATTTTAAAATGCCTCTAAATTTAGACGAGCAACAATTGAGAACAGCTTTTATCAATGTGGTCACTAAAGTACTTATGTATGTTTGTCAGAAAAACCAGGTAGAAAAATCACGAAAGTAGTTGGTGGTGCAACTCGAAAAGTTATTCAAGGTAGGATTTATTACCAAAGCTACATGCTTTGTGATGCACTAGTGTGCTCTAGATTTAAGTTAATTTAGCTAGTTATTATCTAACTAGCTAAATGCTTATCTGGGACCCTGTGCATCACCTCCTATTGCAAACATATAGGAGGCCCAGCAAGTCTGAACTTTATTGTTTTAATTATTTGACAGTAAACAAACCTGTATGAAAATGCAATGTTGGAGGAATCCTCATTAATAATACAAAAATGTCATATGGAACCAACTTTAGGAACGAACAGAAGGTCAACTTTAAAAATATATTTATTTTAAGAGGACTGTCTGCTGCAAAGAAATTAAAAGTACGATAAATGTCAACTAATAAAGTTAAGGACTACATCATGCTATTAGCACCAAAAACAAAGTAAGGGAAGGTATAAAGCCACATCCCTCACCCAGGAACACCATGATATTATGTAAAGAAACTGCATGTAAAGAAACTGCACTGATGTTATGTTTCAAACTTAGCCAGACATCACTCAACTGCTGCCTTACAATTAGAGATGATACAGCCAGACACAGAGACTTTTCCTCCCTGATTCAGACTTTGGGGTCTGGCTCTTCAGTCTTAAATCATGTGTAGTTATTGGAGTCAGTATAATATGCTTTTAAAATACTGACGGAGTGGAATGAAGATCTAGGGGAACCTCACTGGAGTTGCAAAGACAACAGCCACTCAGTCTGACAGCTGACCCTACCATACCATGCATATCAATCTCTATGGGCAGCTCCCTTGGTTCCCAGCATGACTCTGCTTGAGATATGCTACCATTTGCTGCACAGTGGCAGCTGCAAGGATATCCTACAAGGAGGTAAGATGGATTGAAGTGGAACTAACTGGGGATCTGAGGGCTTAACAGGAAACGGTGCCATGAAGAATCCTCCTATGCCCTACCCTACCTCACAAACCCCTACAGAGCTTGTTCCATGCAGAGCATTGGTGGAGGAGCATCTGTAGGGTTCCAAGGAGTGGGGGCACTGCCACAGAGGAGACATGTCCAAGCTTATCCCCAGGAAGGTGTCCTTCCTTTGGCAAATCCTGGGAAGATGATTTCACCACAGATAGGATACAGGGTATTCAATAAATCTTTATATTCCAGATATACAAGATGGTGGATACTATAAACCCAACTGATATGAGAAAGAAAATACAAAATTATACAGTTGTGCTCATGAATGGATACACTTAGTTTTATTTTCTCATATATTTTTCAATGTCATTAAGTAAATGTTTTATTATAACAAGAAATAATCAAAATAGAATATTATAAATTGGAGGCACGTGAAGGGTGTTAATGCTTTTTTCATCTTATGTTTAATCTCTGTTTTGATTATATATGTTGTTTCCACACACAGCAAAGGTCCTTGTCTATTTACAACATGTCAGTTTACTTTTTTCAATAATATTTTGCAGAGCCACCTGTTACAAAGGTAACCAGAGTGGTTGAAGGGGAACCAGAATTTAAATTGGTTACGGGAGGTGAGACAATAACTAAAGTGATTCATGGAGGTGAATAAACTTTCAGTAACTAGTCTTTATTAGCTAGAGTACTTAAGAAAGATTTACAGTTTGAAGTCCAGTTTTATTTCAATGAATAGGTGTGTGGGGTTTATGATCCATCATATTTGCTTTTATTATCTTATTCAGGAAATATAGAAACATTTTTTGGTAGCTGTTATCCTACTTTCTGAAGTTCAGTGGGTAGCTATGTGATAGAGAACATGCCTGTGTTTGGACATAGAAGTGAATCTTAAAAGTTTAGGACTGGAAGGGACCTCATATGTCACCTAGTCCAATCCCCTGCACTCAAGAGAGGGCTAAGTAATAATTAGACCATTCCTGATATATTTGTCTAACCAGTTCTTAACAATTTCCAATGGTGGAGAGTCCACAACTTCCTTAGACAATTTCTTCTTATGCTTAACTTCCCTGATAGTTAGGAATATCCAGCATAAACCTCCCTTGCAGAAATTTAAGCCCATTTCCTCTTGTACTGTCTTCAGAACAAAAGCAAGAACAACCTGTCACCCTCCTTGTAACAACATTTTATGTATTTGAAAATTATTATCATGTTCCTCCTCAGTCTTCTCTTTTCCAGGCTAAACAAACCCAATTATTTCAATTGCTCATCAGAGAACATTTTCCAGACTTTTAATAATTTTTGTTGCTTTTCTTTGAACTTTTTCCAGTGTGTCCACATCTCTCCTGAAATGTGGTGTGTAGAACTGGAGACAATACTATCACTGAGGTCTTATCAGCGTGGAATAATGTAGAAAAATTATTTCTCATGTTTGGCTTACAACCTTCTACTAATCCTGCTAATGATGTTTGCTTTTTTGCAACAGTGTTATATTGTTGCAGCTCTCTTTCCATAGTACTCCTTCCTAGGCAGTCATTTCCCACTGTGTATGCATGTAAGTGATGGTTTCTTCCTAAGTGGAGTACTTTTCATTTGTTCTTGGATTTCTTCCTATTTACTTCAGACCATTTCTCCAGTTTGTGCAGATCAGTTCAAATTATGCTCCTGTTCTCCAAAGCACTTGCAACTTCTCCCATTTTGGTACCATCTGTAGATTTATAGGTGTACTCTCTATGGCTATGTCTACACTTAGGAGGTTAGTTTGAATTAACTTAATTTGAACTAATCAATTCAAACTAATAATGCATAGGGAAAAATCATGCTGTGGCTAATTCGAACTAGCAGTTAGTTTGAATTAACACAGCTACATTGGGTTAATTTGAACTCATGAGTTCGAATTAACCATCGCTTCGAAGTTAAACTAGGTTTTATAACTTTGAAGTTAGCTTTTATCAATTTGAATGCCTTAGTTCGAATTAATGAAAGCCACTGTGGCCATGTATCTGTTTAATTTGAATTGATCCTCATTAATTTGAATTAAATTGTAAGTATAGACATACCCTATTCCATTATCTAAATCATTTATTAAACAGAACTAAACTCAGAATCAGTCCCTGCAGGACCCCATTCTATATATCCTTTCAGCTTGACATGGAACCACTGAAAACTACTCTCTGGGAACAATCTTCCAACTAGTAGTATACCCACTTTTGTTCCTCTGTCAAAGAATACCATTAGGTTAGTTTGACATGATTTGTTCTTGACACAGCTATGTTGATTTTTACTTACCAATTTCTTCTTTTCTAAGTGTTCATGAACTGATCGACTGAGTATTTGCTCCATCATCTTTCTGGGCACTGAAGTTGAACTGTCTGGTCTGCAACTCCCCAAGTTACCTTTATTCCCCATATTGTAAATTGGCACTCTATTTTCCCTCTTACAGTCCTCTGGAATTTCTCCCAAGTTCCATGATTTTTTTAAGATAATCACCAAAGGTTCAGATAACTGCTCAGTCAGTTCCTTGGGAATTCTATGATGTAGACCCTGCCAACTTGAAGACATCTAACTTGTCTTAAGTAATTTTTAACTTCATTTTCACTGGTATAAGTTTATATTTCTAGCTGGTTTAATCTAATTTAGTGTTTAACCTTTCTAATTTTGTTTTTACATGTTTGCATTGGTTATGTATATTCATCCTTCATAATTAGACCTAGTTTCCACTTTTTGTAGGACTTTTTTTGAGTTTAAGATCATTGAAGATCTCCTGGTTATTCTAGGGCAACCTTTTGCCTTACTTGCTCTCTCTCTTTAGCAGGGTGACAGTTTGTTCTTGTGCCCTTAATAACATCTCTTTGAAAAACTGCAAACTATCTTAGGCTGTTTTTCCCATTTAGATTTGCTTCCCATGGGATCTTATCTACCAACTCCTTGAGTTTGCTAGTCTGACTTCTTGAAATGCATTATCTTTATGCTGTTGCTTTCCCTCCCAACATTCCTTAAAATCATGAACTGTATCGTTTCAAGATCACTTTCATCCAAGCTGCCTTTCACTTTTCACATGGACACTGGCATTTCCCCTCACTTCTCTAGATCCTATATGTGTTTCTACTTACTTGAAGAAAATCTTAAACTTTGGATGTAACCATCCTTGGATGTGATGGAAGCTTAGGTCTTGATCCAGATCCAAGCACTGAGACCAATCCCACAGGACCATTCTTCTTATTATTATTATTATTTTGCATTGCATAGCATGTAGAACTCCCACTCAAGATCATGGTCCTATGGGGATAGGTACTCTACAAATACATAGTAAGGAACAGTTCCTGCCCTAAAGAGTTTACTGTCTAAACAGACAACACAAATAAAGAGAAAAAGAGGAAATATAGGAACAGAAAGGTGATGTGATTTTTTGTAGATAATATAGCAGGTCACCGGCAAAGCTCTTGAATCTCAGTCTGGTGCCCAGTTTATTTACTTTTGGATGAGAAAAGGGGATTATCAAAATGATATAGTCAGTATATTCTTCACCACTTTATTAATTTCTTAAATTTTTAAAATATCATTATAGAGCCTATTATTAAGACATACACCAAAATCATTGATGGACATCCTGTTGAAGTGACTGAAAAAGAGGTGACAGAGGAGAGAATTATTCAAGGTAAACTATGTGAAGTAGCTTTCCATTCACACTGGCTGAAAATATACCTTTATGCACCAAGCCAGACTATTTATCTCTCAAGTCACACTTTTATTCTTGTGCTGCACTCTGCAGTTGGGTGAATTTCACCCCAAATTTTTAAATCCTTCTCACTACTCCTGAGGTGGGCCAGCTTCTGGCTGTGGGATATACATGGATGTACACAGAAGTCTGTGAGATATTTTTAACGCACTGTAGAAGCATCAGAAGGCAAGGTGTTCCTGTAGATCAAAAAATGAGTCCATTTTGCAAAAGTTTCACTAATGTATGGCAGGATGAGTTTTTGTCTGTTTCTTAAAAAGAAAAAAATATGTTGGTTTCTCAGTGAAAATGTGCCTGTTCTCAAGTTAAGAAGATTTTTGTAGAAAAGGGCTATAAAAATATAGATTGCTGCTATGGAAAGAACAATTTTAGCAATATTTCAAATAAAGCAGATTTTAGTGGGTGACAACATCTCCGAAGTTAAATGTAAAATTTTAATATTAGTAAGAAATGTATTATTAGAATTTAAAGTAAATTGATATATAATAAGTGGTTAATTAATATAAAATTTATAGGTATAATGTGCAAACTTTTCAAAGCACTTAGGAGTCAAAGTACTGTCTAGGGGCACAGCAGGGAGGGGAGGGAGTCTTTGAGCCTAGAATGCAACATTGAGGCAACGTTCCCTGTAAGCTGCACATGTGCGTGCATGCGCAGCAACAGTCGCTCACCGGCGCAGAACTCAGTGCTGGCAGTGCACAGCCAGGAGCCAAGGCCCCTAGCCAGCGAAGACACAGTCTTCTGGGTAGCAGGGAGCTGCGGGCATGCAGATCCGTCCCCAGCTGTTGCTGGACAAGCTGGAAAGCTTCCACCGCCAGAGCCATCCGGATCCGCCTCCCCCCCCACCCCCGGCTTGCCAATGCGGCGGAAGCTCCTCCGCTTGTCCAGCGGCAGCTGGGGAGAGATCCAGATTCCCCCATCCTGCCGACAGTGGCGCAAAGCTTCTACCACCACTGGCAGGCTGCGGGGATTTGGATCCGTCCCCATCTGCCTCCGGACAAGCAGAGGAGCTTCACCGCATCCGCAAGCCGGGGGAGCGGGAGGGCGGATCCAGATGGCTCCGGCGGTGGAAGCTTTCCAGCTCATCCAGCAACAGCTGGGGATGGATCCAGATCCCCGCAGCCTGCTGGTGGTGGCAGAAGCTTTCCGCCATCACTGCAGGCTGGAGGAATCTGGATCCATCCCCAGTTTCGCTGGACGAACTGGGAAGCTTCTGCTGCCACCACCATGCAGCAGGGAGAGGGTGGATCTGGATTGTTGCTGGCAGAATTTTAGTGGGTTCAGGGGAGGGATCTGGCTCCCCATAGTAGCTGGGAATGGATCCGGATCCATCCCCCACTGCTGCGGGAAGCCGGATCCATCCTCTCTGCCCTCTAAAAATTCCCCACCCGGGACTTTGCCCTCCTCACCCTGGCCTAGTTATGGCTCTGGGAGGAAGGGGGTCTTTAGGGGGTCATAGTGGGAGCAGGGCAAAGGGTGGAGGGGGGGGTCAGCTGGGAAAATGCCCAGGACTCCGGGAAGCGGGTGGGGAAGGAGCCTGACTGGTGGTCCACCAGGGAAACCCACGGATGGGTGGGGAAGGCTTTTGGCCAGGGGTTGAGTAAACTACCCCGGCTGCAGGGGTTAAAGTGTAATTTGCTGGCCCTGGAGCCTCCAGCACAGGTGCCTCCCCCGCACGGGTGGACCCCCCCCCAATACCCACCCCCAGACACACACACACACACACACACACACAGAGCCATCCCCAGACAGACACAGAGCCACTGATGCAAGCACTAAGGGATGCCAGCATAGCAACTCGGCTTGCACCCAGTATATTGTATAACTAACAAGGAGTCCTGTGGCACTTAAAGACTAACAAGTATATTTATTGCATGAGCTTTTGTGGGAGAAAATCCTACTTCATCAGACTTGGATTCTTGATGAACTGGGATTTTCTCCCACAAAACCTCATGCAGTACATATAACTGTTAGTCTTTCAGGGTATGTCCACACAGGCTTCTTATTTCGAAACAACAGAGGTTGTTTCGAAATAAGAAGTGGCATGTCCACACGACGCACCATTATTTCGAAACAACGGGACCCTTTGTTTTGAAATAATGACCGTTATTTCAAAACCATTAAACCTCACATCTAATCGAAATAGCTGTTGTTTCGAAACAGTTGTTTTGAAACAACGGCGTTCGGACACGTTGCTTCGAAACAACATGTCCAAACGGCCTTGTTTCGAAATAACCATTTCAAAACAAGGGCTATTTCGAAAGCAGGCTTTCCCTTAATTCAAATTAACTTATTTCAAAATAAAGACTTTATTTCGAAATAACTCATTTCAAAATGGGTTATTTTGAAATAATGATATATGTGTGGACATAGCCTAAGTGCCACAGGATCCTTCTTTGTTTTACTGAGCTAGACTAACACAGCTGCCCCTTAGGATCTTGAAAGGATGTTGTACTTCACCTAAGGGAGTTTTTTAAACTTCTTCATTCCTGAAATAGATGAGCACCGTAGTGTGAATGCAGAGAATGTGTATCACTCTTAAGTTCACGTGAATGCATCTTCGTTTCTTTCATGATAGATTGGTTAGTGTTATGTGTAAACATTCTGGCTCAGTATAACTTCACAAATTGTAACAATGTTCTCTGTGTAGGGTTGTAAGCAGAATACATTACAAAAAATTAGCAGCAACATAGCAGAAAAACGTATCCAGAAATTCTCTTCTTTCAGTCTATTTTTCCCTTGCTAGTCACAACACTATACAATTGCACCCCTCCGTTTTGCATATTCTATTGTGGGCTTTGTCCAAAACAGAAAAAAAGGAAACTACTTGCTCCGGTAAATGGCAGGTTGCTAAACTGGTCATATGAGAAGCAAAATTAATAACTATGTGCAGTAAAGACAGGGATATGAATAAGTTCTCTGTTGATAAAAGCCTCTGCAATTTCAGGAAGGGTTAAATCACAGGATCAGGATGAATTCTTAATTAAGAAGTATGTTTAACTGAGGATTACTGTCTGGTTCTGACTAAACTGTATAGCTATGTTCACACGTAAACTGTTATTTCAAAATAAGTTATTTCGAAATGAGTTATTTTGAAATAAAGTCCTTATTTCAAAATAAGTTAATTCAAATTAAGAAAATGTTAATTTTAATTAAGGGAAAGCCTGCTATCGAAACGGCTGTTATTTCAAAATGGTTATTTTGAAATATGGTCATTCGGACATGTTGTTTTGAAACAGTTGTTTCAAAACAACGGTGTTGTTTCAAAACAACGTGTCCGGACGCTGTTGTTTCGAAACAGCTGTTTCGAAACAACGGCTATTTCAATTTCAGGCAAGGTTTTACTGTTTTGAAATAATGGCCATTATTTTGAAACAACGGGTCCCGTTGTTTTGAAATAACGGAAAATTGTGTGGACATAAGAAATTTTATTTCGAAACAGCGGCTGTTGTTTCAAAATAAAACTCCTGTCTGAACACAGCCTATGACAGTTTTTATTTGTCTAATGTTTGACATACTGTGGGGCTCTCAAACTCAAATCACCATGAGAGCTGCATGAGGACCAGTACAGGGCTCCATGAAGACTAGTATGTTAGCCCAAGGGCCGCACCACTGGAACCTTTTCATACATCAATATTGCAAATACTGGTAACAATAGTGTCATTGTGGGCCGCAGGAAATAGCTTTAGGGACCACATGTGGCCCACAGGCCACTTGTTTGGGACCCCTGACATAGTGTGACAAGAACCCAAGCACTAATATGCCTCTCAGGCTTCCAGTGAATTCGGAGAGTAGAAAAGAAAGATATTTCTAATCTAATTCTATTTTCTAGCTTTTTGCTTATTTTACAGTGTTCCCTCTAAGCTGATGATGCAGCTAGGCAAGTTGTTGGATTCACTGGGTGAGCTGGCAGGCAGTAGGGAATGGGCCCAGCGGGAGTCAGGGAGCCAGCAGGGAACTTGCTCAGCTGCATCCAGAACTTGCTCAGCTGCATCATCCGCTTAGAGGGAATATTGCTGAGGCCTGGGATATTTTTAATTATAATTTTGAACATGATGCTTCTGTTAAAGATGAAAATATAATAAATGTTTCATGGGATAAAATATATTAAAATACAAAGTTGTAATCTTTGTTTTAGCAGTGCCTCTTTTAAATTTTGTTTCAGGTCCTGAAATCAAATATACCCAAATTACTACAGGTGGGCGAGGAGATACTGAGGAAAATTTGAGGAGATTGCTGGAAGAAGGTTAGTATTTTTCTTCTAATGGAAAAATATAGGCTCTCTGAGATCTACACAGCTATTTAATTACTGAAAATTATGCAGATTATACTTTTAGAAAATATGCATACAAAAGGTGAGCTCAAGCCACAATTTCAGAGCTAAATGTTAAACACTGCAAGTTTAGGAGTGCTCAGAACTGAAGACTTAGTTTGATCTACTGTAAAGAAGTAGGATTCCTCAAAAGCTAAGTCTCATAGTGCAGTATTGTCTGGATCTATATAAATATGTGGTTGAAATGAAGTACAGAGTTTTATTTTTCAACATGTCAGTTTCCACATGACAAGAAAAGAAGTCTCAAAAGGAGCTGTGAAAGTCATACTACAAATGATCCATAACTGGCATCTTTCTCTATAAGTACTTCATTAGTGCATGAATTCTTTATGTGAAACTCCTCATGTATACTGTACACTGAGAACCGAGGAAAATGGTTGCTTTTCTGATATGCTGATAACAATCAGGTGTTTGATATGGAATTTATTACTAAAAATGGACTTTGCCATTATTCAACTTATTTGTTAATTTACTGCAATTTAGATTTTTAAATGTCTTGTGCATCAACTTTATGCCATAAACATGTGTCCTATCAGAGGTTACCAAGGTGACCAAATTCATTGAAGGTGATGCTCATTTACTTGAAGATGAAGAAATCAAAAGACTCCTGCAGGGAGGTTAGTGAGTGTATGACAACTAACCCCTGCATAACAGGTTCTGGTGATGGAAACTTCTCTCAGACAAATTGATCTCTTAACATTTTAAAGACTGACCTCTCACTAAAATATAAGTCCACAAAAGAAAAACAATGAGAATGTCCTCCTGGGCTATACAATGCCAAACTTTCAGTAGTCGGTTTTCACACTGACATTGATCATGAACAAATTGATTGAAACTTTTTTTCAGTCTTTAAAATGTTACCTAATGCAAACCTGGGGGGCAATGAAGATTTATTCCATTAGCTGCAAACATTTTTTTTCCAGGAAATCATTAACATTGAGAAACATCATGAAATGGAAAGTGTTACAATAGGCCAAATACAATATACTTTTCTGTTCTCCAGAAATGAATATTCATTGCCCTCCGTTAACAATCAAAGGCATGTTTAGCATCTCTCTTTAAATACTGACAGGTGATGTGGGTCAAAGTATTAACATTAATTTTCTTCAAGTGCACCATTCCTGGTAATGATTGTCTCTCTCCCTCTATCTTCCTCTCAATTCTAACGGTATTAGCAATAAATAACCAGTAGATGTAGAAAAAAGTAGAAGAATTTGTGGCTATGAAATTCACTCTTAATCTATAAATATGGAATGTCTTCTGCTTATTGCATAGATTAGAACAAACTACTTGTAATAGCAATGGTGAAAATGAAAAAAAGAATTCAAGTATTCTGGGGAAGTTATGTATTAGCCTGACTAATGAACTCAAAAGAATATTATTCAAAGAATATTTGGATGTTTTAGATTAACTGAATCCATTTCTTGTTTTCATCTTTTTATTAATTACAAACTTGGAAATCAATTAAGTGGGTCACAAACAACCACACATTTCTGGATCTATCCCTACAGCCCTCAGATAGATTCAGAGGGAAGTCAGCTACACCCAGATCCTCAAAAGTCTTTAGATACCTAATGTACCATTTGAATTAGGTACCTAAATACCTTTGAATATCTGGGCTTTAGAGCTTTGTCTAAGTAAGGATTTAGTAAAGGCAGCAAGATGTAGCTCATACCTCTTTTATAAAGAAAATCGTAGCAGTTAACACTTATTGGTCTACCTTAACTGGTGATCTTGGCAGGCAAGTCAAGGACTGGTGATGGAGATTGAAATACTGCATTATCCTTACTCATAATTTTCTCTAGGTCAGGATTTAAGGCACCATGATTAGGACAGTGTACTTAAGTGTGCATTTCTGATGAATATAGTGTACATACATATCCGCATATCTTATAACTTTTACTTGCACTAAATTCAGTGAGAACTATTGTCAGACTGAAAAATTACAACCTAGGCATAGTAAACAAATTAATTCCATTGGCTATGTCTACACTAGAGGGCTCAGGAAAGTTGATTTAATAAGGTTGACTTAGTGAGGCTGCATTTGTTTAAATTGACTTTGTAAAGTCAGCTTAAGCCAGGAGACCCATTCCTTAGCTAAAGTTGATTTTATAAAGTCAACTTAAATGGCCCTAATGCACTAAGTCAATTTTATTAAGTCAACTTTAATGGGCACATTGTGTTAAGTCAATTTAAAAAAGTTGACTTAACCTTTAAAGTTGCCTTTAAGGGAAGGAGTTAAGTAGACTTAAGCAAGTGCTTAAGTCAACTTAATAAACTCCAAATGTGGCCAGAGAATTGCTTAAGTCGACTTAAGACTGCTTAAGTCAACTTAAGTCTCCAATGTAGACATAGCCATTGTCTACAGAGTGGTTGCAGAAGTAAAAATTTTGCAGATATAATCCCTATATGCCCGTTCAACTGATCTGAATAAGAATTCTAATAAGTTAGATTTCTTCATTGTCTAGTTATTGCTCTAAATTATGAAGATGTTCAACTAAACACAATTAAGTAAGCAACATATATGACTCTACATGTATATACAACAGTAATACCACAGAGTATCTTGAATTCTTTTCTTCTTCTTGCTATTGTAAGGTGGTAAGTAAAAGCCTCCTGTTTTATGTAATGGATCAAATGACCAGATTATCTGTTTTTCTTCAATTTCCTCTACATTTTCCCATGTTTTAATCCAGCCTTTTACACCACAGTGCAGTACTTCTCTAGCCAAGAAGCACTGCCTTGGGGCTGTTATAACTATTGTGGTGATGGATCTTTGCCCCCTCTGATTGCATCAAAACATGTTTTACAGTAGAGAATTTCCCAAGCACATTAACAAAACTTAATCCAATCACAAATGTACATCTCACCTTCGTGTAAAGCAACAGAATCCCTTATTGTACTGCCATTAAATTATATATAATCCAGCAGAGCTTGCTGCACTTGGCAGTCTTTGCAGAAACAACACCCTGGTCTGGACCTAGAAAAGGTGACTCCTCTGTGCCAAGACTGAAAAAAAATTGGGAGGAAATACAACATTTATAATATGACAACCTGCACATGCTACACTCCCAGAATAACATACTTTCAAGCCCGGGCACCTTTGGCATGGAAAAATGCTATCCCAACTTTAACTCATTTGTGTTTAATGCTTATCATAGCTGGAACTGAGTACACCAAGGTTACTAAAGTAATTGAGGGAGAGCCACAGATTATCGAGAGAGAAATCAAGAGAGTCCATCTGGAAGGTTAGTTTGTCTAATAATGCAAGCACTGAGATTGTCTTTATCTGCAGTGATCATTCCAAGAGGGGTTTTATAGTTACTGTACACGAGTCTTTCGGCTCTGAAACTACAGTGTTAGCAGAAAAGGGTATAATTTTTAAGGGATTTGATCATATCTTGACATTGCAGAGAATTATTTTAAAGTTTATTTTGAGATTCATCCTACATAAATTGTCATATGTAATAGACAATTAATTGTCATGTGTAGTAGACATCTGCAAAATCTAGGCAAGAACACTGAAAAACTAAGCATAATAGAATGACTGCCTTTTTTGTAAGCAGCGTTATGAGAAGAATATGTAAGTTTTCTGTAACTTTAATTTATTTCGTCATTTAATGTTGATCCACTATGCTAAATGTTCCTAAATGATGGGTTGCAATCCCTACTAGTGTGGTGGGGGGAGACATAAATATGTGTCAGGGGGTTGCAACCTTTCTGGCCTTCTCATATTATTAAAAGGGAAGGAAGTTCAGTGAGATCCTGGTATGAAAAAGGCTGAGAATCACTAGACTATGCAATGAAATTTTTAGGGACCAAATTCACTTGTGGCTTATGGCTGAGCTGAAGTTAGATGCTGCAGTTATTTATCAAAGGGCTAGTCTGCACTAATAGTGGCAAAGTCGCTGTCATCAGACTGATCTTCCCAATCAACTGATTGGGTCTGTTAAGACCTAGTCAGCCAATCAAGACGTCGATTGCTGAAGAGCATCCCGGCAACAGGAGTAGCACTGAAGTGAAGGGAGGGCATTTCCCTTTGACTCAGCACACTGAAGACACCATGGTAAGTAGGCAGCAGGCGGTCAAAGGGAAATAAGCAAGGTTTGTTAAGCACTTTGCATATCTCTCTTTGACTGCTGCCAGAATCCCACCACAGTATAGAGCTGCTCTAACAGTACCTACTGTATGTTAAAACAAAGCAGTGATTTCTTGTGGTATTTGTGCATGCATCCTCTTTGAATTGCCATTTCTAATAATTCAAGGTTGGTCACTAAAATTTATATATATTTTAATTCTTCACATTCCAGATATTGGATACATAGAAACAAATTAAGTTCTGGTGAATGAAGTTTCCTCATGTTGTCTGAAGTACCAAGAAATTAATTCATTTCAATTATGTTTTCATCTTACATTAACTTAATGGATTTTAAAATGTGAATGAAATTCAGAGGATAAATTTACAACATGCCAGAGGATTTGTTTGTTCATTTGTTTACTACATAAATGGTCACAATTTGATTGTTCAAAATGAAGAGCCAGATATTTCTGTATATAGGACACATGATACATCTCTGTAGACACAAATTGGACAACACTGCCCAATAAATTCAGGGCTTGATCATACATAAAGAATGTGTGCAGCACTGTGTATAAAGCTTCAGTGACAAGATAGAAGACAAAGAAGTTTGATTTTGTAGCAGTGAGACAGGTGCCCAGTAGCTATGTAACTAATCACTGGTATGACAATTTTGTGAGCTACCTCAGTTGGGAGGATATGTCTCTAAAAAGGGACCTGATTGGTGTTGAGAGGCTTGCACTTCAGAACAAGTGTCTCAGTCAGCCCTTTTCTGCCCATATCTTCCACACTTTCAAGTGACATGAGGACATCGTCAAAACATAACTTTACTTGTAATCCAGTGAAAATAAAAGTGAAGGCTGTATATCAGTGCAAGAGACTACTGTAGCCTGCTGCTCACTGTGAAAGAGCATGCAAAATTGAAGTGTTAAGGTAAACAAAGTGAAGTGTAAAGGTAGCTATGTGCATGTGTTAGTAAATATAGCTCTTAGTCTAATGGATCCTTAGGAGAAAATTCTCCCACTCAGAGATCAATTGATCTGGATTCTGGTACTTTGGTCTCACTTGTCAGAACTCCTACTGACATTAACAGGCCACTTCATGCATGTAATATCAGAGTCAAGATCTGCTGTGAAGATGTCAGAGAAGAATTTTTTTTTCTTTCTGTGGTATTTTCTCACATTTATGTTTTCATTCTACTAAAATACAGATGTAGGCCACAAAGTTTAGCAAATGCCTATAGAAGCACAGATTAAATATTTTGGGCAACATGTATATGTCTGTGCTTCTCCAGCATATTACTTGCATCATGTCTGTAAGACTCCCACCTCAAAGAAAGGGAATTCTGGAAATCTGAATTGTATAGAGAATGGTGCTGTGACATTACAATATTTACTGTACTGTACATTGCTGTTGGAATTTCCAGCTAGCATCTCAAGGATGATTCACCTTCAAGAACTGTAGCAATGGTACAGAACTTATATTTATCTTCTGAAATCAGTAAGTTATCTATTTGCTACACTTTTCAGAACAAAAAAGCTTGTCAGTAGCACAGTCCATTCTAACTCATGTTAATGAAAATTCTATATTTTTAAAGGATGATTTTTGTTATGATTTGTAGAATGAATAAAATGAAAATGTGTTATTATTTTATCTTCGTATACGCCTTTGTATTACAGGTCACCAATAATCCTGGGCTCACTAAAGTGCTATAATGGTGTTGATTTATTTTGTATGCTATGAGTTTCAAATAAGCTGTTGAATGAGCTGTAATACAAATACTCATTTATAAATCGCTTCTGATGAAAATACTTCTGTTTTGTAGAAGCACCAGTGAGAAGAGTATCAGCAACCAGAAAAGTAACAGGTACAGGAAAGGAAATGTTTTCATATTTATTCTTTTTCAAAGTATATTTTAAAAACAAAAATCCTTTCCTGAAACTAAAATACCTTCCAATGAAAGGAATGTTATTCAGTCTTTCACTGTATTCTTTTAGAAAGTTTGGTAATGTTAACAATATATTTTTACAATATTAATGTCTACTCTAAAAGACAGCTCCTAGAGATTAAGTGCTCTGTATTGCACATCTCATTTATTGAAACACACATATCAAACTGTACTCTGAATATAGGCTTTATAACAATGGCAGTGTGGGTCCCAATTTCATTGCCTCATGTATTGGATATCAACCTTGGTCACTTGACCAAAAAAAAAAAAAAAAAAGATGTTTTTTAGTTTCCTAACTGCCAGGACTGCAGTAACATACTGTGATACCCAAAACTCAAGCTGGATTCTTTGTTTCTCGTGAATTGGCAGCAGCAGCAATGGCAAGCCAGTCATATTCCTGGTTACTCTAGTGCAAGCCTATCATCATTAAATGATATCCTCAGTAGGGTTTGTGCAACATTGTCAAGTTTCATTCTACTAGCAGGGAGATGCATGGGAGGAGGGGGGAGCAAGCAGGGGCATAGGCCCCACTATAATCATCTCTGACAAGACTGCTAAATTCTGCTCCAGTCCCCATCCCAAGATTCCCTTTCCTATACCCATCCACTTCTCTTCCTGCTATGGTGAGCATCAGGTTGAGCACAAATGAATGGACATGCCTGGGAAAGGGACTGCAGAGAGCACTTCCACTGAGTCCCATGAAATGGTGCCTGGAGTAGAGCCCTGCGCAGATACAAATAAGTGGATCCATATCTGACCTGCATCCGCAAGAAATGGTCCACAGATATCCATGTTGTATCCGTGGATGCAGATATTATATGGATATCTGTGGATATCTGCATATTTGCAGGGCTCTAGCTCTGTGCAGATAAAAATATGTGGATCCGTATCTGATCTGCATCCACAAGAAATGGTCCGTGGATATCCATGTTGTATCCGCAGATGCGAATACAAAGTGGATATCTGTGGATATCCACGGATTTGCAGGGCTCTAGCCTGGAGCACAGAAGCCATGCTGGCAACACAGTTGAGTCAGAGGGGGCAAAAGGAAGCCCGTTGAGTCCCATCCCTGCCTCACTTGCAGCCTCTAGCAGTGTTTAAAGTCCACCAGAGGTGTACAGGACAATGTTGGGGGGGAGGCTTGGGACCCCTGGACACAGGGTATGAGGCCAGTATTTAAAATGCATCTCCAAAAACAGTCACATTTAAATCCTTATTTATGCCTCCATATCCAAATGGACACCGCTGTGAGATAGTTGGGTTGCATTTGTCCTGCAGCACCAGTAAGGTGAAGTCAATGGAGGATAGGCCCATCAGTGGCTATTAGCCAGGATGGGCATGCTCTAAGTGTCCCTAGCTCAGGTATGCCAGAATCTAGGAATGGTGACAGGGGATTGGTCACTTGATGATTACCAGTTCTGTTTATTTCCAGTGAAGCACCTGGTATCGACTGCTAGCAGAAAACAAGACACTGGGCTAGATGAATCATTAGCCATAGTGGATCTAACCATTCTTATGTTTTTATCATCAAATGAGTGGACATCCATGAAATTTAAAACCAGATCTGCTGATTTTAATTGGACTAAATGCAGGAGCAAGGCAGGATTTAAGACAGATTAGTATTTTTGGATACATTACTGACCTTTATTGACTATCTATTCTATTAAGAAATGTTTTTCTTTTATGTTTTCCTAGGAGGCACACCAAGGAGGAGGACAAGGCTAGCTCATCCTTAGGGCTTTCCAGAGAACTAAAAATCAATGGCCTGATCTTTGAGAAGAAAAGAAGTTGTTTTAAAATGCAATCACGAGGAATGTGTCATTTGCTAACCAAGTATAAACTGAACCGTAAGCTCACACAAAGGGTCTGATTGTGTACACATGTGCTATTGGACATAGGGCCCACAAGCATGAATTGCATATAAAAGTAAATGGGACCTCTCTTGGGTGTAAGCACTATTTATGGTGAAATGCTGGCCACATGCATGTCAATCATAAAACTCCCATTGATTTCAGTGAAGTCAGGATTTCACTCTGTGCCTGGTAATAAGTGTTTATAAGATTGGGCTCAAACTGAGCAGGGATCAATTCAGAATGTAAATTGTATTTCTTATAAATGAGAAATATAAATGACATTAGATCATTTCTAGAAATATATAGTTTAGTTGACTTGATAATGAGCACTCTGAGGAGAGCTCTGTAAACCTAGCACTTTTGGTTCAGTAATGTTATGCATTTTGATGTCATGTTTTTAATGTCATTATGACACCAACAACATTACCTTTTCTAAAGTAACAATTATACCATACCTTAAATATATTGTCTTATTCTGCAGTACATCTTCAAACATTTCCTGGTAATATAGCTGAAGAACATTCTAGGAAAATATGAATTTCCTAAATATTAGATTCCATAAATGAGTTTCCTAGAATTTATATGGTATAGGATTGTGTTGGCTGCATTTTTATCTGTTAAAAAAAATTCCTATGATAAGAATCCAATAGAAAAAACAAAAAAACTTAAGATTCTAAATGGATACCTTTTAAAGTAAACATGCACCCTTGAATTGTTAAAGCATAAGGGATAAATAAAATGAATGCAAACAGTTGCCTCTGCATGGAAAAAGCAAAACAATAATTGGGGCTTGGTGAGAAAGCTTTTATATCAAAACATGCTTTATTAATGCCTTGTACTAATGTGGATTTGTTTGTAAATTATGACATTTTTATAACTCTAGTTTTGTATTCATAAAATGTTTAAATCATTTGCTTTTGTTTTGTTTTTTTTGCAATATTTGAATGTCATATGTTGAACTGCAACTATTGGAGAAGAAAGAAAAAAATGTTTCCTCCAGGTACCTTAATTCTGCAGAACCAAGGTTTAAGAGGGGTCATTAGCTGTGCTTTTATTCTTCTGTTTTGAAATAAATACTCATTAAAAAAATAAACAGACCTGGCTGAATTATGCTTCTTTTTATTTGTAAGTAAACCCTTCTGTGATAGGACTAATTCTAAATATGCTTAAAATCCATCAGGTAACAATACAGGGGTGTCAAAGATACGGCCTACCGAGGGCATTGATCTGGCCCACAGAGGTGCTGCCTGGGAGCTGTCTGCAGCAGCTAACTCAAAGACAGGCTCTTGGCATGCCAGGGGGAGGTGTGCTTCTACTCACTCACATGATCTGAGTCACAGCATAGGGAAACAAAGGAATTGCTTCAGCCAATCCCAGTTTAGCTCTGCTGTGGTCTGCCAACCAATCCGAGTCTCAGTCACAGCAAGTTTGGCTGGCTCCTGAGAGCCATGGCACTGCCCCCCCCATCCGAACTGTTCACAGTCAGTCAGTCAACCATGCTAATTTGATTGACAGCACATTGCGTAAACCAGACATAAAAAAGGGAAAAAGTGGCTGGAGCCATTTGGGAACAAACCAAACCAATCAAACACCAGCTGGGACTGAGCCAACCAGAGGCCCATATTCTGAATGATTGACAATGAGTGGGTCGGGAGGGAAAGAGGCAGAAGCTCTTCCTGGCTTCCTGTGACTAAGACTGATTTTTTTTTTGCCTGTCACCAGGAGGTCAGCAAAGTGCATGGAGGGGCGGGCAGTGGGAGCCAGCATGGGGAAGGGGAGCCCACAGGGCAGGCGAAAGGGAAGGTGTCAGAGAGCCTGTGGGGTTGGGGAGGGGGAAGGGGAGCCCATGGTGCTCTGAACAGGGAGGGGGAAAGGATTAGGGAACCCATGCGGGCACATGGCCCATGACAGGGTGTCCTGTCTTCCAGTGTTGCCCCCCCACATTGAATGTGCTTGACACCCGTGACTTAAACAAAACATCCATTCATATGAACTAGTAGATTCTTTTTCTCTTTCCCATTTAGCACATGGAGGTTATTCTAAGACTGGATATGGAGGGTTTTAACAGCACAACTCAGTAAGAGGCTGATCCATAGCCCCTTGAATTCAATGGAGAGCCTCATGCTGCCTTCAAAAGGCTGTGATCAGGCCCTAAAACACTCCATAGCAGTTCTTTGTCAATTGAGTAATGACTGACAGGGCTAGTTCCGTGATGAACATGATATACCATTTAGTCTTACTGGCTTAATATAGACTCTCTACCTAGGCATTTCTTTGGTGATTGAATGTGGTGGGTGCCCTTTTGAAACAGGAGGCCAGATCCTCAGATGCAATTAGTATAGCTCTACTGACTTTATGTCTTGGCAGGAGGACAGCTTTAAACTTTCACCAGGGCTGTGCATGAGCTCTGCTGATGGAGGCTGCCCAAAAAAAAGGCAGAATCATTTCCCAAGAGCTCGCAGTTCAACCAGATTATGAAGTACATTCCATTTGTCAGCCTTCCTCTCATGCTCAGCTATATAGTCAGGTCATGTTTTTCTGGATAAAAGCTAAGGGGCTGCAACTTCAAGATCTCTGCTTTTCTGCGTTCCTCTAAGAATTAGAGAGAGGACCCTGCAGTCCAATGGGGACATCAGTTGCTGGCTCCCCCATGGGGCTGTGAGCATGAGCATGTACCTGGCATGGTTCACCCCTCACTCTGACATCTGCTCCTCTTGTGGCATGAGGCAAACCTGGCACACATGTACCTTAATTGCACCAGGCTATAGTTCCCATTACAGCTCCTCCAAAACCACTTGTTGAAGTTCTGGCTGCACTTTTCCCCCATACAACCTATCTGTGACCCCCCACAAAGTTGTGGGACCGCCATGTCAAGCTCCTCCTAGCAGTGGGTAAGGTGGCCATTTGTAACACCAAGGAAAGGAGGTTGATGAAGGGCATGCTCTGAGATTTTGGGGCCTATTGCCATTCCTCCATTTGATCATGCACCAGAGCAGAGTTCCTTTGGCCAATGTCTGTTGGCTCCCTAGCCACCTTCCAGCAGCAGTGGACCCTGCCTGGTGTTCTTCACTTGATGTCCCCTTCTGGTTCCTTCCTTTTGCACCTTTGATCCTGGTCCCAGTGGCTCCTCCTCTTAGTCTTGGGGAAGGGTCTTTAGAAGTGGGTGGGCTTATGCCTGCCCACCACCCACTTTTTTTAAATAGTAGAAGCAGAGAAAGAGAGAGAGGCCTGTGAGGGACAGACAGGACCAACACAGGAAGTTACAGAAGATTCCAGATAGAGGAGCTGAAAAGAGACCAGGAGTAAAGTAGAAGGAGCAAAGGATCAAAACCAGACCATAGCTGCCACCACTTTTTGCTTCAATGATTCACACTCAAATTTACCTAATTCTTACAGTGATAACAAAGAGTCTTACTTTGGAGCAGTGTTTATTTTTTGTATATCTTTGCATCTCACAGCAATTCATTCAGAATGCTTAGGTTAGTACAGACTATATGTACCCAACTGTACTATATACACCCTTTCAATGGAATTATTTTCATCAGCAGTCAGAACAAGATACTTTCCTTTTTCTTAACACTAAATTAAGAAAAACAAATCTCTATTTAATCTGTTTGTGCATCCATGCTCGTATTCGCCCCAAACATTACCCACTTCAACTCACATTTCCTTTAACTCCCTACATCTCCTAGAACATTTTCACTTATTAACAATGGTGCTGGAGTCTCATGAGGAACTTACTCAGAGACAAAAAAGAACATTAATAAAAATCATTTATACTATCACAACCTCAAAGACCTCTGTGGGAGAAGGCAGTGGGGAATCTTCTTCAAGGCTTGTCATGCACGAGTGAGAAAGAAACACCTACAATGGCAAGAGACCTCTGAAACTTCAAGAGTAAGTTTGTATCTAATAGAGGTTGTTAAAAGAGTCCATCCATGTGCAAACCCTGTTCCCACCCACTCAAGAGAACACACACAAAAACAATTCTACCAAACACCTCACTATCTCAAGCGGTCAGGGTCCGAACAAGATGTCCACCATGAATACTCTACCAATTTCGCCTCTCCATTCACATAATCTGTGAGGGTGAGAAAACTAAGAATATTTAGGGTGGAATATATGGCTAGTCATGTGGGCAGAGGGTGGATGATGTCTCACCAGCCACCAATGTGTCAAATCCCTCAAAGTGTCAATAATTTGCTTCTATAGGGAGACCATCAAAACAGTTCAGCAGGTATGCCCCAAACCCAGACTGTAGCAGATAACAGTCCATGCAAAAGGTGTCATCATAGTATCATAGCCACAGGCACCAAAAGACAATGGACTCTGACTTTTTAAGCAATAAGCAACTTGTGTTAGTCACAACACAGAAATTTGTGAAAAGGTTGATAGCATTGAAATCAGTGTAGGAAGGTTCAAGAAGGATTTGAAAGAAAAGAAGGCCAACTGGGGCATAGGTACCAATCAGGGGGAGAATGGCAGTATTCTTCTGAACATACAGACTAGCCTGAAAGAAAACACACAGCTGAAAATGTGGGAAGGTACACCTGAACTAAGGCCTGGAAGAGGCCCAACAGATCATCAGATACACTCTCCTTCAAGACTAGGGTAAAAAGGGGGATTGTTGGCCCATTGATATCGATAGAAAGATATGTTTTCAGTGAAAGAAAAATTAGAATAATTATACTGATACAAAATTTGTTCTGGTTATTGGGCAAGCTGCAGTTTAAATCCTTATTTTCCCTCAAATGTAGTCTGGCTTCCTTAAACTCTCTTCAGGGGTAATGTAAGTCGGGTCGCCTATCGGGCGGCCGTTCCAGCTATCTAGGGGGACCATCTATGGTCTCAGCCGCTGGGCGCATCCAGCACCCCGAGTCCCTGCCTTCGAGCCCAGCAGGGCAAGGCAGAAAGAGGAAGAGCAAGCACAATTATAAAGAGAAAGAGCAAGCACAATTATAAAGTCCCTGCTTCTAGCCCAGCAGGGCGAGGCAGATAGAGTAAGCTAGGCTTCAGCCCTCCACCAGGCAAGCACGGTTATAAAGTCCCTGCCTTCGAGCCCAGCAAGGCGAGGCAGAAAGGTAAGCTAGGCTTCAGCCCTCCACTGGGCAAGCAAAATTATAAAGTCCCTGCCTTCTAGCCCAGCAGGGTGAGGCAGATAGAGTAAGCTAGGCTTCGGCCCTCCACCAGGCAAGCACAGTTAGAAAGTCCCTCACGTGATCAGTGTTCATAGGGTAAGGTTCGGTGTTAGGGGTTCACAGTTGCGAGGGATGAGGGGGAGGGAGACGCAGGCCCGCCCACTCCACTGCATCTCAGCCCAGGGCCCTATTGGGTGGCCACAGGTCACTGAGAGCCAGTGGTGTGCCTGCCGAAACACACTGGGCTGTACGGGGCTAATCTACGCCCCTCTTCTGGGCTACTGCCTCCCCACCAAACCCCCAGGTACCTGCCCCATGGCATGCCTGTCAGGCCTTCAGCCTTTGCCACAGGTGGATCTGGACCTCCCTCTGTACCTTCACCTAGCAGTAGTTCCTCCAGGTCACAGGTGTTGGTTGGCCCCGGGTCAGCCACATCCTCTGCAGAGGGCAGCTCATCCAGGTCCTGCAGACCCTGCTCGCCTCCTCCCTCAGGTGGTTCCTCAGCCGAAGGTAACTCCTCCAGGTCCTTGCCTTGGGCAGGGTCGGTGGGGTCATTGAGGTTCTGGTTACACCCTCGGTCTCCCCGGTCAGGGAGCTCCACCTTCATCCTGGTGCTCCTTCTCCTCCTTCTCCTCTGTGGCTGCTCGGTCCACTCCCTTAAATAGTCCTCCCGTCCTCCAGCCAGCCCCTTTGGTTCCTGGCCCACACTGGGTGTGTGTCCTTCCCTGGCCAGCAGGGGGAGTGCAAGAGCCCGGGCCTGGGTTTCCCTTTGCTACAGGTAACCATATGGCCCTAACCACACTTAAGATGGTGCCTGGGGCTCCAGATCATTCTCTCCCTTTTCTGAACAATGTTAACATAACAAGTTTAATCATATTTGGCAGCTGCACAACTTCTAGGATACTGGGACCAACAAGCTGATTAAAGTAACTCAAAAACATCTTTCACAACAAAGCAAAATTATTCTTTCACCCAAAGATATGAAGCATGCAAAGCAAAAACATAAAAGAAAAGCCTATTTACATATTCTCCTTCATTTGCACTCTATTATTTCCTTACAAGCTTAGCATGCTCCATTCAGCCAAGTTCTCTCCATCTTAGGATGCAGTCACAGCACACTTTGTTTTGTTCAGTTGGTGTGTCAGCTTCAGTTAGACAACACTTCTCTCCTACTTAGCACCTAGGCTAGCCTGTTTAAAGAGTTAATAGTATACCACGTGATACCAGGTTAGGCCTGAGAAAGGCTACTGGTCACCATGCTGGGGTGGGAGGTCCCCAGAGATCAGATTGGTAGGCATCATCACTTTTCTCTTTTTTTTTTTTTTTTACTTCCTCTGCAGCAAAGGGTGCAGGTTGATCACTTGCTAGGATCACCTATGTATTTTTCAATTTAAAAGACTCTGTCTACATGTAAAGGGGAAACATGGCTGCCTCCAAGGAGAGGCAACACGGCCGCACCTAGGGAGGCAACAGGGCCACCAGACATCTGTCCATCAAAGCAGAGGTCAAGGGATGTGGCAGAAAGTATAAAAGCAAGGCCAGGAAGCTCAGTCCAGCACTGGCTGCTGACGAGGAAGGATGGCTGTCTCCCGGCTGCTCAGCCCCGGCCATTCCTCCAGCAGAGGGAGCACTTGCCTACTCTCTGGTCTCCACCCCAGTACGTGGATGGCTGGTTTGGGCCTCCCATGGCAGGTGCCCCTGAGGAGGGGCCCACTTTACTTGGGGATGGTGGGCTGGGAGGACAGCCGGAGTCCGAGAACCCTGAGTTTTCCCCTGAAGGCCCAGACTTCCGTGACCCAGCCCAACCACCATCTTCCTGTGATTTGGAGGAACTGGCACTTGCTACACAGGAAGCTAACCTCCCTGAGGGCCAGGACCTGGAAGAGCTGCCCCTCTCACCGGACCAAGTGGAGCTTCCAGAGTAACCCCCACCAGAGGAGATGGAGGTCCCATTGGAGCTGCCCGACCTACCCCTGCCAGATGAAATGGATGGCCTCTGCTCCTTGCCCCTAACTGACTACCCAGAGGACTCGGTTGAAGGGGCTGAACAGATACTAAAGGCAGAGGGGGAAAGCAGTAGGCCAGGGGAATTGTGCCCCAAATACCCAGGACTGAGTCCCATACCGGGATCTCCACTGACCTTGTGGTCGAATCCTTAGCCACTAGCAGGGCCCAGGGCTGGGACACCATGGAGTAGGGTGGGCCTGTGTCCCCCTCTTCCTCTCCCCTTCCTCTAGACAGCGTTACATGTGGGATCATGTACCCTGAAACTGACAACCCCGTCTGATACCTCACGTTGTTCACCCCACTTTATCTAAAGACTTGTGATTTGTGTATCCTATGTAAAAGACCATGGATTATTGATGGAGTGCCTTATCTCCGCACTATAGATTACTTGTTGGTACGTACTGTTTTCCCCAAACCCCTTTCTTTCCCTGGAAGGGACTAAAGACTAAGAACTGGATTGGTCCACCTGCTGCATGTGGACAGTCCACCCCTGGACGAGGTCAGGCGGATGTTTCACACTACACTATGAAATAAGGGTATGAATCTCTTGCTCACATACCCACACTTACACTAGCTTTCAATGTGCTAGCATGGAGGCCTGGCTGAGCCACACTGAATATAAGCCCTGTCAAAACTAGTTGGTATGAACCTAGCCCACTTAAGCTATGTGCTGTTGCTATTCATGCTCTCCAGGACTCATGGGCTGCCTTCCTTCCTCTCATTGATTTATTTTACTTCATTTTCTTTTCATAAGAATAAATTCCAGAAAGTTGAAGTAAAATCAAAGGTATACATCAGTATAGTCATATAGTAAAGTATAAAGTTTCACTGGAAACTTTCAAAACCTGCTACTGTTTTTTTCAAACCTTGAAATTTTAAAGAAGTCAAAATTTCAACACATTTCCATTGTCAAAAAACATGAAAAAATGTCTGGGAAAATTTATCAAATATCAAGAGGTTTTTGATAAAGTAGCATATTTGCAAAACTAATGGTTGAGAAGTCAGCATTTTAGTTCTAGATGGTTCCACAATTGTGCACAGACTGTGCTCTCTACTACCCATAGGTAAAATTCACATACAAGTTCTAAAGGAGAGTGCAAAGAATCATTTCTAATGGCAGAGGAGAATGTACATGCCATATGAGAGCTCATCAAGATGTACCATCAAGGACTCAGTAAACTAATTACACAAACCCAGTGATATGTTCTTCAGTTCATCTTACTGAACCCCTACCAGCCTCTTTTACAGTCATATAGTTTATATTTAATGCTATAAAAGACTTTACTATTTCTTTTCTGTTTGCTTTATCTGGCACCCACTAAATACCACAGAGCTGATTTTATGGATTTGTGACTCATTAAACCAAATTAACCTTTACAAAAGAATGTATAACTCCAAAGAAGAGCACCTGAACTTAAACTACAAACTATAAAGGCCATCAGTCCTTATGCTTTCTTGCATAAGTTAATCATGAGAGCTGGGATCACAAAGAGAGGTGTCCCTCTGTAATGTAAGGTGGCACAGTAACCTAGAATTTTACACCTCTGTGTGAAAAAAAACCCACTGGTGAAGAAGATACACCAGACGCAGTTATTATTTATTCTTTTTTATTACCATAGCATTGGGCAGTTCCAGTTATGGGTCAAGACCCCATTGTTCTAAATGCTCCAAAAAGTTCATTATATAAGAGTAAGATAATAGACAAGAAGAACATGTAAACAGACTGGGTATGTCCACACGAGTCTTTTATTTCGAAACAACACTGGTTGTTTCGAAATAAAAAACTGAATGTTCACACGACGTTTTCTTATTTTGAAATGACAGGCTCTGTCATTTCGAAATAAGAACCATCATTTTGAAACAGCTTAAACCCCATTCATTTCAAAACGGCTGTTATTTTGAAATGGTTATTTCTAAATAAGGCCATTTGGACATGTTGTTTCGAAACAGTTGTTTCAAAACAATAGTGTTGTTTCAAAACATGTCCAAATGGCCTTATTTCAAAATAGCTCATTTCGAAATAACTTATTTTGAAATAATGATGTATGTGTGGACATAGCCACTGAGAGGTATGAGGAAATAGTATGACAGTATTGGTCAGCGTGATTAGCTGTTGATGCCTATTTGCCACTGCCTAACCATTATCAGGGTTTTTGTAGGCATTATTGCGAACAAGATTTTTAAGGAGAATTTTGAAGGAGGAGATTGAGTTTGTTTTGTTCATGTTTATAAAGAGAACCTTCTGAGCATGATCAGCAGCATGGAGGAAAATTTAATATATGAGCAATGGAGGATGGGTTTAACAGATGCAAGAATCAGATTTTTAGTGCTGGAGGAAAGATGGCAGATAGAGTAGGAATAGCCTATATATAGACAATAGAGAAAGGAGAGTCAGTGGAAGAACACAAGAGAAGGGGTGACATGGTCAAAGGGATGGATTAGGAAAACAATCCTTGCAGCAGAATTCTGAATGGATATAAATGGAATAAGACTGCATTTGCCAAGGGCAGACATAAGAATACTGCAGTAACTGAGATGCAAGACAATGAAAACCTGGATGAGAATTTTAGTTGTCAATGGATAGAAAAGGCTATATCACAGAGGTATTATTCAGAAAGAATCTGTAAGTTTTATTTATACAGTCCCTAGAAAGAGAAATGCATTGAAAATGATACTCAGATTATGTGCCTGAGTGACAAAAAGGATACTGGTATTATCCACCGTGATATGCACCTGAGAAAAGGCAGTGAGGAGGGCTTGGGGATGAAACAAATGTGTGAAGATTTGAGCTCTGTTTTAATCATGTTGAACTTGAATTGATAGCTAGACATTCATAAGATGGCAGAGAGACCAGATAAGAGTTCAGTCCAGAGACAGAAAAGTTAATTTCTATTTGTGGATGAAATTTATTCAGTAACAAAGTTCTTGTGCCTCAGCAGGAAAAGAGAAGGGTACCAAGGATAGAGCCCTGTGCACCTCCACTGGCAAAGAAAGAAAGAAAAAGAATTTCCACAGGACTCTCAGAAGGAGCAATGAGAGGGGTAAGAGAAGGATAAGTCAAGCACAGATTCATGGAGACCAAAGAGATGATTTCAAGAAGAGCATGATGAACTGTTTCAAAAGTCTCAACACATCAAGGAGGATTAGGATGACATATTGGTGCTGAACTATGGCTTGGAAGATGTTATTAGAGACTTTGGTGACAATGGCTTTAGTAGACTGCAAAGATTAAAACTCAGAGTGGAGAAAATCTGGAACGGAATTAGAAAAGAGGAACTTCAGACAGCAGTGGTAGACAGTGTGACTAAGGAACTTAGAAATAAAGGGAGAAAGGGGATGGGGCAGTAGTTGGAGAGGTAAGTGAAGATAAGTGTTGATTTTGTGTTTTTTAAGAATGAGAAAACTAAAGCCGGATAGTATTTTGAGGGGAAGAGTTAGAGGAGAGTAAGAGGTTAAGGTGATGAAAGAAAGTGAGCACAAAGAAGTTCAGGAGATGGGGGAGACAGGGTAACTCTGGTAAGTGGAGGGGCAAGAGGAGGACAGCAGATGAAAAATGTATGTATTTGTGATAGTAGAGAAGGAGGAAGGAATTGTAGGAGGGGAAAGGAGAGGTCATATGATAATCTGTCAAATTTTTCCTTGTAAGAAATTGGAGACCTGCAGAGAGAGGAATGGAGGCAGGAAGAATGACATGTTTAAGTGATGAATCAAAGGTGGCAAAAGGGCATCAAAAAAAGGCAGCTAAGATTGCATGTGAGGAATTGAAATGAGTTAGAGAAATACAACTCAAATGGGAAAATAGAAGAACTGAAGGAAAGGAAAATGAATTTTAGATCACCCAAGCCTGGTGACAGACTCCATCCAGAGTCACCCACATCAAATAATCGGTCATTGTCCTCTTTGGCGACCTCTGGAGGCAGGCCGAAGTTGGAGGCCACCCTCTTTAGGAGTTCCTGATGTAATCTCAGGTGCTCCAGGGGTGAGAGGGTCCACTGGTACCTTGCCTTGATAGGTGATGAGGAGGGAGTGTCTGGGGCCAGAGTTGATGTCTAAGCCCTGCGGGTCCTGGCCAGATTGGGATGGTGGTGCCCTCAAGGGCCTCAATGTAGTATGTTAATTCGAACTGTTAGTTTGAATTAGCCCTGGCTTGATTTCCCCCATGCAATAGCACCCCCTTCCTAATTCAAACTAGCGAGTCCTAAGCATGAACATGCTAGTTCAAATTAGGGTTTCTAGTGTGGCCATGTTAATTCAAATTAATCATCATTAGTTCACATTAATTAGTTCAAATTAAGTTAATTCAAACTAACTTTCAAAGTGTAGACATAGCCGTTGAATCTTATATAGACAATCTGCTTTCTATTATTGCACCCCATTGTTGGTTTTGACTTTGATGCATTACTTATTTATTTAGATTTTAACTATCCATATTTCTCTGGGCATATGCAAAATTAACAAATGCAAAAAATCAGAAAAAAAAGGAAGGAGTCTTATGGCACTTAAAGACTACAGATTTATTTATCACATGAGCTTTTGTGGGAGAAAATCTCACTTCATCAGACACTTTGAAGAGGAGGAACTTACAGAATGGGATGAAAACAAATGCAGGGGAGTATAAGACAAGTGAGCTGATCCCATGTGTTATGTTCCCCTGCATCTTTTTTCAACCCATTCTGTAAGTTCCCCCTCTTCAAAACATCTGATGAAGTGAGATTTTCTCCCATGAAAGCTCATGCGATAAATAACTCTGTTAGTCTATAAGTGCCACAAGACTCCATGTTTTTTTTTGCTTTACTAGACTAACATAGCTGTCCCTTTGGAAATCAGGAAAAAGACATTAAAAGAGACTCCCTAAAGTGATCTGCTCTAAGTCAATGAAAATTTCACCTAATCACTGCCAATTATGACTGGGACATGGGCAATCAAAGCTAGTGGTTACAGCAGGAGTTAGGCATCTGGCTAAGACAAGTACCAGGAGGTGAAAGTCTGAGACAGGCCAAAGGAGAAACATAGTCAAGCATCAGAAGGCAGGGAGATAGTAGCAGGTTACCACAGGATCAGGTCAGGTGCCTAGTTACAGACAGCAGTTGAATCACAAAATCGAGCACAAACCAGGGTTGGAAGATGAAGTCTAGGAGTTTAAAGATAAGCAGAGTCTGGAGCTGAGACAAGCAGTCAGTCTGTTGTTATTCTCAGTCTGACAGAGTCCCTAGGGTGCAACCTGGACTGTTGCTCTGTGGAGCCCCTCCAAAATCACCAGTCTGGGTTGCCTTTCACACTGTGATGCTGATGTCAAGCTACAAACCTCTGACATGTGCTGCACTTACAGTGATATGAACTCTGAATTAGGATGATATTGAGCCATATTGTGTAGACTAAGTATAATATAGATATTTTAAAATAATTTTCATTTGAAATAGATACAAGATATTAAAACAAAAGCCATGGACTATGGGGGATATTTTCATAGAGACAGTTTGTAGTTAAGTCCCAAATTCCCATGATTTTACATGGGAGTTAGAAATGTGATTGTTATTTTTGCTTTTGGAAGTTTCCTTGTAGGCTGTCATATGTAGCACATGTATTTTAGGTGGTAGGTCACATGAAAATATGCTTGCTTTTCTGGGAAGGAAAGAGACCAGGTAAGTAAAAAGCTGCACCACCAACCTGATCAGGGAAATAACAGGGTGAGCAAGTCAATAAGTTAAACAACTAAATAGCAAAATTAGTACTAAGCAGAAAAAGGGCTTATAGAAGGAGCTGGTGTAGTGACTAGTGCCTCTACTTACTATGCAGAAGGTACTAGGTTCAAGCCCTAGGGGATTGGACTTGTTGATTTCACAAGGTCCTTTCCACTCCTATAATTCTATTCTAAATCAATATATAATGAACAACTTTATAAGCAACTGAATATGGGAGCACATTTGCATTGAACCCTTTAACGTGCCTTCTTTAGTGGACAGATCAGTCACTTAAGCAACAACTATATGACTTACTTTCTTCATCTCAAGAATCTGCCTGTGAACCTGTGCATATTTTTCTTATATTAAGATCCTTATAATCTGTCAGGAAGCTAAATTCCATTGAAGTTGGTTACCTAATTCCCTTTGGTTCCTTTGAAAATCCCAGCCCCCCCCCCCCCCCACACACACCCCAAAGTAGTGTGAGTATTAGTTATTGTTAAGTATTTTAGGAATTTTAATTATTGCAGTAGCAGTAATCCAAAACATTAACTAGCTAATAGCTCCTCACTATCCCTACCTCTGAGAAAACTGTTAAGTACCCTGAGTATATCTCTTTTGCTTTTTCACTTTGTGAAATGGATCACAGTAATTTAAAGTCAAGGGAGACAGGAGCTGCACCTTTTATGTGGAGGAAATTTAATACAGCTTTGCAAGAGCTGACTTGTCTTTCTGCACAAGTGTGGAAAGTAGACATACAGCCATATAGTTAGGGTATTTATATTTCTTCAGCTGTGTTAGAATCAGAGGTGTTACAGGTGGAAAAATGCTACAAGATGGCCTTGTCCATCTGCTTGCCAGTGTGGGATTATTCCCTACAGTACCATTGCTAATTCTTTGACCAGTGTAGTGAAACATTTCCATTCTACTCTCTCTGGATCACTTCATTGGAGACTGCTTCCCTTTGCCTGCCAGTAGTTCCTGAGCTGCAAAAGTGTATGCGTACATAAATCTATATAGCACTCCTTCTGGTGAGGCAGGATGAAATTCCAGAATGATGTTTCAGGGATTATTGTGATGGAGAGACCTGTCAGTTCCCTAATGTCCTTACTTATAGTCTCCCAGTGCATCCTTACCTCTGGACTTCATCATTATACATGGAGCAGGAGCCCACAGCTTTGTATAGTTTTCAGCATGTAGGATGTATTTTGAGACTAGTGAGATCTAGCTGTGTTCTAAAGCTGATAGTCTTTGGTCTGGTTTGTGTCTGACTGAGCCCATAAACTGCTCCTCCTCCCCCCCCCTTTTTTAAACAATGCCACATTGTAGATGTATCTGCCTACATGACCTCAGTACTAAGATCCTTTTCTCACGCTTCAAAGCATAATGGAGATCTGGAATACATATATAATCTTAAACATTAGGATTAAATATTATCAAAGTGCAGCCCAGTTACATGTGCAACCAAAAGTGAAATACTTCAATGGTGTTGGTGTGCATGATCTACACACAGACTTGAGTTGTTTTTTTTTTATATTTATAAATTCCAGATGTTAGATAGATATAGATATATAGATATGTCTATATATGCTTTGAAGCATAGGAAAGGGATCTGGGTACTCAGGTATAGCTATATATAACTTGGTACTAAGGTGTGTGTGTGTGTGTGTGTGTGTGTGTAATTTGTCAGTTTCACCTAGTGACACATTTTCTATGACTACCTTATACTGCAGTTACAAGGCATCAGTTACAAGGCATCATTCAGGATTAGGTGCACTAGTGTCAAGTGAAACACTGAGGCTGCTTTCTCAATCCAGTCTCCTGTCACCTACACTGGAAAAAGCCTATGTAGTATAAAGCTGCTAGAGGTGGCCCAATAATTTGTCCTTCCAGAACATCATGCCTGTCCTTAGTGCAGTTCGCTTGGAGGTACTTAACTTACTTGGGGAAACCCAAGTGCCATATGAAACAAAACCAAACCTACCAAACAAAAACAACAGTCACTACCAGCATCAGTGACTGTATATCTGATTAATACAATTTAACTGCAAATTAGCTAAAACTATCCACAAACTGCTTGTTTAGTATCTTATGTGTCATCTCTGAGTGTAGATCATGCACACCAGACACAGTAGAACTGTTTCATGGACTTCTTTTGCACATATACCTGCATTGCAATTTGTGACTATCACTTCCATGAAAACATGAGATCTTCAGCATCTATGGGAGAACCAGGACACTTGGAATATGTTCCAATATTAATAGTGATTTTATACAGTTCCATAGATAATAAATGGATATAAATCACTATCATTCAGTTGACTTGAAAGGGACTACTCACTAGAAGGGTGGCCCAACTAATCACACTTAGTTTTGACATTAGTGATGAAGAAAACATTGCCCTGCTATCTCCAGGTTTTGACAGCTACCTTCTAACATTTTCTTAAAGTGATCTAGATAATTCGCCCTTATATTTTTGTTTATTTGTTTTGTCCGCTTGTTTGTGTTATTTCTGAGTCATTATTTTCATCACATCAGATATCCTTGGCTGTGTTCACACACAGGGGGTTATTTTGATATGGTTGTTTCGAAACAACTTGTATCGAAATAACACCTTATTTCAAAATAACTTAATTCGAATTAACAGTTTGTTAATTCGAATTAAGGAAAGAAGCTCAAAGCGAAATAGCAGGTTCAGGCAACAGTTATTTCGAAACAAGTCACTGTTGTTTCAAAACAACATGTTTGCACAGCGTTGTTTTGAAACAATCGTTTCAAAACAACATTGTTTCGTCCCCGCATGGGGTTTAACTTGTTTCGAAACAACCGTGCGTCATGTGAACAGCCTAAATCTTATTAGCATGGCAGCTATACATAGGTATATATATATATAGATATATGTATTTCAAGTTTTTAAAAAGTTAAGATGGCCAATGACAGTGCAATAGATTTCAGCTGTGTCACAGATGTGGATTTGCTCAGTAATAATTTATTAATCGTGTATATAACTTTGTTATTGAGATGTTTTACTGTATGAATACACTGGGATAAATCAACATTGTTGCTAGGAAACAAGCAGGAAGGAAAACAGTGACTTTATACCTCTGAGTAAACACATCTGAGTTAATACAGGATAGTGGGAGAATCACCGGCTCTGAGCAGATAGACTTCTAAGCTACCCACTCATATATTCTATATTCTCAGAATACCAAATACAATGCATTTTGGACTGAAACTTTTGGCCTAGACCTACTGGCATGACCTCATACATAATGATACCAGATAGAGGACAAACCTCTCAAGAAAAAGACTGTCTGTCTTTTAGTTCATGCAATAAATAAATAAATTGGTTAGTCTTTAAAAGTGCCATGAGACTCCTTTGTTTTGCTGAACTAGACTGACACAGCTACCTCTTCTGAACTGGTTTCATAGAAGACTATGGCTTAACCTCCATCTGAGCTCAACAAGCTGTGTTTTGGACAGTAGGCCAAAAAGCGGCAAGAACTGAGAAGAAAAAAAAATTCAGGTATTGATCAAAAGTGATCCTCGCACTCCAGGTGGAGCAGTTGTTGCTGGTAAGTTCTTCAGGCAGACTCCCAGGATTGACAGGTCCTGGCCAATTCATTACAGGATTTGGATAGGATTAACATGCATATGGGCTGTTTACTGTTTTAAAATCCTTTTTTCTCTTAAATCACAATTTATTCCTACAGTTAACCTGAAACTATATTTTGATTTAAGAAGGCTGTCTCAGCTTTATATTCACCACTGGCCACAGATTCCCAAAGGGAAGAACTGCTGGTGCCAAATCCAGTTAGATTTGAGGTGACAGACTTGGTACTTCTGCCCAGGGCCTAGAGTGCATGATTCTACTCAAGCAGTGGTAGGGGCAGCGTGTCTGACTTCTGAGGCCCAAACTCAGAGGTTACGTTTACACTGCAATTAGTTGACACAGGCCTTTAGGGCTTAGGCCATGGTGTTATAAAATTGCAGTGTAGATGTTCAGGCTCTGGCTAAAGTCTAGACTCTGAGGCCCACCCTTCTCTCTGCTTTTCAAAGCCTGTTCTGCAGCCAGGGCTGGCCTGACCACATAGGTGAATGAGGAAGTCGCCTAGGCCAGGTGTCAGGTTCTAAGGGGCACCATATTAGACAGAACTGAATTTTTGCTGTCGTCTCCCCCTGTGTCTGACTGAGCCCATAAACTGCTCCTCCTCCCCCCCTTTTTTTTAAACAATGCCACATTGTAGATGTATCTGCCTACATGACCTCAGTACTAAGATCCTTTTCTCACACTTCAAAGCATAATGGAGATCTGGAATACATTTTCTGAGTCACAGTGTGTGTGGAGGGGTCTGCTTGGCCCCGTGCATTGCACTCTGTACGCAGCGCACAGAGAGTGTGTATGGCTGAGCTTTACTCTATGCTGAGCATGGGTTTGGAGTTGGGGTGGGAGGGCTGGATATGAGGAAGTTGGGTTTGGGGGCTGTGTCCCAAATTTCTTTCCTGTATGTAGCAACATCCCTCTTGTGGAGCACAGCTGTTTATGTGAATATTTAAAAAATGGCACAGCATAGCTTCATAAGAGTGCCATGTGGATTTGCTGCATGGGGCAGGGTCTGGCAGTTTGGTCATTCTCAGTAGCCCAGTGTTGACCAGACACAGAGACAGAGCTGTCCCTGAGGGGTCAATCAGCAGGGCGGGCTGAGACAGAGGCCAGGCTCTGCCTTCGTGTCCAACCCCTGAGTCAGCTGGTCCACATCCCAGGGGACGCCAGAGCATGGTTGCTCCACCCCACCGGTGGAGCAGAAATGCTGCTGAAGTGTGGCACCCTCCACTGCCAAAGACAGCATGGGGCCCACCAAACTTCAGGGCCCAAGGTAGTCACCTCACTTACCTCTCCACCCCCAGGACAGCTCTGGGGAGCCACCAAAGTCATATTTCACCTGGGGTACCAAATACGTTGGGCCAGTCCTGGCTACAACCTATACTCCAACATCTATACTGCAATTTTAGAGCCTGACACAGGTTCCTGTCAGGGTCTGTGTTGAGCCCTTTGCTGGGTTGTGCCTCTTGATCAGGGCAGCTGCTGGGGTTTCTGTCTCCCTTACAGAGTTTGTTGCTGTAATGCTGCATTGTCAAAAGGTTTGTAGAAGCTGCCTGATGTAGGATTTGTATGGTGCCAGGGAGTGCTGGCCTGTTCTCTCCTAGGCTTCTCTGCTTCCCTATCTTTTATTCCTCTACTTCATTTATACTGGGTTTTGCCTCCTTCACCCAGTTCAACTCTGATTGTTTACAGGTGGGGAAAGTTCCTCTCCTGCATTCTAAGTCCTGAATGTGGCTTATTGGACTAAATACATAGCCCCACTGCCCAAATCCCATGAGCTTGAGTTAGGCGACACAGACTCTGAGAACTGATGCAAAGAGTTTTGTATTGTGCAGGGAGAGAACTTCCCCTGCCATGGTGATTGGCTCATAGGGTGTTTGGCATTATTTCTGTCACTATTTTTGCTAATGATCTTACTAAGTTCAATGCACATTTTAAATCTGTTTAGAGAGCTGGCAGGTGGAGGGCGGTAAGGGCACAAGCTGTCTTCTCACCTGCACCTCTGTCATAGTAGCTGTTGTAGCTGAGAACAGCCCCTTTAAAGTGGAAACAAAAATCAGAAATGAACAGAAAAAGATAGCTTCAATGCATTTGTACTTTCTCCCTCGTTTTTCAATTACTTTTTCCCAAAAAGCATGGCTAATGTAATTACTCTAAGTACATTGTATTCTGACTATGGTCCCAGGCAGGGAGACCAAAAATAAGCTCTTAGCTGTCTTAACTCTTATCTAAGGCTACTGCAGTCTGAAATCTGAGAGAGAATTCAGCTTTCTCCTCAGAGAACATGGAACACACTTGACTTATCCAGAAGGTATTTCAAGTTTCTAAATTTGGAGGCTACACTATCTCACTAAGCCTTAGTGTTTCTTCTTCACCCAAAAAAGGAAGAATGCAATGAACATTAGCCAGTCGCACAGCATTCACTCTCCAGCTATTTTCATTAGCATCTTTTTAGGTATCCAATGTCAGAAGCAATCTTCAATATTTAGATTTCTCTTTCAGCAAACTTAGGCTTACCTCCATTTTAGACTATCTGAGATGAAAATGTTTGAAAGAATATTTAGAATAAGTAGACTCCTGTATTAGGGGCACCAAGAGAATAAGATGTATAGGAAATACATTAGTAAATAAGGAGTAAACAGAGTTTCTAGGCAGAACTGTTTCATTCAGAGTAATAAAAAGCCATTCATCATTTTATCAAAGACTATTCTGGCACCAGGTGGGCCTGTGCATGCCATCTACTTTACACACAAAGATGACCAATGTTTGCTCCATTCACTTGAACATTTTGTAAGAAGAAGCTGAAAAAGGTATTACTTGTCAACATATTAAAATGAAAGGGTGAATAATGACCTCCATATATGCAGCATATTGCCAAGTAACACCACATGGCTATGTCTACAGTAGGAAACGTTAGTTCAAATTTGTTATTTCAAACTACTAAGTTTGAGTTTAGTTTGAACTAAACTTGAACGTATTAGTTTGAATTAACAATGTAGACTAATTTGAACTAACTTAGTTCGAATTAGTGCACTTTGTTAATTCGAACAACCTGTGCTCAGTTTGAACTTATTAGGTTTGAACTAAGGGTTAATCTTTGTATATATCGTCTTTAGTTTGACCTAACGATCGAATTAAGGGCCAAGTTCAAACTAACCAGAAAGTCTTACTTCTTCGAACTAAGCTTTCATTAGTTTGAATTAAGGAATTCCTTAGTCAGAACTAATGAAAGCCTAGTGTAGACAGACACTAAGTTAGTTTGAATTAAGCCTCCTTAACTCAAACTAATTTGCAAGTGTAGTCATACCCCATATGTATAGGCCAGGGGTCAGCAAACTCTGCCAGCCCCTGTGCCAGCCCTGCCCACCGCATCCTCAGCAGGTACCAGGGGCAGGGCCAAATGGGGGCAGGGCCAGGGACTCCTGGTTGGGAGGGGGGATGCTGGAGTCTCTGGGGGCAGGCGGCCCCGAGGTGTGTGGGGGAGCATGGCTGAGCCTCCCCACTCCCCTACACTGGGGGAGACAGTTGACCCTGGGCCCCACACTGCGCCAGCCCCCGCGTGGAGCCATTCCACTTTGGGTCCCAAGCTGCACTGGACACTGAGCTGTGCCAGACCCCAGCCACACTACGTCACTCCATTTCTTGTGGCCCTAACCTCCAGGCCATGCTTGGTGGTGGGGCCAGCAGGGAAGCCTGAGCATCACTGCAGGCCACTCAGGATTGGCCCATGTGCCAAATTTGGTACACATGCCGGTGGTTGCCGACCCCTGGCATAGGCAATGTTAGCAGATGGGCAGTGCGGGCAGCAGCCCACGGCCAACGCAATGCAAGAAAGCCAGGAACTCACTGATATCTGCAACAGAGTTTCAGCTGGCCTGACCAGTTCAATGTACTCAGTAATTTCATAGCCTGTCTCTAAAAGGTGTCATGTAAGATACGAGTAGAAAACTAACAACATACTGATCCTTAGTGTTATTTGTGCTGTATCTAGGAGGACAAATGCAAAGACACAAACCTACTAGAAATTATATTCTTAAAGTGTGTCTGCCAGGAAAGACTGAAGTTATCTCACTGTAGACAAAAGGATGTGCTTCCACCACCCTGAAGGTATTTCCAAGGTACATTAAAAAAAATGGAAATGCATTTACATAGAAGATAAACAAAACAGTTAAGCTAACAGGGGGTGGAGAGAACATTGAGCACCACAGCAGAAGGAGGAGATTGCAGGGGCAGAGCATTTTAGGAAGGACTAGTCGGGGAAGAAATCGCATAGAAATTCCTTTATCACCAGACTCCATGTCTTCTTCCCGACAACTTGAAAAGACTTTACTCTGGCGGGCTATCCTTCAGAAGAATTCATTTCGAAGGTTGAATAGCCTGTGAAGGAGAGAGGCGTAGAACCCTGAGTTATCTTTCATCTAAGAAGACAAACAAATGAAGTATTTTGTTTCTGGGGAGAGATCCTGACCAGGGGTGGGTGGGTATCAGGCATATTCCTGAAGGAAGTGTGGTGAGACTCTTAATTTGAACCAAGACTTCACTTTTGTTACATTTAAAGTACTGAAAACATTTGTTCCTTTTACTTGCATAAAATCATTCCTAACTCCATCCTTAATACTTGAGTTCACTTCAAGTCCTATCTCACTTTGTTACTAAAGTTGTTTTACTTATCTAACCCTTCTGCCAGAGTGAGATGGCAGAACAAGGGCCAGGTTCTGTATCTAGGGGTTTCCAAATAATGTTATAGCACCAACCAGCTCGAGTCCCCACCCAGTCTTCTGGGAAATCATGCACTATGCCCTGGGCACCCCAAAGGGGTAATGCTTCCCCACTCACAAGCACAAGTCGGAGTGTAGTATACAGAACTTTTAACAGTATTAGAAACAGAATGTAAAAGGCCAAATAAAAATCAGCACAGATCTGGAGAACCAGTGCAGATCAGGTTCCCAACATGATCCCACACAGCATAACGGACCATGTGAACTCAATAGCAAAACCAGCACTGATTTGGAGAATCAGTGCAGAACAGATTCCCAATATGCTCCCACACAGCACAACAGAACATGTGAACTCAACAGCAAACCCAGCACTGATCTAGAGAATCAGTGGAGAGCAAGGCTCCCAACAAACCCCAGGGTATATAGGGAATGTCTCTTACACCAGCTGTCCACCAGTGCCACCCACTGGTCACTCATTCTGCCCAATTTCACCATCCACTGGCTCTGCCCAATGTCCGCCTGCTCCACCCACAGGTCACTCACGCTGTCCAGCCCTCCACCGGCCACTCTCACTGTCCTCTAGCTCCACTTAGTGTCCACCAGCACCACCCCCCTGGTCATTCCTGCTGTTCAGCCATCCGCTGGCTCCTCTTCAGTGATTTCAGCTCAGAGGGAGGGTCTCCTCTTCCAGTGGATTCAGCTCTTAAACTTAGAGCAGTTGCAAACAGCTTCTACACTCAAAAATAACAAAAGAAAGGCTCTGCAAGAAGCCTGGTCACTGATTTATCCTTTCACAGTAGGGGAGGGAGTGAGGCAGTGCCTCAGGCATAGCTCTTAACAGAGCTAACCCCCACCCATTTCTTAACTTCACGAGGCTGAAAGCAGGGGGGGATGGCCCCTCTTTCAAGTTCCTTTTGCTAATGCCAACTTTTATCCTTTAACTAACTTAAACAGAGTTTGAACAAGCAAAAGAGTAGCATAATACAAAAGACAGTATTCATGTTTCGCTTCAGTAGCATTACAGATATCGACAGATTTGTGATCAAATCAACCCAAATACCATTACCTCTATTGTCCTGCACCCATAGTGAGACTCTTTGTGCTCATGCAAATATAAAACCCATGCAGATTAGTTGCCCTCCCTTAGAAGCTGTTAGGCACAGCTTCTAGACCTGCTTTACACTTATAATCTACATCACCCCAATGCTGTGTGTCAACTGAAGTGATTGTTTACTCCATTTAAGGTGATAAACTTACATTTTATCTCTGTAGAAGAGAAAATAAAGCTTATTATTCCTCTGAATGGTCCAGGGCCATATAACATTGTAGAGCACATGGCTTTAGGAAATTTTGGGATGAGGAGTGTTGAGATCAACTTCCCAAAATTGCTAAATACCAGAGTATGACTGGGGTGTAACAAATAAGCTACTGTAACCAACGTGCTGAGTCAGAGCTGCTTAACACACAGATACTCAGGGCATTCTTCTATGATATTGTCGGTGTTCAGGCTGAGTCACAGCAGTAGAGCATTTAAGGTTTTCAGGATTACAGAGCAGGCAATGATACAACATCTCACTAACCTGGATTGCACCCTACAATGTGGCAAAATTATGTGTAAAGGGGAGGAAACCAAACTTTAGCTTTGCAAAGCAATATGTTGGAATTGTTGAAGATGTGAAAAGGAACTTCGATGTAATTCCCAAACTGCTCTCTTTCTTTATTAATTTTTTTTATTGCACCAGGCCACCATTTTCTCAGACTTAAGTTTTACTTGAAATTCAGAGGGAGTTGTGTGACTTCTCACTATGATAGGTTTAAGTTCAACCAACAAAAAAATGTTGATTTGCACTGAATCCAATTGCTATATTTATCCTTTTTGGTCATTCAGATACCCACACCTTGCCCTTGGTCAGCTTCGCAGTTTGCAGCGATTCACAAATGTACCATACATGGTAGATCTTCTCTTTGATCTGAAATTCCTATTTCTTCAGGTCTGTTCAGACTTTACATATGGCAAACTAATGCCGAAACAATGTAGTCATATTTACCATTTGGATCAGTTTCTCATTATATTTTTTTATGAATGTTTATATCTTAGTAGTTCTTTAGTACCCATTACCCTAGCCCCCATAGAACCGTTTCACAGGACATTTGTTTTAACACTAGCAATAACGTATTTAACTATGCATCTGTCTGTAGAATTAACAGTGATTCTCTCTCCTCACTTCCTCAAGCAGCCAGGGGCTTGTGAAATGTTCTGATTAACTGTATCTTTCTTCTCTTTCAACAAGTGCTTGTTTCTTACCCATGTTTTTTCTTCAGTGTCACTATTTCATTTGCAAATGAGTTGAAGTTACAAGCATAATCTGCTATGTGATTTCAGTGAGAGTGCTATGGGCTCAGTAACCTTTACAGGTATATTTATTATTAATACACAGCACACCCCATAATCAACCAAAAGGGATTTATTAGCCAACAGATAACACAGGAAGAAGATTGGAATTTAGGTTGATAGCAGTGGTTTCCAGTAGTGGAATCATGAATAAGATCTATAAGCATTAAACAAGTGATAAAATATAATTTGGCAGGCCCCAGAACCCTCCTAAATTTCAGGGCCCCCCTCACACAGGTCTGGGCCCTCCTTCACGAACCCTAGCTACTGGCCCCCAAATGCCTGGCCCCCAACCCCAGCTCCTGCCCCACAAATGCCTGCCCCCCCGCCCCAGCTACTGCTCCCAAAATGTCTGTCCCCATCAGACCCCTCTTTTCCCATGACTTCCTCAATGTCCATTCCCTAAGCTTCCTACTCCCATGTTCCCACTCCAGCCCTCCTAAGCCCTCACCCCCAGCTCACCCATCTTTATTTTGCCCCCTTCAGCATCCAACCCCCTCCACACACCCCCAGGCCCCTACAGTCCCCTTGTCCCCATTACCCCATTCCACCACCCTTCAGCCCCCCAACCCCTGCACAGTTCCCCTGCCTTCCCCCTGTGCCCTTTCCCCGCTGAAGCCTGAATGTCCCTAACCCCCAGGGACCCCTTACCTGTGCTGCTGAGAAGCCGGGCCAGGCCGGGGTGAGAGAAGGAGGCTGCAGTGCTGACCGGCCGGCTAGTGAGAGGGTGACAGGCCCAAGACCGGGCCCAAGCCGTGTGCACCTCCTGGGCCCAGCAGAAAGGGGTGGGGCTGCCACAGGCCCTGGAAAGTGGGGGTGACTGGGCTCACCCCATCCTGCAGCCCCTTCCCTGAGCCGGCCTTAGGGGAACATGACAGAACACTGCATTCCAGCATGTTCTATTTTTAGGGGGCCCCAAAATGCAGTGTTCTAGTGCATTCCCCTATTTTAAGGGGGCTTTGAAAGCTGCCCAACTAAAAATAGGGGGCCCTGGAACACCATTCCGGGGCGTTCCCCCTAACTTTAACCCCTGGCATTAAGTAAAGGAATTACTAAAAAGTTCCAGTGCTAGGCTCCTAGGCTCTGTCCACACACAAGCCCTTGTTTCGAAACAAGCCGTTTCGAAACAAGCTGTTTTGAAATAAAGGCCTTATTTTGAAACGCCTTATTTCGAAGTAACAAAAAGCTATTTTGAAAGAAGGAAAAAGGAGCGAATTGAAATAGCATGTCCACTGTGACATGCTATTTTGAAATAAGAGAGGGGAGGGGGAGGGAGGCCTTGTGCTGGGCCCAGGAGGCTCCGCTCCCGGGATTCCCCTGCCCCCCCGCGGCTCCTGCTGGGTGCAGGGGGGCTTCCCCTGCCGCCCATTGACTCCTGCCCGGCAAGGGGAGGCTTCTCCGGCACGGCACTGGGGAAGCCCCTCCACACCTGGCAGGAGCTGCGGGGGGCAGGGGAAGCCTCCCCGCTCCGGGCAGGAGCCGCAGGGGGGCAGGGGAAGCCCAGGGGGCAGGGTGCCCCATGCTTGGGGGCTGCCCCAGCCGGCTTCCCCCCCTTCCCCTTGCCTGAGGTAGGGGGGCAAAGGGGGCTGAGGCTCCCGTCCCCCCCTGCTCCCAGCAAGGGGAAGTGGGAGGGAAGCCAACTGGGGCACCCTCCAACCCCCTGCACCCCACTCAGCACCCTGAGCAGGGTGCTGATCCCTGGCCAGGGTGCTGGGGGGTGGGGCTTTCCCCCAGGGTGCTATGCACCCTGGGAGGAAGGTCCTTGTTATTTTGAAACACTGTGTGTTTCGAAATAACATGTCCAAACAGCTTATTTCGAAACAACTGTTTTCGAAATAACCCTCCTTTCAAAAGCAAAGTGGTTTAAGCTGTTTCGAAAGGAGGCTCTTGTTTTGAAACGAGGAGCTCCCTCCTTTTGAAACAAGAAAACGTCATTTGGACGTAGGGACTTTTATTTCAAAACAGCCAGTGTTGTTTCAAAATAGAAGCCCTGTATGGACATAACCCTACAGTTCTGCAGCTGCTCATGTAACTTAAGAGTTGACAGCTTGTGGTTTGGTGGCAGCATTATATAGTGCTGTACAGAAAGCCTAAAGTCTGAGATTTGCAGTACCAGTAGAATTTGAGCACCTTGATTCCTTTGGAAAGAAATTAGTGCTTGAGAAGAATCATCTTTATCTGCCAGCCCATCTTGCAATAGCTTTGCTGTATCCCAGATTGGCCCCATTCACAGAGCTGGAGGCAGACCTCTATCACTGTGGCTGTCTGAAAAGATTCAAGCCAAAGTGCCTAATATTTAATGCTAAGGAAAAATTTAGTCATTAGCAATGTAATGTCTGTGACAGCTTGTTGGTGCTGACCTTAACACTGTTAGTAATCTCTGTGAATAAAGGGAAAGCATTTCTGCAAGGGAAACATTCTGAACTATATTTTAATGTGCATATTCCAGAAACTGTAAAGGTTCTAACTTGAGCAACAATAAGAGCAAATATTAAAATAGTCGTATTTAGTTATGTAGAAGAATTAAGCGTGGCTGTAACCTTAATACCTAAGCTTCACCCATAGAGTAGAAAATAAAATTAGAGTAACCAAAGTAAATTCAGCTGATGCAACATAAAAAATATTAGTATACATAGCATTGCAATTAGAGTAAAGTGCTTTATTTCTTTAAATGGCTTGTGAATGTTTATTACAATTCTGCCACTTGTCTTTCTTTTTTGAGATGGCCAACACTGCAAAAAATATTTGTGTTTGTGGCAGTACTATAAAATGATTCCAAATAAATTCATTATATGCTCACATTTGTGGAGGCACAATATTAGTTTGCACAATGTTTGAGGCCCATAATTCAGCAATGGAACTAATTAGGCCAGAACAGATTCTCTATTGCAACACAGAGGAACACTGAGCTGAAGACTGAGAAAGTTACTTAATGCAGGTCAGCAAACTTGTCATTTGTTTTTTCTTAAGTACATCCTTCATTCCCAGCTGAGTTTGTCTCCCAGATAACAATTAAGGAATTCCTTCAAAGTACAGGTCTATTGTGCTGGTCTTAGTATCTATTTTTCAGCATTATTAAAATACTCTCTAATCTCCACTATGAATTTTATTTTTTACTGCTCTGATTTGCATTGCCTTATCTTATCTGTTCCCAGAACACAGCTTTTAAAATTTCCCTAGCTTCTGTGAATTTTTTGCAATGAATGATGTGGTGTCTGATTAAATTAGCCACAAAACAGGACATTCTTTCAAGGCCCTCAAGATAGTGCCTCCTTATATTAGGAAAATCACATAGCATTTTATGCAGAACATGTAATTTAAACAAATTAAGGTGAAATAAGTCAATTTATTTTGAATTACAAATTATTTTTACTATAGATTTCTAGTGCTTCCTTTCTGACAGCGTTTGACTAGATCACATGAAGAAACTGAGTGAAAATAAACCCTTAAGGGCAGTAGTGTCCATTTGGTATTGCAGGAGATACATACCACCTGTGGGCAAGTTTCATAGACATGGAGGACTGATAGGGACCTCAAGAAGTCACTCACTCCATCCCTGGGCACTGAGGCAGGATAAAATAGTTGTACTGCCTGAGACAGTTCCAGTTCTGTGGTCTGCCACCCTGCTGCAATTTATCCTTATCTTGAATTTCCTTCTGTTTCAGAGATACACAGAAGCCTGATAGATTTCCATGGTAGTTCTCATGGTCAGTTTAATGCAGGATGTAAGAAATCCCACAGTAGGCTGGGCAAAGAATGATTATTATTATTATGCAGCATCATGGTAGAGAATAGGTATTGTAGCTGTAACAATCATGGCTTGTCAGAAAATTTATTTTTTAGAAATAGTTGTTATGGAACTGGTGGTTTTGATAAAATATATTTAGATAAATGTCTTCTAAGGAAACTTTCAGTTGTATCAATAAACTCTAATGCTGAGAGAGAGAGAGAGAGAGAGAGAGAGAGAGAGAGTGGGGGGGGGCGGGGCGGGAATGTTTGAGTAGAAACCCAGAATATTACATTTGGATATGTTGCTGCAAGGCCTCATGGAAGTTGTACTTTGGGTACCTCTCACCTTTATTGTTCTTTTTGGGCTGGACTAGTGCCTCAGGAATAACTGTGGCCATGGGACCCTCAGAATGCACTGCCTCCCCTCACCAAGAGGCAAGACTATGGTTCATCCTTGGAGCTACAGACTAGCCAGGGAGCCTCCACAATATAGAGGGGTACAAAAGCATTTAGCACCTGAAAACAAATTCCCATGAGGCATTTGGCAATATTTTCAAATCAAAATATTTAAGTTTCCTGCAGAAATTTCAAGTCTTCAGTTTTTCACTGAAGAGTTGATATTACTACCAGCAAAAGACATTTTCTGATCAACTTGGTTGACTTGTATTTTAGAATATAAATATTTAATAAAATTACATAGAATATTACCCTTTCAGATTGATCAAATAACTATATAAAACTGAGTAATTTCAGTCCAAATGGTCATGTATTGTTTTCCTTTATCATTTGTATTAAACCTTTACACAGTACCACTGGTTTACATGGCATTTTGCAAAGATTACACAGGTATATGGCCTGACTTGATGAGTTTACAATCTAAGATCTCATTTGTGCAATCTCTTAAGCATTTATTTAAATTTACATAAGAAGGATCTCAATCCACTTAATGAGAATACCCACACATTAAGCTATGTATACATCCATGTCTTAACTCAAGGCCCATTTTTACAACCATCATTGACTTCAAATAGTATCTATCTACACTAATAACTCTGTTACAGTCAATGATATTTGCAAAAATGCTACTTAAGGTTACTCAGGATTTCAGAGCAGAGCCCTAAGTTAGTTCAATATTATCTCTCTTTGCATTCTAAGGCCAAAGTAGATATTATCCCCATTATTCATACAGAGTAGTATCTTATCTCATGAGTAGTCCCACTGTTTCACTAGGACTATGTTTGAAGTAAGGTACTGTACCTTGTGAGTAAAAATTAGAATTTGGCTTGAAGTGGGTAAATAAAGGAGGAACAAGGATTATATTTAAATCATACATTTGTATGTAAATACTTCCAGGGTATATCCTTATAGTTTTGTAGCTTTAAGATTTACAGTATAATCTGACCTTTTATTTTTGTTTGTACGGGCTCAGAAGACACATGTAGTGGAAGCTAAGATAAATATTCAGTTGAAGCATCAAAGAAATTAGCTACTAGGAAGAGACCCTGTACAAAATCAGTCATGAAATGCAATTACTCCCTCACTGAAACAGCATTTCAGTCAATTCTTGTTTCCTAAAATTGCAGGCAGGTATCATCAATGTTTAGTGATTGCGTATGTCTAAATTGGCAGACAGATCAAAGGATATCAGTACTTTTGTGATAGTGCCTGCTGTCCTATCTAAACAAAAATCAAAGTCATATGTTGGAGGAGTTTCTAGCTATAGACAATTAAAAGAGAACTCCTTTTTTTTATTGAGATGACCATGTTGAATAAAACTGTTGAAACAAATAGGTTAATACAAATTATGCTATAGAGCATGAATTCCAAGCCCTTCTGGTCTGTCACAATTTTATGTGATATTAATTTTCATGCAAATATTTCTGAAAATTCTGTATCAAACATTTGAAAATATTCTTATTAATGACTTTCATATTTGAAAAAAATATTAAATACCTCATTCCCAAGAAAGGGGATTTGTGTTAATGCATTATGTTTTTCATTATTCCTTCCTATGTTTGTTAAATATCAAAATGCATCTCTGTTTAGACAAATATATCCAAAGCAGTCCCTCTTGTCCTTCAACATGATCATGCAATAAAGTCACAAATTCACAGAAACAATAGCTGGAAAATGCAGGATTGTGCCACATTATTACTTTGTATTGAGTGCGGCAATCATGCCCAGTGCTGTATAAAACATCTTCCCTGCTCAGAGAAATGGACAGTTTAATTAGACACAGTATAGTTCAGACAAAATAGTACTTAAGTGGTTCATAGTCCATGCACTAGTTTTCTACACAGAGATGAATTACATTCCAAAATCATTAGATAATAGTCAAATCTTCAAGTAATACAGATTTGAGCCTGTGTTCTCCACTCTGAGCTGTGCTTGCAAAAAATGGAAATGTTGAATCATGAGAAGCCGGTTGCAACTCCCTATCTCAGTGCCATCTAGCACTACCCCTGGCAGCTGTAACACACTCAGGAGGGAACTGGGCATAGTGGAGCTCTGCTTCTCTATGCCTCCTCCTAACCTTCTCCAACTCACACTCCACATCTGATGCATGCCTTCTTCCATTTACCCAATGAGGGGCAGGGGCTGCTAGTAGAGCAAGCAACAAATACACTTCTGTGGAAGAAGAGGTCCCTAACACTGGAGGAATTCTACATTGGCTACCTCAATCCACTGCACAAAGTCTCCTTAAAGCAGAGAATTAGTAGTACCTGTATTACCTTAAATCCTTAAAGCCACACAGCACTGTATGAGCACTGCACAATATAATAAAGATTCTCCCTCCCTAAAGAGCTTACAATTTAAGTATAAGTTGAACAAAAATCCAATTATTATAAAATTTAGCATTATGGACCACCATAAAATAATATTTTCCCCCCTCCTGGAGGTTTGTAACAAGGAAACATTCAGCTAAGTAGCAGCAGTGTAGAAAAGGACCTGGGGGTCATGGTGGATGGGAAGCTAGATATGAGTCAGCAGTGTGCTCTTGCTGCCAAAAAGGCCAATGGCATACTGGGCTGCATCAAAAGAAGTATTACCAGCAGATCAAGGGATGTGATCATTCCCTTCTATTCTGCACTGGTGAGGCCACATCTAGAATACTGTGTTCAGTTTTGGGCTCCCCACTACAAAAAGGACAGGGACATGCTAGAGAGAGTCCAGCGGAGGGCAACCAAAATGATTAAAGGGCTGGAGCACAAGCCCTATGAGTAAAGACTGAAAGCATTAGGCTTATTTAGTCTGCAAAAGAGAAGATTGAGGGGGGGATTTGATAGCAACCTTCAGCTACTTGAAGGGATGCTCTAAGGAAGATGGAGCTCGACTGTTCTCAGTAATAACAGAGGACAGAATGAGGAGCAATGGTCTCAAGTTGCGGTTAGGGAGGTCGAGGCTGGATATTAGAAAAAACTTTTTTACTAGGCAAGTGGTGAAGCCTTGGAATGACCTGCCGAGGGAGGTGGTGAAATCTCCATCTTTGGAGGTGTTTAAGGCCCGGCTGGACAAAACCATGACTGGGATGGTTTAGTGGGAGTGGTCCTGCCTCTGGCAGGGGGTTGGACTAGATGTCCTATGAGGTCCCTTCCAATCCTATGATTCTATGATTCTATATCCTTGAAATACCTGGAAAGTCATACTTTTGTTATGACACCAGATCAATTTTCTTCTTCAAGAAGCTTACTACTTCTACTACAGCCTATTAGCTAGATGTACCAGATCCTCACAAACCACTCATGGTGCATTGTAAGCTACTCTTTTTATTAGCCTGATAATCTGATCACCCTAAGTGAGCATGGCCACCACAAGGCACACGTGAGTTTGCACTTTGGTCTAGTGCCGATGAAGGCTCCCCTTGAGGGCCCTTCCCTCTCTTGTCCTGGTGCTGAAAGTTCCAAGAGAGCAGGAACATCTAATTGCATGCCCACACTGTCCAGTAACAGAAAGGTAAAGGCAGAACCCTTTCTTCAGGAAGATCTGGAAATGGTCGTGGAACTAATGCTTTATTCTTATTCAAGCAGTGGACAATAATAATAATAATAATAATAATAATAATAATAATAATAATAATAA
>ML681992.1:16702966-16714335 GCA_007922195.1 Podocnemis expansa
AATAATAATAATAATAATAATAATAATAATAATAATAATAATAATAATAAGAGGGAGGTGGGGGTGGGGGGAGAGAAAGGAAAGCAAAGCTACCTGTTGTAATAGGAAAATGCATAGTCTCTATTCAGCCCTAAGTTGATGGTGTCAAAACTGCATATGAATTCCAATTCTGCAGTTTCTCTTGGAGAACTTTGATTTGTTATCCATTTGTCTGAGTATGTACAACAAATCAAAGTAGGAACTATGGAGAACAACCCATAGAATCATGTGAGGGTTTACATCTAACAGAGTTCACATGGGCCACAGCTAGGTGTTAAGCATCTCTCAATTTCTCTTTTAATTATGCAACATATTGATGATATGTGTTTCCAAATGTCCAAAGTCATTACTCAGGACTCATGGCAAGGATTGTGTACATCCTTGGCAGTACATATTGTTTTTGCTGATTCTATGCAGTCTGCTGTTATTCAGTACTACAATCCATGAATCATCTTTAATTTACTCCATTTTCTCAACAATGATTTAGCCCCTGGGGTAAATGGAAGAATCATTGCTAAAAGGAAGGGGAGGGGGGAATGCAGCTCTCAAAGTGTCAGAGATACCATTATCCTGCAACTGGGCTTCTTGCCAGTCAGCAGTATTAAATCTAAGCAATGAAGATGGATCCAAACACAACAAAGTTCAGTGAAACTAATGGAACACTTTCATGTGGCAGGCCCAAAGATACTGTGACACCTCTTTGGTTGTTTTGGAGCTGTTGCCATAGGCAACTTGTACTACAAACAGCTCTTACCCCCTTAGAAAATGTACAATGCTCTGGGGAGCTTTGAAGGCTGGGGCAATGCATCTGTATTTATGATGCTGATTCTCCCAAACCACTCAGCAGTACCTAGTTTGGCACTTGTTAACACAAGAGAGTGGTAAAAATTAAAAGACTTTTCTTTAATAATAAAAGTATGTAATCTCTGGAAAAACTAACAAGGGAAGTGGAAGATTCTCAGGATCTTCCTGATAATGTCAGGATCAAACTGGGTAACTTTCTAGAAGATATGTTTTAGTCAAACACAAATTATCAGCCTCAATACATGGGGATAATTGAATGGATTTAATGTTACACAGGAGTTCAAACTACATTATTTATTTATCTATTCTGACCTTAACCTTTATGACCTGACTGCCAACAAGTTTCTCAGGAAATTACATGACAAGTATGACTTTCTCTTGGCAGAAAAATTTTCCCTCATTAAAGCCACAGACCAAGTCCAGTCATCGGTTGTATTGCAGTACTTACAAGGAGTCTGGTGACACTTTTAAAGACTAACAAATTTAAGTACTGAATGAGCTTTCATGGGAGAAAATCCCACTGTGTCAAACGCTTCCAATTCTGTGAGTTCCCCCATCTTCAGAGCATCTGATGAAATGGGATTTTCTCTCATGAAAGTTCATGTGATAAATAAATTTGTTAGTTTTTAAAAGTGCCTCCAGACTCCTTGTTTGTTTTGCTGAACTGGACTAATGTGGCTGCCCCTATGGAACACTGCAATACTCAAAGCATCTTTTGGTAAAAGGACTGAAATGCAGTACTGGGATCTGGTGAGAATTTGGCTTTACATCAGTGGTTCCTAACCTTTTTGGCTGGAGGGCCACAGATATTTTTACAATCCTGAAGGGCCATCAGCCTCCACTAGCAGCCCCTCACTCCACTGCAGTCAGATGGAAGGAGTTCAATGGGGAGGAAACTGCACCCATCCCATTGCCCCATGTGTTCCACCTTGGTCCCTAGGCATGGACTTTCTTCTGCAGTCAGGGGGACAAGAGATCAGTGTTCAGCCCTCTTTCTGGATCCAGGCAGAGCACTTTGCTCTCAGCTGGAGATGGGGATGGGGGCTGAACTCTGCTTCCTCTGGCTCCAGCATGGACCTCAGCACCTACGTACCTAGGTGGAGCAATTTGCCATGCTCCCTGTTACAGCCCGAGAGAGGAGCTCTGATCTCTTATCCCCTTGGCTGCAGCAAGGAGCCTGCACTGGTCTTTTAGCCTGACAACTCACTCCACTTGGATTCTTAGGGTATGTCCACACAGGCTTCTTATTTCGAAACAACAGAGGTTGTTTCGAAATAAGAAGTGGCATTTCCACACGACGCACCATTATTTCGAAACAATGGGACCTGTTGTTTTGAAATAACGGCCATTATTTTGAAACCGTTCAACCTTGCATCTAATCGAAATAGCTGTTGTTTCAAAATGGTTGTTTCAAAACAACGGTGTTTGGACATGTTGCTTCGAAACAACACCATTGTTTTGAAACAACTGTTTCGAAACAACATGTCCGAATGGCCTTGTTTCGAAATAACCATTTCAAAACAACAGCTATTTCAAAAGCAGGCTTTCCCTTAATTTGAATTAACAAACTGTTAATTCGAATTAATTTATTTCAAAATAAGGACTTTATTTCGAAATAACTCATTTTGAAATGGGTTATTTCGAAATAATGATGTATGTGTGGACATAGCCTTAGAGAGTAGCTTCCTTCTGCAACCAGCAGGAAAGGAGCTGAGAGCACCTGGAAGCCCCTGTGGGCCACAGGCTGGGGACCACTGCTTTACATTCTGTTCCATCAATCCTTACACTGACCTCTGATCAAGGTCCATTAGTCCTGATGGGATTGTGACACAGTTAATCAGAAATCTTTCTCTAGGCTCCAGGGACCTGGGTTGCTCCTCCTCTCAAGCCTCTTGCTAAGTTTCTCAATTCCTCCCCCTAATTGATCCTCAACTTCTGTTACAGTGACATGGAATTCTTTTTATCTGATACTTCAGTGCAATGTATCTGTAATAACCCTTGGGGAGGAAGGGCTTAACACTCTGGTCAGTGAGTCCCAGGACAGCCAATAGGAATGAAGCACAGGTTTTTGAATTGTAAGAGCAGCCTGGCCTGGGCCTGTTTTGGATGCAGCAGAGCTCCTGGAAGGATCAGGAGGAGGCCAGAGGGGCCTGAGGAAGAATCCAGCAACATCCTTACCAGAGATAAGTTAAGTTTGTTACTGACCAGGCGTGGGTAGAACAGGGAATGTTTATTTAGACGCAGTCAGGGTATTTTCTTTGTTTTTGGCTTGTTTTTTGGATTTCTCTGTGCTGAGCACATGTACCCCCTCCCACTACCCTGTAACTACCCAAGTTAGTTCCCAGAGAAGCAACTCTCTGTGTTTATTATCTGTTCTTTTTGATTAAAGATTTTACCTTCTAATAAGTCCTGGTTCTGTTCCTGGAAAGACAAGAGGTTTGTGTGCACGTGCCTTAGACTGCACAGGCAGCTACTAGAGGGAACCCTGTTCCAGTTCCAGCTCATATTGCAGCTGGAGTTCAGTCACTTTCCTGAGAGAGGAATAAACAGGATTGCAAGTACCTCACAGGGAGGAATTCCCAAGTGTGCCTTCCTGGGTCTCAAGAGGTTATTTTGCATTTGGGTGGTGGCAGCGATACCACTCCAAGGCCAGGAATTGGAGGCCTTGGAGACTTTTAAGAGCAGGCTTTAAGGCCAGTGGCTTTTCTGGCCTGTTGCAGGCCCCCACCTTCTGCACTCAGAGTGCCAGAGTGGGGAAAAAGCCTTGACAGTATCCATCCTGGCCACACCTTTAGCTGAAGAAGAAATGCACTTTCATTCATGTGGGACAGTGGTTTTGAATGATGTTATCTTAATATCCACAGCCTGTGGCTCCTTGTGCCTTGAAAGCCCTGGAAGAGTTGACAATGACATTACTCTCTAGTTCCTCTATCTGACGTGTCAGTGCCCAGGTTTCCTGGGTAAATTCTTTTTCATTGTTCATCATCAGTCTCCTCAGTGTTTGCACTGGTGATGTGCCAGCTGGCTTGGGTGATTTGACTCAGTAAACTTCTTTGGCTGCCTTCCTTTTTTCTTTCCCCATTTTCTTTCATCAACTGGGTGATAACTTGGAGGACTCTCTCCTCCCACAGTTAGCCAAAACTTTGATTAAAATCAGCTCATTACATAAACTGCTTCTTAAAATTTGGGCCAGCTCGGAATGGTACATTTACAGGAGTCACTGCTCACTTTTCCACAGCTGCCTGTAACAGTTTCTCAGGCATCTATATGTTGTTGAGACCCTCCTACCAATATTCTAGTTTGCATTGCAGACTTAAGGAGAGGTCCTCCTTCTCTTCCATGTTCTCAAAGATGTGGTCAAAGACAGCCACGAAGGCAGTCATTTACCTAAATGTGAAGTTAATGTTTCTTCAGGTACAAACCATACCTAAGACTACCAGGTGAGCTTAATTTGCGTAAATGCTCCATCTAGCATTTCTCCAATAACAGGCTGGGACTCATCATAACTGCAAACAAATTCACATTTGGTTAGGTAGTGGAAATTAACTGAAAGTATGGAAAAGAAAGAGTTAACAAGGTTCTGCTCAAGGGTTTGAGATGCTATTGGTTTCCATTCACTGAGTATGCACTGCTCCTTACTGGGGTGTCAAGTAAAGAGAACTCTTCACTGAACCATCAGAGGACATCAACAGAGCTAAGTGAAATCTGGTGAGGCCCAGGGTTACCAAACCTGCATAAATATATGGGTAGCCCATAAAAAAGTATGCAAGTTTACTGCTGCCCATGAGTCCATAGTTAAAAGAAAATATCCATAAAAATTTCTCCAGTGGGTCTGATCCAGCAGACAGGGAAGGGGCAAGATCCAGGGTAGATGGGGCCATGGGGCTGATGTTGCGGGGGAAGTGGGGGGAGAGAGTCAGATACACTCTTGCACTTAAGTCACCAGTGCCCAGTAATAGCTTTAACTGTTCTCCATAGCAGGGCCTTGAGCAGAGTTGATGAGGGGGCATTTTGTACAGCCAGATTCCTGTCCCCACTCACTCCACAGAGTCCATCTCTACAGGTCAAGTCACAGTCTCCAGCAGAAGCTGCTTCTGCACCCAGAGAGCCTGACTGAGCACCAGCAGGGCGTAGGCAAAAAAGATGTGCAAGGGGCGCCTCTGTGCTCCTTCTGGGGGAGTGTACATGTGACATTGCACCTGTGGCCCCCAATCCTGCCTGTAGTGGGATCCCTGCCACTCCTCCCCAGGACCTTTCCAATAGCTCTCCACCATCCCCTGGTCTGGTATTCCTGCCTTTATACCTCTTCCTGCCCTCACCCCATTTCTCCCTTTACCCTTCCCACCTCTCTAGCCCAGCAGTCCCACCTGTCTCTTGCTGCTGACAATTATGATAGGATTATAATATCATAACATTATTGCATTGTTTATGGTATTTTTAGTAATGTCAATAAAAAATTTATTATGTCAGTAAAATACCTCAAATTCAAATCATCATGTCAATAAAAACTAGAATACAAAGTTGGCAACCCTGGTGAGGCCTTTCCTTCCTACTAAATAGAACTGAAATTACTATAACTGGACTAGGTGGTTTTGCTTATTGGGTGCTCATATTAGTGAGTAGGAGACTAAGTTTGCCACTTGCAGCTAAAGCTGCTGCATGGGAGCATTTTCTCTGTTCACACACTATAGCTGTAATGATTCAAGTGACTCTGCTCTCAGATACACCTGGGTGACCCCTTTCACCTCAGCTGAAATGTATATTTGTACCTGGCAATAATCTGGACAAATAATTCCTCTTTATAGGGAAAGGAGTTAGTTTTTATTGTCTCTTTGTCAATTAAGGCGTGTGTTGCTCTTGAAATCATCAGAAAAAGCACAGAAATTACTGGAAATCTAACAAATCTGGTTTTGGCTTGGACTCAGTAAATTAGTATGTGGCCAAAAATATAAACTAAAACATTTTATTACATTGTAAAACATGTTTTCATAATTTCATTCTAGTTTTGTATACTGCACTCATCAAGGTGGTGTGAGAACTTTCCAATGGTGCATTAAACCACATAACTACACATTGGTCACATTTGTTTTCTCATCTCCTGAGGGAAAAGCATGGGAAGTGGAGTGTCTTGTTGTAGTAGGGAGTTTGCTTGTTATAAATAAACATAGCTCTAGTTATTTATTACAGAAGGCACGGTCAAAGAAGTGCTCCTTCTACTTGGAGAGGAAAACAATATGGTTTCTGACAGTTTTCCTCCCAGGGAGTTCATTCCAGTGTCTTGAACCACTTTTAGGGTGTGTTCACACAGCAGTCTTATTTTGAAACAACAGAGGTTGTTTCAAAATAAGAAAGCCCATGTTCACACGACGCACCGTTGTTTCGAAACAACGGGTTCCATTGTTTCAAAACAACGACATTGTTTTGAAACAACTTAAACCCCATGTGGGGACGAAACAACGTTTCGAAACGATTGTTTCGAAACAATGCCGTCTGAGCATGTTGTTTTGAAACAACTGTGACTCATTTCGAGATAACTGTTGTCTGAACATGCTATTTCGATTCCTGCTTTTTTCCTTAATTCGAATTAACAAACTGTTAATTCGAATTAACTTATTTTGAAATAAGGCGTTATTTCAATACAACTTGTAGCGAAACAACTTGTAGCGAAATAACCCCCCGTGTGTGAACACAGCCTTAGAGAAAAAGTTTTATGTTTCACACTGGTGATCTTTACACAGACTGTTGAGAGTTCTACTGTGAAAGAAAAGAAAAGTCATCAACCTTAGTTTTCAATCCAGAAGTTCATACAGTATTTTAAGTGGGCCCTGTCCCTTGGCCCAGTCCATGGAATGCTCTGAAGATAAGTGCCAAGAATTTGAACGATTCAAAATTCTAAAGAAAGTCAGCCTAGAGAATGGAGAACAGGGGTGATGTGCTCACAGAAGTCTATATTGCCAAGGAGATGAGCTGCTCTATTTCATATTACTTGGAATTTCCTAAGAGCTGATCTAGCCAGCTTTCTATCCACCTTACAGTCCATTCATCTAAACCATACTTCTTTAACTTGCTGACAAGAATGCTGTGGGAAACCATGTCAAAAGCTTTGCTAAAGTCAAGGTATACCACATCGATGGCTAGATCATCAGGCTCAGTGGGTAGGGATCAATGGCTCAATGTCTATTTGGCACCCAGTAACTAGCGCAGTGCTCCAGGGGTCAGTCCTGGGGCCAGGTGTGTTCAACATCTTCATTAATGATCTGGATGATGGATAGATTGCACACTCAGTAAAATCGCAGCTGACACCAAGCTGAGGGGAATTGTGGACACACTGGAGGGCAGGGACAGGATTCAGGGAGACCTAGACAGATTGGAGTTCTGGATCAAACAAAATCTCATGAGGTTCAACGAGGACAAGTGCAAAGTCCTGTACTAAGGATGGAAAAATCCCATGTACTGCTACAGGTTGGGAACTGATTGGCTAAGTAGCAGCACTGTCAAAAACGACCTGGGGGTCATGGTTATCAAGAGTCCAGCGGAAAGCAACGAAAATGATTGGGGGTTGGGGCACATGACTTACAAGGATTGAAGGAACTAGGCTTGTTTAGTCTGCAGAAGAGAAGACTGAAGGGGGATTTGATAGCAACCTTCAATTACTTGAAGAGGTGCTCCAAAGAGGAGGGAACTAAGCTGTTCTTGATAGTAACAGAGGACAGAACAAGGAGCAATGGTTTCAAGCTGCAACTGAGGCAGTTGAGGTTGGATACTGGGAAGCTGTTTCTCACCAGGAGGGTGGCGAAGCATTGAAATGGGTTATCGAGGGAGGTGACGGAATCTCCATCTCTGAAAACATTTAAGGCCTGGTTAGATAAAACCTGGCTGGGCTGATTTAGTGGGAGTAGCCCTGCCTTCAGCAGTGGGTTGAACTAGATGACCACATAAGATCCCTTCCAACCCTATGATTCTATGAATCTCCAAAGTGTTAGTTTGACCCAAATGTATTGATTTGGCGGGGGGGGGGTCCAAAAAGATCCAGTCAAACACTTTTCCCCCTGTTTTACACAAAAGCCTTTATTTAAGGCTTTGTTTAAGCCTTCCAGTTGACTTAAGTGATTAAGGGGAAAGTCCAGATCACTCATATGCAGGGCCAACAATCCCTTGTAATTAAAACCTGTGCAGTCTTGCTGCACACAGAAAGGAATGGATTAGGAAAGTGCTGCGGAGATGTACAGACACCATCGTTAGCACTGAGCTTTGCACAGCACCAGCTGTCTTCTGATGGCTCAGAGCACTGGCTCTCACCCTTTTGTGGGTTATTACACACTTGTCAGCATATTGCATCTCTAAAGGACACACTAACTCACAACCTTCAGGCCAAATCCAGCCATCTCTCCGCCTCTCCACAACACAGTTAACCACTGTGGTGACACAATAATGTGTCCTGACAAAGTGGTTGAGAACCACTGACTCAGAGAAGAGGAAGGTGTTAGAACAGGAGCCACATGCTCTGGCACCAATTGTGACTCTTTGGCTGCCCACCTGTGACTCTGGGCTCCAGGCCCCCTCCTGCCACCAGAGGAACCTGCAGGCAGCCTGTGCCAGGTTCTAGGGTCCCCTGCTACTGGAGGACCCTGCAGGGGTCCTGGTTCCACGGTCACTTCCCCCCCACCTCCAGGGGACTCTGCTACAGGTGCCCTGGCCCAACTTCCCCCACCAGGAGGCTACATTCATCAAGGCTCTCAAAACTCTTGGCTATTGAAGGAATTTTTTAAAATGGCTGCTCTTATCTTTCCAGTTGCTAACCCCTGGGTTAGAACATTGGAGAACAGGGATTAGTCAAGGACTAGACCAGAGCCCCTTCAACAAAAATAGCTAAAGATGTAATATCAATACAAGATGGCTGAGGTAATATCTTTTAGTGGATCAATTTATTATGGCGAAAGAGACAAGCTTTCAGTTCACACAGAGCTTGCATATCCATGGCCTATGTTTGCAGATACAAATTTTATATCTATTCAGAGCTCTGTTCTTCAGATCTGGAGAAATGTAGCCAGACTATCACAGCTAAATACAAGCTAGAACAGGAAATTGTATCCTACAGTTTCCGAGATGTTAATTGCTCACTTCACCTTAAATGGCTTCATGAAAAACGTTACTCCTTATGTTTAACAATCTGTTCCTGTGCTCTAAGTACCTTTAGAAGACCTGTAGCATTCTATATAAGCTCAAATGTTTGTCTGTTTCACCACCAGAAGTTGATCCAATAAAAGATATTACTTCACCCATCCTGTCTCTCCAATATCCTGGGACCAATACACAATAGTGCGAACAATAAAAATGTAATAGGATATAGAAAATCCCTAAGTGTACTTTGACTTATGCATCCTTTTATTTGCTTGTCTACTAAATATTTTGACCTATTCCTACTTCCCTGGTACATAAATTAAACCAAATTGTACTGACTTATGCACATAGAATTTCTCTCCATTTACATCTCCTAAGAATTTGGCTCAGAGATTAAAAGGCAAGTCTTAATAAGAAACAAAAAGGTCCAAAAAAAATTGCTGGGATCTCCAATTCTTAAAGATGTGTCCAGCTGTGTGCCTGAATTAGACTAATACCCAATGTACATATGCATTTGATTCAAAAATATGATCTTACTTGCCCTTAATTATTTCATATGGAAACTAGAACCTCTTTGGAATTCCAAAGCCTTGTTCTTTGATGTCTCATAACACAAAGATTTGTTTCAAATAAATGACTTTGTTCTGTCTTGCAAAGTATCCAAAATATGGAAACTTTTATACATTATAGGAGAAGCTACTTCAATTTTTCTAAACTATTTATTAGCTGACCAGATTCATTTCTTCTGCACAAATTTTGATTTACCAGATCAAACCTATGAATTATTTGCTTTGGCTCCTTCTTTGTAAAAGGGTTACTGTAAGAATGTGAATGAGTTTATTCGGTTTTGATGCTTGAAGTTGAACCTTACTATTATTGAAAATCACCATTAATTATGGCAGATTTATTATGAAAAATCCTGATGTTCGGTTCTTTAACAAACAAACAAACAAACAAACAAACAAAAACCTGTCCTTTGACCACCAATACTTATTCAGTCACTTATTTGGGCTGTAGGGTCTGTACAAACCAAGTCCTAACAATCTTAAACATATCACTGTATAATGAAAAGGCTTAATTCTTCTCTCAGATCAGGTTTACACCAGTGTAACTCTCTTGATTTCAACAGAATTATTTAGGATTCACAGCAGTGTAACTGATTGAACAATCAAATCCCAGATCTATACAAAGGAACAGAGCCCACATTCAGTTAGCCCATGAAAGCCACATTGTTTTCAGTACAGTTTATGCAAGAAACGGAAATTGAATATGACCCAACAAATCAAACAAAGAAACTTAGTATAATTTCCATGACTACTATCAAATATTGAGCTACAAATATTTTTATATTATAAACAAATAAAAAAACAGCAGAAATAGGGTTCATGTTTTAAATGATTAGATAAGCATTTTGCTCATTTTGAAGTTTAATAAACGTATCTGAAAATTGAGCATATAAATAGGTGTAGAATTTCATTTATTAACCAAGATATTTCTCTAATGTTTTTTCTAAACACCCTCCATTTGACAACCGCACTAAACTCACTGGATTCCAGTATTGCTTAATCTGTTAAAAATATCACCCACATCCTCATCAATGGATGCTCCCTAGAAGACAGAGAAGTCTCTAGCAGTGGATAAATGCCATGCCAGTAGGAACATAAAACATTCGGACTGAATGGCCATATTTGCTATCTTCTCAGTCATCTTTGTGATCGTCCATCCTCTACCATGTGTAACTTCTTCCATGAATAGCCCAGATCCAAATAACATCTTCCTCTACTCTCACTATCTCCTTTCATAATATCATCACCTCCAAAATTGACTGATAGAAGGAGATTACGAATCCCTTACTGTGATCAGGAAGCTCAAGTAGTTCTTCTAGAGTCAACTGTCTACCAATGGGAATGAAGGATTTACAGTCTGGTCTTTAACAAGCAATGACTTAGTTAACGGACTCTGCTCCCCCCTCCTCCCCAAATCAGTTCTGCCTTAACAATGGGAATTATTTGGATCTACACACTGTAGGCCTGATCCTCTTCTTGTGGGGCACAGACAGGTAATGCAGGGGGACAGACAGATAATGCAGGGGGACAGACAGATAATGCATTACATTTACCTTTAAAGTATATGATAGTTAATGTTGTATATCTGTCCTTCAGTGTCATACGTAAAATAATTCTGTAACCCTGTGTAATAGACATTATAACCAATGTCCAACAAAACTCCATATTGTCAATTTGGAACTGCTGCTTAAACACTGAACTCCATTTTGGATACTTGATGAAACCTGGTTTAGGCATATGCTGTGTATGTTCTTTTAAATGTGTGAACAAGGTGTGTGAATGAAGGGCGTGTGTGTGTGTGTGTGTGTGTGTGTGTGTGTGTGTGTGTGTGTGTGTGTG
>ML681992.1:16714345-16729798 GCA_007922195.1 Podocnemis expansa
GTGTGTGTGTGTGTGTGTGTGTGTGTGTGTGTGTGTGTGTGTGTGTGAGAGAGAGAGAGAGAGAGAGAAAGAGAGAGAGAGAGAGAGAGAGAGAAGAGGCCAGTCTCAACTGCCAGCCTGTCCTGATGAACCTTAAGTACCACCTAAGTGGCTGAACAATGCGGACATCTCATTAAAGCAAACCGAAGGAGCCACCCCAGAAAGAAAAGAACAAAATACAATCAAGTCTGCAAGTGACTGGTGACCAATGATCTCACAGGAACCCTGAGGCTGCATGACACAGCAAATCCCATAGACTTACATGAAGGCCTGCAAGTATAAAAGATGGTTGAGAACATGAAAACTTTGGGGTCTCATTCTGCAACTGTCATCTTGGAGCATCGGATCGCAACCAACAGAGGCCTGGCTCGCTCCTTGTGCCCAGCCTAGCTGGCCACTAGGCTGGCTCAAGCAACACACAAATGGACTGGTAATTATATCATACCAGGTTGCAGAACTTCTTGTGTGTGTGTGTGTGTGTGTGTGTGTGTGACTGCCTTTTGCTATTCCTACTTATTTACAATAGATGTGGCATATTGCCTTGTCCCCCTGAATAAGATCCTGCTAGTCTTTTCTTTTTATTAGGGGGTACTCTCCTGGGTGCCCTGTTTGGTATAACATTCTGAGTTACACCAGTTTTATACTACTAGTGCCAAAAAATACTATCACTGAATATTTTTAAATGTATTAAATTCTACACAACATGATTTGCATTACCAAGCATTAACAATTTACATTCATTGAATTTCAGACTATATTAAGAAGGAGCAACTGATTACAAATTCTTGGAAAACACAATCCACAGGTGTTACCTGAAAAAATGTTAGCCCCTGTAAGTAATGTGTTTTAAATGGAATGACGATGAAGATATGGAACAGCAAGAGTCATACTCTTAATACCAAATGTTTTAATTAATCACAACATGAGAGTGCATTTTTACGTTTACATAATTATTTTCCCTAGAAAATAAGTAATGAGTTATGTACTAAACATACACAATATCAGCTTTATGGTTTACCGGAAGTCAATTCCTTTTTAAATCTTACACAAGGAAATTAAATGGCTTCGAGTTTCTACTTTCATATCTCTCAATCCATTGTCTTCTTTGGCACTTGGCCCCATAAAGTAAATCTACACTGCAGTTAAAAAATCTGCGACTGGCCTGTGCCAGTTTACTTGGGCTCCTGTTAAGGGATTGTTTAATTACACTGTTGATTTTTTGGCTCAGGCTTGAACACTGGGATTCTCTCTCCTTGCAGGGTCCTGGAACCTGAGCTCTAGCCCAAGCTCAAGTATCTACATGCAATTAAACAACTCTGCAGTCTGAGCCCTGCAAGCTGAAGTCAGCTGGCATGCACTGGCTTTGGGTTTTTCTCTGCAGTATAGACATACACTTATTTCTGTTTGGGGCACCTAAACTCTTGTAAGTATCAGCAGAATTTAAGGGCATTCAGCACCTTTAAAAAGGAACTCACAAGTTCTTTGGCTCCTCAGGTCACCTTTCAGTTTCTTCAGCAACCAAAGGAATATTTTAATTAACTTCTGGGTGTATATTTTATAATACTATGTTGCCATAATGACCTAGAAAAGGGCAATGAAAGTAATAAAAAAGCTCAATTTTGTCCCTTTGCAAGTATTGAATTAATTTCACAGAAAACTCAATCTACACTAGTGTTATCAAGCAATGTAGTTTCTACCACTTTCATGAGAAATTCCACAACAGAATAGGAATTACTTTCTGAAACTGTTCAGTGCTTTTATATACTTTATATCCTCTTCTCAGTTCCATTTGTTATTTAGGCTTGCACCTATCTAACAGATTCCATTTACTATTAACATATTTGTTGCTGATCATATGCTTTCTCTCCTGCTTTCAGTAGTCCATCTGGAGGAGGACTGAAGCCACCTCCACACATTGAGTTTCATGTATGATTCCCCAACTTATGTATGTGTACTCATGCTAGCTCTCTTCGAGGTAGCTTGAGTATAAATAGCAGAGTTGCTGCAGTAGCACAAGTCAGTGGTTCTCAACCTTTTACAGGCCGCAACACTTGGTGGTGTATCATGACCATACAGTATACACCACCCCACCCCTCCCAGGCCAAATCCAGTCATCTCCCCAGCCAGGGGCAGCGCTAGACAGTAAGCAGCCCCTGCGTTGCAGGGGGGCTCTGGCATTTGAGGGGCGCCAAAAGGGGACAGTGCCGTGCTGCTGCCCTGATGACATCACTAATCTCTGCCAGCGTCGCTCTGCTGTGGGGGGGTCACCACAGTCCCCAGTGCCAGCCCCATCCCCAGCCCTCCACGGCATACTTACTGCTGTGTGGCAACACAGCAATGTGTCCTGGCACAACGGCTGAGAACCACTGGCACAGGTAGTGGCAGCAGAAGCACAGCTGAGTCATGCCAAGTACAAAGGCACCTGAAACCAGTGGGTATCTGCTCAACATCTCAGTCATACCTGTCCTGCTGCTGCCAAGGCTTCACTGCTGTTTATACTGATATGAATCATTAAAACTGTTTTGATTTGCTGTTACAGTGTGACCTGTTCCCATGACTTACAGTTCCCTGCATTTATTTCCTTCCATTCTGTAAGTTCCCCCCATCTTCAAAGCGCCTGACAAAATGGGATTTTCTCCCACGAAAGCTCACGCAATAAATAAATTCCTTAGTCATTAACTGCCACAGGACTCCTTGTTTGTTTTACTGAATGAGACTAACACAGCTGCCGCTTTGGAACTTAGCTATTTCAATGATGGCTAGGACGACCATGAGTACATGAGAAAGGGAATTAGATACAGTGCTTGTAATGTTCCAAAGGGGCAGCTGTGTTAGTCTAGTCCAGCAAAAGAGAAACAACTGAACAAAAACTGATATGCAGATTCAATTGTGTGAAAGCAGGATTAAATTGTGAAATCATGACTATGGATTCTCTTCCCATTCTAACAGGTTATTTGACTTCACCTTCCTCTATGTGCTGTTTCCCACTGATCTGAACCTTTACAGCTACTTTGCTTTGCTGTTACAGTATGACTTGATCCCATGTCTTACACTCCCTTGCACTTATTTTCCTCCCATTCTGTAAGTTCCTCCATCTTCCAAGTGTCTAATGAAGCGAGATTTTCTCCCATGAAAGTTAATGCAATAATAAATTTGTTAGTCTTTAAGTGCCACAGGACTCCTTGCTTCTATAGCTTGTAATGTGAATGTAACCTAAGACTTAATTCTAAACTAGGGCAAAAGCTTTTATTCCAGTGGTCCTGAAACTTTTTACCCCCCACTCCCTTTTTTCGCATCTGCACACCCCCGCCAGCTGGCTCAGGGGCTGGATCTGAGATGAGGGCAGTGACAGAGGGCCAAGACTGGGGATATTTACTGCCCATAGCTGTAAGTATTTTAGATTCTTCCTCATTTAGTATCATCTGTGAAGTTATGATAATTAATACAAATGTTAAATAAGCAATATTGGTTCCTTTGAATTTCCTGTGCATAGCTCTAGAACTTAATACACAGCTTTTTCTCAACACCTATTCTTAATGGTGATTTAAGTAGTTCTCTGGTCATTTAACAATGCTCATAGCCAATCTGAACTGATTTACCAAATGATTTCCATTTAAAGTATAAATGTATTGCACTATACTCAGTGCAGTCCTTTCATCCTTCTCATTTTGTAGCTCAGTCAAAGTGAGCAATGACATTTTAGTAACACAGCATATATCTCTGTTGTTGACTTTGTCATCATATTTCCTAAAAAAATATTTTTCCTTCATGTTTGTTCTATTATTTCACTAGGGAGTTCAACTGATTTACTAGGTGAGAATTACCTAAAGCATTGTCGTTTTTTTTTTTCTCCCCCAACCCCATTGTAAAGTTTGGTATCACCTCTATTTTCCTCTGCACAAGCACCACTCTTCCCTTACCCTTCTTCTATCTCCTACCTCTTCTCCTCCTTACTACTGATGCTATTCATAGGGGCTCTCTTTTTTAAAATTCATACTTAAAATTCCATAAACACAGCAAGATATCACAACTGTGTCAAAGAAAAATTCTCAGAAGAATAAAACTATAGGAAAAGCTTATAAATATGCAGTTATACAAGGAAAAAAAAAGAGTAATAAAAGTGCATTTTCAAAGTTCTTATAGATTCATACTATATGACCATTATAGAATTGAAATAACAGTTAATCTACTGCCTTTAGGCTATTTGACTTTATTTCATGATAATATCTCAAGAGAAGCCTGTTTTCCTATTTTCTATGCTTGGTGATGACCAGTGTGGGGAATCAGAAGTATGTTTTGTTACTAACTGGAAAATGAATTTAAGTACCACCAGTCACTGGTTTGAGGGTTTGGCCCCTGGTTTTGCAGCTTTCCCAGATTTTTGCACATTCAGTAGGTTATTCCAGGAGGCCCAGGTCACATGTAGCACTTAAGTTATTTACTCTGCTGCCTAGTAGAATTCACAGTCCCAAATTAGGCCATGTGTTCTTCACTTGTGTTGTTCTCCATTCTAATTTGTTCACATCTTTCATTAAACATGGCATCCCAAACTGAGCAAAGTACTCCACCAGTGCTGTGTAGCGTGAGACAATTGCCTCCCATTGCTTATCTATGTCACTACAGTTAACAGACTCCAAAATGATATCAGCCTTTTTTAAAGCTGCTTCACATTGACTGATTCAGTTACAGATCCACTGTAAACTGCAGATCTTTTCAGCAATACCACCAGGAGCAACACAGACCCAGGAAAAAACCTGGGACCCAGGCCCTGCTGTCCCCCAGTCCCAATTTGGGGCACGGGCCCAGATCAGGTTCCTTCCGTGGATGGTCCAGCACATTTTCACCCATTCCCACCCTATGCTTTTAACAAGGAGAGGTACCTCATGGCTCCCATACAGAAGCAACACCAGCTTATCCAAAACTTACCAGAGCTCTCCTCTCCCATGCCTGGAGAACTGCAGCTGAAGTTCTGGGACTGGCTATATGTTTCCAGGGAGATAAACAGATCCTGACACCCAATATCCACTGCACTGCTTCCCAGCTCTGGGGCATCCTCCAGATTGACTTTCTTGTTGATCATCTCCTCATCTGGGATTGTTTCAGGATCCATTCTAGTGTGTACACTGAGATTGTTTTGTTACCAAAAGTCATCTTTTGGCGAAAAACTTTCTAGTGCAGACAAGGCCTTAGATAAACCATGAATAGTTCAGAAGTGTTAGCCATTTAATGAACTGCATATGTGAGACACTGATCATGCACATTTAACCATTTCATCGATGTGTTTCATTTGCAAAAAGTGAGGATGAATACAGGTAAAGCTGAACAAGTGAAACTTAATTAGACCCTGTTCACTTCTCTGTCCATGTGATTGAGCTGCCTCCAGCCTGATTCCCCCATCCCTATTTTTCTGCTATTCTGTCACTACCATCCCACCAGGTTACAGGCAGGGCCACCCGGGGTGGGGCCACAGGAGCAACTTGCCCCAGGCCCCCACTAAGGAGGCAGCCCCCTTCCCTGGCCCATGCCTCAGCTTCTGACTCTATGGCTATGTCTACACATGCATCGTTATTTTGAAATAAGATTTCAAAATGAGTTATTTCATAATAAAATCCTTATTTTGAAATAAGTTAATTCAAATTAACAAAATGTTAATTCGAATTAAGGGAAAGTCTGCAATCCAAAAGTCTGTTATTTTGGAAGGGATATTTTGAAATAAAGCCATTTGGACCTGTTGTTTCGAAACAGTTGTTTCAAAACAACAGGTCTACACAGTGTTGTTTCGAAAGAACAGGTCTAAACGGCTTTATTTCAAAATATCCCTTCCAAAATAACAGCCGTTTCGGGGGGGGCAGGTTTTACTTTTTCGAAATGACGATTCTTATTTCGAAAGGACGGGATCCGTCCTTTCGAAATAAGAAAACGTCATGTAGACCTAATTTCTTTTATTTTGAAATTACAAGTGTTATTTTGAAATAAAAGTGTCATGTAGACATAGCCTATGACTATGTCCACACAAGGCTTTTAAATTAAAACAAGGATCGTTGTTTCGCTATATCAAAAGTCATGTCCAGATGATGTTTCCTTATTTCAAAATAAGGAACTCCCTTATTTCAAAATAAGGAAAATCATTTTGATATAATAAAACCTAGCTTGGTATCAAAATGATGGTTATTTCAAAACTGTGGTTTCAAAATAACCCTATCTGGCTCTGTTACATCGATATGCCCCACAAATTGATATAACAGTTGACCTTCCTCCCAGGGTGCATGGCACCCTGGGAGGAACCCCCCCCCCCCACACCCCCGGCCCGGGGGGGAACCCCCCCCCGGGGCCGGGGGGGAGGGGGGGGTGCAAGGGAGCTAAGGGAGGCTGGGGGCTGGGATCCGGCTCCCCCAGTTTACTGGGGGTGTGGGCAGCTAGCGGGGGGCTGCGGGTGCCGGAGCCAGCTTGCCCCATAGCCCGGGCTCTGTGGCTGCTGGTGGGGTGGCAGGTGCTGGAGCCTGCCACCCTGCCAGCAGCCACTGATCCCGGGCTGCGGGTCGAGCAGGCTAAGGCACCCACCGCTCCACCAGCAGCTGCGGAGCCCGGGCTGTGGAGCGATCAGACTCAGCACCCACAGCCCCACCAGCAGCCGGCACCCCTGGCAAGCTTGGGGAGCCTATTTTGGGACTCCCCTGGGCTGGCAGTGGGCAAGCCCCGCAAGCTGGCTCTGGGACCCACCCCCCAGGCAGCAGCGGAGGTGCCCCACTGTCCCTCCCCCACTGCCCCACCAGCAGCAGGGGAGGCAGGGCAGTGGGATCCCTGCCCTGCGGGCTGTTTTCCCCTGCCTGGCTCTCCACGTGAAAGCCAGGAAGGAGATCGGGTGGCAACATGGCCCTGCCAGGGTGCCATGTTGCCACACCTCCCATGGTGCCCCTCTCCTGAATTGAAATAGCAAGTTCTGTGTCTGGACTTGCTATTTCAATTTGGTGGTTTTCCTTAATTCCATTCAAGTTAAATCAAATTAAGGATTTTATTTCAAATTAGCTTGTTTTGAAATATCTTATTTCGAAACAAGCATTTACGTGTGAACACAGCCTATATGTGTCAGGGAATATTGTGGCTGGGTAACCCAAGAGGGTCTTGGTAATTGGGAAGGTGATCAGAGTGAACTGAGAAAGGAAGATACCTCAGGGTGGGCAGAGGTGGCATGAGTTGTACGTATGGAACAGTGAGGGCAGTTTCTCACATCACATCTGCACAAGGCCCCCTAAGTCCCCTGGGGGCCCTGGTTACAAGGCACCTCTGGCTCCAAGTTCCACAAATCTTAATACGCTTTGCTACTAATTCAAAATCTGCTGAAGTTAATAGAAAGACTCTCTGATTTCTTTGGACTTAGGCTCCATCTCCCCAGTGACTTATTTTATGCCCCACTCATGAGGATCTTCCAACTGCTTTCAGTTTTTGAAATCCAACCCCTCCCACCAAGTGAGCCTGAGAAATGTTCCCAACCAGCAGAACAGGCAAAATTTAGTCCTGCAGTAACAATTTTGTGTCAATAAAAATCATCTCTTTTTTTTTTCTTCTATTTCTTTTGACCCTACAGGCATAGACATGTCAACTTTTATACTGGTAAATGAAACCTTCCAAGGTTACCAGTGAAACCAGCCTCCTACTTCTATCTCAGAAAGGACCTACGTGATGGGACTTAATTTTATTGTTTTCAATATATAGAAAGGCAATTATAGGGATTTTATGGAAGGGTACCATCATAGCTCAATGCAAGGCAAAATATTTTATTTTTAATATCTGGATAAATCTCTGGTTATAATTATCCAAAGATCTTGAGTTTATATCAGTGGGCTGGAATTTCACCAAATAAGATTTTTTTACAAGATTTCTGACACTTTTGCTTCTGACCACAGCTAGGGAAAAAAACTCCAAATAGCCTCCTTGATGGTGCTTTGACTTTGACACTTCCTATCTGGGTCAACCAAAAAAAAAAGAAAAGGAGTGGAAAGAAAATTATTTAAGCATATCAAAGCCTTATAGGCTCAATTCAAATCACAGCTAGAAAGGGACAAGTTTAGGAAAGGATCATATTTTTTTATTCAGCAGCACCCTTTTTTTGTTTTGGGTTTTTTTTAGCATTTTGGCCTTCAGTAGGTCACTGAAATATGTTTCATCTTATGGACCAAAAATTTTCAACTGATATTGCTTCTGTTTTCAAGAAATTTTCAATCTTCAACTTTATTTTTTATTTTATTTTATTTTTTATACACAAAGGTTTACCTTATTAAAGGTTATGTCTATTTTTGGAGTCACCATTTATATAAATTATGATAGTCCACTCAGAGAACAAGATACATTTTGTACCGCACAATTCTGTGGTCTAGATAGAAGTTTGAAACTATTCCAATTTCTTTTTCCTTGGCAGCTCCTCAATGAGTTTGACAATTTACCATTGACTAGGATGTGGTCAAACAAAGCTCAAGCAAGCAGTGTATTAACAGTGTCCTTGCTCCATTTAGCACTACAGAAAGATCTGCAGTTTCTTACAACTCAGCAAAACATGCAGAAAGCCTGGAACTTCTCAAGCGCGGTTGTGGGGCTGAAACAGATGTTGAATAGGTTAACAAGTCTGGATGGTGATGTAGTGATATGCTTGTAGAAGGCTGTGAATTTAGAGACTCCCTAGCATGAGCCATTGTTGTGTAAATTGGGAGATGTGCCCCAGAGAAGATTTAACATGGCTGCTCCCAGGTACACACCTGGATACCTGTCTGTATGATTAAAGTTCTGTTCCTTACTCATTCTGTAGTATCATCTTTAATGAACCCTCAAGATCATTACAGGTGACAGAGGCAGGCACACACTGAAGTGAGTATAAAAACTGTATTAGTATTCTCCCTAAACATTGATGTTTTCTGCTTTGAGAAATGAAGAAGCAACTGCTATTCCCCCACTCCTACTGACAGCCCATAGGCTGAGAAAGAAAGGAATAATTAAATTAATGCAAAGTGTGAAAAAAACCCACCTGCAGTAATATTTGTTATTCATGTTATGCAAAAGACAGAACCATGAGGCAAAGCGGTACAAGAATACCTTTAATATGAAGTTCCTTTCTACTGTCTAACTTGGATGCTACCTATACAGCTCCTAGAAAAATGTGACTGGGGATCATACAAAAGAAGAGAATGGCAGCTACAAGGGATTATGCTCCACATCTCTCAAAGCTCCTTTTAGCTACAATAGTTCATTGGAAGGAGTGGCTGCCAGAAAGAGTGCAATGCAAGGGCAGCTGCTTTACTCATTCTCTGTAACTGGGCAGCAACTCATTTCTTAACGTTATTGCTGCTCTTTGCTCAATTAAACTTCCCCCAACACACAGAGAAACAGATACTCCCAGCAGCTTTTGCCAACCGTTAAGGAAGTGGAAGGTTGCAGTGAAAAAGCTCAATGGAGGGACAGCAATGAGTCAGCCACACCATGAAGACTGGATGATGAGCTGGCTGCAGAATTTGTGGATGGAAAGAGATTATGCATTTGGTGGCTGAAAAGTCCAGTGACAAAAGCCTAATATACAATAAAGATTATAAGAGCTGCATTAATACCAAACTTTTAAGGGCTGCACAGCAGAGAGGAAAGAGCTTTCCATTGTCACATATACCACACATGGGCGGCCCAGAGTTACCATTTCTGCACCTAGTGAACAAATATCTCACAAAGGTGTAGAAAGAAGGTGGAGCCTTAAACTCCTTTCACCTACACAGACCAAGAGAGTAGCCATCTCAATGGAGCTGGTGAAGGCACTCACTGTACTCCTTATAGGACCACTGTTGATTGCCGCTCTGTTGAGTAATTCTGGAAAACAGTTTCAGTGTCAGCAGGCCTCCCAGAGCATCTATGGGCATGGTGTGGCTCTGCTGTGGCCCTAAGCAAACAACAACTGCTAATTAACGACTTCCAGAAAAATCACTTACTATCCATCAAGTCTACTAGACGAGTACGTGCCAAATTCTGCACTGAGTTATACACCACACAACTCCATGGAGTCTCTGAGCTTGTACAGGGATTAAGGATGGGCTGTGTTTGATTTCAAAGCTACTGAGAGTCTAAACAAACCACACCACAGTGTCTGTGAGCATAAGTATTTCTGGCAGCACATTGTGGAGTCTTTTCAGAACTGGCAGGAAAGACTTCACCCACTAGGTCATGGAAGAGTGCCCACCTACAAAACAGGGACCAGTCAGTAGATTGGCCACAGCAGAGATCCACAACTGAGTCTTTCTCCCAAATCCTTCATTGTAGTTGGCACAGTTGTGTGCCAGAGCTGAGTGCCCTAGTTCACATGCTGCAAGAGCTCCCTAAATCCTGTCTCCACATTGTGAACAGAATTAAGGTACTTCCTCTATGGAGAAAGGGCTCTCTGTTCCTGGGGGAGTATCAGAGTTAGCCCACAAGGCCAAACAGTCTGAAATGCAACCTGGCAAATATACATTATACCAAAAACAGAGTAAAATACAGTTAAACACATATAGATTTTAAAAAATCCTCATCACCCCCTCCCTCCGAACCTCTGCTTGAACCAGATACCAAAAGCAATGAAAAGGCAGTGGGACACTCACTTAACCACTCCAAACAAGGGTGATAGGATTAAGGCAACTCTCCTAGCCTCACCTACATCTAAGATGTGAGGTGGCATCTCCATTAGCACATCAAATGGAAAAGAGAACTTCATTTTCATCATAGATGGAATGAGAATTAGCAGGAAGAATGAAGCTCTAAGACAGGAACAGTGCTGAACTCAGGGATCAGCAAAGCAAGGAAGCACTGCATAATGGAGAATCTCTGCTCTTGATGTTAATGAAAACATACCTGCCCACATCCAGCTCAGCAATTATTAGACCAGTTCTAGTCAACAGATCCTTTTTTGACATCCAAAATACTGCATCTGCCTGATTGCATTGTGAGTTCCCTTGAAGGAACACTGCTTATAGCCAAGAATGATCAGTTCCTGTTGTCCAGGCTGAACAGAACAACTCTGCTACACTCTGTTAAGTTAGTGGTTTTCAAACCATGGATTGGGATGCAGTGCTGGGTCTCACACCTTCAGGTACTGGGTCACGCAGCCCTGTTGCCACTGCCAAAAATCTAGAATGCATTGCTCAAAGATGTAATTGTTGGGCTCTGGGAATAAACAATTTTTTTCAGTTGGGTCCCAAGGAAAAAAGTTTGAAAATCATTGCCGTAAGTCATTATTTTTTAGTGTTATCCTTTTCCCTACAAAAACCCCTACCCAAGTTCAAAACTCTGTTCTGATGTCTGGATCCAAAAGCTGCCTCACTTCCACTGGGACTTCATATTTTCCTGACTGATCATGTTGGGGATTCTGCCTGCCTCAAACCGTTTGGACACTAAGCTGAACAGCCTGTCTCCTGGGAACCTTTGACTGAGTGGTGAGACCCCCAGCTCTCTCTTTCAGCCCATGTATAATTTCCATGTATAATTTTCTAAACTTGACCTTTGTAATTAAACTTGTGCTAGATTTCCCCGATATTCCAGTTGGAATTGTATAATATTATAACTGTTTGGTTGGTTTTTTTTCCTCTCCTCATATGGTTATTACTATTAGTATTATAAGTTTTATATACCTGGCAATAAAATAACTTTTGTAATCATGCTAGTTGCCAGACTCTCTCCAAAATCTCATTTACTCTTCAGTGATTTTTGGCTTCCACATCTAGCTCTGCAGCAACATTTCTTTTACCTAAGCCAAAAATCCTGCAGAGTTTGCTCATCCAGGGGGTTACTACTAAACCAATTGTGGAGTGACAATGGGGATAGCGAAATGCTGAACCTGTGGCACGTAAGGGTGACAGCTGGAAAGTGCTGCTCTGCCCAGCCTGTGGAATACAGGGGTATATGAATATGGCAGCTGAAAAGTTCTGTATAACTCAGTCAGCTGAGTTCAGGGAAATACAAGGGGTCAGCTGACAGTGCTGATACTTTGGTCTGTACTTTGTTAAACTGTGAGGCTGTGTCCACACAGAGACAGTTAAATTGATTTAACGTACATCAATTTAATAAAATCAACATAAAAATCATTAAATTGATTTAAGCTAAATCAATTTAACAGGTCCACACTAGAAAGTCAAATTGAACTAGCACATCCGGGGACAGGACTTGCTAGTTCAATTTAAGTGAGGGACACTATGGGTGGTGTGGCAAGATGGGCCCCGAGAAGGGCCAGGCTCCCACCCGATATATGAATAGAGAAAAGCACAATGGAAAGGAAAAGGGCAAAACTGTTAAATCAAAACAACCATTAAATTGAAATAATATGTCCACATGGTATTATTTTGATACAAGTTTCGATCTAAGCCTCAGTGCGATTTAAAATGAGGTTTTATTGAATCACTCTAACTTTCCTTGTTTCAAAATGACAGAGCTCATCATTTCAATTCAAGAAAATGTCGTGCGAACCTTCACTTTTTAAAATAACTAGCATTATTTCAATTTAAGAACTGCATGTGGACATACCCTGAATGTGTGTGTAAACGTGGGCATTTATTTGAGTCTGGGGCTGGAGGTTGCTAGGAAACTTGGGTTCTGGGAGGGGACTTGAAGAAGGGAGAAGTAAGCTCTATATGAAAACACAAGTGACACAACCAGTGCATTAACAGAATTACAAACACCAAAAGGAAAGTAACTTTAGAAAATGAGCATACCCCAAGGTGACAGGCAAATCTGGTAACCGTAAAGGAGTCCGTAGTACTTTCATATTCACTTTCTCTACAACGGTCACTGTACAGATCTCTATCCTATCCTTACTGTCTTTTTTCCAGCCTTTTTCTTTCTGAAAACAGATTGCCCTACATACCCCTATTCATTTTTGTTACCTTTCTCTGTACATTTTCCAGTTCTAATCAGGGGCGTCACTGGCACTGGGCTTAAAGGGCTTGAGCCCCGAGTCCTGGTGCCAGAGCCCCAGGTCTGCCGCTGGGTCAGCCATGGCGGCAGCTGCAGTGGCAGTACACAAGCCCTGAGTCTCAGCGCCCAAACCCCGGGTCGTTTCCTGGGCCAGCAGCACTCCTGATTCTAATGCATCTTTTCTGAATTGGGGTGACCAGAACTGTGCATGATATTCAAGGGGTGAATTTATAGAGGTATTATGATATTTTCCATTTTATATAATCCTCTCCTAATGGTCACTAACATTATTAGCTTCTTTGACTGCCACTGGAGATTGAGTGGATATTTTTGGAGAACTATCCATACTGACTCTTTGAGTGGAACCAGCTAATTTATACCCCACCATTTTGTATGTATAGTTGAAATGATGTTTTTTAATGTCCATTACTTTGCATTTATCATCACTGGATTTGAACTACAGTTGTGTTGCCCTACCACCCAGTTATGTGAATCCCTTTGTAAAAATTCAGTCTGCTTTGAATTTAACTGTCCTGTGTAATTTTGTATCATCTGCACATTTTGCCACCTCACTTTTTACCCCTTTTGTCAGATCATTTATGAGTATGTCCAACAACACTGGTCCCAGTACAGACTGCTGGAGAAGACCATGATTTACCTCTCCCCGTCTGAAAACAGATCATTCAACAGAAAGCTCTGAACTTGACAAGCGTCATAAGCATGGTGATAGGTATGTTCGGGCAATATTTAAAGGAGTAATGTATGTGTAGTGGAACACAAGTTAAGCACCAGAGGTTAGTACATCTCAGTGAAGGTCCATTGTATTAGACAAGAGTTGTCATTCCTGACATGTTTAGTCAGTGAAGTAATTTGAGGCTCAGTTATCTAGCCTTGCACCATTCTAAGATTTTTCAATGCAAAACCATCAGCCACAACTACAAATAAACAATCAAAACTACTTGGAAATAAAAAGTAGAGTTACAACAGACAGAGAACTGCTCAAATAATGACAAAAGTCCCTTTCATATAAAACAGAGTGGGGAAAGCCACACTGGATGCTTTCATTAAGGAGAAGTCATGGGAGGCTGGGATGCTATCATGAAAATCTGAACGCTAGTTCCTGTGGAGCCAGCCAGCTCTGCAACTGTCTCAGTTTTAAGAGGTGGGAACCTACTTTGTTAGTTATATTTCCTATTAATATCTAAGTATAGAATCAGGTTAGTGTTTCATTTTGTTCTGAGCTGTAACTGTTTCCATCACTCTCTTCTTTCTAGTCCTTATCTTTCTTCGTAAAATACAGGAAGTTCTTAAAGCATTAATAAGAATTTTTTTGTTCTTTTAAAAAAGGAACTTCTTCGTAAATTCTGTGTTATCAATACTCACAAGCTCTATGTTCTGAATGGTAGTTTAGGTGAAAAAAAACAAGGAGTTGTGTGGCACTTATAGACTAACAGATTTATTTTTCGCATGAGCTTTCATGGGAGACAATCCCACTTCATCTTCGAAGCATCTGACGAAGTGGGATTGTCTCCCATGAAAGCTCATGTGAAAAATAAATCTGTTAGTCTTTAAGTGCCACATGACTCCTTTTTTTTTTTTTTTTTTACTAGACTAGACTAACTTCTATTCTTTTGGAAATAGTTTAGGTAAAACTGGTGTTCCATCCTCCTTTTGGAGGCAGACGTGGGATTTAGGAGAGTAGCTATGTCAAGGGCTGCATATAACAGAGGGACTACTCAAAGAGACTCTGATTAGGATGCACCTATTGTTAACCTGCACGGCAAAGATGGAGTTGGCATAACCCAAAGGAGAGTGCTTGAATGGTTGCTAAAAGACTGGTGGCATTAGGAAGCTGACAGACAGTTAAGGTGACAAACAGAGCTCCCTCATGCTGGAGGCAGATGTAACAGAACCACCACAGATGTGCATGAAGATTTTGTTCAGAACTTCAAAAAAGGGTGTATGTGCCAATAGAAATCTCATGAGGTTCAACAAGGACAAGTGCAAAGTCCTTTGGGACAGAAAAACTCCATGCACTGCTACAGGCAGGGGAGCAATCAGCTAAGTAACAGCAGTGTAAAAAGACCTGGGGGTTATGGTTGACAGGAAGCTGGATATGAGCCAACAGTGTGCTCTTGCTGCCAAAAAGGCCAATGACATACTGGGCTGCATCAGTAGGAGTGTTGCCAGCAGATCTAGGGATGTGATCGTTCCCCTCTGTTCGGCACTGGTGAGGCCGCATCTGGAATAATGTCCAGACTTGGGCTCCACACTACAAAAAGGACATGGACAAATTAGAAGCTGATATATCCTGAACTAGTGTCCTAGGCTGTGTTCACACAGCCTCCTTATTTCGAAACAACAGAGGTTGTTTCGAAATAAGGTTTCAGCTGTTCACACGACGCACAGTTGTTTCGAAACAAGGGGAAGCCCTTGTTTCAAAACAACTGTGTTGTTTCGAAACAAGTTAAACCCCATTTGGGGTCGAAACAAACTTGTTTC
>ML681992.1:16734798-16861168 GCA_007922195.1 Podocnemis expansa
TTCTGGGGCTGAGGGACAGCCCTCAGCACCCTGGCCAAGGACCTGAGGGTTCCCTGGCCAGGGTGCTGAGGATCCAATGTTGTTTCAGAACACTTTGTTCCGAAACAACATGTTCACACGCCTTGTTTCGAAACAAGGGTTTCGAAACAAGTTTGTTTCGACCCCAAATGGGGTTTAACTTGTTTCGAAACAACACAGTTGTTTTGAAACAAGGGCTTCCCCTTGTTTCGAAACAACTGTGCGTCGTGTGAACATGTTTTTTTTTGTTTCAAAACAACGAGGTTGTTTCGAAACAAAAGTGCCGTGTGAACATAGCCTTTGATTCAGTGCAGTGGATGTGCTGGGTGTAGGGCAGTCAAATTTTAAGTAACTTGCATATCACCATTCCACTGCCACCAAAAACAGTGGGCAGCGTAGACCTGTTCAAGAACAATTAATTTATATTTTCTGATATATTATATGGACAATTTGTGTTAATGGTTAGCCAGCTTTCACTTTTTGAATCATAATATTCTCATTGAATAATTGTCTGCCTTCTTGATAAAATGTCATACAACTGTGAAAACTCAACAGAAATAAAGCATTTAAAAACACCTATATTTAAAAAAATTCTGCCAAATCTCACTATAACTGTGATGCGTGTACATCTATTGACAAATGGATTAATTCGTTATGTTCCTTTCATCTTTCTTCCGGGAGTACAACCCAAAGAAACTGATCAAATTGTATTGGAAACTGCTTACAATGCTATGACATGCCAAGAAAAACAAGCAAATATCACACTTGTCACACACAAGGGTGGTTTTCACACCCTTACAATTCTTACAAAACAGAGTCATTCTCACCACAGGGATATGATAAATGTTGAGTCAGCAAAAATTCCCAACCCCTTTCTGACATAGCTACATCTTGTCTTTCTGTTCTGCATTAATAATCTCTCAGAAGATCAGAAATGAGGCGGGAAACCCCAGACAAATGAAATAATGAGGTTTAACTGGAGGAGGTTCATATTGCGGCTACGAGAAGGGCAAAACCTATGTGTTACAATAGATGTTTTCAAGACCAGCTTAAATTTTCCTTAAGAAAGGGAATAAATGAACTTCTTGATTCATAATGTGAGACTATGCCCCTTTTGCTGTTGTGTTAGATTACCTCCAGACACAGGTAAACCCTGCTCATATCCAGTAAAATTGGGTTTCACAAGAGGGAATTAGACATTGCAATGTTCATTATTGCCGTGTGACACTGTCTGGGTCTAGGGGATTGTTTATGATTATCTTTCATCTTAATATTTCATAATTGCAATAATCCATATGTGATATGCCATGTTTGGTACCAATAGAAACGTAATCTGCTAGGGATGATCATATGGTTTACATGTAGGTGTCATATCTATAGTTGAAGTGAGGAATATATTTGTTCTGTTTGTGTTCCAAGTTATTGGATTCTAACGCAGCAGTTTCCAACTTTTTCCTTTACGTGGACCACTTCATCTTCATGGAAAGCTTTTGCAGACCACCAGTTTAAACATTCTTTTTAACATAGCCTGTGGCTGATGGGAGCCATACTTGTATATCAAGGGATATTTAAAAGATAGCTATTCCTAATAATTTATTATGCTCACTCACAAACATACTGCATTCATCACAGTACATTTACCTGCAGTAATTATCCTTCCCCCTCCCCATGGATGACCTGCAGTACCCTCACGGACTGTCAGTGGTCCAAGGACCACAGGTTGGAAACCAATATTCTAAGGCATTCCCAGACTGGGTGGCTGTAACACCATTGTCCTCTCAATGGCCCATTAACAAAGCTCCCAGCTACAGTGGGACTAGAAAGAAACCTGTTCAATGGTCACCCAGACCAAATATGTGACTCGATTCCATTTGCCAAGGACTCAGCAGAGCATGGTGAAAGCCAGAGATGATAAAGGACAGTGGCTACCTCTCCATTTTGTCTTCAGTCTCCAACCTGCAATCAACATCATCCTCTGGAACTATTCTGCTGCACTGAGCAAAGGACTGAGACACACACAGGTGCTGGGTTTGTACCAGAGGAATTGGACTAACCTGCAAATTACAGATTCTTCAAGGACTTGCTTTCTATGGACTCCAAATCATTTGTATGTATGTGATCCACTTTGACATTTTAACTTCTCATATATTTTGTTTCTTTTCTTTTTATATTAAACCTTTAGTGGTAGTTACTGAAGGACTGGCAGGCAGCATGGTATTTTGAGTAAGATCCAAGCCTATATGTTCTGGGTAATGTGGCTGGCCCTTTGGGGTCAGAAGAATTTATTTCTTTAAGAGACCCTGTGGTTAGGTGGGGACCGGAGGAGCCGATGTGCAGTAAAGGGGGCTGTTCCTATTTTGTTATGCTCGGTGATGACCAAAGAGGGGAATCAGAAGTATGTTTAGTTACTGACTGAAAGACTGATTTAAGTACCACCTGTCAGTGGTTTGGGGATTTGGCCCCTGGTTTTGCAGCTCTCCCTGATCTTTGCACATTCAGGAGCTTATCCCAGGAGGCCCAGGTCACATGTAGCACTTAAGTTATTTACTCTGCTGCCTAGTGGAATTCACAGTCCCAAATTAGGCCATGTGTTCTTCGCTTTTGTTGCTCTCCATTCTAATTTGTTCACATTTTTCATTAAATATGGCATCCTGAACTGAGCAAAGTACTCCACCAGTGCTGTGTAGCGTGAGACAATTGTCTCCCATTGCTTATGTATGTCATTACAGTTCACACTCCAAAATGATATTAGACTTTTTTGAAGCTGCATCACATTGACTCATTCAGTTACAGATCCACTGTAAACTGGAGATCTTTTCAGCAATACCACCAGGAGCGAAGCAGACCCAGGAAAAAACTTGGTACCCAGGCCCTGCGTTCCCCCAGTCCCAATTTGGGGCCCAGGCCCAATCCTGCCCAGTACCCTGGGTGGGTCCCAGATCAGGCTCCTGATGCAGGTGGCCTGGCCCCAGAGCCCTGACTAAAGAAGGAGCCGGGGAAGACAGCTGCTACAGCAAGCACCCCAGCCCTGGACACCATGCCAGGGATGGGGCTGGGGAAGACGACCGCCACAATGGACAGCCCAGCCCCGGACCTGCGGCCAGGGCCAGGGCTGGGGAAGACAACCACTCCCACGGGCGGCCCATCCCTGGACCCCAAGCTAGGGCCGGGGCCGGGGAAGACAGCCACCACTGTGGGCGACCTGGCCACAGACCCTAAGCCAGGGATGGGGCCAGGGAAAACAGTTGCCACTGCAGGCGGCCCAGCAGCAGACCCAGGACACTGGTGCTGGGACTTGGGACTCGAGCCCCTATGCCCAGCACCACTGATGCCACTGAATACCACCTAGCCAGTTATTCCCTATTTTGTAGTGTTGCATTTCATTTTTTCCTGTTCTGCATGTAGTGTTTTTCATTTGTCTTTACTGAATTTCATATTCTTGAAATCAGTCTAATGTTTCAATTTGTCAAGGTCATTTTAAATTCCAATCCTGTCCTCCAAACTGTTTGTAACCCCTCTCACTTTGGAGTCTTCTGCACACTTTATAAGCATGATCTCTATTCCATTACCTAAGTCAATATGAATATATTGACTAGTGTCAGATGCAGAACTGACCCATTTCCAAGGTAGACAGAAAGTCATTGATAACTACTGGTTTAGTACAGTGTTTCAGCCTTCTGAATCAACCTTATAGTAATTTCATCCAGAGCACACTTCCCTAGATTGCTTATCAGAATATGATGGGAAATTGAGCAAAAAGCCTGTTTTCTAAAACACCAAACTATATCACTTACTGCCTTTCCCTTTCCCTTAGGCCAGGTACCCTGTCAGGAGGAAGTTAGGTTTATTAGGCATAATTTGTTTTTGATAAATCCATGTTGACTATTACGTATAACTTCATTATCCTACAACTGCATATAAAATGATTACTTAATCATTTATTCCAATATCTGTCTGGGTATCAAAGCCAGGCTCCTGATCTGTAATTCCTTGGATCCTCTTTGCTATACTTTTCAAAACTAGGAACCATGCTTATCCTTTTCCAGTTTTCTGGGATCTCACCTATTCTCTAGCAGTTCTCAAAGATAATTGCTAATGGTTCTGAACTTGCATCAGCTAGTTCCTCAAACCTCTGCAGAAAAAAGGGCAATGTTTTGTCCTCCTGCATTTTGGGGTTTGGAACTGGAAGAGCATCATAAACAACATTCCTGTGTTTTTTAGCACAGGAGCATTTCAGCCACTGTTGATTATCTTGCAAAAATTTTTCCTCACTCCACATGGTTTACCAAACACAGAAGCATATGGCCATCATATGTTCTGGGAAGAAAGATAAAAGGCTAACAGGGAACATAGAACAAAACAAACTGAATATTTCCCTTTCACAGACATTGGCATTTATGAGTTATAAAGCTTAATGAAGGAAATGAGTTGATAAGTGTTGCAGTCTCAATACACTAGTAGGTGAGGGCAATTTGAACACTATAGTTACAATCACAAAACAGTTTAATTCACTTAAAAAAAAAGTGATTTGACATGTCTACATTTGGACCTAAATGAATAAAGCACAGAACAGACCATGAAAAACTCTTATTCCTAATCAAATTTCATTACTGCTGTGATTCTGAGACCCTTTCCAAAATATCAGTTGTTCTTTGCCAATAACTTCTCTCAAACCTGATGAACTCATTGTGTCAAATAAAGGTCGTACAGGATATTATGTCCATAAAGCATAAAGTTCCTACAAAGAGCTTGTAACTTGTCAAGATGCACAATCTTAGTTAGATACATATACAGATATTTAGGGAATAATGCCAAGTTCTAAAGGGTTAGCCATTTTAGTCTAGTTCAGCAAAATAAGCAAAGAGTTTGGTGGCACTTTTAAAGACTAAAAAATTTATTTATCACATGAGCTTTGGTAGGAGAAAATTGCACTTTGTCAGATGCTTTGAAGAAGTGAGAAATTGTCAAAGCATCTGAGAAAGTGGGATTTTCTCTGATGAAAGCTCATGCGATAAATAAATGTGTTAGTCTTTAAGTGCCACAGGACTCCTTGCTTATTTTAAGGAACAATGTAATTTTGAAAGCATGGGTTATGTATGGACTTGATCAGAGTATGTGTCTTGGTGATGACCCTTTAAGGCATAAGAGAGGTTCACCCATCCCCTGAGTTGCTGCTGATGCAATACAAGCCTCAATTATCTAGCCTTGCTTCATCACAACTTTCAGTATAAAACCATTAAAAATAGCTAAAAACGATCAAAACCAGTTGGAGGTATAAAAATGGAATATTATTAACAGAATCATTATACTTGTCAATAAAGCCATGAGACCGTTTTAATGCAATCCTGGTGCAGTGAGGTGGGCTGAGGACTGGTTGCTTTCACTGGGGAAGCATCTTGGGGAGCAGAGACAGTCATTAAAAATTGGATTTTGGTTTCTGTGGAGCCAGCCAGCTCAGCAATAGACTGAAATTCAGAAAGAAAACAAATCTTCTTTATAAGACAGGTAACTATTAATAAAGACAGACTCAGGTTTTCAGGGTTTGGGATTTTTATTTTTTTTTTTTTGTTATGTAATGTTACCATTTGTTTCCTTTACTCGTGTTTCTATTTAACTCTCCATTCTCTTATAATAAAAGAAAAGCAGGTTTATTTAGATGCTTGTAAGAACAGAGTGTTACATAGGACTAATGATTTAAGTAAAACCAGCAAACTGAGGAACACTGCTCTTTTGGGGGTAGAAGATACTGGATTTTTGGTGAGTAGCCAGTGACAGGAGCTGGATATCACAAAGAAATGATTCGAAGACACTTGGGGACTACCTGTTAACCAGCAAAGTGATGACAGGGATGAAATAACACAAAGTAGAGCACTTCAGTGTGTGAAAGACTGGTGAAGTTAAAAAGCTGACACCCTGTGCAAGGCCATCTTTCTAGAGGCAGGGGATAAGGTAAGTCATAGTCTTCTGTAACCAGAAAACCATAACAGCTGGTAACACTAATATTCATTCAGTTTAATTTGCCTTTTCTCAAAGTAACCCTATTTATCTGAGTGTACAATTACACTGCAGAAGGAAAACATGCACTTGTGTACGAAGAGGTTACTCAAAACCCTGGAACTCCTTTCCTTCTTTCCTGTTTATTTGTGACAGACTAGATTTTGAAATTTAGCTTCTATATTCATTGTACCTCCAAAATTGCTTTGTCAGCAGCAGACAATTATTTTAACAAAGGTAGTATGGTTTTTCTCAGAATTTTATGACTCATATTGCTGCTTTACAAGTTTTTGCCAAACATACATACTGAGGTTTAAAGGTTAACCAAGTTGAGTTCAAACACATACTGTATGCATTTGGTAGGATAAGCTGAAGAGGTCCACTGCCATACGAAGAAGTAAGTTTAAAAAAAAATAGTGAGACATTAGCTCTAAGAATGAATTTTAGAAAGCTGCAGCTGATCATAACTGTATCTTTAAAAAAAATTAAATAAAGGGCACTAATTTGGAAAGTTCAAGGTCATACTCAATTATTTTCAAATCTGTATATTTCTGTCTAAGCAGCTAGCTTTTCTAGATATTCCTTTTTTCAAAAGTACAGCTACATTTTCTATACACATTTAAAAACCAAGTTCTCAATTTTTTTCCCAACTAACACTTAACTGGTAATAAGATAAAAGGGAGAAAGGGTATATGTTGACATGCAAATTAGTGAATACTTAACTGTCTGGAAAACTCAGCCAAATTTGTCACTTACACACAAGTTTCTGAACAACCAGCTTTTATATTTAAGGTTTTCTTTTCAAAATGTGAAAACAGAATGGATAGTGGAGAAATAAATTTAGAGACAGAAAACAACAAGTGAAACAACTGAAACAAGCAATATATCTTTAAAAGAACACATTTTCCCCAGTCAAGTACAAAAATAAATCTACAGAAAAAGTTGCAAAACAGATGAAGGGACTAAGCAACAGGTAGTTTATTTTAACACTCAAACAATATATATAAACTAAAACGCTGTACATAAAAAGCTCTACGGACCTTGCTCCAACCAGGGTAAGTCTACATTGAAACAAATAATATATTGGAATGAGTATACAGAGACTACTAAGAAATATCTGACCAATTCCCAATCCAAATCAGAACAAATATTAGAAATTTCAATATTTCCCATGGAAAGGAACTGCTGAAAAGTTCTCATTTCAGAAAAATGGAAAGGTTGTTTCATTGTGGAAGAAACAAATGGAAACATTTCAGTTTGATTCTTCCAAAATAAAACAAAGGAGCTAGTTTTTCCAGCTCCCTGGTCTGCTTCCAGGAAGCCCACACCACCACATAATGGGGAGCTGAGAAGTTTCTAAGAACCCCTCTGAAGGTAGGGATCCCAGCCTCTGCTGCAGAGTCAGAAACTTCACTCAGGGAATCTTGGTTTAGGGACGTAGGAGCCATGGCCCTGGGACAGAATCGCAGAGCTTCTTTCCAGTAGGGCTGTAGCCATGGGTGGGCTGCCACACACCGACTTGGAGAGGAGGCCTGCACACCACAGCCTCCAGCAGCAGCATGAACTTCACTGCTGCAGTTGCAGAGCCACCCACCATGGGACCAGAAGCTGCACTGCAAGTGGAGCAGAGGCACCAAGGCCAGTGCCTCTATTCCTTTCATGGCTACAGCTGCAGACTCCTACCTGGCCCCACAGCTGTGGTGGCAAAATTTACACTGCTGCCAGGCACTGCAGTGGGTAGGCCTCACTGTGCTGCCACTCCCCCCACCCCCCTACACACACACACACACCCCACAGCTTCACTTACAAATTAATAAGTAGAGTCAGAATACTGGCACTCCAGCTCCACTTGTTACCTAACATCTGGAACATCTCAGCACAGCTTCTGGTCACATGACCAGAAGCTCCCTTGGCCAGGCAAGAACCGTTCCCTCTAAATTGTGTGTGTGTACATGCACACACAGGTCATGAAACCCATGCACACAACAAAATAAAGCATGCACGAAAATGTTCAACAGTGCTAATATTGGCGCACACAAAGAATTTGGTTTTTTGCACACACAACCTATGAAAAATCAGAGGGAACATTGCCAGGCCCACCTTGCAGACGCAGGGGCCAAGCCAGAAAATGGGGACTGGCTATGAGCTGACTTTAGAGGTGTGAATCTTGGTATCCCAAGATCCCCTGCAGTCTGACTGATAAGCTGGTAGGGAGCCTGGCAGTTTTGTCAGAACTGTCTATATTTCAGATGAAGTTCATTGAAATCAGAACTTGTCTGAAAAACAATTTGTGTCATCAAATCAGCATTTTCTTATGTAAAAGGCATTCTGTCAGAAGATTTCCAACCCACTCTGCTACTTTGCTAATGTATTGTATTGTTCACTATCAAAATAAACTTTCCTCAAAGTTTCATATTTCTGTCTTTCTCTGGATTATCCTGTTGCATTCAAAGCTGGACAGGAATTGAACCTAAGCCTGCTGAGGAGTGCCTTATTCACTAGATTAGTCTCATCCCTTTCAGGGCTGGTCTAAGGTTTTTTTACAGCCCTAGCCACCAGTAATTTTGGCACTCCCTGCCCCCATGGGCCAGGTGGTGGGCTGGCTGGCTGGTGTGCCATGCAGAGGGGAGGGTGGCTGGTATGGCAAGCTGCTTTGGGTGAGCAGTGGGCTGGGCTGGCCCGAAGCTAGCCAAGCAAGCTGCCAGAAGGGCTCCTGTCCCTCTTCCCTCCCCCCCCCTCCTTCTAGCCCCCCCCCAAGCCTGTCTCTAGCCCCCCTCCAGCACTTCACTTTTCTTTGGTGGGGAGTGGAGCCAGCCAAAAAAGATTCTTGCCTGCTGTGAACTGGCCTATGTGCCTGTGCACTGCAAGGCAGCACCCCTTAGTTTTTGGTGCCCTAGGCAACTGCCTAGGTCGCCTCTAGGATAGGATCTGCAATTACTTCTTTTGTTTCTCCACCATAGAGCACCCCCAAACACACACAAAAAAGAGAGATCTGAGTTTGTTGCACAGCAGAAGAAACAAGCTTTGACTGTTTGATTATTTTGCAAAACAGAAGTATTGTTTTTTGTATCAGTTCTAGTTGCTTATTAGGTTGCAAAAGAATGTGAGAAAAAGAGACACAAGGCATTTCAAAGGACATTCCTCCCCCCATGACATACGCACAGTCTTTACAGCAGAGTATTTAGTTTAAATGTTTTTCTTTATTTCTACTGAACATACAGAAGGGAGAAACCATAATATTAGAGGCAGACCTGATAAAGTACTTGTATCTTATGGAAAAATAACAACATGCAATTCTTTAGCACCTAACCTCTGAGCATCTTGACATGCTTTTTGAATAGCAGACTTACCCTGGCTGTGAGATGGGGAAAACGAGCATGAAGCATACAGGGCTCAATCCAAGTTTCCTCTGAAGTCAATGAAAGGACTCCCATTGAGTTCAGCTGCATGTAGACTAGGCCCAACGTAACACATTTAAGGTCACACTAAGGTCTGTAGGCTGCTGGGAGGCCAGGACTCTGGACTTCAAACCCTGTGTTATACTCAGAAGACTATCTTGATTCTCAGGTGGAGAGATATCAGAACATGTGAGCGATAGTCATTCCTAAAAATAGGATGTATTTAGCTTTCACTGACACAAAAAATACTATATTAAAATTGCGGAGTCAAGTGCTCGGACATTTTGAAATGCTAGATTTAAGCCTGATTGCATGTTTTTCCCATAACTTCTCTAAATCAGTTAAAACATTTTAGCTGAAACTTAGCAACAATAAATCATGATAATTTTAATTCAGCTTCAAGTAAACAGCCACAGGAAAATTTCAGATGAAACAAAGTTTGGCAAAGTTATAAGCAACTGAAAACACTGTCATAAGTGGAAAGCGTTAGGTAGCTACTCACTTTGCCTGTAATATAAAAAAACAAGTTCATATAGGGCTTGATTGTGAAATCTGTCCACAGAGTGTTCTGCTGAGTTGAGGCGGGGAACAGATTCTTTTTGCCCAGGAAGGGAAGAACTTCAGGAGTTATTGTATCTCAAAGGGACAAAACAGTTCCTGGAATGCCTTATTTGTGCACATAGGAGGGATCATAACTCTTGCGAAGGGTGAAAAAAAAAATTAGAGAGTTTGGAGAAACCAATGACCAACTATAAGCAGTGAGATGGGAGAAACACCAGCTATGCCAGGAAGGAGGGAAGTGTGGGGGAAGACCAGAAAAATTAGACATAAGGAGTCTGTTAAAGTGTACATTTGGCAGCAACTCTAATGTTAGCTGTGTAGGATTCAAAGTTTTGCCTTTCCTTGATCATCAACTGCAACTTGCTCAAGAGTACTGCTTTACCACTTCCATTAAAGTCTCTTGTACACTCCACAGTAATTATTTCTTGATTCTTCTCTGCATATTGTAAGGTAATGAGTATGTCTGTAGCTGTGCCATGGAAATCCTTTTTTGACTTCATATGCACAGAATTTATCAGCTAAAAATTGCTCAGTTCCAGCTAGAGTCCCCATTCAGAGCAACACATTAACTGAATAAAAGTTTCTCTACAGCGCCTGGGTATAGCCAGTATTAATCTGCTCTATTCTGGGGAACATCTAACTATACTTCATTATGAAGGTATTTCCTTCACTTGAAATTATTGGTTTACCATAGTTAAATAAAACCATATGTCCACAAAGAAAAAGACCTCTAATAACAATGCTAAGTAAAACAAAGAAGCTCCCCATGAGTTATTTATTATATGCTGTCATATTTGCCATTAAATAGATTTCAAGTTTCTGAAATAATTCTTCTCTTCTTCAAACAAGTACAAGTCAGGAGTAATTTCACAGTGTCAATGGCATTTCAGTGGCGTGGAACCCAACATGAGTCTGAGCAGAACAAGGTATGGAAAATACAGCAGAACATTAAGGAGAGGAGCTAAAAACACTATGTCTTTCACAGTATATTTTTTCCCTCATGCTGTCTCATATTCAAAAGCATGCTGTTAACGGCTCAGAATATAAATTTAACATTCTATGAAAAACAGACCTTGCACAAAAAGATAAGTGTTTTCCTTCATGTACAGTCAACTTTGCTAGTTTTCCCATATTCACTATAAGCTTTAACTCATTTATGGACTTTTATTTCCCCCTCCACCCACCCCTATCCATCCTCCCACTACTACTGTTATCTGCTTGTTATCTTACTTTCCCAAGTATCATATTTAAACTGCTATTGGACAGGGTTCCAGTGATGTACTTTCACTCTTTCATCTTTTCTATTTATATTGTTCCTTCTCTACCCTCCCTCAGTTTTTCCCACGTACATGTAAATACAGAAAGTACTGATCGACATCTAGGGGCCTCCATGTCACTTAGGGTATGTCTACACATCTCTTTTATTTTGAAATAAAACTGGCTATTTCAAAATAAAAGATATTTGGTCCACATGACGTTTTCTTATTTCGAAATAAGAACTGTCATTTCAAAACAGGTTAAACCCTGCTAGTTTTGAAACAGCGGTTATTTCAAACCAGTTGTTTCGAAATAACACCATTTGGAGGTGTTATTTTGAAATAACACATTTTGACCTTCTTCCCAGGGTTCACAGCACCCACAGGAAGAAGGAAGTGCTGTCTCCTGTCAGCGTGCTGAGAGGCTTCCAGAGCAATGTCAGCACATGGCTCTGGAGCCTCTGAGGGGAGACGGCATGCCCCTGTCTGGAGCACTGAACAAGTCCAGCTGCTCCTCACCATCTGAAGCAGGCAGGACATCCTTTCCTAGTTCTGGGCTAGCCACCGGAACTGGGACGTATATGCTGACATCGCGGCGGAGTTGTCTGCCCAGGGCCGGGAGTGCACCACCGAGCAGGCGTGCTCCAAGATCAAGGCCCTGAGGCAGGACCATGCTTGCACCAGGGAGGCACGCGAGCTCCAGGGGGCAGGTAGCACTGCTACCTGCCCTTTCTACAAGGAGCTGCATGCCTTCCTAGGGGCTGAACCCCGTGGCCTGCCAGCCAGGGCTGTTGATACCAGGCACCGCCCCAGCAACTCCTCAGGCCTGGGCAGAGCAGACAACAGCTTGGAGGCATCGCTCGACGTCGGGCAGCCTCCTGTCCTGCCACCACCACCAGCAGAGTCTGTGCTGGGGACTCTGGAGCTCTTCCCCGTTGCCCATGAGGACAGCACCAGCAGTGAGGTGGAGCACCAGCCTGCCGACGTGCTGACCCCGGGGGAGTCCAACACAGACGACGGGGAGTCTTCCGGTCCCATACAAGCAGGCAGGGCTAGGTCTGCCCACGTCACAGGCAGCGAGGGGGTCCAGCACAGGGCCAGGCAGGGCACAGGGCCAGGGGGGAGGCAGAGGCCCTCCCATGGGCACAGGTGCCCGAGAGACATGTGGCACCAGGGTGACAGGCCCCTGCATGCCTGGGTTTGGTTAATATCGGATGGGTGAGACAGATGCAGCTGCATCTTGGGCAGGGTGCACAGCATGCAGACCAGACCACTGGTAAGTGGTCTTCGGAGACTCCCCAGAGCAACTCTTCTGAGTGAGTCCAGCTCACCATTGTGGGCACCACTAGGCCGTGAGTCCCTCTGGGGCAATCTTCCACAGGACCGAGGTCCAGATTCCTGCTGACAGTGAGGGTGGAGCTGTGTGCTGCAGACAGGCTGCACACAGGCAAGGCCAGTAGGCAGCAGGTTCCAAACCTGTTTTATGCTTCCCTCCAGCAGTTCGTGCCACTGGTAGCCGTCCACCACAGAGCCCACCCAGGAACCCCAGACCCAGGAAGAGGAGGAGGGGCCCCCAGATGCTGGGGGAAGTCCAGGCCAGCCTGGAGGACTTAGGCGAATGTGCCAAGGCATCCGCCCAGGCCTGGCGGTGACAGCAGGCCGCCCGCCAGGATGCCACCCTCCAGCTGCTGTGCCAAAGGGCTATCACTGATGACCGCCTGGTGGCCACGTTTGAGAGGCAGGCCATGGCCATTAAGCGGCAGGCCACCGCCATGGATTGCCTTGGCACAGCCCTGGGGGATGCTGCCGCCAGTCTGCGCCGCATCGCAGACAACACCGGCCCACCAGCAGCTGGCAAAGCACCACCTCAGGGCACTCCTCCAAGGTGGCCCTGGACCCGGGGTGGCCACAGGCAGGGCCGTGGCAGACCCCCTCACCAGGACCCCCACAAAGGCCCTGCTTGAGAACTCCCCTCCCCCCAATGACCCTCACCCTAATCCCATCACCCAGTTGAAGGCCCTCCCGCCAGTGACCCCGCACATTTCCACATCCCCTAACCCTCTCCAGCCCTTCCTTGCCCCAACTCCCTGTCATGTTAAAATAAATAGTTCACAATTGATATTAGTGAGTGTGTCATGTTTTATTGGGTGTGCTTCACAGTGTGGGTGGAGGGGTGGGGGCTGGCTGTGGTAGAAGGGGGAGAGGGTGGTGTGTGGCAGGGCAGGCCTGGCCCTCAGAGGTCCTCCTCTGTGGTAAAGCTATTTGTGAACGTGTCACATACTGTGACAGCCCTTCTGGATGCCCACTCCTGTGGGGGCACAGGTGTGGGCTGCTCATATTGGCCCCCAATGAGCTGGGCCTCAGCCTCCCAGGCAGCAGCAACGGGCTTGCCCTGCAGCTCACAGAAATTGTGCAGGGTCACGCATGCACTGATGACCTCCAACGTCATCTCCTCCCCAAGGTGGAGGTGGGTAAGGAGACACCTCCAGCATGCCTTCAGCCATCCAAAGGCCCACTCAACCACCTGGCAGCAGCGGTTCAGACGCTGATTAAAAAGCTGCCAGCACTGATCGAGGGGCCCTGCATAGGGGCCCATGAGCCATGAGCGGAGGGGATAGGCTGCGTCAGCAACAATGAGGACAGGCACCTCTACTCCCCCGACATTGATGTTGGGGGGGGGGGAGAAGGTGCACGCCTCCATGCCCCAGTATAGAGCAGAGTTCCAGAGGACTCTTGCATCACGCGCCCTCCCTGGCCAGCCCACATAACAGTTCTGGAAGACGCGCCGGTGGTCCACAAGGGCCTGCATGATGACTGAGTAGTAGCCCTTCCTATTGCGGTACTCAGCCGCTCGGTGCTCCAGGGCCCTCACAGGGATGTGCGTGGCATCCAGTATCCCCACACAATTCAGGAATCCCAGGGTGGCCATGCCGTCCATGCTGTCCTGCAGCTCCTCTTGCGTGACGAGGTGCCACAGCAGGATCCTGTTGATGGCCCTGGTGACCTGTATCAGGATGATCCCAATGGTGGACCTACCAACCCCAAAGAGGTGCGCCATGGACCTGTAGGACTCCGGGGTGGCCATCTTCCACAGGGCTATGGCCACTCTTTTGTTGACCGGGATGGCCGGATGCATGGCGGTGTCCCTTCGGTGCAGCAGCAGGGTGAGTTCTGCTACCAGGTGGTCAAAGCTGGCCCTGGTCATCCGGAAATTTCTCTGCCACTCTTCATCCTCCCAGGTTCGGAGCACTACCCGCTGCCACCAGTCTGTGCTGGTCTCCTGGGCCCAGACCTGGCGAGGCACAGAAAGGGGCAGGGGAACTAGGGCAGCTCTGAGGCACAGCCTGGGCAGCATCGGGGTCTGCAAGCAGAGTGTCCCCCAACAGGAGAACACTCTGCAGGTGTGCAGCAGGTCTAGTAGCCACATGGTGAAGGCTAGGCAGCCAGGCAGCATCCATGTCTGTTGCTTGCAGAGTCCTGCTAGCCAGAATGGACAGGGAAGCGAGGTCGGGGCCAGCTTTTATAGGATTTGCTGGCAACATGGCTGCCAACATGGCCCAGGGAGGGGGCCGTGTTGCCACACCTCCCATGGTGCCCCTCTCCTAAAGCAAAATATCAAGTCCTGGGTTTGGACGTGCTATTTTGATTCCAGCTTTTCCCTTATTTTGACTTGGCTTTTGGTTATTTTAATTCTGGTTATTTTGAAACAATGGACTATGTGTAGACATAGCCTTAGTCTGTTGCCCCCTTTTGAGCAGGATTAAGTATACCCTCGACCATACAAAACTGACGTTTGACTATGATCAGTCCTTTATTTTCATAAAGTCATAGATAAGCCCAGAAGAGACAAAAAATAATCATTTAGTCTGCTCCCCAGAACCACCTTAATTAATTCCTCCTTGAGTCAGAGCCGATCTTTTAGAAAAATACACAGATTTGATTTTAAAAATCCCAGCACTGGAGAATCCACCTCAACAGTAGAACTGAGGGGAACATGCCTTCGTAAGTTGTTTCCTAGCAATTTTAAACCACTATCTTATGCATGCTTAGTAACTGCTTAATATATAAGAAATAAATTATACTCCCTTAGACATTGGTAGAGTGTCAGTAGCTTTGAAGGAGTTTCACTGAGTAGAGTGTCATCTAAGTTGTGTCTTCTGCCTCATCATGGGATTTGACCCTCCAGCCAAATCACATTTAGTCCCACCTCTTCTAAGGAAAACAAAGCTCAAAAAACTAAATTCAAATAAGCTTAATTCTTTGCCCCTACCTAGGATCATTCTTTCCCTGACTCGTCACCCCTTCTCAGGTTCTTTAGAGTTGGCCTCATGCTCTTCTGTACTGTAAAGCAGGGGTGTAGCCAGCCCAGGCCCCTGCATCTGCAGAGGGGGCCCAGCTAAGGGCAGCCACTTGCCATGTGACCAGAAGCTGCCTCAAGACACTCCAGTTCCTAGGAAACAAGTGGAGCTGGAGCCATGCTTTGGCTCCACTTAATTAGCAAGTGGAGCTGTGAGAGGCAGGAAGCAGTGTGATGAGGCCTGCCCATTGCAACAACATGAAGTTATCCACCATGGCTGCAGGGCCAGCCAGCAGCCAGTGGCTGTGAGTGGAGAAGAGGTGTTGGCACTGACACCTCTGCTTTACTCATAGCCATACCTGCCAGCTGCTGGTTGTCCCGTAGCTGATGCAGTGATGTTTATGCCATTGCCAGGTGCTGTGCTGCACAGACCTCATGCTCAAGTGGGTGGGCCCAGCCCACCTGGGCCAACCCCTGGCTATGCCCCTGCTATACAGCAACACCTCCCAAACAGTAGCCTTTCTCCCCATTGTTTCAGAGTGTTTCTGCATTGCCTTCTGCAGTAACGTGGTAGGGTATGATCACTCTCTTCTCTGGGTTTCAATCCAGGGATTATGCAGATCTGTTCCCCCTGACCCCTTGATGCCTTGGAAGTAAACCCTGATTAGCTAAATGGGCAACTGTTTAAAACTCCTTGGAAGAACTGGTTAGAGATATATAAATTCAAACTTCCGATATTAAAAGAGAATATTCTTTTAAAATGTACCCCTTTTTCTACAGAGCAGGGATTTTGTTTTGTTTCTGAGAGAGAACTAAATGTTAGTAAATGAAATATTTGTGAGCAAAGCTCCCTTTGTTAAGGAGTCAGCAACCCTATGCCATCAATTATTCCATGACAGAGCTCCCAAGCCACACTGAAGTCTTGTGAGAATGATTCCTGCTGAAGCTCAGACTTGACATTCCTGACATAAAAGTAGAAAAGAGAGGAAATAAACATTTCAGTCTGACACACATCAATTATGAAAAGACACATATAAAGAAGAAAAGAAGTATGCTTGTCACCTTTAATAGACATAGCTCTTAAAGAAGAGTGATTTTGGGCCTCACTTTGGGAGAGACAAAAACGCTTATTGCATAATCATCCACACATCTGCATTTGAGGTCTGATCTCTGGCCCACTGAAGATAGTCAAAGGCTCATGAGCTTTTGAAGAGGTCTTTGATGACTTCCTAACTATTATGATGGCACACACTTATATTCAAGATTGTTATTAAGCTTTGGTTCTCTGCTCTTTACAATTACTAATTGTCAGCACCCCAAAAAACACAGGCAGGGTCAGGGATGAGAGCAGACTCAAACCTTGGGTTGGAAGCTACAGATTCCAATCCAAGGTCAATATCAAGGGTCAGAGTCCAAGTTAGGTTTCAGAGTCCAACTCAGGAGACAAAATGTAGACCAAGCCAAGGCCAGAAGCCATCATTGTAGCCACAGTAGACCTACACTGCTGCCTGCACACATCTTTCAACACCCTTTGGGTTTATATAGGTCAGAGAGCCAATCAGAGGCCATGACACTGCTGTCCATCAAACTCTTGACTTGGAAGAGGGCCCATGATCTATGCCACAGCAGGTCAGGAGAAGCAGTGTACAAATGACTGCTAGGTGGTAACCTACTGCTGTCACTGATTTAGCAATTCTTCAAAATTGGGTTCTAGTACCATACCATAGAACCAGCTTCTCAGCCAGAGTAAGCTGACATTGGTATCAATATATCAGTGGAATATTCAGCTGCATGATCTTTCAGTGTGGTTTATGTTCTTCTACAGTATCTAATTTACTCTTCTCTTTTCTCACTGTTCAGATTAAGTTGAGGCAAAAATGTCTTCCAGGACTTGGAGCATAGAGACCTGATCTTGAAGTTGAAGTCATGGAAATTTTGCCATTGATTAACTGGAAGCAGAATCAGGCATCTACTAAACAGGCCCTATTTGAAGAAGTTCCATTTAAAAACATAACATGATAACTGTACCCTCCACTTAAAGAGATTCATATATTCAAATAGACTCAGACTCAGGCTATGTCTACACCTAAAATCTTAGTTTGAACTTGGTTAGTCTGACCTACGTAATTCAAAAGTTAGTTCAAACTAAGCATGTTTTTTTAGTTCGAACTAACTTTTAGTTCGAACTAGCTGTGCGGCTGGTTCAAACTAGAAGTTAGTTCAAATTAAACAATGTGCAGCTAGTTCGAACTAAAAGTTAGTTCAAACTTATTGGGTATGTACACACGTCTGTTTTATTTTGATATAACACTAGTTATTTCGAAATAAAAGAGATTAGGTCCACACAACATATTCTTATTTCGAAATGACGGGCAGAAGGGAGAACAGTTAAGTGTCAGCCTACTGGCATTGGTGTGTGTAGCCTGTAAGCTGCAAACCCCTGCCCTGACTGCTAACAGGATTCCCAATTGTGTGCTGTGTGCACTGCTCTCAGGGGGCACGTGGCCTCGTGGCCCACAGTACTGAGCTGTCCTTGGCAGCATGTGGCCCGGGCAGTCTCCCGAGGCCATGTGACAGCAGTGCTGGCTGCAGGCTTTCTGCCCTGCATGCTGCCACGTCTGCCTATTGCCCCCCCCCTGTGTTGAGGAACCCCCATCCTACTTGGGCATTGTACCCTGTCTCCATATGCCTCTCTGCAAACTACATCCATGGGAGAGACTGTGCAGCCCACCCTCCTGGACCCGAGCCCCACCATCCCAAGGCCATGCCCCCCTCAGGACCCAGTCCTTGTACACCTGCACCTCCCTGCCTGGAGGGGGGGGGGGACACTCACTGACTGGGATGCCTGATGTCCAGCACGATGTCCTCTCCTCGGCGGCTGCCTCCTCCTCCTCTGCTTCCTCCTCAGGGCTGGTGGGCTGGGGTTCCCCCTTCCTTACTCAGCTCCAGGCTTGCAGGTGGAGCTGTCCTGGGCTGGCTGGTTTCACCCACATCGAGGGGTTCCTTATGGTCCTAGGGGGTCCGCTCCGGCTCCTGGGATGTGGGACTGGTGCATGGCTCACCAGCGTCCCCAACATGGTGGGGTGGGCCACCGGGCTCCTGGCCCAGGAATGCATCCAGCTCCTCAAAAAAAGGGCAGCTGGTGCCCCCATGGAGGAGCCTGGCATCCCTAGCCCAGGCATAATCCTGGCGCAGGCCCTTGACTTTTGAGTGCACCTGTTCGGTGGTGCACTCAAAGCCCTCCTACGCCAGGGCTTGGGCAACGTCTGCATAGACATCTATGTTCCGGTGGTGCACCCAGAACTGTGCCCTGATGTCCTCCCCAGACCCGATTCTGAGGAGGGCAAGGGTCTCCTCAGTGGTCCATATGGACCCCCAGTGTCACCCCTGTGCATGAGCACCTCTGGTGTCTGCCATCCTTGCTGTCCTCAGGCTGGCAGCACGAGGGACCAGGCTGCCGGGCACTTCTTGGCTCCTGAGCACCCTGGGAAGAAGAAGGGCAAACTCATGCCGCTATCGAAATAGCCTTTGTTTCGAAACAACGCATTTGGCCCCGTTGTTTCAAAACAGCCATTTCAAAACAACGTGTCCGAACACCGCTGTTTTGAAACAGCCATTTTGAAACAACAACTATTTTGATAGCAGCTCAGGTTTTCCACTTTTGAAACAGTGGTCGTTATTTTGAAATGATGGAGTCCCATCATTTCAGAATAATGAAACGTCGTGTGGACCTGGCAAGTTTTCTTTCGAAACAATGGCTGTTGTTTCAAAACAATGGCTGTTGTTTCAAAAGAAAATTCTCATGTGGACACAGCCACTGAGAAAAGAGCTATACAGCATGACTGTATTAGCAGTACAGCGTACAGTGGGGTACTAGAATCTTTGGAGTAGTAATTGATGAAGTGTTGTAACTCAAATTACTGCATTCTCACTGGGAAGCTTGGAGTGGATCACTGAGGATGGATCACTCAGTGATTGTGTCCTCTGTTCATTCCTTCTGAAATACTTGACTTGGCCAGAATGTGCAATGCTAGCCTTGATGCATAATTTGTCAAACCAAGCATAGGTTAGTATCTGGAGAATAAGCAACACTGTAGTTTCAGGCACTCTGACCCTTTTTGCTACTAGTGAGCCACCTGGCTCAAGGTTTAAAGCCCACTTAACCCCAGCTAGAGATTATTGTGTGTGCACATTACTCAGGCTAGAATGGAAACTCAAGCTAACAATGCAGAGAAGACAAGTTCTGAGGTACAATGCCTGCCAAAAATTTCCCTGGCTCTGCACTGTGCCCAAAACAGCTTAGTGCCTAAGGCCACAATAGATAGAACAAATCAATGAGACACAAACAAACTTGCAGTTGCATGCGCCACCGCAAAAAAACTGTAGAAGCTGAGCACTGAAGTGCGAGGGGGAAAAAAAGGAAAATATACAGGATGATTTTGTTTGATGTTAATTATTGTTCAAATGTCATTTATTTGGCAAAACAGCTGACTTGACATTGTTGGAAACTGAAGTCCTTGCTTATAATACCTTGAATTTCTATAGCATCATCCAACAAAGGGAACAACATATAATGTAGCTGTTCTGTGGCACTTTTTGTCCATAAGTCTCTGTGACCTAAGCACTCCTCAGTGTCAGCTGGCCAGGTGATTACAGAATTCTGATCCTGATATGTGCAATGGCATTCCGCTATGAAGGTCATGTGTGGTCTTAAATGAAAGCCATAGTCACACTGGTCATTAATACCATTGTGAAATGTATGTACCAATATGATAAAAGGAGTTACAGATGTATATTGAAAATGTGTTTTTAGCTTCTGTATCACAGCAGAAGTGGAGAGAAATAGGTTTCCTGTCAGACAGAAACTGTTCATCTAAGTCTCTGTTAGCACTTAAATTAAGCATTGTAAGCTAACACGATGGAAGCACATTTAGTAGTTATAACTAACCCAAATGTGAAATAAATACAGACTGTACCTAGAATGGCCTGATCCAATTGTCATTTTTGTTACTGGAAATTGTGGGAAAAGATTTCACTTAAAACAATGGTTTTCTGTAGTCTGCCACTTCATCCAGGCTATCAAGGCATCCATCATACTCTACCAATTGGGTTGTTTTTGAATCTTTGCCAAACATATGCTACCCCTAATGTCAGCAAACACAGTAATTCTTTAGATCCTCGGCAGTGACAGCCCCACATACACAGATACTTCTTTTCAAGGTATTTGCTCCCAATGGCTATGTCTACACTACAGGGCTCAGTTAACCCAGTTTAATAAAGTCTACTTTAAACCAGCTTAAAGTAGACCTTATTATGTCAGCTTAGCGCTTCCACACTCAGAATGCCAGGCGACTGCCCACATCCACACTGGCAGCTGCTAGATCACCCTAGGAGTGGTGCATTGTGGGTACCTGGCCCATAGTGCACCACAGCAGAGGTGCCCCTCTCTCCCGGCCACTCCTTTACTACAGGACATGAGTGACCACACCATCCTCCATACTGTGTGTGGCAACAGGGAGCCCAGGGAGTCTGATGTAGCCCAGCGATGTGCCAGCGCAGCACTCCACACCCTCCCTGTGTTGCCCTGACTCCTCTGGCTCTGGACCAGGTGCTGCAGGGCAACTGCCAGCGCAGAGGCAGTGAGCAGCAATTGTTAAGACTCAAACACCAGGACATAGCACATAGAGGAAGGTGAAGTCAAATCAGCCATTGTAATGGGGAAAAATCCATAGTCAAGATTTAATCCTGCTTTCTCACAATCTAATCTAAAAGATATAGCAACTTTCTTGCTTTCTTTCTAGGCACTGTTTCCCAGTCTTTGAATCTTAACAACTGCTTTGACTTGCTGTTAGAGTGTGACCTGATCCTATGTCTTACACTCCCCTGCATTTACTTCCTACCATTCTGTAAGTTCCCCCATCTTCAAACTGTCTGACAAAGTGGGATTTTCTCCCATGAAAGCTCATCCAATAAATAAATTTGTTAGTCTTAACAGTACTTCCCAACTCGTTTGTTTTACAATATCGGGGGGGGAGGTCCCTCGAGAAGGGAATACATACAGGGTTCGGCGGAGAGGGGGAGAGACAAGCAGGGTTGGGCTGAAAAGGGGAAGGGGGAAGACACACGAGTTTGGGCAGAGAAGGGGGAGACACCCAGGGTCGGGCAGAGAAGGGCAAGGGGGAAGACAGGTAGGGTCGGGCTGAGAACTGGGGAGACGTGGTGTCAGGCTGAGAACAGGAGGCTCACTGCATCCGGCTGAGAACAGAAGAGATGGGGGGGGTCTGGCTGTAGAACGGTGAGAGATGCGCTGTCAGGCTGAGAAGTGGGGGGAGATGCCAGGTCAGGCTGAGATGCTGGGTCAGGCTGAGAACGCAGGAGATCCTGGGTCGGGCTGAGAATGGCAAGATATGAGGAGTTGGGCTGAGAAGTGGCAGAGGTACTGGGTTGGGCTGAGAATGGGAGGAGATGCCAGGTTGGGGTGAGAAGCAGGGGAGAGATGTGGGATTGAGCTGAGAAGCAGGGATATGCCAGGTGGGGCTGAGAAGCTGGAAAGGTGCTGGGTCAGTCGGGGAACATGGAGAGTTTGGATGTGCTGCACAGCTACGAATGCTCCCAGCTGTATTTTGCCTTCTTTTCAGCCCCCATCCCCATGTTTTCTGTAGTTAGGAGGCCAACTAAGTTGACTTAAGGCTACTCTCTGGCCACATTGCCTCAAGTCGACTATAAAGTTGACTTAACTGTAAAGCCAACTTTATAAGTGGAAGTTATAAGTCAACTTTAGTGACGGGGAAGTCAGTTTTGTTGGCTTGCAGTGTGACCTGAGCTTTATGTAAGTTGACTTAAATCCACAGTGTAGACATAGCCAATGAGATAGACTCACTAGGAATGAAAGACTTGACATGAGATTATAATACCACCAGGAATCTGGGGGCTTCTTGGTAAGTGGCATCCATCTTTAAAATAAAAATGGTAATGCTATCACCTGGGAAATCAGCCCTTCCCTCACAGGGGGGTAGACTGCGGCTAATGTGTTTAGCCTTCAAGGATTGAGAAGATCTTTTGTCACCCACAAGTGAACCATTTCTATAAATGTGCATTTTGTATTATGCCAGTATAAAACACAATACCTCAGGAGCACTGTGGAAAGCGTTCAGCATTAGCACTATTACCCATATAGGAGAAGCATTTGTAAGGCTCCTATCATCTGGTTTTCTAAGCATATAACATGTGATTCCCTAAGTGTGGCTCCACTAACAGTAGATGATAGGTATGGGAAGCAGGGCCCAACTATAGCCTCTTACCATTCCAGACATCCCCCACTCCATTTGATATATGTAGCAGCTCCACTCCTTCTTCACATTTAGGGAGCACAAGTAGTCTCATTATAACTGCCTTGTGTAAAATTGCACTAGGGAAAGTAGAAATCCCTATACTCTTTCACCTTTTTAGTATGCCCATACATGTACAGCCATGGTCAACCTTCAAGTCATTTAAAAAGAGCACACCCTAGATAGAATGAGCGAGAAATATACTTTCTTTCAAGCTTTCCTGACACGATAGCACTGAAACCTAATGCCCATGAGTTTGGAACAGAACATATTTTGATTAGATGCAGGGTGGTCTTCAGAGCATGTTTATGAAGCTGAGACATAGCTCAACATCTGGAAAAACCTAACACAATAGTGGTGTCACTTACTGACTGATCCAGAGATACAATAACGATTCCATTGTGGTTAGCTTATAGCTCAGGCATCCAGTAAAAAAGCAAAGTGATGGATAGCAGCTTGACAGAGCAATTTAAATATCTGCTGATTTTGAATTTTTGGATGCTACTTGAATCATATTTGATGTCACAACATTTATAACACTGTATGTAAACAGACAAAGTATGTGAAAGGATACAGACATTTCTTGTATTCTCTGTTAAACACATTTAATAAAATGATATATTGTAGAAGTGAGTGTACAATTCCCACTCCAAGTCTTTAGGTGTTGTTTTTCAGCTTTCTAAACTTCTAGGCTTTGTCCACACACAGGGAGTTAAATCAATTTAGCTTGAAGTGATTTAAGCTAAATCAATATAACAGCCATTAAATTGATTTAAATTAAATCTATTTAACAGGTCCCCACAAAGAAAAACAAATTGAACTAGCATGTCAGGGGCAGGATTTGCTAATTTGATTAAGGAGAGAGGCACCCTGGGAGGAGTGGCAACATGGTCCCCTGGCAGGGTCATGTTGCCACCCAATCCCCTGCCTGGCTCGCCCCAAGAGAACCAGTGGCAGGGGAAAAAAGCCGCCACTGGCTCCGGTCTGGAGCCCAGTGCATGAAAAGACATCCCCCCAGACTGGCTGGCACAGCCAGGCAGGGAAGGGGACCCCACGTACTGGGCTTCCCCACACCTAGCCAGGCACGCGGGGAAAGGAGCCCATGGAGCCTGGCATCCCTGCACTAGTCCAGGCAGCAAGGGGCAGGGAAGCCAGGTGCCCAGCTTCCCTCCATATCTGGCAAGTGGCGGGGACAGGGAAACCAGCATCCCGGATTCCCTGCCCCTGCTGCCCACCAGGTACAGGGGAAAGCCAAGCACCCGGCTTCCCTGCCTCCACTGCCCACCAAGTACTGGGGGGAAGCTGGGCGCGCGGGACTACATTCCCTGTGCACGCGTGTGCATGGGGTGTTTCCCCGAGCACCGGCCTAGCCAGCTGGGGGTGGGGGTGGGCCCCCTGCATCCCCCTGTGCTCCTCTGCACCTCCCCTCCCTCCCTGGCCAGGCTGCTGATTGGCTCCCTGGCCAGGGTGCCGGGCGGGGGTACTTCCTTTGAGGGTGCCATGCGCCCTGGGAGGAAGGTCAAACTGTTATATCGCTATGTGGGTCATATCAATATAATGCAGCCACACTGAGTTATTTCGAAACCACAGTTTTGAGTTAATTCTCATTTCAGTATAAAACTAGGTTTTATTATATCTAAATGATTTTCCTTATTTTGAAAGAAGGAAGCTCCTTATTTCCACATAAGGAAACGTCGTGTGGACCTAAACATTTTTAAATCGAAATAACAAGTGTTATTTCGATTTAAAACATGTGTAGACATGGCCCTAGTGTCAAATCTTGCAGCCTTCATCCTTACTAAGCAAAATTCCCACTGAAGTCTATTAGCTTGCAAAGCAGAATTGTAATAATAAAAAGACTCCAAAATTGTGTTGCAACTTTACCAGTAAACTGCATGGTCTGGCAATATTTTTAAAATGTTATCTATATAATAAAGGCTACCAGTATATAATATTACCTACCTCTTATTGGTCTGTTCTTAACTACTGTGTCTGAGCCTGTGTGCAAATGTAATTACAGTACAATGCATACTGGGGTGTTCTATGACAGCAGGAGCAGATAGCTCACACAAATCTGAAATTGGTCAGATAAAGAAAGCATCAGAGTCTACTGAATGATGAATGTCTGAAACATTGTTAAATATATATTTTAAAATGGATCCCTTGTATGGTATTAGTGTACGTACTTAAAGGCAGGGCTTTTTGAAGTTAGCACAAGTAGGGCAGTAAGGAAGAACTAAAGTGAATCATATTAACAATCGAACCTGAATTCCACCCATTGAAGCGTTCATTCTGACATGCTGTGGAAATGAGAATTCAATCCTCAGTTAGCCCCTTTAGGAGACAAATCCTCTGTTTTCCACCCAGATATGCAAGCAAATAAAGCCCAAAAGATTCTGTATTCCTTTGGATGTTATGAAGCAAAATACCATAGAATGTCTCTAAGCAGCAGCAGAGAGGGAGGAATGGTGGTTGGGCAGAGGTAGCATGAGCAGGTATGTTTAGTGTACAGTCAGGCAGATTCTGGATGTGATATAGAGGCTCATAGGCAAAAGGTCCCCTCTTCTTTTCAAATAACTCTCACATCTGACTGGACAAACTCACTACTTCCTGCATCATAACATATATCCTGCAAGATATCTACAGAAAATTAATAACTTGACAAGATCCATAATCATTGCAAGTTGTATGTACAGTTAACATTTATGGAATAATGTAATTGGGTTGAAAGCAAAGTTCATGGACTTGAAGTAAAAATTATTCACCAAGCATTAATATGTCTCCTTGCCTACAGACAGCCACACAACCTTAAACAGATGCTCACCAGCAACTACAGATCTAACAACAGAAACATTGAAGCAGGCACACACACCTGCAACAACCATGCTGCCAAGTCTGTCCACATATCTGCACAATAGATACCATCATAGGTCCTAATCAAGCCTGCTACTCCATCAAAGGCTCATTTATCTGCTCATCTACCAGTGTGATCTATGCCATCATGTGCCTGAAATTCCCTAACACCTTATACATTGGACAAACAGGACGATCCCTGTGCAAAAGAATAAATGAACACAAAACTGACATCAGAAGTCACAAAACAAAAATACCAGTTGCTGAGCACTTCCATCTTTCTAATCACTCAATAAATGATTTGTTAATGACTGTACTCAGAGATGTCAATGGGTCATCAAGACTTCAAAGAGAAACAGCTGAACTGGAATTAATATGCAAATTAAATTCTGTGAAAGCAGGATTAAATCAAGACTTGGTTCTTTTCTTATTACAAAAGGTAATTTGACTTCAGCCTTCCCAGGGTTTGAACCTAAACAACTGCTCTGATTTGCCGTTATTGTATGACCTGATCCCATGTTTTACACTCCCTTGCATTTATTTTCTTTCCAGTCTGTAAATTCCCCCATCTTCAAAGCATCTGATGAAGTGGGATTTTCTCCCACGAAAAGTCATGTGAAAAATAAATCTGTTAGCTTTAAGTGCCACACAACTCCTTGGGTTTTTTGTTTGTTTGTTTGTTTGTTTTTGATCTGGAAAGGAGCTGTCACCATGCCAGATTAGCCAGTGTAGAAACACATGCCTGCATTGTTTAACCTGGTTTAATACTAAGCCTTTAAATGGAAAATCATCAGAGACAAGTGCAAATAATCAAAACCACTTGTTATAATTTTCATTTATTATGTTCAAAACAGCGGTTTGCCTTGTCTGCGAATAGAAACAATAGACTGTTTTAGGAAAACACAGGAGAGAAGTATTCTGAATCCTTTCACTGATATCATGAAAAAATGCATCCTGGTTCCCGTGATGCCAGACAGTTCTGCAACAGTCTCAACTTACTTATTTATTAGATAGAAAAGGTAACTATCCCTGAGTTTCTATTTTCCAAACTTCTTCTGTATTGCAACCATTTTTTTTCTACCACGCTCTCTAATTTGTAGTAAAATCTCTATTCTTTCTTAAATATACATTTATTATTACATATGTCCATGTATTACTGGTATGGTGATACAAGACAAAGCAGGAGGAACACTGCTTTTTTGGGGACAGAAAATCTCAGATTCATGTGAATACCCAGAGTCCATTTTTGTATATCACAGGGGAATGATTCAAAAGCACCCAGGAACTTGGCTAGGATTCACCTATTGTTAACCTGCAAGGCAAAGATTGGGGTAGCAGATCCCAGAAGAGAGCTCTTAAGTGACTGAAAGGCTGGTAGTGTCCAGGAGCTGACCCACAGCCACACACAAGCCAGATTCACTCATGCTGGAAGCAGGAGGTAACTAGATGATTCACAGTTCTGGGTACCCTAAGAACCATCAAACTGGATTTTTAATTTTCTGTGAAATTCCACAAATTAAAACCAAAATTTCCAAATTCTCCACACTTTTTTCCTACCAAAAATAAATTATAATAATTTCACGTTAATCAAAATGCTTCTTTCCGATTTTGACATTCAAAAAATTATGATATGAAAAGAAATTTAAAACAAGAGGTTGTTCAATGCAAAAAAATGAAACTTTCATTTTTGAGAGTATTTTAAATGGAACATTTCAACACTGTCAAAACACTTTGTGTTGTTTTTGTCCTAAATGCAAATCCATTAAAATCAATATGCTCCTGCAAACCTTTAACTTTCACTGCATCAGCATGTTAAGACAGAAAAACATTTCAATGGAAAATTTCCAACCAGCTCAGTGATGAAGTGCAGATCTTTTCACTGAAAACTTCAAACACATGGCTAGCAGGTTATCACTGCTTCCTATAGCAATGCTGAATTTGCAACAACTACTGCAGTTTGGAATGGAGTATCATTTCCTCAGTCCAACACGTATGTCCATGAGTGCACTACCTGCTGATCAGGCTGGGTGCTTTTTCTGAAGACAGTTTTAAGTATACCCATATCTCCCAACAGTGGTGATCTTACGCTGTGCACCATATTTGCTTCTATGAATGAATCCTTGAGATTACCCTGGAAACTACTCAATAACCTTGGCAACAAAGAGAGAGGTTTAAAATGAAATATTTTACAACCGAATTTTTCACAGACATAAATCACAGGTACTGAAGGGAATAAAATATTGTACAAAACTCCATGAGTGTTCAATAACATTGTTAATATTTATTTTCAGTAATATTATTAAAATAATTTTTATTAGATTCTCAGAGATGAAGTTATTTATGTAGCACTAGGATCAGAATAATATTGTTAATTGGAAGATCAAATATTTATTTTCTAGATTTGTTTCAATTATGCTTCCTACACTATTGGAACAGGTCAAAAAGGCACAAAAACATTAAAATTTTGTGTAAAAAAGAAATACACATGTCTAACCTCCAGCCATCAGTTTCTCCACCAATAAAATAAAGATAATATTTAGTGAAGATGATCAAAGTTTTCATAAAAGTTTCAAAGAAAATGCCAAAAAAAAATTCCAGAGTAATTTTTCAACCGTTTCTGCAGCTCTAATCCTGACTGATTTCATATCAGGTTTGTGAGGTTTAATTCATTGTTTGCAGAGCTTTCACCTTTGAAATCTTTGGTCAGACTAAGTGCAAACATCTAAGTGCAAACATTATTCTGTGATATTTAGACCCAGATCCATTTTCATCTGAAAACACACCAAGGCTTTATTTTGTTCTAGTTTTATTTTCACTTAGTAATCATAAAATCATCCTGTTATTCCAAAACCTGTACGCATATCTGGATGATTCCAGGGTTGTCTTCTTGGTTTATTTGTTCCAGAGGGGACAGCCATGTTAGTCTACTTCAGCAAAGCAAACAAGGAGTCTTGTAGCACTTTTAAAGACTAGCAGTCCTTAAAAATGCCACAGAACTCTTTGTTTGTTTTGGTTTGTTTGTTTTGCTTTTTAATTACTTTTGTCCATCCTCATGGCAGAATTAATTTTTTAGAAAGTGTTTAATGAGCTGATCAAAGTCTTGCTAATATTACTGTGAAGTCTCTTGTTAACTAAAATGGGAGTCAGATCATGCCAGAACTGAGGAGGATGTGGATGGGCAAACTGGTTTAGGTACTGCAATCCAAGAATAAGGGGAGGCAAGGAAGAAAGTGCTAAGGTGTTGTCAGTCAACAGGGATGAGAGCAGTCTAGCCTAGTGGTCAGAGCATCCAGCAGTTCCAGTATTCAGGGTCAAAGGCATATCAGTCAGGAGTCAAAACCATGAGTCAAACTGTAGGACAGGAACTGAATACCAGGGGTGGGGGTTGAGCTGGAGTCTGTAATCAAGAGCCAGAGTCAAACCAGAGGTTGGGAACAGGAATGAACCAGGTATCAGGCAAGGGGATTCAAGGAAGGGGCAGGACAAAGACAAGACTGTGTGCAAGACAGAAATAGCAGGAATCAGGTAATGCAGGAGCAGGCACAAATGTTGTAAGCACAGAGATGGTGGATTCTCTGTCCCTTAAACTCTTTGAATCATTTTCTGAGGACTTAAATAACTCAGGAAGAAGTTAGAGGTTTATTGCAGGAGTGGTTGGGGGAGGTTTTGTGGCCTGCATTGTACAGGAAGTCAGACTAGATGATCATGATTGTCCCCTCTGACTCTAGAGTCAATTGGAAGCCAATGAGCTACTGCTGGTGGTGGTTTAAGAACCAGACTTCCGGCTGCTGCAGCCAAACAGGTAGTGTGATTCATCAGGCGGCTGGAGACAGGCCAGCTGTCCTGATGAGGCTGTCCAGAGATAACCTCTGGTGCAGGCTCTGATTCCTGACAGGGGCCTACAAGAGAAAGATGAAAGGGGGAAGGAAGTTTGTGTCATTCATAGAGACAAATGACTGAGAGGCATGGAAAAAGCCATGTCTGACATGTAGGCTGGGGCTAGAGGATGTTGTTTGTTGAAGGCAAAGACAAGAAGCTTGAATTTCTTGCAGCACAGTGGCAGGCTCTGTGGAATGACTCAAAGAGGGAACTTGCATGACTGAAGCAACAAACAAGACTGATTTTAGCAGCAGTACTTGAGACTGTCTTAGGGAAGGCTGGTATCAAAAAGACTCAGTAGGAAGGTATTCAATGAGGCCACTCACATACTTAAGCACTTTCTGGAAGCAAGCCCTATAGTCCTCCCAGACAGGGAGATTTCATCTTCTCCCGTTGCAGACTGGACTGTGTTAATTTTTATATTAGATATAGACAGACCTGGCATCTCAATGGCAGACGTGATGCCATTACAAGAATTGGTCAAAAAATGTTGTCAGATAGTTTATTCTCAAAAACAAAACAAAACAAAACAAAAACATGCTGTTTTGGATCAACTCATTGTGACGCTGGCTGGACTGGGGGATCGTTTTATGGTATTATTTCACATCAGTGTGTCAAAATTACAATAATCCATATGAGACATGACATGTCAGGTACTGATAGAAAGGTTACAATTTGCTAAGAATGTTATACTCTTTAGATGCACATGTCATATTTCTATTGGAAGTTAAGGATATGTTTAATGTATGTATTTCAACTTGTGATGTGTTTCTGGGCCGCACCCCAGACTGAATAACTGAGCCAAAGCCTGCTTAATAGTCCATAAAGAAAATGGTGAGTTACTTACCAGTAACTGTCCTTCTTCAAGATGAGCTGCTCAGATTCATTCAGTAATAGGTGTATCTGTCCCACAGCGCACGTTTTACCCTAGCCTGTCAGGAGAGGGCTGACAGCCATCGCCCCCTCACCACCCCATGGCTATATATATGGTCACCGCCCAACCCCTCCTCACTCTCTAAAAGTTGCCAACTCCAAGTTGTGGGGATGGAGTGAGGATTGTGAATGAATCCAAGCTTGAAGAAGGACAGTTACTGGTAAGTAACCCACCGTTCTTCTTCGAGTGCTGCTCGGATACATTTGCTAATAGGTAACCACTAGCTTTGCTGATGGATGGTGAGCGGAGTTGGTTCTTCCCCACCTTCAGCATTTCCTCTCCCCACAATGGTCAGTGATCCATGCAATCAAGGTCCTTGGGAAGTGTCCAGGTATCAACATAAGGACCGCGGCCCAGGTAAAGGAAAAACATGAAGTAGCACGATCTGACCCAAAGGGGATGATAAAAAGGCCTACTTCATTCAAGTGCTGGCTGACCTCTGAGGAGCAGAAGTGTCCTAAAGCCACCTTACTGCAAGACATAAAACAAAGACGCATTATGAAGTCATGATCAGAAGAGCGTCTCCAAGCAAGGACCTGAGCATTTGGTAATATAAATCTGCTGACGCAGAGAGCCAGGGACATTCTGACCCTAACATTATATAAAGTGCAATAACTGTGAGGGGAATTAGTGTGACCCTGGAGCTCTCAGTCTACCAGTGGCAGATACAGGAAGCTGGAAGAAGCAAGAAGAAAGGGAAGAGAGGAGAATGGAACCCTTTTACTAGTCCACCTCCGTAAGCCACAGGAAAGCAAAAAATAGGAGACAACTGCTTATTAAGAAGCAAACCCTGCACGGTCGATTTAAATCGACATAAGGAGATGAGGGAACGATCCCAAGGCTCGCATGTAGGGCAGTTCGCTATGGCGCAGAGATGAGGAATTCAGCTAGGAGAAGAAATAACAAGGAGTTGTGTGGCACTTTAAGACTAACAGATTTATTTTTTGCATGAGCTTTCGTGGGAGAAGATCCCACTTCCTAAGATGCTTCGAAGATGGGTGAACTTACAGAAAGGAATGAAACTAAATGCAAGGGGATGTAAAACATAGGATCAGGTCATACAGAACAGCAAATCAGAGCAGTTTTCAGGTTCAAACCATGGAAGCCTGAAGTCTGCTCTGATCTGCTGTTACTGTATGACCTATCCTATGTTTTACACCCCCTTGCATTTAGTTTCATTCCTTTTTGTAAGTTCACCCATCTTCAAAGCATCTGAGGTAGTGGGATCGTCTCCCACGAAAGTTCATGCAAAAAATAAATCTGTTAGTCTTAAAGTGCCACACAACTCCTTGTTGTTTTTTTACTGGACTAGACTAACACGGCTATCCCTTTTGAAATTGATAAAGGAGAAGAAATGCCACAATGTAGAACAGGAGTCTGAAACATGAATTCATAGGCCTCATGTGGGCCCCGAAATCATTCCCCATGGCCCATGGCACCAGGACCACTACTGACGTTTGCGACATCAATGCATGCAAGGGTCTCAGTGACATGGATCTGGCATCGGCGCACACACCCTCGTGATAGGCAGAGTCTGAGGACATGCATATAAGGGTTGAAATCCCACCACAGTGTAGGACCAAAAAAAATGAAGCTCTCAAGGATCTAGGGTACAGGGAAGGAAATAAAAAGGGGGGGGATAGCTCCATCAGACAAAGATGGAGTAAGAATATGTCACCTTGGTAAGGTGCAGCCTTGCCCCCCTCTTCTGTCCTCCTTTTTTTTTTTGAGCCACTAGGGAGGGAAGTAGGAAGATGACCATTGGTGAAGGTCACTTTCCTCACCTGAGAACCCAGGTCGGTACCCAGTATTTCAGAGAACGGAACTGGTAGCATGGTTCCGTCATCTGTTGCAGGAATTTCATAACTGCCTGGCACGGAGAACATATGTGTGCCAACATAAAAGTTACTAGCACTGGAGAAGGCCTTTGTGGGGGGCGGAGGCGTGCCTAGTGGAACAGAGATTACTGCCCAATAGATCCCAGGAGCAAAAGCAGAGACTGCCGGGAGGATAACTACAGCACTATGGGCACCCTAAGGGCGAGTGGTCTATTGAACAACACCCCGCTGGGTGAGCAGACCCCAAGAGGAGGGAAGAAGCCACATAGGCGGGGGTCCGGAATGAATACTTACAAATCGACTCTGAGTTAGTATCGGAAGGACCGTCAAATTCAGGATTAGTTGGGAATTCATCCCATGAAAGGAAAAAGTGGGTCATCAAGAGACTACCCAGGCTACTTACCTATTACCAAATGTATCCAACCAGCGCTCGAAGAAGAACAGTGGGTTACTTACCAGTAACTGTCCTTCTTCAAGACAGGCTGCTTGGATTCATTCACAATCCTCCCTCCATCCCCACAACTTGGAGTTGGCGACTCTTAGAGAGTGAGGAGGGGCTGGGCGGCAACCATATATATAGCCACGGGGTGGTGAGGGGGCGGTGGCTGCCAGCCCTCTCCTGACAGGCTAGGTCAAAAAGGTTTCCGACCGATCGTGCGCTGTGGCACGGATACACCTGTTACTGAATGTATCCGAACAGCACTCAAACAAGAACTGTCAGGTACAAGGGGACCAAGGAGAGACCTAATGAGTTGCCAGCAGGTGCTCATGTGACTCTGCATTCTGTCTTATTCCTGTAAATTTCCACAGGCAGCATGAAAAAGGCCAAGGGACATAAAAGGCAACTACACTGCCTCCATTTTATCTTCAGTCAGTCTTCACCTGATACCTCTGGGTCTACTCATCTATAACTAAAACCATGAAATAAAGGTCTGGGACTCGTCCTGGTACTGCATATTTATTACAGGGACTATACAAGCCTGAAACTCTAAATTCCACTGAGAGCTTGATGTATGTGGACTTTAAAATCATTTGTATATATCTGATTGTTTTAATCCTTTTACTAGGGGCATAACTGGTGCTGGGCACAAAAGGGCATGGTCCCGGAGTGTCCCCGCCAGTGCCCCAAGTCCCGAGTCCCAGCAGTGCAGGCACAGAGTCTTCACTGCCCTGAGCTCCCCCACACCTCCTGAAAGGATCTCAGCTAGGGCCAGGAGGTCCAGGTCTTTTAAGTCTCCTGCTCTGCAGCAGGTAGTAGACGCATGTGGTGCAGGGCAGAAGAGGAGAGAAATTTAAATCCCTCCTCTCAGGTAAGGGTGGGCAGCAGCTATCCCTGGGTGGGCCCCGGGTGTGGGGGGCAGTGGCTAGCCTTGGGTCTGGGGTGGCAGTGAATGGACCTGGGCCCCTGAACTGGGTTGTGGCCGCCAGTGGCAGTGACTGGTCCAGAGCTAGGGTGGGTGGGGTCTGGTGCTGGTGGCTGGCGCTGGCTGTAGCATTCTGGCCCTTGCCTGGGCCTGGGGCCAGAACTCAGGGCCAATGCTGGGGTGCTGGTGGCAGGACCCACTGACCTGGTACTGGGCCAGGACACAGGGGCCAGCAGCAGCAGAAGCTGCCCTGGGAGTGGCAGCAGTGCACCAGATTGAGCCTAGTTGATGTGTTGAGAGCACAGTGAGCATGATAGATGAGCTGGGAGCACTGTGGGGGAGCATTTGGGGGTGTGACCATTGTGGGTGGTGTGGAAGGGGATGTGGGTTCATGCAGGAAGAGGATGGGCCCAGGGCCATGCTCCAAATAATTTTTTTGGGCTAGCAACACCCCTGCATTTCACAGTTCTCTTATGTTGTTTTTTTTTTCCTTTTATAATAAATCTTTAGTTTTAGTTACTAAAGGATGGGCTGGCAGTGTGCTATTTTGTGTAAAATCCAAATTTACATTAATCTGGGAATATGGCTGGTCCTTGGGGTTAAGAGGACCCTTTTGGTAAAGTGCATGGTATTTTAAGTAATTTATTTTATTACAAATAAGGAATCTGGTGGCACTTAAAAGATTAACAAATTTATATATTTATTTATATAAAATTATTTTATTAGAAAATTCCACTTCAGGAATTTCTCCCATGAAAGCACATGCGATAAATAAATTGCTAGTCTTTTAAGTGCCACCAGACTCCTTCTTTGTTTTCCTGAACTAGACTAACACAGCTACACCTTTGGAATTTATCTTTCTACTACATCCACTGGTTGATTTGGAGCCAGAGACTGAAATGCAGGAAAGGGGGCTGTTTGTGTTTTGTTTTAGCTTCTTGATCACTTGTGTCAGGATTCAGAAACATTGTTTGTGGCCGGCTGTGAAGTTTGACATCAGTATCACCCACCACTACTGGAAGAATGTCCTTTCTTTTTAGCATTTCCAGGTGAAAATGATCTTGGATTTTCAGGTGGCTGCTCTAGGCATGGATGGATTACAGTCAGCTTATTTGCAAATTCAGCACAAATTTTCTGGATACTTTCAGGAAAAAAAACTCTTTTGCCTACGTTTGCAAGGAAACCTAGGTGTCATTCACAAAATGGGAATACGATCCTTCCTTCTACTCCCCTTTATGCTCTGTAACTTCATGGTTAGAATATTCAGTTGAGTATAGGAGACCTAAGGTCAAGACCCCACTGTTCCAGAACAGTGGTTTGAACTTGAGAGAACATCATCAATACTCTGCAACCAAGGGATTCCAGAGAACAAATAAATCTCTTATTCACACAGCTCTGGTCATTACTAAGACTAGAAATTAAAAAGATGTAGTGTATGCAAAGTCTTAAATATTTGTGTAAGTATGCAATTGAATTATTTAGAGCATATCTTTTAGAAAGAATTCGGGATCAAAATATCCTTATCTACACTGTCATTTAGATCAAAGCCTGAAAAAAAAAAATCTAGTTCTAGGGCTTTCAGGTTCTTCACATCCATTGCGAGCTGCTAAGGGAAGTATTGTGTCAGCTGTATTTAATTGTGAAATGCTACTCACTACTGTACATGAAAAATGCCATCTTTTATATGTTAAATTTGATCCATGTATTTATTCATATTCAGGCATGTTTGCTTTAATGTCAATAATAAGATTATATTTTTATATGTACTCTGGTTAGCCACAAACAGCAGAAACAGTTCTGGGAAAGTGAATGAGATTCTGCTATACTTTTGTCATAACCTCTGTGCCATCCTTAATGTGGTCAACAGTTCCAGGGTCCCAACTCTGTACTAAGGCGTGATCCACACTGACAAGTTTTACTGACATAGCTATGCTGGTTGGGAGTGTTAAATAAATCACACACATAACCAACATAGCTACTGTCTGTGAAAGGCCTAGCATAGACTCAGTTACACTGGCAAAAAGGTCCTTGTGCCACTATAGATTATTTCATTTGGGAACCAGTATAATCATTCATTTATCTGTGTCAGGGCATCAACATTAGGAGCATTTGCCAGTATAGCTACAGTTGCAAATCCTTTCTAATACAGGCAATCCTGAGCTATCATCTATCTCCATGAATTAAAACTGCTTTAAAAATGTAAGGTATATCTGTCATTGCTATTAATTATTCTTATGACTAGCATATTTCAGAACAGTTAACAATGTAGAGGAGTTAAAATAAAATGTTATAAATCAATGGGTAAAATCCTGGCCTCATTGACATCAATAGTAGAACATGAATTAACTTCAGAGGGCCTGGATTTTGCTCTCTAACTTTAAATGCTTTTTGTTTTTAACTTTTTTTTAAATACCAAGTTACAATCATCTATAAAATCTTATTTATTGACAACAAATATGAGAAGATTCACAGTTTGCCAATTCCATCTTCCAATTACTTTGAATCTTTGCCTATGAAAAGAGAAACTATCATTTATCCCTAAAAATATCCATAATATTCCCAGAATATATCAGTTTGCAGATAAGATACATTTATATTAAGATATAGGGAAACAGCAGACTGTCAAAAGTTACTGAAAATTGAAAAGGATAATTTCTTCTGTAAAATTGTCTTCTGAATTATTTAGATCTTCACAATACTGTTCTTCAATCACATTTTTCAAACATGACCTAAGAAAAACTCTGATTTCATCAGAATAAAAAATAACTATTCTATTTTCCCCATCAATGGTCAGTTCTAGATATTCAGGAAGAATAATGATACATTTATTACCAATTGCTAAACATTCTGACTTAAAAGTAGCAACTTTCTTTTTGAAGATCTAAGTAGCTTTATTTATACCACAAAAATTGTACTTGGCTTTGATAAATGTTATATTTCATACTGTAGATATGACCATTTACTTATAAGTTACTGATGCAAAGTCCATGATTAATGTTCAACCCAAAGAATAGAAGAGATGAAAAATTAAATTAGAATACATTGTGATCATCTTCAGAAATGGCTCAGATTTTCTTCCCAAGGTATTTTCCCCAGGAATGAAGGAAATTTATAGCAGTGATTTTAAACCATCTAGATGGTCAGAAAGATGCAATATCTTTAGATTACATGACTTAATTTTATTTTTACAAAACCAAGTTTTTTAATTGCATTAGAGTTAATCACAACACCTGTACTTACTCAAACACTAGCCACTAGCATCAACTTTCTTCCATACTGGTATAATTTATATCCATCAGTTGCTGTGTGTAGCACCCATTATACAACTGAGTCCAACATTACTTTCCATTGAACACAAAAATAAAGTTAAGATCTTTGACACTGAAGAGGCATAACAATAAAAATCTACGGGGACATCTACCCTGGAGCCTTATGTCGACTTAAGCTTAAGTCAACCTATAGACCCCCGCAGCCACACTGGCTTTGTATTAAGTCAACTTAATAACACCACCTTTTAAAGTTGACATAACGCTTAAGTTGACCTTGTTAAGTCAACTTAAGCCAGTATAGACAGATAGTAGCCCTTAAGTCGACTCAATTGGCCTCCAGACCCCCTCCCAGAGTTCCTGGCCTCCAGGAAGTATAGACCTACCAGTGAGGATGCAAGCAGTTGACAGGAGCTTCTAGTGTGGATTCTCTAAATCGACTTAGTAAGGTCAACTTTAAGTTGACTCAAAGTCGACCTAGTTAAGTTGACTTAACAGAGCCTCTTGTGTAGACACACCGTATGTTATGTAACAAGATTAAAGCCAATAAAAATCAAATTTATAGTTACTCTGAGCAATCTTTATATTTCCCACCTACCATGAATGTTTGTTGTGGGCTGCATTTCAAAGGTGAAGGGGAAACTTCACTATAAACCCTCACCAAGGCTTCTGTGGAGATGGTATATGGAAATACATAAATGACAGTAAGAAAGACAATCAAGTATATAAAAAACACATGTAGGAACGTAATGCATAGAGCTATGCAAATAACTGATTTTTTCCTTTGCTGTCTGAACCAGAGGTTTTTTTTAAATTGTTCTGAGTTAATACAAAATTTGTTAAAAAAAATTGTTTGCAGTTCACTGAATATACACTATTAGTTATCTAAATATAAAATGTTTTGTTTTACATGAAAGCATTAATCTAGGATCTCCAAATTATGAAACAATATTTATGGAAATGCAAGGTCAAATCAAATCCTAGAAAAACAGACAATAGAAAGCACATTCCACCTTGATATGAGGAGTGAATAAAACACCCTGAAAGTAGCTCTATGGGGTAAAAATGTGTGAAATGATTATACCCTTTCTTATCCTGGAGTGAAACTCAACCACACCCTTACCTTTCTTGATGTCAAGAAGGTAGCTGCAAGGACAAAAATGAGAGAAAACATAATTCAGAAACTAGCAGATACAACAGGGGATGCACTGGCATCAGTATTGCAAAAATCTGCAATGGCAACTGTATATTTGGTAACTGAATACTGTATACCAGAATGGAGCAGACACAGCCACACATGACTTGTCAACACACAACAAATTAAAGTGCATCATTGGAACCCTGAAGTCAACTTCAACACCACTGGCTACCTGTTCTGTCCAACATCACTCCCCTACTTATAAGCCAAACTGTTACAAGACCTCATCCACAAAACTCAGCAGATCCAAGAAAACAGGTGTCTTCCTGTCCACCAAGATGTCAATGATACCCTTCCCCCAACTTGTTAAATCCCACAATCCCTTCTGGGAATATTCGCTTAGTCTCATGTAATGAGGCTATGATCAGAAGGGGGCTTGTAAAGCAGACAAAACTAAACAAGAATTAAAAAATAAGCTCCTCACAGTGGATTCCATGCAGAACGTTCTGGGGTTTGACCTTCCACAGAGGTTGGTCAACTCTGAACCAACACTGGTAGATGAAGTCATTTAATACACAAATGGAAAAATCAAGGACTTTCTGGGATTCTAGAGTGGCACCCCGTGACAGACCATCAAACCCTATATAGCTCAATTTATAAATATGAAGGAGGCATCACTTCAATAAATTCTGCCACTCCCAAAGTAGCCATCTGGCTTTATCATTTTCAGGTGAAATTATAGTTGCTGATCTATACCAACCATACAAAAGAAGAGAAAGAAGAAGTTCTCTTTCCTAGACATCCAAAGACTGATCAGCTATGAGAGGCATCTCAAAGAATTACCCTGATCTCCCTCACTTGTGAAAATAAGAATATTGAACCTTCTATAAGACAGGATCAATATATTGTATTTTCTTTCAAGCCAAAGATAGTCTTCCTTGTGCTGATAGTGATTCGACCCTGTTGACAAAATAAAAATGCTGAACAATATTGAAAACTTGAGGCACTACCAACAGACCATCCACCTCTCTGAGTCTCATCCTTTTTCTGGGACACAGCCTTGTCTCAAAATGTCTGTAACTTTCCCACCTCTCTTTAATCCAGGAGTATAACAGTCCTTTCCATTTTAGACAGGCTCACAGGGATTTCACACAACTCTTGTAAGGCAATAATATAAAAGATCTTATTCCCTTCCTCTGCCACAGGCCCTAGATCCTACAACACGGAGCAGCTGCCTATATTAACTCTAAAATTGATCTGTTTAACAGCTTCTGAGGGCCACTTCCTACAGTGGATGTCCCCACCCAGTCCTTCCCCAAACCTCTTCAGCAAAGTCCCTTAAATACTGCAGTCCCAGTACTCCTGGAATCACATCCAGAGAGCCTTTCCCAGGACTATCCACCAACTGAGAACAAAAAGGTCCCAGAAGGTCTTTCTCCCTCTTAATCACCTCATGGTAAGACCAGAAGTCCCATGATTTGGGAGGAAGGCCAAGCTGATGGGGACTGGATTTAACTATTTATAGATCACCTCATAACAAAGTTCTATGGAGAAGTTTATGCCAAGCCCTGCTCAGGTCCACTGTGATTTCCATTTGCAGAAATGCTGCAGAATCAGGTTCATCAATTTATACTTTCACACAGTGTCCCCATGAACTCCCCACCATTTGGGTCATAATCACTATTGAATTTTAAAAAGTTCATTCAGTGAGTGAAATGAGAAAGCTGAACTGTCAGGAAGTCACATCAAGACATAAAATGGACCTTTAAAGCCAAAGCTTTCCCCTTTTCTAGACAGACACATAGATGCATTCACACACAAACATACATGGGCTCCTTGGAAGTCAGTCTGCTGCCCAGAAGCGAGTGTTACATAATTTGGGAGAAATGGGGTGGGAGGCTTTTGATGAAGTCTCCCAGAATCATGTGGAACAAAAAAATCAATCATTCTATAATGTCTTGCTAAATTGGTAAAAAGACAAAGTGTGCTACTTTTCCTTAACGTGTTTACCTTTTGCTGTTTTAATTTGTTTAAAATTTTCCAGATTGCTGTGGTGAGAACATTGTTCATTTATTAACTCTTCCTCTAAATCCTCTGTATAATTCTTGTCTTATTTTGCCTACTATATAGAAGTGACCGTAGCAAACAGAGGGAGTTCTTTCTACAAGAGAGGAGAAGTGAGCATGTGCTGAGTAGTGTATCTGAAAATTTAATACTAGTACACTAGAAGTTTTATAAACGTTCTGAGAAAGATGAGGGACCTGATCCAAAGCTCTCTGACATTAAAGATAGATTCCCAGAGACTTCAAAGTGTTTGGGCCAGTCCCTGGGCTTGTTTCAGAATTGATTCTGGAGTTATCTGTACTGCAGAGGATTTTAAATGATATTATTAAGTTATATCCTGAATTACACTATGCCATTCATCTAATCAAAACATTCCTGTTCAAGTTTTCCACCCAAGCAGAAGCTGACAATCTAGGTGTATATTTCTACAGCTGTAGGGACAAACCTTTAAGTCCATCATGTAAGTAAACAATGAAAGCTACTGACAACTATTCACATGTGTTCATATTGTCAAGTCCCAGAGCTAATTTCATACCACCTTCCTGTTAGTTCAAACTGAGAACAAATATAGAAAAGGGAGAGAAGCACTCTGCTCAGTGGGGTCTTTGTTTCAAAGTATATAACTACTGTGGCATTTGGCATGAGTTCAGCATGGTTGCTGGCAAGTTGCCACTCTGCAGACTTAAAATATCTTGCTAGCTTAAGCTATGATTTTGGAAACAGCCTGCTACTTGTCCATTGAAAACTAATACTGGTTTTTCCAGTGTGCTGTACATTTTCTGGAAAGCACAGCTCTCCCAAGTATAAAGCCAGAAATGTTATATATTACAGCTTTTTATTATCAAATACAAAGACTATTTGCAGGATGCATAGTAAGTGAGGTCTACAATTTCCGAATGGAATAAAAATGGCCAGTCCCCTCAATATCAGCCCTTATGTTTAACAAAAACTAACAGAAGGAATGTATGAGGATTATAATACAATATTTTGATTTTAAAATAAGATGTTTATACACCATAATATAGTGAAAAAGACAGTTCCATACTTCAGTGAATTTCAGATTTTCAAAGGATGGGTCATATTATTGCACTAATATTTAACCTGCAGAAAACATGCAAAGCACAATGTCAACTGTGTTTGTGGGCAGCTCAGCATTACATTTACAGTGCTTCTGCTCCCCAAGCCTACCTGAATCACAGCTCTGTCCAAGTAGATAGTGGGATGAAAATGTATATTTGGGTTTTTTCCATGAGTTATGTCCCAAGGATTCTGTAAATACTATAATTTACATTGGAAGTCATAAAACATTGTAAAATTATCACTTACAGATGGGGTGGTTAATAAAATTCTGCCAAGAATCCATTCTGCAGTAGGTATTTTGTGTGTATGACTTTGTGTTTCTAAATCACTATTAAGATAGAGATGCTTCGAACACATGTTTATAGGAGATTAAACGTGCAACATTTTTTTTAATACCTACCTCAGTATTGCATGTCATTTGTGCTTTCTTACAGTTTCTATTCAGCACAAAGATACTCCAACTTTCACAGTATGTCCAGTTATGGAATCTGACTCCCAACACAATCAGTTGGTTTAGCAACAAATTATCCAGTCCGTGGATGCCTTTTTTTTTCACTGTATTAAAGGATGCTTATGCAAATGGAAGAACTGATTGGGAGGTGAACCAAATTGTCACGTATTGTCCCATTTGTTGTCATTTTCTGTCTTTCATACCAAGACTTTATTGCAACATGGGGCATTGAACACCATGGCAAAGTTATAACTAAAAGCTGGAAAAAGTTCAAGATCGAATAGAAGAACCTGAGGGTGAGGGACAGGTAACTGACCACATGGAATTGACCTTCTCTTCTTGGGAACTAAAGAATCTGGCATAATAGGAAAACACCAGCTGCAGTGGTGTGATCTCAGTGACAGGTGTGGAGCTGGAGCTCCTGATGTGGTCAGTGCATGATGGTGAACACAGGAACAAATTCATCAAAAAAGAAGGAAAAAAAAGAGGTGCAAAAATGGAGAATAGAGCAGAAGATATGGGAAAGATAGAGACTGGAAAACACTAGACAAAGTGAGGGGGAATAATGATTAAATAATAAATATAATGGAACAAATATGGGACAAACATTGCTGTCACACAGTTACATCCGTGGGACTCCACTGACATCAATAGGGCTGCCTGAGTGAAAATAAGGACAAAATTTGGTACAGTAAACATATCATATATTAAGCACCCAATGGGGTAAACCTAAATTTTGGGGTGCTTATTAACTCCCAACTATGCTACTGAAGCTGACCTTTGGGTTCAAAGACTCCTAATCCTTTATAGCATTTTCCTTCAGAGTATCTACCTCAACCCCCACTCCCCCATCCAACTTTCTTTGAGGATTCCCCAGAGTTCTGACTTTGGCTCCCTTCTTGCCTCCCTCTACACCTTAGCTCAGGGTAATATAATCCGAAAACAGAAATTCAACTACCACATTGTGTTGATGACTCAGTGATCTCTCTCCTGTCCAAATTACTATCTCAGCCTGTCTATCTGGCAACTCCAAATTCTTCCAAGGACTTGCTTTACTTGGACTCTTAATCATTTGTATGTATGTGATTCACTGTGCCCCTTTAACATCTCTCATATTTTGTTTCTTTTCTTTTTATATGAAACCTTTAGTTCTAGTTACTAAAGGATTGGCTGGCACGGGCAGCATGGCATTTTGGGTAAGATCCAAACCTCTATTGTTCTGTGTGATATGATTGGCCCTTTGGGCTCAGGAGAAATCTTTCTGAGTACAGTTCTTGGAGCTGTGAGCAAATGGTCTTTTTTCTAAACTTAGTGACTATTTGGGAACTAGGGGCTGATATGCAATAAAGAGGGATGTTTTATGTACTGTTGTGCTTCCTAATAATTGGTGTGAGGAATAAGAACTATGGTTTGTTGCTAACCAGTAGTCTGTCTTAAGTGCCACCTTTCAGGGTTCAGAGAGTCTGACTCTCATTTTTGCAGCTTGCTCTGATTTTTGCATATTCAGGGAGTTATCCCAGGAGGCCCAGATCACACCCCCTTGTTGGAAGGTAAACCTGTATGCATGGGACTTGACACCAGTTCATCAGTTTCACTAGGTTCAGACACTGTATATAAAGAAGTCAAAGTTTCTTCTGCTTAAGCCAACAAAAGTTGTTATGAAGATGTACACTTGAGATGCTGGCCCCATGTTGGGTACTATTGATGTTAAGGTGGAGCTCAATAACAATTGCCACTGTTCTTGGTGAAAAGCAATTACCCAGCCTTAGTATGATGATCATGGCTTAGGAAGATCCAGCTCAATGGGATAGAAGTGCATCAAATTACTAAGGAAGAAACAGGTTTGGCAGCTGTATTAGAGAAACATGCTGCTATTTTCACAGAGCAGCTGGGCAGCATGAAGGGAATCACTGTGGCTATGTATACCCCAGCAAATTAGTTTGGATTAAGGAGCCTTAATTAAAACTAATTTGAACTCTGTCTACACTCAGCTTTGCCTAGTTTGAACTAAAAAATTTTAGCTTAGTTCAAACTAGTTAATTTTCTCTAGTTACTTGAACTAACTGCTTAGTTTGAACTAATTTGCATATTTAGTTTGAACTAGCCAATGTAGACATGCTAGCTCAATCTAAACAAGATTGAACTAGCAGTTAGTTTGAACTAAGCACATATTTTTAGTTTGAAATAATTTTTAGTTCAAACTAGCTGCACTCAAACTAAAAAGTTAGTTTGAACTAAAAAAAAGGGCTTAGTTCGAACTAACTTTCAAACTCCTTAGTTCAGACTAACCAAGTCCAAACTAAGATTTTAGGTGAAGACATAGCCTGTGAAGTTAAACATTAAGACTGACAACCAAAATGTCTCAAGACCAAAATGGTGCCATATGTCATCAGACCCAAAGTTGAAGTGAGACTTGGAGCACTTAGCTGGATGCAAGCAGGGATGGGAGAAAGGAAAAGAAAGGGCTCAGGACCAAGATGCATGGCAGGGACATAAGGAAAGGGGTTCTGCAGAAGGTGCATGAGACAATGGGGGGGGCTCTGAGTCGGGGTGCAGAGGATCACTGGGGGCCCTACAATCTTTTAAATTGAAATAATCCACATTATTTTAATTTAAAGACTGTGTGTGGACATACCCAAAGAGTATGCCCTATAAGTTCACAGAGACAAATGTGAATTCATCCAGCCCTCTGTTGAATATCTGTGGCATATCATTTTTGCTGCTGGCCATTATAAGTCTCTAGTGAAAGTCAAGCTTATTGTGGATGTTCCACCTCCACAGAATGTAAGCCAACTTTGCTCATTTCTAGGGTTATTGAACCATTATGGCAAGTTCATTCCACATTTAACAACACTATTGAAACCACTACATGAGCTACTTGGCCACAACAAGGGCTGGAAGTGGGTCAAAGCCTATAATGTTGCATTTAACAAAGCTAAATGAGCATTGTTAAATTCAAAAGTTCTGACACATTTTGATTTGTCCTTACCCAACAGTTGGCCTTTGATGCCTCTCCTTATAGAGTTCCAGCAGTAGTATCACATTATACCTTCAGGAGGGGAAAGATGCCTCACTTTTGCCTCACACCCCTTAATCAGGTCAGAAATTAATTATGGGCAAATCAAACGTGAAGCACTGGGAATTGTTTTTGGTATCCAGAAATTTCAGTAGTACATGTCTGACTATTGACCACTAACATCAATTTTTGGACCACACACAGGCATTCTATCACTGGCTGCTGGTCATATGCATCCATGGGCATTGATAAATTCAAGACACATGTATGGGATCAAATATCAGAAACCTCTCCTCATTGCAACACAGATAGATAGTCTTTCAAGGCTGCCCTTACCAGTTAAACATCAAGATATTGGCCAGAAAGAAATCTTCTACTTTGAACAGGCAGAGGACATACCCATCACTGGTACTCAAGTAAAGGGAGCAATTCTCATTGACCCACTACTGTCTCAAGTCATGGACATAGTGATGCATGAAACATCTCTATGTGACCTTTGGGTCTCACCTGACCTCCTTCCCTGCATGTTCAGAAGGATGGAATTATCAGTCTAGTCTCCTTGCTTGTTGTAGGGGATGCATGTCATTATAACACCATTACTGAGATGACAATTGTTAGAACAGCTACATTCAGGTGATTGTAGCATAGTGCGCATGAAGCAAGTTGCACAAAGCTATTTTTGGTGGCCTGGCCTGGACTGTACCACATCACGTCAGCACCATATCATCCATCCACCAATGGATTAGCTGAAAGGCTTGTGCTGACTACGAACCAAGCTCTAAAATCTGCAAGGGTACATTTGTCCATTTAGAAGCATCTGGAGAACCTCTTACTATCCTACAGAAACACTTCTCAAGCTATGACCAAGGCGTCCCCAGCTTTCCTAAAGATGAGATGACAGCTGTGCACTTGCTTTGATTTGCTAAAACCATCTGAAACATGATAAGTTGTACAATGCCAACAGCAGAACCAAGTAATCAGGCATGCTCCAAGAGCAAAATATTGAACCTTCAGTCTTGGACAGCCCATCCTGGCTTGGAACTATGCTTCTTGAGCTAAATGAGTCCAGTCTATGGTCATCCCCCAGACAGGACCTGTTTCCTACTCTGTCCAGACAACAAATTGTCTCACTGGGCAGCAACATGCAGATCAGTTGCTGCCACCTCACACCTATCCGGAGGACACATTTCCAATTGAACTGCTTGACCTCACCATTACAGGGGAGATACCATTGAGTCAAAAGTAACCTTTTCTTGACTCTCTTTTTCCATTCACCGTTGCAGCATATACTACCTGCTCCATTGTTCGATACAACAGCCTCTCCTTTTCCAGCTCCTTTTCCTGTACCCATTGTCAGACCAGCACCAATAACACCTCATGGTGTAAGAACACCAGAAGTCTTCCATAATCCATCTAGAAAGAGTAGGTCTCCTGATTGGCTAAATCTTTAGCTAGTGTCAAACCCATGTTACAGGGCAGCATAATCCCTGGCGTTTAGTTCAGAGATGAGGCAATCTACCCTTATTTCCCAGTTTAGTACTTGTTGTATTAAGGGGGGGGTATGTTTTCATTAGAGGGCAAGGACTAGGTTGTCTATTGGGTTGCCATAGTAATAGATTTAGACCTTTAGGATGGTTTGCCATAGTAATAGAACTAGATCATTAGGATGTTAGGTAAAACGAGTTTGGCTGGTTTTAGCTCTTTCTTAATAAAGCCATACAGCTTGAACTCCTTGTTTGTTTGTCTGAACCCAACATAACATAAGATTGTACATAAATTGGGACAGGAATCAGCTTTTTGTTCTGTGTTTGTACAGTGCCTAGCCTATGGGATCCTGGGCCATGACCAGGGCTCTTAAGAACTCGGTAACAAGTAATAATAAAGATTGTCATGGAATATTTTAAAGGAATTATGATTGACAACAGGGGAAGAGCCAGCTAGTAACATGGGAATAGAACATAAACGGTTAGACCAGTACCTAAACTACTATTTTGCAATCAATGGTGGCCAGTAACTGCTGCTTTAGAGATGTTGCAAGAAACCCTGGCATAGGCAACCATTAAAGTTTGGCTTATGACCTGAAGCAAAAGGGTTTATATCCCATCCCAAACCATTGAATTAAAAAAAGTGTATATTTCTTATTATAATTTAATATTCTAGTTATTATAAATGCCTAATCCCTTAACTGCAGCTTTGTAATTGATTTGGCTACAGGGTTTAATTTACGGGGAAAAAAAGTTCCCAGAAAAAGTTTGTGAGCTGCTGAAAAAACCCTTGATTTCAATGAGGTTCATCCAATTGCTAATTCACATTACTGGTGGCTTCCACAGCTGTAAGCCACGGTTACATTAGCTAACAGGATTGTGAAGTATTTAGCTTTCCTTGGCCACTGGAAGAAGTACTATATTGGTTTAAAATTCTTGACCTTTATTCTTTGCATTTTGGCTTTATGATGAGAGAACAAAGCAAGCCCATTTAATTTTATGTTTGGCATCAGCAGGCATGTGGTTTTTGTATTTGTTTATTTTAACAAATCAGACCTTGATTTCATTAACAGCATTCATGTGTATCCTATCTGACTAAAATATTTGAACATGTAAAACAACAGTTAAGTTACAACAGATGAGCATAATGAGCATTGCAATAACTTTAAAAGGAGCCAAAGTTTACAATCTAGGTACGATACTTTAAGTGACCAAGTTAAACAAAATGTATGTAGGGTGAATTTTATCACCATGTATTCATGAATCCATAGCTGGGATCTCTTCAATAATGAATGGCTTGCAGGCCACTTTCTGTGTTTTTGGTGCAATATTTAGGCAAAATAGTGAGAGATAAGAGTAGGCTTACTGAAATTTATGAACTCATTCCTTTAAACCACAAATTTAATTTTTTTAAATGGAATTTTCTTCTTTCTTTTTAATTTTAAAGGAAAAACTTCAGGGAAACCATAGAATCATAGGGTTAGAAGAGACCACAAGCGCCATCTACTCTAGTGTTTCTCAGCTGGTGTTCTGTGGAACACCTGTGCTCTGTGGACATAGTGAAGGTGTTCTTTGACTGATCCCAACTTCTCCCCATTGAGGGAGAGGGGTGAGCTTGAGGAGGCAGAGCAATCCAGCAAGCTGATGTGCCTGGGAGATTTCATGGGCCCCAGTAATAACAAAGCTCGCAGGCATGTGTCAGCATCCACCGCTGCCTTAATCCTCTGCTGCAGCTGGTATATTTTAAATTTCCTGCCACTATTACTAACAGTACCAAAATCACTTGGACATAACTTCCATGGTAAGACTTCGTTCAACAAACCTTACTCCAAGAATAGATAAACTTTGTTTGAACATTTAGGCCCAAAATTTCCATTAAAATTTGAGTAATATCATTTTCAGTTTAAAGCTGTGTGCATAATCATTATGTATCTGGGCTCTTCTTTAGAAATAAACTCGTGTTATATTCATAAATTTGTATTTAATTTAGTTTTCTGAATTATTTTTGCAGGAATGTATAATGAACAGGAATGTGTAATGCTCAGATATTATGAACATTACAACTGGTATATTCCAACTTTTTCAAGAAAGTTTTCATCTGGTTTTCCATGTAAAGAAATTAATATTTTAGGTATTCCCCAGTCCACTAAAGGTTGAAAAATACTGATCTAGTGGAACTCCCTTTCCAAGATGCAGAGTTTGTTGTACTAAATCATTCAAGTGGATGGCTATTCAGCCTTCTCCTGAAGATCACCACTGAAGGAGTGATGAGCAAAGCAGCCTATGGCACTTGGAGGTTTTGCAAGGCAGAGTGCAACTACTACACCAGAGTGAAGTGGCATGGGGGAAGCAGACATGGGTCCTCCCAATTCTACCACATTTCAGCCAATGGGTCAGTCAGTGGCAGCATGTTCCACCACTAAGTCAGCAGGGCTCCAGCCACAAGTGACTGACAAGGACTCAGGTGTGAGCCTAGTCAGACCAAAGTTGGCCGTCTCCTTCTGTACCTGCCTCCCCTCTGAGCTGTACGTCCCACCCCCTATACTTCCAATTCCTGTTTGGGCTACACCCCACTGCCTCCTACATGGCTTTCCTGGCTCCACCCTCCAGAGACTGAGTGGCAGTCTCTCCTTGTCTGTCTCAGAGGATGGCTACACCTCCTCACCACAGGCTCCTTGGATTGTTGGCCACATGCGCCCTCCTCTGTCATGCCTCCAACACCCTTCCCCATCGTGACATTCTCCCCCTGTAATCTGAACTGGTGTTTGGCTGTCACCCTAGTTCTTCACTCCAGGGTCCCAGATTACTTCACTTCACTGCATGAATGACCCACTTGTGGGTCAGCACATGCCCAGCCTCCTGCGAGTCCCTGGCCCAGTGAAAGAGTGCTTCTGGCCAACTGCTTCTGAGACCAACTCTCAGCATATATCCCCTGCTCCAGATGCAACCCAGGAATTTCCCTCCAGCACTGCTCCTTGCAAGCTCATTTACTTTTGTCTGTCAACTTATCAAAAAAATTGATACGCACCAGCTCTGTCAGTCCAAATGAAATCTTTACACACTCTCAACCCAAACGCACTGTTGTAGATAAAAGAAGGAGGTAGTCCTGTGGCACTTAAAGACTAACAGACTTATTTATCTCATGAGCTTTCATGGGAGAAAATCCCACTTTGTCAGATGCTTTGAAGAAGGAGGAATTTACAGAATGGGATGATAGTTAAGTGCAAGGGAGTGTAAAACATGGGATCATCATTGTCTGACAAAGTGGGATTTTCTCCCACAAAAGGTCATGCGATAAATAAATCTGTTAGTCTTTAAGTGCCGCAGGACTCTCTGCTTCTTTTGCTGAACTAGACTAATACGGCTGCCCCTTTGTAACTTGTTGTAGATAAAACATACAAATATGTTTATTAACTACAGCAAGATTTATGGCATCATAAAACAGATTAATATAAATAAAAGAAATCAATAATGAATCAAGATGTTGGTCACAATCAACTTAAAGGTAATTTATAGTGTTAACTAAGATTAAGATGTCAGTATTTTTTCTCTGTGACATTAGCTTACCCACAGCTGTTTGCAATGCCTCTTGCAACCAGACTACCTTGTCGGCAACTGTTAGTATGTTAGATTGGTTGGAAGATGGATTTCAAGGGAGAGCCCCAAGACAAAGATGGCTCTTTCATTTAAATAGTTTCCTCAGTCCCCTGGGGTCAGGAGATTGGCTGTGTCTTGCAGTGGACATGATTTCTTTCACTTGAGCCAAAGTGCTCAAAGGTGCTTAGGCCAGTCCATTGTTTCTATATGCAGGCCTCTCCAGGGCATGGATCCACAGCTTTGGGTTTGTCTGCATTTATTCATTCCATCTCAGAGCCACATTTGGGGATAACGGTATAGCAGAAGTTCTGTACATATATATGACATTGCAGGAAACATGCTACCATAACAACAATCTTCTGTATGCCAGGAACATTTCAAAACCACCTTAGATGACATATTTTCTAATAAAAAATACACACTTTACAATATAAAGGTGAACATGAACAAGCTACAAGTCAGACCATAAGGATGCATATGAGTTATATAGTGTCATAGGACCTGAAAAATGCCAGTTAGATGCCTGTCAAGAATGGCGGTAGGCTAGTGGGATCCCAAGATAGTCAGTTAAGGTGATTAAATTATTGGAGCAGCTCAGTACTGGAGTAGAAATGAAGATCTAGCTCTCTGAATCTTAACAGCACACAGCACACTTTGCATGCTAGATGAGTGTGACTATTGTTTTATAGTATTAAGTACGGTTTCCCATTAAAAAAAAATTAGGATATCAGTTCTTCCTCCTCACAGAACAGTAATGGTATCTCAGAATTATTCACACATGTTGGCATTTTACTGATAACTACTGCAGGTGAATACAATAACATAGAAAGAACTATGAACATAAGAAAAAATAGGGTGTAGCCGTGCTAGTCTAGTTCAGCAAAACAAACAAGGAGTCCTGTGGCTCTTAAAGACTAACAAATTTATTTATTGCATGATTTTTCATGAGTAAAATCTCACTTCATCAGATGCATGAAGTGGAAACTATAGTATGTAGGGGGAATATATAAATGCAGAGAAGGGTACGTCACAAGGTCAGGTCAGACTTTTTCAGCAAACCCAGCAAGTTGTTTTGATTCAACTTGTGTGCCCATCTGGAACAGCAGAGGAGAAGGTGGGAAGGTTAAAAGACAAAAATCACCTATTGCAGGGGTCAGCAACCTTTGCCAACCCCTGTGCCAGTCCTTTGTCCCTGACCCTCAGCTGGTGCTGGCAGCACCTTCTGCTGAAAAAATGTGGTGGCTGCCTGAAAATTCAGCAGCTGTCATGGCTGCAGTACGAGTGCTTCCCAGGCATGCCACAAAAAGAAGCAGCTCCTTTCAGGGGTTCCTAGGTTTGCTGCAGAAAGAAGCTACCCAGAGTGGCTCCTTTGGGGAGCATCACACTACAGAGAGAAGCCACTCGAGGCAGCTTATTTCTGTGTCACATGAAGGTATAGGCATGGGGGGGAGTCCCCATGTACGAGCCCAAAGCCCTTGCACTTCCCGAGTCGGCCCGAGTGGCCCAAAGACACACAGAGGCAGAGGAGGTCACACATGCATATGCTTTGATTTACCTACCAGATCTGGTGGAGCAGTTCCCTAAGGAAGCTGGTGTAACCCATGTGCCTAAATAGGTGCAATCTCTTTTAGGGATCCTTATGGCTGGGTTACGTTGCTGGGCAGATTTTGCAGCCCAGAAACCAGAACCTTCTGGTAAGAGGATGAGGGAGCACACTGAGCATGCTCCACTAGTTTTATTGTTTTGCTGGAGTTACATGCCCAGGGAGAAGCCTGAGAAGAGAAGCCTGGAGAGGAGCAAACAGAGAGCTGCAGAGGACATTGGCTAAGGGACTCAGTGAAAGGAGCTGAGCAGGAGTGGACTGCAGGATGTTTTCTCCCAGCTTTCGACTGCTTTGCAGGGGAGTTGTCTGCAGCAGAACTGAGAGCTGGATGGCCAGTGACTTGATTGCATGGTGCTGGCTACACAAGAGGAAGAAAGGACTGCATGGCATCTGCCTGAAGATTCCTGCAGCTAGAGAGGATGAGGATTGCTTTTGTTCTGCATTCAAGCCCCAAGGACTTAAAAGACTGCAATTGAGATAAGGGTGACTCCACCTGAACTTTGGGACTCTTGGGTTTCTTACTCTTTTGTTTAAATGTATTATGGTTCTTTAGGATAAGGTGTGTTTAGTTAGTTAATAAAGTTCATTGTATGTTTATGCTGAGTGGTAGTTTAATGAGGGAAGGAAACTCTGAGCAGTCTTCGCTGTGAGTCCTTTTAACAACTGGATCCTGGCTCTCCAGTTGCTTTCATCAGGGGTTTTCTCTGTGAGGCACTGGAGAGGGGCAGGTGAATGAATTTGAGCCCACCCTAGCAGGTTACACTGGCTCCCTGAGGGTAACAATAACAGGGGTTATATAGTACAGTTTCAAGGAAGGGGGTCAGGTCTAAGGAATGCTGGCACAGAGCCAATTACAAACCTGGATTTCGGGTTGTTTACAATGTTCCCTCTAAGGTTTGACGGCTTGTGTGCAAAATTTTGAACCCGTGTGCAAAACTTTTTCTGAATAAAATTTTTGTGCAACTTCACGTGATGGAAATTATTGAAAAATATAGAACAATGAAAAATTAATAAGTTATTTAAATTTTGTATTAATAATCTGAATGTAAGCAGATTTTGTCTCCCTCAGGGAACTGATGGGCAGGATCCCTTGGGAGGCTGATCTGAAGGGGAAAGGTGTCCAAGAGAGTTGGGTGCATTTTAAAGAAACCCTGCTAAGGGCACAGGAAGATACAATTCCGATAAGGAGAAAGCACAGCAAATGTGGAAGGCGCCCACTGTGGCTTAACAGAGAGCTCTGCACTGAGCTGAAGCATAAAAAGGACGCTTATAGGAAGTGGAAGCTAGGACAGATGACTAAGGAGGCATATAAAGACATTGCTCGGGACTGCAGGGATAAAATCAGAAAGGCCAAAGGACAAATGGAGTTGCGACTAGCAAGGGATGTGAAGGATAACAGGAAGGGGTTCTACAAGTATATCAATAACAAGAAGAGGATCAGGGATGGTGTAGGTCCCTTACTGAATGGGGCAGGCATCCTCGTGACAGAGGATGAGGAAAAAGCTGAAGTCCTCAATGCTTTTTTTACTTCAGTTTTCACAAGCAAGGTCAGCTCCCAGCCCACTACACTAGGTACGGGGGACTGGGGAGAAGAAGAGAGGCCCTTGGTGACAGTAGGTCAGGTTAGGGACTGCTTAAAGAAACTAGATGTGCACAAGTCCATGGGGCCGGATGAACTGCATCCGAGGGTGCTGAGGGAGCTGGCTGATGAGATAGCAGTACCGTTGGCCATTATCTTTGAAAACTCGTGGCGAACAGGGGAGGTGCCAGAGGACTGGAAAAAAGCAAATATAGTACCTATCTTCAAGAAAGGCAAAAAGGACGATCCAGGGAATTACAGACCTGTCAGCCTCACCTCAATCCCTGGAAAAATCATGGAGCAGCTTCTCAAAGAATCCATCCTGAAACACTTGGAGGAAAATAGAGTAATCAGGAATAGTCAGCATGGATTTACCAAGGGTAAATCATGCCTGACCAACCTCATCGCCTTCTATGATGAGATGACTGGATTTGTGGATGCGGGAAGAGCCGTTGATGTCATATACCTTGACTTTAGCAAGGCTTTTGATACGGTTTCCCACAGCATTCTCATTGGCAAATTAAGGAAGTATGGGTTAGATGCATGGACTGTAAGGTGGATAGAAAACTGGCTAGAACAACGGTTTCAGCGTGTAGGAATCAATGGCTCCATGTCAAGTTGGCAGGCAGTAACAAGTGGTGTGCCCCAGGGGTCGGTCCTGGGGCCAGTTCTGTTCAATGTTTTCATTAATGATCTGGATGATGGGATAGATTGCACACTTAGTAAGTTTGCAGATGATACCAAACTGGGGGGAACGGTAGACACCCTAGAGGGCAGAGACAGGATTCAGGGAGACCTAGACAAACTGGAGCAGTGGGCCAAGAGGAATCTCATGAGGTTCAACAAGGATAAGTGTAAAATCCTGCACTTGGGACGAAAAAACCCCATGTACTGCTACAGGCTGGGGAGTGATCAGCTAAATAGCAGCACTGGAGAAAAGGACCTGGGAGTCATGGTGGATGGGAAGCTGGATATGAGTCAGCAGTGTGCTCTTGCTGCCAAAAAGGCCAATGGCATACTGGGCTGCATCAGAAGAAGTGTTACCAGCAGATCGAGGGATGTGATCATTCCCCTCTATTCTGCACTAGTGAGGCCACATCTGGAATACTGTGTCCAGTTTTGGGCTCCCCACTACAAAAAGGACATGGACAAATTAGAGAGAGTCCAGAGGAGGGCAACCAAAATGATCAAAGGGCTGGAGCACAAGCCCTATGAAGAAAGACTGAAGGAACTAGGCTTATTTAGCCTGCAGAAGAGAAGACTGAGGGGGGATTTGATAGCAACCTTCAACTACTTGAAGGGTTGCTCCAAGGAGGAGGGAGCTCGACTGTTCTCGGTAGTAACAGAGGGCAGAACGAGAAGCAATGGTTTCAAGTTACAGCTGGGGCGGTCCAGGCTGGATATTAGGAAAAACTTCCTTACTAGGCGAGTGGTGAAGCAGTGGAATAAGTTGCCTAGGGAGGTGGTGGAATCTCCATCTCTGGAGGTGTTCAAGTCCCAGCTGGACAAAACACTGACTGGGATGATCTAATGGGAGTGGTCCTGCTTCTTTTGGCAGGGGGTTGGACTAGATGACCTTGTGGGGTCCCTTCCAACCCTATGATTCTATGATTCTATGCTTATGTGACATTTTGTCTCATCAATTCTTCAGTCCTGTTTGTCTGCCTTTGTCGGTTTTCGAAAATGAATAAGCACATAAAAAAGTTAAAGTGAAAGCAATTAACTTGCCTCTCATTTTTCATTTTGCACAGCAGCCCATCTTACAATTTAAAAAAAATGGTCCTAAATTGTTCCTAGCCAGTTCAAATGTGACCCTTTATTTGTTTTACTTAATTGGTCACTATTAGTAATTTTGATCACAGTATACTTTATTTTCCTTCATTTTATTAGTGTTTGCTATATATTTTTCCCCAATTTAACCCTTCCCTAAGGGGCAACAGGCCAAAAGGTAAAAAACCCTACCCAGGGCTTGACCTTGTGATTACAAATCTGTTATTCTACCAACTGAGCTACAGGCATTCCATATATAAAAACTTCTAGGCATAAAGGATAACTGTGTACTCCACTGCCCCTTGATCCCACCCCCCCATAAACTGCTCTTTATTCCATGTGTGCATCTGTGCAGCAAACTCTTAACATCAGGATCGTGGGTTCCAGCACTGTGCCCCCCCCCCGGTCTACTTATCAGAAGTAAAAGGCTGGACAATCACCTATTTTTGGAATGCCTGAGGGAGGAAGGACATGAAGGTAAAAAGGAGCCCTTGGATAGCTAGCAACTCCCCCAGCCAATCCTCAGTGGGGCTTCAGGCCTGCCCCCCTGCCCATCTTCAGCTGCTCTCCCAGCCTGCCCCCTCCCCCAGTTGATCCTTGGCCATCGTTAAGGCCTGTCCCCCCCACCCCTCATCCAATCCTCAACCACTTTGCCAGACTAGGTTTACTGGATACCAAAGCATGGACAGGAGGACAGGGGAGTACAAAAAGGAGGATGTTGGAGGACACATACACATCTGGGGCTCCGCCTGGGCCCCCTTCATCTACCCAGCCAATGCCCCCCCCCCGCAAATGCTTGCCCCATTGATCACCCAGCTCCAGGGAAATCTGTCTAGCCCCTAGTTACAGTGTGAGATTAATTGCAAGAACAGAGGCTCAAGAATATCAAATGAATGGCTTAAGTATTTTTCCTCTTTACTTTAAAGTAACCGTAAAGCCAACCACTTTAAGGAGTCACAAAACTAAGTATTTAATGTTTATATAAATGTGCAAGGAGAATCACACTGCAGAACTCCTATCCAGACTGATGTTTTTACATTGTGAGTTGCAAACAGAAGCACACCTCCAATAAATTTAATATAGTAATTATGGACAAGATTAAAATCAGTTTTAACACAGTAAGGTCCTTCACTCATTGTTTGACACACAGAAGGATGGGCCCTTGACTACATGAAGTCTAACAGAATTTGAGGTGTTGGCTTCTAAAGGAAAAGTAATCTGTCAGCAGTATTCTCCCCATGACTTGAAATTAGGGGTGTGGTGCAGGGGGATGTTTGGGGGGGGGGTATAGGGGGTGCTCACTCATTTGCTCTAACACTGTTACTAGCCAACAACTGGAGGGTACAGGTGGAGGGTACAGAAATCCCTGTCTAGCCTCAGTTTTGAGCCTCACTGTGCAGTATTTTAAAAAATCACAGACAAGCTCTTTAGATTTTATACACACGGGAAAGGAGAAATCAGAAAAAATGAGAGCTGCTGGTTTTTTATTTGCAGACCTGCCTGAAACATAACCTTTTACCTAAAATGCAAATTTCTGGAAACATCATATCCTACTATGTCTGCCATAAACCACAGATGGATATATATCTATTTTATGACAGTTGACATTTTGTTTGCTTTTATGTGAAATACACATCAATTGCGGGGGGGGGCGGAGTAGAAGTAGCACCTATTCTTGAATGCGACGATCAGTTTTTTCCTAAATATACCAAAAGAAAAATAAGCATAGAGTACATAGGCAAAAGCAAGCTGCTTGTTTTCTATGATTTGATAAACTAACAAAGGGACAAATATTGCAGTCCTTACTCCATCAAATTTCCCACTGACTTCATTTAAACTATAGGATCAGGCCCAGCCCAGCAGCTACTTTAGAATGGATAATACTTGCACATCTGTGTATCTTACTAAAATTTAAGGACACATCTATAGTGGACTAATCTCTTCTTGGAAAGGAGAAACAAACAAACAAAAAATCACACTGGGAAAAGGAAAATCTTACAGATTCAAACTTCCTCACAATCAAAAGTGAACTTTGTTGGACCTCTAAACAAAAGATTTGTTGTCAAAAGCCAAGGCTCATTAGCAGGAATAAAGATCTGGCTTAGCCCAGCCATTAGATAAAGAAACCTCCCCAGAAAGCCAAGCAGGGCAGCAAAGCAGAAAGCAAAGAAGGAGTCACAGGTTTCTCTCTGGGCACTTCAGAGACCCCATCAAGGTGAAGAAAAGCCCCAAACCCTCCAAAAAATAAGATCAAACCTCCCCTAAAATCAGGTGCAGGGAAAGGGGAGAGGACCTGAGCTGGAGCCTGGAAAGAACCCCGGGGTGAGGAGTAGAACTGCAGCTGTAATGCCTGGAGCAGGGAGGAGGGCAGGGCAAAGAGGAGGAGTCAAAGTGCTACACGACTCCTTGGTTTACCCTGAGCCTGACCAGCCCCCAGCTGATCTTCAGGCGCTTTGCTGGCCCCTGCCCGGCCCTGGCCCCCCCCAGCTACTCTGCTGGCCTGGCCCTGCTCCCCACCCCCCCGTTCGCCGCTTTGACGGCGTGGGCCCGCCCGGCCCCTCCTCCCCCAGCTGCTCAGCTGGTCCGTCCCCAGGCCCTCCCCTGGCTGAGCCTCAGCCGCTCTGCCTCTGCCGGCCTGGCCCTCCCCGTGCGCGGGGACTGGAAACCCCTGCGCGGGGAGGGGTTTCTTACGTGCGCGGCCGCGCTGCTGCGCACGTTAAAGGGAACAGTGGTTGTTTACCTTACATGGCTCGGCACCCTACCTGGTCTAAGCATGGGCTGTTTCCTTATATGGGGCATTACTTCATCTGCTGATCCATGGCCCATGTGACTGACCTCAGGGAGGGGGACAGGTGAGACGTGACCACCCTGGATCCCTGAAATGGTGTCTTAAGGCCCAAGATGGAGTTTGCAGACTTATGCCATCCCCTTCACCCATGTGTCCCTGCTACAGCTGAAGGAAGCTGCCCAGAGTGGCTTTTGGTGACAGGAGTGGCAATTTCTGTGATACTGCAGAGTGGGCCGCGTGCCACTCTGAATGGGTTTGGGTGCCATTGTCGGCACACGTGCCAGGGGTTGCCTACCCCTGACCTATTGTAATGAGTGAGCCAGCCCAAATCTTTATTCAGACCTAATTTAATGCTGTCAGATTTCCATATGAATTTTAACTCTGCAGTTTCCCTTTGGAATCTTGTTCTAAAGTGTTTCTGTTGAAGCACTTTACCTGTCATGTCTTTCACAGAAGGTACAGGGAGGTTGAACCACTATTGGGTTTTGAATGTTACCATTCTTGATATCTGATTTGTGCTCATTTATTCTTTCACACAGAGACAGCCCAATTTGGTCAAGGTATCTCTGACATATTTTAGACTGAGCCATCAGATGTGTACACTAGGTGAAATCCTGGCTCCAATTACTTTAATTTCATTCTGTACATTTAATACACTTCTAGCTCTCAGGCCATTGTTTATAACTCAAGCATGTGCTTACATCCCTTTGGCTGCAGTCCTTCAAATACTTACACACATGCTTAACTTTAGTACTGTGAATAATCCTATTTGCCTGTAGTAATCCCAGATTAGGCAATATATACTAGTAAAGTTAAACACATATGTAAGCATATGCAGGACTAGGACTTTAAGTACCTCTCTGTAAAACTCAGTGGAGAATAACAATTCCATTTTGGAGCACTTTTGAGGTTTCAAATTTTGTTTTCATTCTGCACTGGAACAAAACCAGAAAAAAGAAATCAAACTTTTTAATTGAAATAGTCATTTTGTGTTCAAAAAGGTCACATTCTTAGTTCTCTGACATTTTGTAGATTAACAGATTTCTTCGGGCATAAGCTATTGTCGGCTCCAATCCACTTTGTCAGATGAAATGGGTAGGAGCCCATGAAAGCTTATGCCTGAAGAAATCTGTTAGTCTATAAGGTGCCACAAGACTCTTGTTGTTTTTGCTGAATGCAGACTAATGCAGCTACCCCTCTGGAAAGTTCTTCGTCCTTGTCTCTTTTTCTCTGTCTGTGGCCTACGGAGACTAGAGATCCCTAGAAGTCTTCCAGATGGCCTCTCCATTGAAACAGATTCACCTCAGTGAAAATGCATTTTGCCAGAAATATGCTAACCAGATCTACCTCTCTCATACCTACCCATCTGCCAAAAAGACCTGTAAGTGTAAATGTAAATGCTATTAGTCCCTCCCCTCTACTCTTCCTGTCTCAATGCTCAAATATTCCTTGATGCGGTAATCCAAGAAAAATGATTCCTTCTCCTCCTTCTCTGTATATTTATTCAAACTTTCCCTTCTCCACGGAAGAAATTGTGAAATAGTAAAAAAATGGGTTTAGAAAGTTAAAGAAAATAAATTTGCTCTCACTTTTATGTCCCCCCCACCATTCGCTTTCTAGTGAAAATAAGAGAAAATGTGAAAAATGCAGTAACTCTCTTTATTTTAGTTTCAACCTTTTACTACTGGAAAAGTGGGAAGGATCACTAAAAAAAAGTGAGAGAAAGGAGAAAAAATTAAATGGATTATTTAATGAAAAAAATTTATATGATTTCAACATTTTTCATTAAACATTGAAAATTTGAAAAATGAAAAATCCCCCCCCAATTATTCTGTCTTGCCAAAATGAGTTTAGCAAAAAAAAAAAAAAAAAAGTTTTGACCATTTCTAGATTTAAATTCTCAACAGTCCTACTTATTTTTTTTTTAACATGAGATGCTTGAACTGTCCCTTTTGAAGCTTTTTGGCTCTCCTTTTTCCTTTGTAATTTTTCCAGTTGAATTTATGCCTCAATTATTCTGACCCTTGGAATTCTCTTTTCATCTTTTACATCTCCTCTATTTGAACTATGCCCATGGAAATACATCATTAATCAAATTTTCCTTTCTCGAAACCTAACAGGCTGCAAATGTTTAGATGTAGGATCTTACACTTTGGATCTGCCAAAGATACAAATAGTTAATTAGAGTGTCAATTTGTGTAAAGTTCAGTCTGCAATCTGCTTGTCATTTCATAGGACCAAAACATTCAATTGAATGGGAAATGAAGTATTGTGATGAGATTTTCTTCTAACTCAGCTCCTTAAGCAGCCCATATATTTTCAGTAGGTCAAAAACATCATCTGCATGGAATATTTCAAGACATATAATTAAAAATACTTGATTGCATTTTCTGACTCTAAACGGTCTAAGTCCACAGTGTTAAGGCTCTTCAGTGTCATGCACAGTCTCCACAGATTCTAGGATTTGGAGTGAATATTGTAAGTGAATATGCTGCCTTTCTACAGTTACTGTAGATAAGGCTCCCTGATCCACTGCTCAAACACAAGATTAATGCTGTATATTCCATCAAGCTCAATTACCACATATGAAAGTTCTTGAGAACTGGGCAGACAGCAATGTTTGTAAAATTCAGCTCTGAAAAAAGCAGCAGTCAGATAATAATGGATGAAGTGTACACTAATGCATGCTAAAACTGATGTTACTAAAGATCATATTTCAGAACTATTTTTATTAGGTGATAGTATACATTAAACTCTCGGCATTAGCAGCCACACAGTCCACACACAAAGTGCTGGAAAATACAAGTGACTGAGGGAAGAGGGTAAGAGCTGACAGAGTTTGACCTAAGATGTGTTTTAGTTAGATGTTATCATGCTAGTAATAATGTTAAATGTTTTCATACCATCATAGTTCCTTGGATCAAAGAGACAGTGATATTTAATTATTGCTTTGCATATTTTGCTAAACTGAAAGATGCACAATTAATGATGATTACCTTCAATTCTATTTTGTGTATTTAACTGATAAGTGTGTTTTACAGGTACCCCTGTAGGCCAATTCCCAGAGGATATGGCTTGTTACTACTCAAAATTACAGAGCTTTTAATCTTCAAATCATGCTTTAGTGCTGGGTCCTAAATTCAGTCCCTAGTATGTCAGCCAAGCAGGCAGCCATCACATATACATTCTAGAAACAGAGAAAGGGAAACCATAAATAACTTTCCTTTACTTATCCAAATGGTTAAAATACAATGAAACTCCCAGCATATACTAATTCTAATATTCTTTGCAGTTAACTTATTTTAATTCATTTTATATTCTTTGGATCAATCATTTCTTAAAGTAAAGTTAAATAAATAGGTCTTAAAATTAATTAGTTGACACTTCAGTGAATGTCAGGATTCTGTAAAGGGTTGTTGGGAACAAGGGTGAGAGTAGCGTCAAAAGCTAAGATTACCAGAGAAATTTGTAGTCAAGTCCCAGGCCAGAGTCAAAATGGGAAATGACTGCTGAGGAAGGATTATTGTAGAAAGGAATCTGGTTGTTACAGTGTAGTGGTTTTCAAACTTTTTTCCTTGACATCCAGTTGAAAAAAATCATTTATGCCCATATCCCAACAATTAGTTCTTCTAGCAATGCATTCCATTCTTTTGGCAGTGGCAGCAAGGGGCACCACAAGCCAGTACCTGAGGGTCTACGACTCTGTACTGGGTCCTGACCTGTGGTTTGAAAACTGTTATAGTGGACCATAGGCTAACTGAGTCAATAGTGTAACACTATTGCAAAAAAGGCAAACATAATTCTGTGATGCATTACTGGGGGTATTGTAAGTAAGATATAAGAAGTAATTCTTTCATGCTACTTTGCACTGATTAGGTCTCAGCTGGAGTACTGTGTCTAGTTCTGGGCACCTCATTTCAGGAAAGATGTGGACAAATTGAAGAAAATCCAGAGAAGAGAAACAAAAATGATTAAAGATCTAGAATACTTGACTTATAAAGGAAGATTGAAAAAAACTGGGTTTGTTTGGTCTGGAGGAGAGAAGACTGTACCTAAAAGTACCTAAAAGGAGGGGGGGAGAAAAATTATTCTCCATAATCATTGATGATAGGAGAAGAAGCAATGGGCTTAAATTACAGCAAGGGAGGTTAAGGTTGGACATTAGGGAAAAAATCCTAACCATTAGGGAGATTAACCACTGAAATAAGTTGTCTAGAGAATTTGTGGAATCTCCATCAGTGAACATTTTTAAGAGCAGGTTAAGAGAACACCTGTCAGGGGGGTCTAGAGCAGTGTTTCTCAACTGGTGCTCCATGGAACACCAATACTTCGCGGACACAGTGAAGATGTGCTATAGATCACCTTCACTGAGTCCGCGGAGCATTCGTGTTCCACAACCAACCCCAAGCCCTCTCTGTCAGGGTGATGGTGTTGGGAGAACACTGTGTGGAGAAGGAGGTAGGAGCAATGTGGTGAGCTGACGCATATCCAGGAAATTTAAAATGCCCCAGCTACAGCAAAGCTTCAAGGCGCTTGTAAACATTTGCTGCTGCCTTGCTCCTTTCCTGTTGCTGGGACATCTTAAATGTCCTGCCACTGTTACCATCAGCATCAAAATTGCATAGATATAACTTTCATGATAAGACTTTTTTGACAAACCTGATGAATAGATGAACTTTGTCTGATCATACAGGCCCAAAATTTCCATTAAGACTTGAGTAATATTATTTTCAGTTTTCAGTTGTATGCATAATCTTTATGTATCTATATTTTACAAATAAATACATTATATTTGTAAAATTTTATTCTGTTTTCTGAATCATTTTCACAGTAATGCATAATACACAGATATTATGAACATTACAGCCAGTATATATTGACTTCTTTGACAAAGTTTTCATCAGGTGTTTCACATAAAGTAATTAATATCTTTAGGTGTTATCTTATCCATTAAAGGTTGAGAAACACTAGTCTAGATGGTTCTTAGTACTGCCATGAGTTCAGGGGACTTAACTCAATGACCTCTCATGGTCCATTCCAATTCTATGATTCAAGACCAAGAATCAAAAACTGAGCCAGGTTGGGGTCAGGGTTAGGGTCAGGAGGTGAGGTCCAAATCAAACAAAGTTCATTGTGTGCAAGAGCAGAGATCAGGAATAGTCAAGGCAGCTACAGAAGAGCCACACTCTTCCCTAAGCCCATTCTGAAAAGTTTCTTTGGGTTTAAACCATGTTGAGATGTCAGTCCGGAGCAATGAGACTGCTACATGTTAAATCCCATCGAAGTGGGACTTCCTGTGGTCTGTGTCCCGAGCAAGTAATGGTGCACAGGTGGGTTACAGTTGCTGTTGTCAGTATGGAAGTGTTTTGCTGCCTGGCCCTATAAGCCTGAGAATGAGTCCCTTTGCTCCACAGAATATAGATGGGGCTCTATTAGCTTTGAGGAATGCAAAATGAAAACTATCATAATAAATGCTAATTTGATTAGACACAATTTACTGTAATTTATGCAATGCCCTATCTCTGATTTCCTTCTAAGATTTATTAAGCCTGCTACAAACTTAAAGGTGGTAGCGGAAACTCTGAATATCTCCTCTTTCAAATGCTATCAATAGTGAATAAAAAGCCCTTAAGAAAATATTGACATTCATAGTATGCAATGCAATGATTTTTATTTTATCTACAATACCTTTGCCTCTTGGCTATCATTTTAATAACAAGAAATCAATAAAACCACTGTTATAAAATAATAATTTGCCTGATTTCATTTTTAAACAGAAGCTGCCTTTGAATACTAATTTTAGGAATTGTACAAATGTAAAAGAAACAGTTATTCAAATTATTTTCTCTCTCATAAAAACTGGAGATTAATACTGTGATCCTGCAAGCACAAACATATTTATATTTATGGCTACATATCATTCCATTTTGTTCAGAGGGACTATTTGCAAGAATAAAGAAAGGCCTGTACATAAGAATTTCCAGGATTGACGGCAAAAGGTGCAAATACAGATGGTTGTGGACCACAAACGGAAAATGTGACCCATATATTAAAAATAGCCAAAACGTAATTGGAAGATGAGATTAAAATAAAATTTTCTTCATCTGCCAAAATTCAGCAAACTCCTATGATAAAAATATTGGCAGATCTTTAACTCCATACATGCACTGAAGCTACCATAATAAATCAGCTAGTTCTTACATTGGGCAAATTAAAATAATTGTAAATCAGTGTAAGCAAGATCTGAGTGACTGGGCATGCCCCTTACTCAATCAGCTGAAAGGGGGCCATCTTATTTGCATAGCCTCTGTATTTCCATGAGTACAATTAAGTACTTAGCATAAATTCATTGTGCATGGATAAACCCACCCAGGCGATGGGCATGATGAGAAATGGGTAGTATGGCTTGTTTGGGTTACAAATCTCTCTTGTTTTAACTGAGGGACAATGAAATGTTGTCTTTGATTACTTGTTGTCCTTTGATAGTATGAACTATGTTAAGCCTGGTTTGAAGGAAGAGTCACTCTCAGCAAAACAGAATTCAAAAAAAGTGGCAGATGAAGTTTCAATATTGTAACAGTGGGAGGATAAGGGGTTTGTTCCTGGGTTTGCACAGGATACCCTAAGCATTCTAAGAATGCAATACTTCCCCTCTTGCAAGCACAGAGTCTGAATGTAGAACATAAACCTTGTAATGAAATAAGAAAGAGGCAATATCAAAATCAGCACTGGTTTGGAAATAAACAGTGCAAAATGCAGAATTCTTACACAATGAGGCATAACCCACCCCCTCACAGTATACATAGCGTGTGTCTTTCACTTCTCTGAGAAAGAGTTACACCTCTGGCAATGTTTGGTCCCTTCCCATTGTTAAAACATGGAATTAATGATTCCTTGTGGAGTCTTTTGTTATTTTGGGTAGGGACAGTGCTCCTGTGTTAGTAGAAAGGTTTTCTTAAGAGCTGAAATCCAGAGCTGAAATCAATAGGGTTGAAATCCTTTCAGAAATGTGGAAAGCTCAGACAGATAGACAAGAGGAAGCAGCAGTGGTTGGAGTCTGTGGCCAGTGGCAGCAGCCAGTGGTGGGAGCCATGGAGTAACCGGTGGGGGGAACCAGTGAGTAGCCAGAAGGAATGTCTGGTGGGAGCAGCCAGCAAGTGGCCAGTCAGAGGAGCCAATGAGCAGCCAGCAAGAGCAGCTGGTGGGAATGACCAATATTTGGATGGTGGTACCAGCAGGTGCCAAGAGACACCTGTGGTCTGCACCTATTGACAGTGAGAGCCAGAAGATGCCCAGAGATGGCAGAAAACAGCTAAAAGGGATTGACCGAAGCCTCCTCGCTGAAGGATAGACATTGAAACTGTGATGGTAAGGGAGAAGTGAAAAACATGCCCTATCTACACCTTGTTGGAGTGAGCTCTGCTTCATTGTGCAAGAGTTCTGCATTTCCATTGTTTTTCTCCAGACCAGTGCTGATTTTGATATTGCTTCTTTCTTGTTTCATTAATAGTTTATGTTCTACATTCAGACTCTGTTTTTGCAAGAGGTGAAGTATCGCCCTGTTACAGCATGCAGGGTATAATGTATGATTTCCCAGGATACTGGAGGAGGAGGAGGGTGGGGGATGAGGGGCTCAAGGCAGTTGGTGTTGTAGCATTGATAGCAACCCCTAGATATTGAACCCAGCCCTTTGCTGCTTCCCACTCTGTCTAGCAGAAGGGTTGGATAAACAACTAATATCAGTTTTTCATCCTGATGAAATGTATTTTTCTTAGTAACTGAAGGAAATAGTGATAATTTATAAACAGGTCATTTTATGTTTTTACACTTTCAAAAGAATGGATCTAATTAGGAAAACATTTAGAACTAGCAATTAGTTTTGTTTGGCTATATTTCAAATTCTATGGATTTTTAACTGCACTTTTATTTTAGACACTTTACTGCATTAGAAAATGTGTTTTACGTGCCAAACATGCTTGAGCTTGAGTTTTAACAAAGATGGTTTTTAATTTTCTTGAGAGGGTGAGAGGAGATTTGAATAACATGCTCTGCTATTTTTTTGTATTTTCATAGGCAAACCCCCAAGAACTGGATATTAAAACATATGATTCCATATAGTCTACAAATGAAACACTGTTATTCTAATGGCTTGAATCTATAAGAAGAGTTCTTAATATTCAATTACTGGTATTAATAGCACCTATTATGATAGAAATACTTTTACCATGCCAAGCACTTTAAGAAGCCAAATGTCTAGTTAGTTCTGCCTTTTTTTTTAATTTAAATTATGGTAATTCTTCTTCTAAGTATAGCCACTTTAATAACTCAATTTCCAGTTCAATAAGGTACTCAATAATACACCTATTTTTAAGCACATTAACATTCCCATGGAAGTTAATCCCTGCTCTTGGGTCTTTCTGACATCAGTGAATTATGCAATGGGACCACTTTTGTGCTTAGTTAGTTATGTGCCTAACTGTACCTTGTACAATGAGGATCTATCACATAACATCAGGTAATCATCTCTGGTTTGTATCCAGCACCTACAAGTGCTACAAAATAATGGCCTGAGAATTTGATGAAAAGAATCATCAGGAAAGGAGCAAACAAGCTTTTTTAGCTATTTAATAATCAATATTGAATAATTATATCTGCATCTCTTTTGTGTAGCTCAAGGGATCATAATCATGAAGTTGGTCTTCACCGTTATGTACCACAATGGTTTCCTTCCTTGATGGAGGGAGGTATTTCATCATAAGATCTGTAATCTGTTTGGGGAACCTGGACAACAGAAATGAAAAGGGAAATGAGGCTCCTGAATGAATGACAACATCCATTAGGATCTGTGGCAGCATATCCAGTTTGAAATATTTAGGTTTTCACTTAATTATTTTGGGTTTGTGGCACCCACTTTTCAACAAAACATTAAAACTTTCTGCACAAATCAGATACCTTTTGGAAAAACAAAAAAACAAAACAAAAAATAACCCCCCCAAAAAATTCCGTCAGAACCAGTTTTGAGAGAAAAATTAACCACCTGTGTTCTATTTGACAACCAATGCTACAGTAATCAGTGAGAACTTGTGGATTCTGAAGTGCACTTGTGCAAAGAGCCTGTTGCATGTCTGCATTTGACCGTAGCATTCTATTGACTGTTTGTGTGGGATGGTTTGCCCTTAAGGCAGCCATTTCTTCTTGATGTGGCATGAACAGGGAAACAGGGCTAGTGGCAGTGTTTGTTGGGGAAGATTTAGGAGGGTGCCATAGGAACATGACTTGCCATGAGGTTGCAGTGACAGACATTTAGAAACAAAACACAGGCATAGAAACTAGGGTGTTTAAGGATGGGGGAGATGTAGCCATGATCTGAGGTTCTCTGTTCCAGGCAACAAAGGAGCAGCCTTCTCAGCTTGATGAAATGAGGACACCTAAATCAGGGCTGCAGAGCTAGCAGCCTCAGGCAATGCAGTTGGTGAGCTGGTTTCTGTGACTGTGGAGGGGCCTTGTTCTGCCTTCTTGTGGTGGTGAAGCCAAAGCTCCTTTGTCTGTAAGGAAGCTTCTTATTGGCATGTGGTGGTGGTGGAATCAATTTTAGTTGGTTTTTAATCAATTTGAATCAATTTGTAAGAGCACTTATAGTATGAGTTGTTTCTGTGGGTTGTTCCTGCATTTCCTCTGTTGCTGCAGAGGAGAAAGAAGCATGGAAAGGTCCAAATGAGGCATACTTTCCAACAACAACTGAAAATCTCCTTTGCAAGTCTCATGGACTTGGAGTAACTACTTATGTATTTAATATTGGTTTGCTATCAATTTTAACTCTTCAGTGTTTAATACATACTACATCTAGTTGAAAGTTATTTCATGTTTTGGTACCAAAAGGCGTATAGGTCAAAATGAAAATTTCCGTGGGCAAGTGGCTGGTTTTTAAAAAAAAATATATTTGGGGGAACCTTCATCGAAAATCTTTACACTATTTTCTCCTGATCCAAAGGGGCAGCCATGTCAGTCTAGTCCTATAAAAAAAAAAACAAAAAAAAAAACAAAAAACCCAAGGAGTCCTGTGGCACTTAAAGACTAACAAATATATTTATTGCATATTTTCTCCTGTTCACTTTTCAGTAAAGTCAAAACATTTTTGCCTGAGCATCCAAAGATATCAGTTGCAAATGTCAAAATAAAAATAAGCAGCATTGAGAGTTTGAAACTAAATGTAGAAAAAATGGATGAAAATGAAAACTTATTGATTTTTTTTCTGAGAAAATCATTTCTTGACCACCTTATTTCAGATGACTAATATATTCAGCCATATAAAAACATAAAAATGTAGGAATTAAGGGACCTGGAAATTTCATCAACTTCTGTGCTGAGGCAACGTAAATCTAAACCATTCCTGAAAGGTATTTGTCCAAACCATCTTTAGAATTCTCCAATGATGGGGATTCCAAAACTTCGCTTGGAAGCCTATTCTAGAGCCCATCTATTGTTAAATTTACAAAAGTCTTCCTAATATCCAACCTGAATCTCTCTTGCTGCAGATTGAATCAATTGATACACTAAGTGGACATAGAGAATATTTGACCACTGCCTTCTTCATACCAGCCTTTAATGGATTGGAAGCCTGTTATCAGGTCCCAGCTCAGTCTCCTTTTCTCAAGATTAAAAATGATGAGTTTTTTTGAGTCTTTTCTTCATAGGTCAAGTATTCTAAACCTTTCATCTATTTCGTTGCTGTCCTTTGGACTATGTCTGATATATGTCCCTTAGTAGGTGTAGGTCATTTTGTGCCTAACTTTCCATTTTCTGCCAATGAGCTTGAGCTGTTCTTTTGTACTCATCCTTAGATGTTTGTCCATATTTTCATTTTTATAAGATTCTTTTTGCTGTTCAGGTCATTGAAATACTCCTGTTGAACCCATATTGTCCTCTTAATATTCTTTCTATCTTTCCCCCATCAAGATAATTTTCAAGTTTGCCTTTAATATTGTCCTTTTGAGAAAATGTCAGTGCTCCTAAATTCTTTTTTCTCTTAGATTTTCTTCCCATAGGACCTTACTTACAAGTTCTCTGAGTGTGTTGAAGCCCGTTGTCGTTGTTTTTTAAGTCTATTGTCTTTATGCTGCTGGTCTTGGTCCTTCCTTTCCTTAGACTCATGAAATGTATTCTTTCCTGATCACTTTACCCAAATTACCTTCCACCTTCAGATTTGGTAACAATTCTTCCATGTTAGAATCAAGTCCAAATGGCCATAGCCTTGATTATATCCTCCACTTCCTGAAAATATTGTTCTCAGTACATCCTAATAACTTACTGAAAAATTTGTGGTTAGCTGTAGTATTTTCCAATAAATACCCGGATGATTAAATTCCCCCTTTAGTATCTGGTCTTGTATTTTAGATATTTCTGGATTTTGTTCTCAAAGTACCCCATTTAGCTTCTCTTTCTGATCTGACAGTCTATTGTAAAGTCTTGCCATGACATTCCACTCATACTTTTTACCTCTTCTATCACTACCCAGAGTCTTTCAACTGATCTGCCTATTGTCTCCTTCTGAACCTCAAAAAAACAGGTTATACATTCTTGATATATAAAGCAATCCCTTCTTCCTTTTTATCCTACCTATCTTTCCTGAATGAGGCGTATCTCCTTATGCCTTATTCTAGTCGTGAGACTTATCCCATCAAATCATCACAAATTATCCCAATTAAGTCATAATTAGGTTCTGTAATAATATTTCCAGTTCTTCTTGTTTATTGCTCATACCCTTTGCGTTTGTATACAGTCATCTAAAACACTGGGTAGATTGCCCCCACTGATTTCCCTCTTGTTGCTCTTGTGACCCTATTATAATTTTTCATGTCCTTCTGACCCACAACATCTAGACCACTATTAAAGTCACCTTTTTTAATGCTTACTTGTGAGCTTTTTCACCTGGTCACTTTGAAATCCCTTGAAATTCATTTAATGAAAATCCTCTTCTCTAAGTTGGTGAGTTGGTGCTTGAAAGTACTTTTCCACTTCTTGGTAAGGTGGACTACATCTCTTCCCAGAAGACCTTCTTCCAGAAACAGCATCCCATGTTTGATAAAGCCAAAGTTTTTCCACCAACAGCATCTGAACATCCATGCTTTCATTTGCAGTATGTATGAGTCCTTGACTGGGCCTTTACCCTTCTCAACCAGGAGACTGGACAAGAGCACAGCCTGTGCCTTTGACCCTACATCCTTATGTCTACAACCTTGTAGAGGTCGCAATGTTGCTTACTCTTGTGATTTCTATTAAGTTTCATGATATTTGGAGTTTTACTTAAAGCCCCAGCTCCTGGTGATGAATGATTATGTGAAAACCTGAGCATTCTGTTTTTCAAAAAGGTAAACTTATAACCCCCATTACGGTCTTGGAAATATAACCTGAGTGAAAACTAAAGACTCTAAAACATAAGATAAATGAAAAGAACACAACGTCTTCTTTTAATGTCATGATTTTTAAATCAATCTCACTATTTTTAGGACTTGTCAATGATTTTTGAAGGTGTGGGTTTGGCAATATTATATTCCTAACATAGTACCTTTCCTTACAGTCATATGCTGGTATTGCTGTCTTACCTCAGAGTTACTAATTAATACTTTTATTCCATATGGAACAATCAAGTCCCAAAATCTTGGTACCAGCTATAAATGAAGTACCCAGGCTCTAAATTAATTGTTAAACCACTTTTACATCTGGATCATATTCTAAGACTGCTAAAGTCTTAGAGGGAGGGGGATGGATCTTTTGAATGAGCTGTGGCCCAAGCGCTGTGAAGTTGAGGGGTTTAAGCCCTCAGGGTTGCTTCCAGCCCCATACCAGTGGCCTGAGTTGGGGTAAAACCCAGAGATAGAGCAGTGCCTAACAGCTGTTGACTGATTAGGCCAGGGAGAACATGCCTAATGAGGTAAATTGGAACATACATCTCCTAAATGCAGACCATATAAAAAACGTGGAAAAGGAATACAGGGAGAGCTGGAACCCTGTGCTTAGACTGCCTCAGGGCCAAGATGCTCAGTGCCACAGGGCAAAGTTTAAACTGGGGAGGAAGGACTCAAGGTAGATCAGGGGTCTCAAACTCAAGTCACCACGAGGGCTGCATGAGGACTAGTATGTTAGCCTGAGGGCCACACCCACTGAAACCACTTCATACAACAATATTGTAAATATCGATAATGATAGTGTCATTGCAGGCCACAGGAAATAGCTTCAGGGCCCGCATGCAGCCCATGGGCCACATGTGTGAGACCCCTGGTGTAGATAAAGTGAGAATAGACATCGTACACAGAAAAAGACATACAACTCCTCTGTTCTGAGTGGGGAAGCAGGAGGGGTGTGCTACACCACACAATTCTTTTATTAGCAGATCAAGCTTAAAGCACCAGTCCACTGTTTAGTTATCTCAGGTTCTAAGCAAAATATCAAAATTTATATTTGAGTATTTGCCTTTGTATTTGTTTCCCTCAGGATTTTTGTCTGTGACATTTTTAATATCGCTATGCAATTATATATACACATATATACTCTGTGTGTGTCTGTTTACATATGTCACAGGCTAAAGCCTCAGGAAAACAACCTCATGGGAAACAAAAATATATATTTTCTGCATAATTCAGTAATTTTGAAGACAGCGATTGAACATGATTCAGTGGTGGGCATAGTAACTGGCAGATATAATTATAACTGCATGCTTGGGAGGAAATAAAATATATGAAAATATAAAAAGTTTCCAACCAGGGCACTGAAAATGAAAACATAGAAGCTGTTATTATGGGTAATCCAGGGAACAGTGTGATATAGACAAGCTGGGAGTCAGCATAACAGAGGCATCTGATTCTAATATTTCAGACAAGCAAAAATGACTTATTAACTCTAGTGAAGGTTGACTTGACTCATTTTCATCCAAATATGACTTAACTATTCTCTAGACCTGCAGGGTTTGAACTCTGTCTACAGCATTTTTATTCACAATGTGCTAATAAGCAGAAAGTATAGGGGTTTTAAAGAGTTGTGATCACTGTTCAGGTCAGGAACTGATCTTTCTCTCCATTCTAGGCATGATAATTTCTGATCTCTCTCTGTATATAAATATATATTCTAGGCTTGATAAACTTTCTAAACATTTCAGTTCTCCTCTACTCTCTTAATTTAAAGATACATCTATGTTGCAGATGGCCTTAGGACAGGAATGGCAATTCACGTAAACTTACCTAGGTTAGCTGTAGTCTTGTTAGCTTCCTTAGAATAGAACTGACAGTACTGAGATACGCAAATGAGTATGTACTGAGAGGGTTTGGGGGTGAGGGTGGAGGGAGGCACCGGGACTTGTACAGGTCACTCAGAGAGTCAATGTCATGACATTCTATTTTAGCATGCTCGCTAGAGCAGGCACATTTACACAAACTGCCATTTACTCCCTTAGCTTTAATACAGATGTACTCTTGGGGTTTGTGATCACTTCATTGCTTCTGATGCTAAATTTTGTGTTAATTGACTAAACTGTCTTTAAATTTGCTTTACAGGTTTCTTTTAATACAAGGTGATTGTTCGCCCATGAGTATATAGGCTGATTTTGTCTCTGGCTAGTGGAAGACATTTTCCTTAAATATCAACGTACACATTTAAATTTTTCCTTGAACTATATAAACAGATTATGCAATGTGAGAGAAGACCGTTATTAGCAGATCCAAGGTAGTGATGGGGGGGGCATGATTTTCAAAATACAGAAACTGATAAGCAGGAAGCTTCAGTGGATTACCTGAGGCTTTGACCCAGAAATGTAGAGGGAACCATATTCCCTAGGGCTATGTCTACATTAGCAAATTAGTCCAGAATAAGCTAGTCCTTGGCCACACTAGCCTTTTTTAAAATTTCTTACTTCAGACTAGGCAAAGCTTTATCTGGACTAGTAAAACCAAGAGGTTAGTCTGGACTGACTCGATTAGCTCAAACTTTAGTTCGAACTAAGCACATACAATACTCTAACTAATGGATGGATAGTTCAAACTTAAAAGTTCAAACTAAGCCATTGGTTCAAACTAGCTATGCATTCTAGTTCGAACTAAAAAGCCACAGTTAGTTCGAACTAGCCTGAGGTTAGTTCAGACTAAACTTGGACTATTTTAGTTTGGACTAGCAAGTCTGAACTAAAAAGTATATATTTAGACATAGCCTAGGAAAGGCTGGTCCCTTCATAATTGAAATACTTTGTGAAATCTAATAATATTTTCTAGATTTCTGTTTCATAAGAAAACCTTCTAATTTTAGGAAAAAAACATTTTCTTCTTTATTATATATGACTTTTTGTTTTGAATTTTGTTTAAATTTGTCTTTCATACAAAACTTTGGACTGTTTCATTTGATTCTGATATTTTTCATATAACTGAAACAAATTTTGGTATTTTCTTTCAGATAATTTTGGAACCTTCAGGTTTCGTTCCTATCTGGAATGCAGTCAAATTTCAAAATCTTGGAATCCTGCTGAAACAGAACTTCAATCCTCAGTACAGTTCTAACTAATCCTTACCTCTATGCCTGTGAGTTGTCCCACTGATGTCAAAAGAACTACTTACTTGAATAAAGCGCATGTATAAATGTTTGGAAGATTGGAATTGTAATGTCATCTCAAGTAAACAAAGGTCAGCAGACTCTGATCAGCACAATCACTCAGGTGGAATAGCAACGTGCATGACACAAAGGTCAAACAGGAGAGAATTTTGACAGTATATTTCCCAATTAATTTCACTGCAGTTATGTTACATTTACAAGACTTACATTGTTCTATCAATTTAGTAATAGTTTTTATGCCATTCAGCATGTTCATGGAATTTTAAAATATGTGGGAAAACATTCTTTCTTAAATTGTTTCCTACATGTTCTCTTTTAAAAACATTGTATTTTTCCAGTTTCTAATATAATAGCTAGACATCAGAGAGGTCAAAAGTTTCATGATAAGGTTAAGCCGTAAGTCTTTAGGTATATGTTTTAGCATTGAGCCAGATCATATATTTATTAATCCAAAAGCAGATGCTTTTAATTGTTATGAGACAGAATTCTTCAAAACACATCTGTCTTCTCACCAGCCATATCTCAGTCTTTCCTGGCTTTAACATCAACCAAACTCTGATTGCAACTAGGCATTGATGAGACTAGAAGAGGGTTTTTTTTTTTTAAATTTAATGCAAAGAAAGTGTGGAATCACAGCATTTATTAGCCACTTGTCCCAGTAGATGAGGTGGAGGAAGGGTTTCCTCTTAAAGTGATCATAAAGTAAATTAACTATGCATATTAATTTCTTAACATATAGTATAAGATTTTCACTTCATGACTATATGGGACTAATAGAAACATTGAAAGAGAGCAAGCACTGAACATCTGGCTCAAGGGTTACAATGAAGTCCAAATTGCTGCCGTTCCAGCACTACCTTAAAACATAGGAATTTTTTTTGGCAACCCCACAGGTCAAGTTGGACATAGTACAGGGGGAGCCTATGCCAACAGCCTAGTTGAAACAGCTATTCAGCATATGACTTTCAGTGCACTGTACATCCAAGAACACAGGCAACTGGTTTTAGAATATTTTGTTTAGAGAGGTGCCATAGCTAAGGGCGTGTCAGTATTCTGGTAATAAATCTTTGCTTTCAAGGGGCTATAACCTTAAAAACTCACTCTGACCTGACCTTGACAAACAATGTAATATTTTTTACAAACAAAAGCAAAGTTAATTTAGGTAGTTGACACTAACTTGTTTAATTACTGAAGGTTTGAAAAATAGGCTCTTGTGGTAGGGAGATGTAGTTTATTCTCTTAAACCTCGAAACCAGATTCCATGTTCAGCAGAAACTTTTTCAGTTCATACCTACAATTTTCTCAATTGCATTTTCACTGAAGTCAATATCAAAAATTCCACTAATTTCAATGCTTGTAAGACGGAATGCATGGTGGACAAAAGCCTTTGGCATTAACAAAGCAAAACAAAAATAAACTTACATTTTAAGAAGCATCACCTTATTTCGACCTCCTCTTATCACCAACAGAAACACCCTCATTACCAATTGGAATTGTGTATAGTTAACCAGTTTCTGGGAAATTAATTCTCAAAGGGCTAATGCAGTGTCAAAGCAGAGGTGGAACAATGATCCAAAATAAAAAGATATAGCAGTTTCTCAGTTCCACTGTATCTTAAATAGGATTCTGCTTATAGAGTGACCATATGACCCATTTTTAAAGGGACAGTCCCTTATTTTATCCATTTTTCCCATGTCCTGACTTTTTAGTTGAAAAGGATACATTGTTCCATATTTCAGGCTGCAAGCTGGGACCAATCCGGAGCCAGGGCTGTAAGTAGGGTGGGGCAACCAGGCACCAAATCTTAGAGAGTGCCTCAGGGCCAGCAGCTGCAGCTTCATGCCTGCCCTCTAAAATTCAGCACCTGGGGAGGTGGGGAGTCAGATCCATTGCCAGCTGCCGCTGGAAGGTGGCAGGGGGCTGGATCTGGCTCTCTGCCACTGCTGGGGATGGGAGTGGCTTCCTGCCACCTCCCAGCAGCAGTTGGGAATGGATCCGGCTGCCCACCACCTGCCAATGGAGGCTGGGGCCAGATGAGGCCCCAGGCTGGATTGGGTCATGGGAGGGTGCCTTTGGTGCTGCTTAACCCAGGTGCCAGAACAGCTAGTTCTGGCCCTGTCTGGAGCCATTTAAATATCCTACTGTGGGCCTGGGCAGTGCAGGGTGGGAAACAATTGAAATGCCATGGTGCAGACTTTCTCTCACCTGCTTTGGTTTGAGTGTGGTGTAGGTGAGGGGCTGAGGGGTGGGGATGTGGGAGTAGGGGGCATGAGGGGCTGAAGGTCATTCAGGCAGGAGCAGCCTTGGGTGCCTGTAGGGTGAGGGAATGGGCCCAAGAGGAGCTGCTGCTGCTGCAGGTGCCTGGGTAGGGGGGGGCACTGAGAGAAGCCACAGAGTCGCCTACCTGGGCTCCACTACTGTGGGAACCACTGAGGGGCTGGGTCAAGGTGCTTTTGCTTTTGGGCATGCCATGAAGGGATAGGCCAGGGCACCGCAGACACAGGGTGCAGAGGGAGTCACGGGGAATGAGAGGCCAGTGCCATAACATGCTGGGAGTGAGGGGGAACTGCCAAGCACCACAAGGTGGTAGGAGTGAGGGGGCAGCCACAAGGTGTGAGGTGATGGTGGGGGGGTGACCAGACCACCCCATCCCATTTTTTTCCTCGTTGGCATATTTTCACCAAGCTTTTAATGATCAACAGTTCTTTTAGCTCCAAGTCTTTGATGGACTTGGTAGGGCAAGTAAATGAAAGGAAAGTGATTCAGACTGAAGTACCCACGGTCCCTTTTGTTAAAAAGAAAGCATAACAAATGTATCCTTTTTGCCAGGGTGAGATGGCAAAGCAAGGGCCAGGTTCTATATCTAGGGGTTTCCAAATAATGTTACAGCACAACCTGGTTCAAGCCCCCACCCAGTTTTCTGTAAAATAATGCATTATTCCCTGACCACCCCAAAGGGGTACTGTTTCCCCACTCACAAGCATAAGTCTGAGTGTAATATACAGGGCTTCTCATAGTAGTATAAAAGAGTATATAGACACAATAGCAAAACCAGCACTGAGCTGGAGAATCAGTGAAGAACAGGATTTCCACCAAAACCCCACACAGCATAAAAAAATTCATAGACACAATAGCAAACCCAGCACTGATTTGGAGAATCAGTGCAGAACAGGATTCTCACAAAACCCAATACAGCACTCACTCCAGTGTATGCAGAGAATGTCCATCACACCAGCCATCCACCAGCACCACCTGCCAGTCACTCACAGCCCCCAGCCCTCCACTGGCTGCTGGCACCACCCACTAGTCACTCTTCTGTGATCTCAGCTCCTTAACCTCAGAACACTGCAAACAGCTCCTTTGATCAAAATAACAACAGAAAGGCTCCACAAGAAGCCAAGCCATTAGATCTATCCTTTAGCAGCAGAGTAGGGATGGGGCAGTACCTCCAGCATAGCTCATTAACACAGTTCATGCTAACCTCTACCCCTTTCTGCCTTTACCAAGCTGAAAACATAAGGTTGGTCCCTATTTCAAGTTCTTTGTTGCTGATGGTGACTTTTCCACCAAATAGCCTAACAGAGTTTATACAATCAGAAGGGTAGCATACTATCAAAAGACAGTATTTCACTCTCCTCTTCAGTAAAATTACAGATATTGACAGATTTGTGATCAAATCAAACCTCATACAATTTTACCAACATGCTCTGCACCCACCCAATTAGACTATGCTAATACCTAATTGTGCTCATGCAAATTCAAAGCCCATGCATATTAGCTGCCCCCCCTTCAGCTGTATGCACAAGCAGTGCTCAGCCTCTAGACCTGCCTTACACAAACTTAGGATGAGCACAGCAATAATAATAAAACAACAAAAAATAACAGCTGAACAGCAAGAAATTTGAAAAGTCGATTGTCCCAGGAAACAACTTGCTATTGTACATCAAAGCAGTGCTGTATGTCTTGATTTATAACCACACATTGTTTTCCTTGTATTGTCTTCCCATCCTTAATATTAACTTCTTTCTAACGTCTTTATAGGCTAAACCAATGGTTCCCAACCTGTGGTCTGGGGACCCCTGGAGTTCTGCAGAGTTAATGCAAGGTGTGTGTCAATACCTCTGGTCCCAGCCACTGCCAGCCAGTGATCCATGTTGGAGAAGGCTCTAAATCAAGGGATGTCAAATGTATGGCCCATGGGAGCAGATCTGTCCCACCAAAGAAGCTGATCTGGCCCATGGAGCTGCTGCCTGGGCTTTGCCTGGAAGCTGTCTGCAGCAGCAAATTCCAAAGACAGGCTTCCGGCAGAGCAGGGCTAGGCATGCTTCTGACTCATTCTTGTGATCCAAGTCACAGCATAGGGGAAGAAAGGAAGCACTCCAGCCAATTCCAGTTCAGCACTGCTGTGGTCTGCCAATCAATTAGGATCTCAGCCACAGCAGGCTAGGCCAGCTTCAGATAGCCACCACAGTGCCACCACTGTTCATTGTCAGTCAGTCAATATGTTAATTTGATTGATAGCATGTTGCACAAATCACAAATAAAAAAGGAAAAAGTGGCTGAGGCCCACGTGGGAGCAAGTCAATCAAAGGCAAACTGGGATTGGGTCAACCAAAGGCCAGCATTCTGAATGACTGACAGCAATAGGCAAGAGGGGGAGAGGTAGGAGCCCAGCCTGGTTGCCTGTTACTGAGACTGATTTTTTTCGCCTGCCACCACAAAGAAGGAAAAGTGGGAAAGGGAAGGGGATGGAGCAGGAGTCAGGCAGCCAGAGTGGCACAGGGGAGGCCACAGGGCATGGAAAAGAGAAAGAGTGGGAGAGCCTGCAGGGTGGGGGAGGGAAAATAGGAGACAACACCACTCTGAACATGGAGGGGGAAAGGGCTGGGGAGTCTACGCAGCCACATGGCCTGCAACAGGTGTCCTGCCTTCGAGTGTGGCTTCCAACATTGAATGAGTTTGACACCTCCACTTTAAATTAATTGTTTTTGCCAGCAGTGAGCAGTCACACCCTGGATATGTCTCCACCCCTTGGGAGCAGGCAGGGGTCAGGTCCTCCATTGTCCTTCTGCTGCACCATTAACTGCAGTCAATAACCAATAAAAACTATTATAATTTGGGGGTCCATGAAATTTTATGACATTAAAAAGTAGTCCTCATGCTTGAAAAGGTTGTGAAACACTGGTCTAAACTTTTCTGTTCACATTGGTTCTTCTCAGCCTGCAAAAACCTTCAAAGATTGTGATAATTAACTTTAGTACGTAAGGGTAGTACTATCTAACTCTGGCAACGGGCTGAAGAAAGTAGCTGAGTCTCCCATATTGCATACACTTAATCACTGTGTAAGTTCCCTGTACAGTTGACACACACTGGAAACCCCACTGAAAGCATCCTATTGACTTCAGTGACTTTTGATTAGAACCTGTGTGAGTAGTCCCACTGAAGTCAACAGAACTGGCTATGTGATTGAAATTAAGCATGAGTTTAATTAGTTGCAGGATCGAGGCCTAAATCTTTTCTTTCTGAAACATTTATTTAAAAAGAATACATTATTTGCTGGACTGTGGCAGAAAAGGAGTTATGCTCTATTTACAGACTTTATATTGTTGAATTGATATAATTACTAGAAAGTTTTGTGTAAAGTTGGAAAAAAGGGTTCCTGAGCTGTTCCACAACTGTTGTTTTTCAAGATGTTACGCATGTTCATTCTACCCTTGGTGTTTCAATGTCTTGAAAAAGACTTTTAGTATTAAAGAATATCTACAAAAGAAAGTTCTCATGGGACATTCAGCACTGGAACCAAGCCCCTGTTCCCTCAAAATGTGTGTCATGTGCCAATAACCGTAATTAGTCACACATGTCAATCTACATTGAACTAATACATATTTTCCATATTGCATAGTATCACCACTGTTTTGTACATTAAACAGGCCAAATTCACAGTTCAGAAGTTTGGGCCTGTTTGCTTCTTAGAACTGTTGCCTGTAAGTAACAGATTGTGTTTATGTTATAGATCAAAGAATATGAATGTTTGTTTCTGAACTTCCTAGATTTACATAGCTTAATTAAGTCATAAATGCAATTTCATTGCACTAGTTCTCAGGGTACCTAAACAATGAGATCTTTTATGCTTAATATCCCTTTCCTCATAAATGTTGAATTATGATTTCTCCTTGTATTGCTCAAATGGGAGCAAATTTGCCTTTGGTCTTCCCAAGCTGGCAGAACTCAGTCACCCCTTCTGACAATCCAGGGAACTCTCTGTGAATCTTGCTCTGTGCTCATGAGAATAGTCTCATGCTGGCATGAAAATATGCCTATTCCTTAAGTATCTCCCTATAGATGTAATTGTGCAGTTTGCAGTTGGGATAGCACTGCCGTGAGAGACAAATAGAAAGCACAAAATAAATCTTTTAAACTTACTTTGGTTTTAATATAAACACAACATAAAACTCCATCCCAGGGTGTTCTGGTGTCCAAAGTACTGTAGAACAGTTTTCAGATTTTAGTGGGAGAGTCTAGAGCAGTTAAAGTTAAGCTATAGCCCTATGCTATATCTTATGCTATTCCAGGTCACATGAGGTGGAAACGGCAAAGGTGAAACAGCAAAATGTTGACCTGAACAGTCACCCAAAACTTTAACTAAATCTTTCTTGAGATGTGAAAGTGTTTGATGTCTCTTTTAGTTATTTGTTACTCCCAGAATCAGTCTTAGACCTGAAAACAAATGTTAGAATCGCATGAGAAGGACCAAGCTAGATTTATTTCCAACCTGACTGGAAGTAATAAAAACCCCTTTCTCACAGGTCTGTTCCCAGTCATGCCTTTATGATTCCCACAGGGTTTTCCCGTTGGAGAGAGTGATTGGGTCTTCTTACTTTATGGCTACGTTCACACACAGGGGGTTATTTTGACACAAGTTGTTTCGAAACAACTTGTTTTGAAATAACGCCTTATTTCGAAATAAGTTAATTCAAATTAAGAAAATATTAATTCAAATTAAGGAAAAAAGCTCAAAGCAAAATAGCAGGTTCGGACAACAGTTATTTCAAAATGAGTCACCGTTGTTTCGAAACAACATGTTCTAACGGGATTGTTTCAAAACAATCATTTTGAAACAAAGTTGTTTCATCACCAAATGGGGTTTAAGTTGTTTCGAAACAATGGTACGTCATGTGACTTGGCATTTCTTATTTCAAAACAACCTCTGTTGTTTCGAAATAAGACTGCCGTGTGAACACACCCTATGATATTTCCATCCTGGTTCTGCAGCTCAGAATTAGATTCTATACCAGTAACTGAGTTCAAAGTCAGAGGAAAGTACTGTCCTAAATGAATGCAACACCTCTGGCTTTACAGTGGTGTAACTGAGATCAGAATAAACAAAGAATCTTGTAGCCCTTTTAAAGAGTAACACTATGTCTACACTAGAAAAAGTTAGGTCAAATTTGTTAATTTGAACTAATGAGTTTGACTTTAATTTGAACTAAACTCAACATTATAAAGTCGAATTAACAAAGTGGACTAAGTCAAACGTAAAGTTACATCGACTTAGTCCACTTTGCTAATTTGACCTAACTGCCCTTAATTTGACCTTAATAAAGTCAAATTAAGGGTTAATCCAGGTCAACACCATCCTTAGTTCAAACTAAGAAGTCAAATTAAGGCTTAACTCGAACTAACAGGCAGTTTTTATTAATTCAAATTAAGCTTTCATTAAGTCAAGTTAAGGAACATCTTAATTCAACTTAATGAAAGTCCAGTGTAGATAGGGAGTAATTTTAGTTTGAATTAAGCCTTCTTAATTTGACCTAAATTGCCAGGGTAGACATAGACTAACAGATTTATTTATCACATGAGCTTCCATGGGAGAAAATTCCGCTTCATTAGATACTTGAGGATGGAAAATGTACAGAATAGGAAGAAAATAAACTGATACAGCCATCCCATTAGAACTTGAGATCAGAATGTCACGCTAAACTTCAGAATCAGGATGGACATGCTAAGGATCACATGATTTGGAGAAGCAATATTCCCTGTAGATGCTTATTAAAATTAACCTCTGAAGCTCTTGATCTTAATTCAGGACTATTTAACGTATAACATTTTTTAGATCCAAAACACTTTACAATGATAAATTAAGATCTTTTAAGAGATTTGATTAATGAATTAATAATGCAGCTGAATTTTCTATCTGGAAAGTTCAGTCTTATAGGCTAAATCATGCCACTTCTATTCAGTTCTTACTCTGTCAAAACCCACACTGAAATCAGTTCAGAATTTCAGAGGACATTTATTTTGCTTGCACACATTTTGAATAACCAGTAGGAGAGGTCATTGTGCACTGCCCTAGAGAAAACATCAGGAGGCAGAATATTTCCCACACTCCCAGGTATATAGGGTGAATATTTACAATCTTTTACAGAGTATTCTCCTGGCACAGCCATCCAGCCCTTTCTTCCAGCACAGGTGGAAACCAGTGTCATGGCCTCCTCTGTATCCAGTCTCTTCACCTCTGTTGTGCACAGTAACCCAGGGGAAAGTAAGGCACTGCCATACTCCTTGATCTTGACTTTGTTCCTGCAAACAGGAGGAGGTTCTTCTCTCCTTTCCACTGTGCACCTATATAAGAACCAGCCAATGATCCAACCGTTATCATCCCACTGTGAGTTGACTGGCCATCTGTGTTCTGTATTGACTTTAGGATGGAGTAGCATGGGGTCTTCACATATCAGACCTGGGGTTCCCTAGCAGAACTGTAAAGAACATTTCTAGCTCACATAGTACTTCTGAAACTGTCCCTTCCCCTCGATAATGCTCTCAGTCATTTTCACACAAATATTTTTGAATAAGAACAGCCTTCCTGTTTCTCTGTTGTGGTAATTCAATGTCACTGGTGATTTGATGATATGAGGTGTGACAAAGTTCCTCTTCTTACTTGGTGCATCTCACGCTTCCCTCTAGCAGTAGGTCTGTTTCCCTCAGGCCTCTGGGTCTGGGAAAGGTTCTTTGCACTCTATCAGGCAGGGGCTATTGTTTCCTTCTCCCAGACATTGAACTTGAGGGCTCTTCCTGACCAGTGTGCCGTTCCTTTTCCAGGGCTGTCTGTCTTCCAACTGCACCTTGCTTCCACTCACACAGTCCAATAGTTCTCCTCACTCTCATACGCCAACTATCCCCTTTCTCTAGAGCAGGACTCGGCAACCCTTAGCACGCATGCCCAAACTGGCACATACGCCTATTGCCAGCAGCACCACAGCTGCTCCCCCTTCTGGCCCCACCCCACAGTAGGGTCTGAGGTCATGTGGCTCCTATGCTCTGCTGGGCCTGCGTCCCAGATGGGGAGCAGAGCCAGCAGGGAAAAGGTGTTGCCACATAACAGCTCTTGTCCCCTGCTGACCCTGCACCCCTGTTCAGGAGCAGGGCTAGCAGGAGACAGGAGCCACACATGTGGTAGCACCAGGAGGGAAAAGATGCTGCTGCACATGGAGGCTTCTGTCCCCTGCTGGCTCCACCCCTAGCACCTGCTGACTCTGCCCCAGGCACCTGCCGCAAAGGGACAGAGGGGGGCTGGCACAGTGTCCAGCAAAAGTTGCTGAGCCCTGCTCTGGAGGAAAGGTTTTTAACTGAGCAGGGCCTTAATTAGCTCCCAGTGTGCTAATCAGTCTGGAGTAACCACTGCTGATCCACAAGGCAAAAAGGGACTTGCTGAGCCCGGGGCTGATATATTAGCCTTCTACTTCTGGAAGCCATCCAGTCTGAACCTGTTGCAGAGATTAACAATGAAGCAAAATGGATGAGCTGATGTCACCCTGGCAATGTCAGCTGTGGATTTTCGCAAGGACTTTGCTTTTGTTAATCATAAACTGAACTTCATGGGCCATGTTCATTCCTGGTGTAATGCCTTTAGTTTGAACAAGAGATGAATGTGGCCTCATAACTATAATATACTTTGAAGATGAAATTAACTTAAGAATATTTTATTTTGAAGAAACTAGCTGTACACGACTCAGTACTCAGATTCCCTGTGTTTGACATAAAAGCCTATTCTGTGACTACTCTTCAAATACTCTAGGAGGACTCAGAGCTAGTGACAACAGAGTATATGCCAAATGATAACCCAACATGATTAGCAGGTCTCTCTTTAAGAAGGAGGACTTTCAGTATGTGCATGACTACAGGAAATGTTTGTAGAGGTTCACCTCTGGATCTGAGTCAGGAGTTCTCCCAGGTGAGCCAAATGGGATTCTGTTTTAGCCAGGGCAATAGAATCTGAGCTAAATGTAAGCCGCCAATGGAAGTGGCATCATGCATATCTTGCATCAGGAGAAATCATGAGTCAGATTTTGCTTTCTCGTAGTTTTACAGCCTTCTGAAAGAGCTGTTAATATATCCTTTTTAGGGCTGGAACGGATGGCAGGGTGGTTCAAGCCAAGAACTGTATTTTTGGCTGTCAGAGGCCTTAACCCAAGAGCTTTACTCTCCTGCTGGGAATGACAGCACTGAAAAAGAAATATAAAACAACTGACGAAAATGTTTCCCCTAAATTGGCTTTTTTAAAAAATGGGATATCTGCATTTTCATTGATGGAGCTTTTTTCCTTTTGGAGAACTGTATTTGTTTTAGACAAATTTCTTAACATTTGTGGTAAATTTTATGTCTCAAAACCACAGTCACAATGAAAATGGGCAGATTAGTAAGTGAACTGGTTCCTATGCATGTAGGGATTGTCTAATGCTTCTCTTCCAAGCTTTGTTCTTTTGAGTTTTAGCCTAGACAAATAACTAAGGATTCCAAGCTCAACACATAACCTACTGGAAATAACGGATCAGCCCAAAATAATATTATAGTTTGGGTCATTAGCCTTCTCATCTTTTTAGTTCTTGCAGTAGAGTGCATGACTGACTAACGTAACAAAGAGCAGAAAAAATGAGCGTCAACTCACTGCTAAATAACCAGTAAGTGTGTGGCATGGTATCAAAGGCAGCTGGCCCCAGTCTACCTGTGACAGACCTTCCAAAAGAGAATGAGCTGATCTGAATCTATTTAAAAGTAGATAATTGTTTAGGGTGTCTGGGCAGCAGTTAACTACGTGTGGAACATCTGGGCCTAAGAAGGGGCCGAGAGGGCTCAGCCAAGAATTCTCAAAACAGAAAGTTTCTGAGGAGAAAGACTTTTCAGGGAGCCAGTCAGAGAGCTCTACCAGAAAGAGACACCTAGGAAAGGTATTCCTGGAGGGAAGAGATTCTGAAAGGGTAGAACTACAAGTGCCAAATGCAAAGGAGAGCTGATATTGGCAAAATCATCCTTACCAGACAGCAGCAGGTAGTCCAGATCACTAAGAACAGCCCAAAGCCCTGTGCAAGGACAAGGATGCGGAGACTTCTTAGTGTACCAGAGATCTTTGGTTAATGAAATTCAACCTCTGAAGAGGCACTGTTCACCAGATAAGCCTCATTGTTTTTTGTGTTATTGTGAATCTTATATTTTGGTTTATTTATTGTATTTGGAAAAAAATATATAACAAGGAAAACAGCCTCACAGAATTCATTAAAACCTCATTAGGGAAAACAGAGGCAGAGATACAACTTAAGTTCCATACTTGGGCCCCTAGGGAACACTCAATGAGTGAGAGTCCACCATAATACATGTTTTGCTCTAAACCCTTTCTGCTGTATTAGCAATGCCTTTAACAAAAATCCCAAATGTATTTGCCAATATACAACCAAGCTGAACAGCAGTATAACAGACTTGTTCACTTTTCATTAATTCCTAGCCTATAGCTCAGATAACCACATGTCTTGATTAGTAGGAACAGTCCAGATATTTGGTTTTTGTCTTCTATAGGGGCATATTAATCCCCTTCCTGTGTCCCAATTTTTCACACTTGCTATCTGGTCACCCTACCTGTAACTGTAATGTCTTAGCCCCCCTTCCCCCCCAAAATGGGAGTTAACTTCAGTTTAGTGACAGAAAACTATCACACATGGGGATTTGAGCAATGTTTCAGGATAGGTGTGAAGCACATTAAAATAAAATAAAAAACAACTACAATGAAACCCCAACACAAAACCCACTATATTTCTCAGATGTCTTTTAAATTGAGGCTGGTGCACAAGCCAGTACCAAAAAACTGATTTAAATCAGGATCACCTCTGGCCTGGGAAAAGACCCAGGCTCCCAGGCCGGCATTCGGGGCTCAAATGCTGTAAGCACCCCACCGCAGTGGACCTGAGGATCTAGCGCTGGGACCTGGGGCTCGAGCCCTATACGCCCAGCTCCAGCGATGCTCTTGGTCTAAATCAATGGCTCTCAACCAGGAGTATGGGTACCTCAGGGTATTCAGAGACATTCCAGGGGGGGACATCAAATCACCTAGATATTTGCCTCATTTTACAGCAGGCTAAATTTAAAACAGTGAAGTTTAAAAAAATGGAAAAGTAAGCAAATTTTCAGTAGTAGTGTGCTGTAACACTTGTAGTTTTATGTCTCATTTTGGAAGAAGATTTTTAAGTGAGTTCCAAAGGGGTAGCCATGTTAGTCTACTTCAGCAAAACAAACAAGGAATCCTGTGGCACTTTTAAAGAGTCACAAATTATTTTATCGCGTGTCTGACAAAATATGTTTACCTCAGGGTATTCAGAGACATTCCAGGGAGGACATCAACTCACCTAGATGTTTGCCTTGCTTTACACAGGCTATAAAGAGCACTAGTGCTGATACGACTGACAAAGTGGGATTTTCTCACATAAAAGCTCATGTGATAAATACATTTGTTAGTCTTTAAAGCTATGTCACATCAGGAACAGTTAGTTTGAACTAATAAGTTCAAGGTTAGTTTGAACTAACCTCCAACTTATCAGTTCGAATTAACAATATGGACTTGTTCGAACTAACATTAGTTCAAAGTAGTATATGTTGTTAATTCAAACTAACTACCCTTAGTTTGAACTTACTAAGTTCAACCTAAGGTTTAGTCCTCCACTGGACTAAATTTGAACTAACACTCGAACTAAACGCCAGTAGTTATTAGTTCAAACTAAGCGTTCCTTAGTTCGAACTAAGGTTACAATCGTCTGGAAAGGTTGAGAACCACTGCTCTAAATAACCAAGAGAAATCATTTCCTTTAAACTCTTAGCAAACAAGATCAATATTAAAAATGCCTCAGCACAGTCAGTATTTTGGAAGTGTTTCAGGGATTCTATTTTCATAGGGATAAACAGGTCTTAAAGAACGTCTGCAGTTTTATGAGCAAAATCTGTTTCCAAATGTACTTGTGAATCCAGACAGGTATAAAACCTCCTGACAAGAGGAAAAAAAGCAAAGTTTTATTATATCTTTTGCCATTCCAGTGAGACAGACTGGCTGCTTCTGTTATTTTCCTTTCACTAGTTGGTAGTGATATGCCTTCTGGATGACAAGTTTAGAGTTTAATAATACTTCCCCTGAAGGACAATCAACTGGCCAAACAAATGACTACTCCAACTACTTATGATTAGATTTTTCTCTCATTACAACAGATGATTTGACCTCATCTCCCTCTGTATGCTGTTCTCCATTGTTTGAATCTTTACAACTGATTTGATTTGTTGTTATAGTGTGACCTGTTCCCATGACTTACACTCCCCTGCATTTACTTTCTCCCATTCTGTAAGTTCCCCCATCTTCAAAGCATCTGACGAAGTGGGATTTTCTCCCACGAAAGCTCATGCAATTAATGTATTTGTTAGTCTCTAAGTGCCACAGAACTCCTTGTCTGTTCTGCTGAAGTAGACTAACACAGCTGATTTTTGTTCTTTCTCCTGGGGAGTCTCATTCTAAGGTTGCAATGATGCTTAATTAAGTCAACAGCTAAACACTGATTCTTCTACTCTTTCGTGATTTAGGAGGCTGCTTCTTCCTATAGCTGAATATAGCTTGTCTGCACAACTGGGACTGATAGTTATGGAGGCCATGTACCACAAAGAGTGGACAATTAAGCAGGAATCAGTCTTTTCTAAACAGAGGAAGTGACCATGATGATGAACCAGGTAGCCTAAGTCTATTTATTTGGCATTGGCAGGATGGAAGACAGGCCAATTGAAGCAACAATGGTGGGACATGCTGGCTAATGCACCTGGGCAGAGAAATATGGTAGGGAGAAATCTAAATCAAAGCCATGCAACTAATAAACAAAGATTGCAAGAATTGTCTCCATGATACATTTTAGGATGCCAAAAGGGATCATCTTCCATCTAGAAAGGTACAAACTTAGACGTCCTCATATTGCTTATGCCATTGCAGATTTGTGGCTCAGTTCTATTCCCTTCGAAGTCAACAGCAGTGATGGAACTAGGTATTTTGGCTCCTGGGGTGTGCAATAGGAAGTAGGAGGGAACATGCACCCCTCAGTCAAGTGGTGAGACAAAGCCACTCGATACAGTGCCCCAACCTAGTTATGGCTCTGGTCAACCATACCCTTAAACATGACTCCAGTGGGACAAGGAGAAGATCCTTGATGCAGACACCTCTATCAGTGCTGCCTTTGGAAGAGGAGTTCTATCGCCTGTAGTTTATCATTCAGAGTTTGTAAGGGGACCTTCAAATTCCACAGGTCCAGTAGGAATGGAGTGTCTTTTATACAACCATCCAGCATAATTCAATAGAAATTACCTAGCTGGCTGGGAAGCACTCTAAAGAATGAGAAGAATTTAAGCCTTCATCAGTGTATTCCAGTTGTGATATTGGCTAATTACTGCCATTGAGTTTCTGGAATGAAATTCTGGTTTGACGGAAGTCAACAGCAATGCTCTGAATTTCATTCAGACCAAGATTTCACCCTTGTTACATACGAATGTATAAAAGAATATGGAAAATGGCAATATTTTAGCAGTTAAGTTGATTTCTTTAAGTTTCTCTATGTTCTGCCTGCCCTGCTGTTTTTTGTATTGGTGTAGTTGGGACTATTATTCTCAATAAAATATTTTTTCCCATGTAGTATTTAGAATGAATATAGTTTCTATATTTTTAGGGCACATCTACCTAAGCAAGATCAGAATCCTTTACAAAGGGATTTGGGGAAGTCAGTTTAACTGGCAAGACATTATTATTACCATGGATGTGAGGTCACCTCACATATCTATGAGAAAAAAAGATGCCTAGCACTGTGTTCCCTTTTATGGTCCACTAACTCCTAATGACTACATCTGAAATCTGCAATTATTTCTACCATCAACCACACACTGCCCGAAACTGATGCACAGCAGCATATTTCAAATGTTCTTTGGGTAGAATATTATAGAGTAAATATAGCTGCCTGGCTAACAGCTGCAAAGAAAATCTGAGAGGAAAAATACAGATGCACGAGCTAAAGATGCTATTTCTCAGCTCATTTAGCTTTTTTATTATTATAAAAAACTTGATGAACAGAAATTTAAAACATGCAAGAGTCTGCAAGTGGTTTGTTCTATTCTGAGATATATGCAAGCAACTCCAACTGACTTTATGCATGAAGGTTTTTGTTCCACTAACCCTGCTAAATAACAGAGCTTCAAGCTGTAAACTCCATGGATACAATGATTTCATATTTATAACTGTGTCTTAGAAAGGTAAGTTTCTCTGTAGTCTTGTGAAACAGCAAATTATGGTTGCTTGAAAAATAAAACTTTAACCAGGATAGATTCAAAACCTGTGCTTTGTAGAATCAAATATTGAATCCCATCCCAACCCATTCATTTACATTCAGGAGCCAAGCCAATTCTTATCTTCAACCTTCTGGTGTTCCAAGGCAACCCAGAGCAGAAAATATGAAAGAAAATACTGTTGTTTACAACCCAAAAGTCTATCCTTAGATTTGAAGATAACCACAGGATAACTGAATGTAAATTAGTGACCCAAACGTTTCAGTTTTTGGATTAGTAAAAATGCAGAAAGAAAACTAGATCCCCCCCTCTGTTTTTTCCCCACATAGCCTACTTCAATAATACATATTTCTGTTCACATGAAAAATTAATTTCTTACGATGGGACCAAACTCAGCAATTCAACAACCTTGTGTCACTGTAACAGATTTGTGAATGCTGCTTAGTTTGAACACTCAAAAGGCATTTTTATTTGTCCTGAAACCTGTTGTCTTGTCAAATCCTCTCTATATATTTAATAATAGCTATAAAACCTTATGCTTTGAGGACTGATCCAACCACTAACTGAAGGTTCCAAAGAATTTTTTTTTATGCCAGGTTATTCCCCAATTCCCCTGCTGCAAATAGGATTTCTTATGCTTTTATCTGAAGCACTTGGCAGTGTCCGCTGTCTGAGACATTTGTAGTGGACTGTATGGGCCATAAGTCTTACTGAGTTTGACAATTCCTATATTCCAGTTATAGAAAGAGAATTTTTCCAATTTGTAGCTGAAGGAACAATGGGTGGGAGAAGATTTTTGTATAAAATAAAACAATTTTCAGTCTGCAGATGAACAAGAAGAATCAATGCCTTGAAGTATATAACACATATAATTCTATATATTTTCTCAGGATAGGGTTCTCTGTCATTCATCCAGAAAGAGTAAGTGGGTTTTGAGCTAACTTTCTCTTGCTTTGCCTAACTTTCCTTTCTCTCCTTTTAATATATTCCCCAAAATAGGTGCTGTTCTATTCTATTGGCTTTACTTAGACTGAATTTCAAATTTCTGAATATTTCTGACTAATTATTTTACTGTGACTGAAACACAGATCGGACTTGCTGATATCAGGTTGATTTGATTACAAGAAGTCCTATCTACCAAATCATATCAGTTGTAAACTAACCTCATATAATTCTGACATAAATCACTCTTTGTGTACCCAGACTACAGTGCAGTAAGTGAAGGGTATAGTCCGCCTTTAATTAAGGGAGCTGTGGAGGGAACAGGGCATCACTCGTCAAGTATTTAGCAGTACAATATCATGACAAAATAAGCAGTATGTATTCCTGGCTACCACCTGCTGATGAAAATGGCACATTGTTAGCCAAGTGTGGGTACTAGACATACACCACTGCTTACAATGCCTTCTTGAAACTGTTGTTTGAGCCAGTAGCTGCTCTCACTTACTAACATTCTCTTATGTCATAGGTCCCCGCGCTGTCAAATGCAAACCTGAAATGGAAGAGTGTAGCAGGGCCTCCACTCTGGCCCAGACCCCAGATGCAGTCTCCATTCCAACCCTACCTCTGTTTGTTTGGGAGACTGAGCTGTCAGTGATCTTCCCCTTCTGCCTCCCATCTTACTAGCATAGAATTTTAGCCTAAAGGGTGTATTCCTCAAAGAAATGACACCCCACAGAATGTCAGTTTTCATGGCACCCTTGCTAACAAATGAAGCACAGTGACTTTTATGTGCAATTTACAAAAGGCTAGGTTAGGAATATTGTTAGTGGCCTTGGTTGGTTGCTTGGCTTTGTCTGTAAGCTCCTCTTTTAAGATTCCAGTGAGAAAGTGCAACTAGCTTTGATTATGTGTGTGTTGGGAAAGAAAAAGGAGGTGTCATGACATAGTAAAACCAGAAAGTATATGAAATTAATTCTCTGTGTTAATACATTGACCTAAAACACATCATAAGTACATAAATAATCATAGAATCATAGATTAGGGTTGGAAGGGACATCAGGAGGCATCTAGTCCAACCTCTTTCTCAAAGCAGGACCAACCCCCACTAAACCATCCCACACAAGGCTTTGTCAAACTGCACCTTAACACCTCCAAGAATGGTTCCACCACCGCCTCCATTGGTAACCCATTTCAGTCCACTACCACCCTCCTACGGAAAAAGTTTTCTTAATATACAGCGTAGGCCTCCCCCATTGCAGCTTGAGACCATTTCTTCTAGTTTTAATAAGGACATGTTGCCCCAAAATACAGGTTCCAGTTGTGTTTCACTAATTTGGAGAGATTTTTTTACCCCCTAAACTCATATAAAAAGAGCCAGAGTATAAAATTTCACTGATGCCCAGATAGAAAGCTCCTCAAACAAAGGACTACATGGGTGGTGAGATTTTAGATACTGCAGATGATTCTGAAAAACGTTTCAAATGATGTGTTTTCATCTCATCAATACTTCAAACTGTAAGCAGGTTCTTGGATGAGATAAGCAGACAGAAAAGAGGATCCATAATAACGAAGATGCCAATGCCAGACACGCCCTGGACTTGATTAAGTAAAGGGCCTGGTCCTTTGATGAGTTGATTGTCTCCTACTGGTCTCTTAGCTCTCTTAACTCACAATGAAGTCACTGAGTGGGCTCAGCTGTTCACAGTATCAGTCCACTATGAGAAGGAAACGATATTGGAGAATCCTAGATATTCATAACTGCAGTGTGAAGTTCACAAGTGAAAAATAAAATACCAGCTGCAAAAGACAGAAGGCTATCAACTGATCTCTCCCACAACTGTCTTGTAGAATTTAGAAATACTACCAGTTTCACCAGTGGAGTGTATATGTTTCTAGAATAAAAACTTGGTCATATACAGAGCTTGTAAATGCTGCCCAAGAAATTGTAAGCTTCTTGAATGTAGCAACCATTTTGTAGCCTTTGAGATGAACATGAAGATCAGTACAGAGCTTACAACTTCTTCAGGCATATTCTGTGTATACTTGAGGGAAGGTCCTGCCCATAGGACTTGTAAATTCTGAGTGCAAAATCTCCACACTTATTAGTCACATATCAGTAATCATTGTATACCTATAAACAATAGCCAGGAGACATCTTTGGGCGAGATGCAAAAATGTGCTCTGAAGTCTCCCTACCCTGTTTGTCAGAAGCTGGGAATGGGCAACAGGGGATGGATAACCTGTTCTGTTCATTACCTCTAAAGCACCTGTCATTGGAGACTGATAGAAGACAAGATATTGGGCTAGACAGATTATTGGTCTTACCCAGTATGGCTGTTCTTATGTTCTTGTAAGCTACATAAGCAACATCTGTGAATCTTGTAAGGAATGGGCTATACACTTACAAATGGATTGTGTAAATTTCACTGTGGCAAGCATGGTGTTAACAAGCTCCACAAGGATCCCAGTTCCTCTAACTCTTCTTAGCCAGAAGAACTTGGAGTAGAGCTAAGCAAAATTTTTCAGACAGATAGTAAATTCACCAAACATGCAGCTTCAGGGCAATTAAAACTATTAACAAATATGGATTGAATTTGACTAATAGTTCCAAATGAATAAAAAAGTACGACTTTTGAAAAAAACATTCCCAACTGTTATTTCAATGTTTTCAAAATAAACCATTTTGTCATGTCATTTCAAAATGAACTGAATAATCAGTAATTTGCTCAGTCCTACTTTTGTAGTTATACTTGTTGCCATTTCACCTGCCTTATACGGCCCAGCAGAAATAATCTACTTGCTATTTTTATTTCTTCTCCTCCCATTGGTCTCTGATTGTAGAATGTAACCATCAGGGCATGTGGATGTTTTAAAGTGTGCATCCCTGTACAAAATAAGACTGTAAAGAAACCATTTTAGAAATTATTTTAATTAACATTTTATGGTGCAGAATTGTTTGTGAAATTTGAAGTTTCACAGTCAAGCAGAATCCTAAAGGGCCCAATCCAAGCAAGTAAAGCCCAAAAAGTTAGACTTCATAAAATTTGAAACAGTATTACTTTAAAGTATTCCTAATTTTAAAAGCTGTTGAATTAATTGCCTTCAAACTTTCCCCCAAAATTCTGTTTCCCCTTAAAAGGGGATCACAAAAATAAAGTTCCTGTTCAAAATTATAGAAGGAGGGAACATAGACTTTGACCAGAGTTCATTGCAAGCCCTTACAAGTTATTACTCAGCGATTTCAATTTCATGGCAATCTTTCATGACTTATAATAATTTAAAAACAGCTTGACTAACTTTCTTTCTACCTTGTGGAAAAGAACAGTTAGATGCTGTTTTGCAAAATAGCCAATCAGACAAACAATTACTCAAAAAAGTAAACAAATCTGCAGAGCTGGGGAAAGAATCCTGGCCTTCATAGGATCTGAATAACTCCATTAAGTCAATGAAATTACACCAGTGAAAAACCATGGAGTCTGATTCTGAGTTAAACTAAGGTCACTCTACTGTGCTTTTACAGTGAAAAGGCCTTTAAATTAGTGTACGTGTAATTTATAAATAAAAATAAATTTATAAATTAAAAAAAAATCTGTTAGTCTTTCAAAGTGCCACACAACTCCTTGTTGTTTTTTTGCTGGACTAGACTAACATGGCTATCCTTTTGGAAATTGACATGTAATTTATGCCCATTTTAATGGCCTCATTATACTGCCAGACTTGTACAAATGAGGATTACTCTCATTGGCGAAAGGACCAAACCCCATATCTTCTACTACATGTGAGGTAAAAGAAAATCTCTGATATGGTGCTGAAATATAGAGGAAAAAAAACCCTTTATGATCTCTAAGTTGTACAACAAATTGCTAGGTGGCAACTAGCTCATACAGACACTACAACTGCCACAATTAAATGAATAATAATTTATAAATTCATTACAACTTCTTTTGCTCAAAGCTTCAAGCAGATTGAACTAAATAAAAAATTTGCAAGGCTAGTAACAAAACTGGTTTTTAAACAGAAGTGCTCCACGTTAAAATTTTAAATCAAAAATAGTTTTACCAGGCCTGTATTTCAAAAAAGTTCAATCAGATTTCTTTAAAATTTATTTGCATTGTAAACCTGACATATTTCAGATCAAACCAATTTTGCTAGTCAGATTTACAGAGGAGGTGACAAAAGGGCTTACACTGGAAACTGGTTGAGACCAACTACGAAGAAACTGTATCTCTATAATATTGTATAACGATCCATGATGATATGGTTACAAAAACTAGAATATTCACATCAGTGCCAGAGTCAAATGTTCACAAAATAGGAACTGATGGAAGAAATTGAACATATGCAACAGGAGAGCAAAGCCATAAATATTCAAAAGTTGTACAACCAAGGTGTGAAATAGCTGAAACAAGTAATGATTTCATCATCATATGCTAGTTATTTCCTTTGCAAGTTGTTTTTGTCAATACAGAGAAATTTCTTTAGCTATTCATAGCATAGAACAACAAATTGGTTTGCAGCTACTGCCTTCATCCAAAGAGAACCATCACTCAATTCAAAATGTTACTATTTCCTGGTCAAGCAACTGGGAAAATGATGCTTTAATTTTATTGTAGCTAAAATGATTTGGGGGAAGATGGTAAAATGAAAAATTTTAAAGGAAGAAATGTTAAATCACAGCTGAAGTTTGGATAAATATATTGAGAATTGAAGCATATACTGAGCTAATGGGATGGACTCCTGAAAAGTATATATGTATTATCAAAAGAGACATTTTTAAAAAAATCAGGTGCTTAAAACATCATGGTTACAAATCGTATTTCTAAATTATAATTCAGCCTGTGTCACTTTACCTTGTAGCTGCAAGTTCATACAGTGCTCTTCATTTTCAGTCCTAAAATGTCACAGGGTGTTGTTGTATGCTGACATGGTAGTTTTAAATTATAATATAGTCTATGTAAATTTTCCTTGAATCTGCAAATTGATAGAGTTCTTCATTTCCAGTCCTAAACTGTCCCGCAGTGTTATTGTGTGCTGAAATTAAGTGCCACAGTTACTACTAAAGGCGGCTACAATTCAGCAGTGAGTGACAGGAATTGTTTACAGTTAAATTTACTTATGATACTGCAAGGGGAAGCAAGGTAAGGCAGCCCAGCTTCTGAACGCTACTCCCTCACTCCACATCAAGCAAAGCCAGTGGGAAGTATTGTAATCTGTTCTGCCCTCTGTAGAGTTTTAAGGGAGATTATAATCCAATAAGGAGGACAGCATATTCAGAGCTGTATAAGAAGTCTTTATTGAAAGAGAACTGAGAGAGAGAGAGGAGACAGAGGTTTTCCTAGCACCTAAACGACTCTCCCATTTATCACTATGGCAACCCCAATGACCCTAGGGAGTCCAAAACACCACACCCTCCACATAATAGAGACCGTAGAACTTTACACAGTTTATATCTTCTCGGCAAAGAGGAACCCATGGTGGTCAGTCACTGAGCTTGGGTCAGTATTCTCAGATTCATGCAGTGGGACTAACTAAGCAATGGGCTCTGGGATCCTATGAATGGAGAACATCCAGGGCCCAGGCTCCATCCTTAGCCCAAATGTCTACATTCCAGTTAAACAACCCCACCATTCAAGCCCCATGAGCCCATACCCATTCACAGTGGCCAGGAATGGGTGTTTAACTGAAGTGTAGGAATATCCTCACTGACCTCTGTTATGCTGGAGATCAGACTAGGTTATATTATGGTCCCTTCTGCCTTAAGCAGCCTTGTGGATGGAGGGAAGTAATAACAAAGACTATGTCTACGCTACAAAAGTTAGCTTGAATTAACAAAGTCAAACTAGTAAGTTCGACCTTAATTCAAACTAAACCCGACCTTCGTAAGTTGAATTAACAGAGTGCACTTATTCAACTTAAATGTTAAGTCAAATTAATGCACTTTGTTAATTTGAATTAACTTCCCTAATTCAAATTTATTCAGTTTGAATTAAGACTTAATTCTGGTCTACACTGCCCTTGGTTCAAACTAAGAATCGAACTAAGTGCTTAATTCAAACTAAATGCGGGTGTTACTAATTCGAACTAAGCTTTCATTAGTTCAAATTAAGGAATTCTTTAATTCAAACTAGTGGAAGTCTACAGTGGACAAGGACTAAGTTAGTTTGAATTAAGTCGCCTTAATTTGAACTAACTTGCCAGTGTAGATGCATTCAAAGCCTTCAGATGTGTCTGACTTAGGAACTTAGTACAATCCTATATTACCACTTAAGCCAAGCTAATTTATGTCACTCAGAGGTGTGAAAAAGACTACCTCATTGAGCGACAGGGCTGTAAGTAAGGCAGGCCAACAAAGGCTTTGCCCTGGGCACTGTATCAAGCAGCTTCATTTGACTGCTCAATTGTTCTACGTTCCATGTTGCTTGCTACGGCATGCCCCGGGTGCCAAAATACCTAGTTCTGGAATTGCTGAGCAATGCAAGATACAGCAACTGAGTGCGTCCACACGGGCACTATGTTGTCCGGAGATGTTCTCCTGCCAACATATCTTCTTCTTCTCATGGAGCTGGAATGATTATGCAGACAGGAGAGCACTTTCGCATCAGAGAAACTTCAGCAGGCTCACTGCAGTGGTGCAGCTGTGTTGGGGTAGCACTTCTAGTATAGACCTGCTCTTAGAGAGGGAGGCAGATTTAAACATTTCAATTAGTATCTTTTGCACTACAATATCTATGCAATTAAGCAGTGTTTTACTTATTACACCTTTAAATTTCTAAGATCTCTACCTTTCTGTAGAGGAAGAAGCCATTTTGTTCTCAGTATTGCTAATGCTTGTTACAGACAAGATGTGTACGCTGTATTCCTTTTAACTTTTTTGCTTTCCTGCTGTTTTCCCATAATCAAAAATAAAATCCATTTAACATTTTTCCTTTTGTATTTGGAAAACCAAAAGGTAGTTACTTTAAAATATTTGTTTTTAATTACTAATAAAGATAGAAGCAAAAATGCAGGCATCAGGATCTGGAATAACTGATAGTGCTGTAGCTTTTCACTGGAAGGTCTATATTTTCAGCAGCCTCAGCACAGCCAGTGGAGTCTTGAAACAAAACATAGGAAATCACATTACATGGAGCACCTTTTTAACTCACTACAATACCAGAGGTAATTACCTAGCATAGGCCATTAAGATTTCCATCCAAGTTGTATTTAATTCAATGGAAAGACACCTGTTGAATTGAATGGGAACTGGATTGAATACTAGTAATGGAAAAAAAGGAACATGTAACTAAAAACAGACAAGAAAACAGTATGAGCTTTCTGACATATTAAATGAAATGCATTAAACCATTATATCTTCTATAGTAGAGCACATCATGATTTTAATAAAATCAGACTAGTCCGCACTAAAAATTAGGTCACCTGAGCTATATCTCTCAGAAGGGTGTGAAATGCTATGTCTACACTGACAGTGTTAATTCAGATTGACTGAACTCAAACTAGTCCATTTGAACTAATAATTGTTAGTTTGAATTCAGTCAGTTCAAATTGACATGGCCACACTAGAAACTCCAATTCAAAGTAGCATGTTCTTGGACTGGACTTACTAATTTGAATTGGAGGAGGGGCACCATGGGAGGTGTGGCAACATGGCCCTCAAAAAGAGCCATCCCACCACCCAATCCCCTGCCAGGCTCCAGGACTCTGAGTCTGGCACAGGGAAAAACATCCCCTGCCCAGCTCAAGCCATGGTGCAGTTAGAGCCAGGCAGGGGAAGTTTTCCCCTGGCAAGGCTGGAGGAGAAGGAAATCCTCCTGCCAACCGCTAGCAGGGCCCCTGTGCGGGGCTTACGGGTGCGAGGAAGGAACCTCCACCTGGGGCTGGAGCTATGCTCCTGGGCGGGGAGAGAGGCCTTCGCATGGTTCCAGATGGAGCCCTGCTGGCCGAGTGTGGGGAAGGAACCTCTGCATGTTGCTTGGCTCACAGTGGCCACGTGCTTGGAAGGGACCCCTCACACATGGATGGAGCCCTGCTGGCCACGTGCAGAGGAGGCACCCCCCCCCCCGAACGGCAGTCCCTTCCCCAGTGCATGGCTAGCAGAGCTCCATCTGTGCGCGCAGGGATTCCTTCCTCATGCGTCGCCAGCAGGAACACAGCCGTGTGCAGGGGTTCCCTCCCCAGCATGTGGCCAGCACGGCTCCTGGTGCACATGGGGGTCCCTGTCCCCACACATGGCCAGCAGGGCTGCAGCATGCATGGGAGTCCCTGCAGCTGCACGCAGGTGTCCCTGTCCTCATGCATGGCCAGTGAGTTCCTCATTTCGAAATGATGAAAGCGAGTGTGGTCATGTTCCTAATTGAATTCATATTGACTGTTATCAATTCGAATTCAATTCTAAGTGTAGACACACCCTAACAGATTTCCTACTCCCTTGCATTTATTTTCATCCCATCTGTAAGTTCCCCAATTTCAAAGCATCTGACAAAGTGGAATTTTCTCCCATGAAAGCTCATGCAATAAATAAATCTGTTAGCCTTTAAGTGCCACAGGACTCCTTGCTTCTTTTGCTGAACTAGACTAACATGGCTGCCCATTTGGAATTTTGATTTGTCAAAATCTGCTGTCTGAAGGATACTGTGGATAGTCTAGTAATGTTAAGAACATATTAAATCAGTGAGGCAATATATTTTATTGGACCAATCAAGCTCTTCAGCTCTGAGAAGCTCAGAAGCTTCCACCACCAGAAATTGGTCCTATAAAAAATATTACCTCACCCACCGTCTCTTGTCCTCTCATATCCTCGGACCAACATGGCTACAACAACATTCCATATGTTAGTTGCAGGCAGCAAAATGACAGAAAAGATTAATTCCTAGTAAAATGTACCTCCAGATCCTTTTGAACATCTTGCAAGTAGTCAGAATGCTGAAAAGTTTTTTGTTTTTTTTTAAAGCTTCCACCTACTTTCAACAGGACATTACGTTTTAAAATACAGTGAAATGTTCCCATGATATTAAAAATATCTTTGCCATCTTCTGAATTCTACACAGAGTTTGGCACATTTTCAATTCTTGGCAGGGGTTTAACTTCAGACAATTCATTTCCAAAGATTTGAAGATAACATCCAGAGGACTAGCAGCGTTAGTCTATTTCAGCAAAAACAAACAAGGAGTCCTGTAGCACTTGTAAAAACCAACAAATTTGGGTTTTTTGTTTTCCTTTTTTTTGTTTGTTTTTTTTTTTACAAAGTTGATGTTTTTTTCCCCCTGAACTATTAAGAATGATAATATTCAAACACCATTAGAGGGACACTTCAGTCTCCCTGGACGCTCTGTAACAGACATGGAAGTTACCATCCTTTACTGAAAAACAGACTTTAGCATGAAATTGCAGAGCTGGAATTCATACTTGAGACTTATCAGACTGGGTCTGAAGAGGGATTATGAGTAGCTAGCTCACTACAAAAGGTAATTTTCCCTCTAAACATTCTCACCTTCTCATCAGTTGTTGCTAGTGGTCCACATCTACATTGTTTGAATTGAATTGGCCTTGTTAATGACCTTCATGTGTTTGTATACCTAGCATACTACTACAGTTTTCACTTCATGCTTCAGAGGAAGTGGCTAGTTACACATGAAAGCTTAAGCTAAAATAAATTTGTTAGCCTTTATAAGTGCCCCAGGACTTCTGTTTCAGCTCTAGTTACCCAGTGTAGCTGTTTTGTGGTCAGTGGAGTTATATTCATCTAGACCAGCTAAGAATCTGCCCCATACCCTAGGCAGAGATCTTGCACCTATATGGAGATGTTTGTTCTGCACTAGCACAGGGATGACCTGTGAAAGACTAAGAATGCATTATTTTCTAAAGCTTTTTGGCAATTCTGAGCTAGGCAGATGCTACAGCAAAGGTTGCAAAGATTACAGAAAGCAGCAGTCTTGGTGTAGTGGGCAATTCTAATCACAAATAGCTGTTTCCACTAAACCTGAAAAACTCCCACACCCATGCACCTCTAAATTGATTACTTGTAAATCCTGCTCTCATTGGGTATGTCTACAGTTACAATTTAGTTCAAATTAATGCAGATTAATTTGAACTAAATTAATGCACGGCTACATTGGCTTTCAGTACTTCAGACTAAGAAATTCCTTAGTTCAAGGTAATCAACACTTACTTTGAAGATATAAAACCTCGTTTGACTTTGAAGTAACAGTTAATTTGAACTAATAAGTTCGAATAACCCAAGGGAGTCATGTTAATTAGAACTAACCATTAGTTTGAATTAACGAAGTTTGACCTTCTTCGTCCCAGGGTGTCTTCCTCTTTCTGTGTATTGGGTGAGGGTATGGACCTTCTCTGGGGCAATGTTGCCACACTTCCCATGGTGATCCCCTCCTAAATCAAACTAGTAAGTCTTGTACATGGACGTGGTAGTTTGATTTGGGTTTCTAGTGGGGACATGGTAGTTTGAATTAATTTAGTTCAAATTACCATTATTAGTTCAAATTAATTAGTTCAAACTAAGTTAATTTGAACTAACTTCTTAAGTGTAGACATAGGCTGGTTAATTCAAAGTTATCTGGTGACTTGGAAGGGTTTATTGTGGATTTATTCCAATATAAACAAAAGCAAAATTTGGCCCTCAGATTCAGAATAAATCCAATCCTACCTCATCCCATACTCCTTTTCTCTTTCCCTCATTTTTTCACATGTATACTTAAGAACATACGCTCTTCGAGGTGGGGACCAGGCCTGACTATCCAGCATGTGATATGCCAAGTACACTATTGAATACAGGACAAATAAAATATATTGACATCAAAAGTAATGAGAAGTAAAGGCACAACTTTCAAAAACACCTACAAGAATTTGCGTATTGCTACACAGCAGCTGGAAGCATGCTTCCCACTTTGGGCAGAAACTCACCCTTTATGGATTTGGGCCTACGTGCCTAACTGCTTCTGGAAATGGAACTGTGGTTATGTGTACCCAGAGGAAAAAAAATAATCATGGCAGCAAGCCTCAGAGCCTGGATATCCTGACTCAGGCTCACAGGGCTCACACTGCACAGCTTAAAATAGCTGTATAGTCATTCAGGCTCAGGCAGGAGCCATGACTAAGGCCTTCTTCCCTTGCTGGGTTTCAGAGCCCAGGCTCCAGCCCCAGCACAAATGTCTACACTATGATATATCCTGAGAGGCAGCAAATATTAAGAAGTACAGCATTGTTTCAACAGCTATGAGACACAGGAAGGACTAGTATAATGGGACTGGGTTGCATGAGATGGGGAGCTCTGCTACTGACCCCATAGACTCATAGGCTATGTCCACACTTAGAACCTTTGTTTGAGTTAACTGAAATCAACCTAATCAAATCAAACTAATAATGATTAATTTGAATTCAGTCAATTTGAACTAACATGGCCACACTAGGAAAACCAATTCAAACTAGCATGTCTGTGGACAGGACTTGCTAGTTCTAATTGGAAGAGGGGCACCATGGGAGGTGTGATAACATGGCCCCCAGGATGGGCCATGCCACCCACCCAATCTCCTGCTGGGCTCCAGACCTCTGATCTGAGCCCTGCACAGGGAAATGCATCCCCTGCCCAGCTCTAGCTGCACTGCGGGGGATGCTTTTCCCCACACCAGGCTCAGAAGGTGAGAGTCTGTCAGGGGATGTTTTCCCCTCCCTGGGCTTTGTGGAGCCAGGGCACCACCACCACCAACAGAGCTAGGCAGGTGAGGGGAGAATGGATTCCCCCTTCCCAGCTCCAGCAGTGCTGGTGGGGGGAGGGATCCCCATGTGAATCTAGCCAAGTTCCCCAGGTGTGGGAATGGGACCCCCCGCACATGGCTGGAGCCCCACTGGCTGCATGTGGGGGTGGGAGCTCCACATGGGGGTCCTTTCCCCGTGTGCAGCCAGGGGGGCTCCAGCCATGCACGGGGGTCCGTTCCCCACACATGGCCAGCAGGGCTCCAGCCACGCACACAGGTCCCGTCCCCACGTGCAGCCAGCAGGGCTCCCATCTCTGCACATGGCCAGCAGAGATCCAGCTGTGCGCCAGGGTCCAGTGGCCCCACCACCCCACCCACCCCCCTATCAGGGGACTGGGCCCCATCAGCCCAGGACAATTTTGGTGCAGGGCACCTTTCTTCCAGGCTGTCATGCACCCTGGGAGGAAGGTCAACCTGTTAATTAGAACGAAAGGTAGTTCAAATTAACATGGCTAGACACCGTCAATTCAAACTAGCCAGTTTGAATTGACAGTCACTTTGAAGTTATATGAAGTTTTAACTCTGAAGCCTCGTCTATTCAATTCAACCTAAGAGAAGCCTTAGGTTGAATTGGCAAAACTGTGTGTAGCCATGCTTTATTTTAAATTTAATAAACATTAGGTCAAATTAAAGTATGTGTGTAGACATATCCATAGACTCTAAGGTCAGAAGAGCCCAGTATGATCATCTAGTCTGACCTTCATTATAATGCAGGCCACAGAACCTCACCCACTGACTCCAGCAATAAACCTCTAACCTATGATTGAGTTTATAAGACCTCAGATCATGATTTAAGGACTTTAAGATACAGAGAATCCAACAGCAAGTGAGCCTTGCTCCATGGTACAGAGGAAGGTATTCCCAAAGTCCTTGCCAATTTGCCCTGGGGGAAAATTCCTTCGTGATCCCAAATATGGTGATCAGTTAAACCCAGAGCATGTGGGAAAGTCTCACCAGCCAGTCACCAAAGAAAGAATGCTCTGTAATTACTCAGAACCCACTCATCTACCCTCCATTCTTAGGCCACTGGCATACCACCACCAGTAGCCATAGATCAAATATCAGTCAATTTCCAAAGTAGGCTGCCCCACCTGATATATGAGGTTTAGCAAGTTTCTCTACCTTTCAGTCCTTCTGCAGCCCCTAACACACTTTGTCTGCCTTGTCAATTTAGATAAATAGTTTTAACTTACTTTTAAGGTGGGGACTGTATGTCATTATGCGTTTGTCAGCACCTACTTTAACAGAATCCTGATCTCGATCGAGCCTTTGAGTTCTAAAAAAGAAGTGCTGGAATTCCCTTTTGCTACTTCCAGAAAGGGACTGTACTTGGAGAACCAGAATGTTGTTACAGCTCCCCAAAAGGGTGCTGGGATGCTGTTTCAGAACATTCCAGTGCAGTTTAACTCCAGAGACCACTATTAATAACTAATAAAATCAAGCTAAAAATGCTCTTGCCAAGTCTTGCCAACATTTTTTATCCTTTCTGCTTTTTCTTTTCTCCCAATGATGAAAGATTGTTTTGCAATCTCAATATTACTGCAAAATATGGCAACAATTATCAGCTGGGGTGAATTCATTATAGCTGGTAGATTTTCCTCTGACAGAGGTGCAGGTCAATTGTCTCACTGCAAAACATGTGCGATAGCAGAACTGGAAACCTTTTCCTCTGATCAAGTGTATATATATTTTCTTCCTGATAACACCTCTGAAGAGTGACAGTTAGGATTTTGTAGCGCTATAGAGGTACATTAGGAAAGTTGGTAGTGCTTCAAATTCAGTTCCAGAAACAGGATTCAACATGCATTTAATTTAAATGCAAATCCTTTGTTATATGTCAAATACTGAGGGTCAGATGAAGGTGGCTTTACCTAGGTGCACAAAGATATGGCAAGCGTGCCAAGAAGAGACTTCACTGTGGCACTCGCCTCCAGAAGGCCAGGGCATGGCTGTCACTCTAGTTCCTCCTTCACACCACCAAGACAGCACAACAGCCGGACAGAGATCAGAGTCCTTTTTAAAGGATGTCAGATCTGCTGTTCAGTCTGTACTTTCTCAGAGCCAGTAAGCTAAATCAGCTCAAATTTCCCCTAGCATTCCTGCGACAGCATGGCCCCCATGCAGCCTGAAATACAAAGCTGACTTTTACAGGCGCTATCTAATACTGTTGCTCTTCTAAAAACTCTGGCCTAGTATATGCAAATATTCCTTTTGGGTTCAATATTTGACATACACCAACATTTTGATCTGGATACTTTCTTTTGTTTCCTGTGTCATGAGTGGATTGTCTGAGAGTGTACTCATCATTCTATTATGCACAAACTGTGGGAACTGCTGTTGATCAGGGCCTCTTCTTCCTTTTCTCATGGGTGTATAGGGGAAATGCATTCCTCTTCCCTGACTAATGGAGTTGTTCAGATAGCAGAAACACTTCCATCTTCCTCATACCCCAAAGAATATCCATAATATCAGGTGATTCTTTTCTTCTTCTTCCTGTTATGTAGTGAGATGGAGGAAGACGACCTCATGGCCCAGAAACCATAACTCATTTCCTTGTCTTGCTAAGTATCAGGGGCATATCAATTAATTACTATTCCTCTACTCCAAAGACCATTATAGTTAATGCACGTCTTCCCACTGAGCGCAGCAAGCTTAGCATTAGGCCCTTAATCATTGCTCAGTATTTACTGTAGTTAGCACTGAATTTTAAAGTCTTATTACAGCTAAAGAATTAAAATTCCCATTCAGATCCTTAGGAAGTTAGACATGACTTTGAGGCTGATTCATATAGAATAGTGTTTTCTCATTATTTTAAATTTGCTTACAATAATTGACTATGTCTACATTGGACTTTAAGTTGGCCTTGTTAAGTCGACTGCAGGTTATGTCTGCACTGGCCACAGTGCAGGCATACTCAGGGATCCCTACCCCCTACCCTGCCTCTGGTCCTGATTGGGCATGCAGAGCCCAGTCGGCTTTGGGGGTCTATCCAGCCCATGTAGCTTTATCCGGCTCTTGCCCTCTGGCTGGGAGCTGGGTCCGGCTCCCAACCTCTTTCCCCCAGTGGTGGGGGCTGGCACCTGGTCACCACAGCCTGCAGAGAGGGGCTGAGAGCCTGACCTGGCTTAAGTCGACTTAATAAACTCTAAATATAGACTTGTAGTAACTTAGGTCTACCTAAGGCTCTAGTGTAGACATACTCATCATGTCCTCATCATCTTTTCCTCCTTCAGCAAATACCAATATTCTTTAAAGACTCTTTTTGTTTTACATCAGGCAGAAATCACCATGGCTTTCCTTTATTACTGTCAAAAGCAGTTTGGATATAAACCCAAATTTCAGTAGAAAGTTTAATTCTTAGTTTAAACTCCCTCTACTTCATTTAATTAATGAATGTAAATATTCTTGGATCATGTTTAAACAGCTTTGTTTTATTTATCAGTTTCTTTGCAAAAGAATAATTTTTAAAAATAAATAAAACAAAGCCGATAAAAATACGACTCTTAACCAAATGTTAAGTTTTTATAATGCAAATTAAATTTTGAATTTAAAACTATTTGACATGCTTATTTATTTTGGTTTATAAAAGTATACAAAACAGGGTCTATTTTTATTTATAAATATAAAAAGTATCTAATTGCCAAAATTTAAAAATTTATACTCTAATTAAACATAAACATCCACTTACATACAAACCACAGTTTACAATTCTTATTCAGATGAGGAGTCCCCCTGAAGTTATGGTCTCTCATTGAAGTCAATGAGTCTGTCTGAGTGCAAAGTAACTTGAAAACAGTTGGCAGGGTCTGAGCATGATTATATAAAAATATATTTACCTTTCACTTATCTCTGATACAGATAAGAATATACAACATCCTGCAATCATTCATTCACTTTTTAAATATGCTTTACTATTTAAGATCTGACATCTTATTAAATCTAAAACATTAACATCTAGTTGAAGTCATTATTAGAACACCCACACTTTTTTTTTACTTTAAGTATACTGTATTTCTATATGATTTCAATGACATCAATATGATAAGTTCCACTGCCAAACAAAATTATTAAAAAAGACCATGTTTCCAAATCTCCATCTGCATGCAGGGCTGTTCAGACATGAGACAGCTGCACGATTACCATACCAAACTTGTACAGTTGAACCTAAAAGGCAATCACGGTGCACTTTTTAATTAACGCTTAAATTTTAGATTAGGGATTGATAGTTCCTGAATTATATGCTTTCACTGCCATAGAACTGAAACAGAATCACCAGTCATTTCTACTTATCTGTATAGTGCAATTCAAAGTTATGGTTCTATACAAGTAAGAATAATTAAAACAAAATTAGTACATTGGATGGACAATGAGATTGCTCCAGCTGGCAACAGTGACCAGCATAGATTCAGCTAACAGCCATCTCTGCCGTACTTTCCACCCAAGGATCAAGCCCAATATTCAAATGTGTCTTGCAATGGGTTACATTCCCAGAACTTAATCAATTGGTAAAAGGATACAGAACCTTTTAATTCTATGGCATGTTTTTTAAGCTAGCCCAGATTTATGGTGACTCAATATTGTTAGCAGAGCTTTTTCTTGGTCTCAATCAAGTTCCCAGTGGACAAGTGCCTATGTCACAGCACACAGTCATAATTAAGATATTTATGGTAGTTTTTTGACTCTGAACTGAACTTAAAACATATTTAGCTTGGAATTCTTCAATCTTTCCCTGAAACCCAATGATTATCATGGGAAGGCTAATAGCCAAGTATACCTCCTATTGCTATTTGTTAATTTAGCAATTTGTGATGCAATTATGTTGTTTGTAAAATGATAAGTAGTTGCAGTTAGAGCTTATACCTTTACACTGACATAACTTTTTAAGGGTATTTGTCTGACCTAGATGACTATGGTGACTGGAAATAAAATATGAGCACTTTTATCTCTAGGTCACCAGTCTAAATCTGGAAGCAGATCAGATGGTAATATTATTGGTAATTCCTATCTGACAGCTGTTTTTTCCAGCTGACAAATTTTCAGACATCTGAGTAGAAGGAGTTTGCCAGCTCAGTTTAACTTCCTAGGGGACAAATGTACACATCATAAAAACCATAACCACAACTGACTGTAATTGTAAATTTACAGAGGGGTCTCTGATTACTATTCAGGAGTATTGGAAGGCTATATTGCAATGCTGTTCACTGTCTGTGCCGTACCTGTTCTGGAAATAAGCTGGGGAAAAAAACCATCAGAACTTTCAGCAGCATTCACAGCCAAAATCTAGTAATATCTGCAAGGTGGCTCACTTATTTCCTCAAGTTAATAAAACGATTTATACAGAAAATATGAAGAAATGACTAGACTAAAAATAATAGGCCTGATTAACATTAAAATGATATCATCTGAACCCTGTGGAAGGACACATTTTATAAGCCTGAAAAAACAAATCATATACATCTGAAAAATGATGTCGCCCACTTACAAGGTGGGGATTTAGCTCTACTTCATGATGTGGAATGTTCCCAAAACTACTTTAATCAGTGGGAAACTATTTCCACATTTCTCATGCTTGGTCCTTGGAAGCAAGGAGCAATTCCTATTACTCTTTAGTGAATTCTTTGGAAACTTTAGAGGTAGTGTGGATTGGCTTCTCCAGAAGGTGTCCTGTTCTGATTGCCTAAAAGGACCACAAGGGCCTCAGGGATGGCATGGTGTAAAAAGAAATGGAGGATCACTCAGGATCTGAGAGTGGTTCAAATGAAGGTCTTTTTCTTTGAATAAATATGTCAAATATAAAGTCCTCTTGGCATTCATGTGATGTTTTCTTGTAATTTACGTACAAGATCCAACTAATGACTGCATCTCTAAATGAGTAAACTCCACTCAAATAAAGACCAACTGTAGCATTTTGGACGATGTTGCATATGACAAGATTTGGAAACAACTGGCATCCAGTTATTAAAGCACTGAATAAAAAAGCCTATTTATTTTCATTAGTGCCTGACAAATGTCTGTTTCTCAAAGATCAAGTATGAATTTTTTTTTAAATATAAGCTAAAATCAAGAGATTGTTTAATGCAGGACAACACTACCTCATGCCATAAAAATTCTTATACTTACACAAACCTTAGGTTACCAGATTATCCAATTCCATTGCCTAGTTCATGGATCCATTTCTGTTATACTATAACACAAGATCAATTTATATTACAACAGTGCTATTAAAATGTTTTTTGCTGCACAATACAGCTAATACTGCTGTCAATGAGTAAAGAAGGTAGGCCCATGGAGGTTTTGGTACTAGTTATATTTTATTACAACATGGTTTCAACCCATATACTTTAACTGTTACATTTCATGGCTTTACAGATTGAGAGCCAGATTCTGCTATAATATTAAAATGACATTGAATAGTACCTTATTTCCTGGATAGTCTCACAGAAGTTATTGGGACAATTTGTGAAATTCGGGGTCAACCAATATGAGTATGGCTATCAGAATCTGATCCTTATTAGTTTATTTTTGGCAAATAGGTGCTATATAAATATATATTCATATGCTAAGAGCATCATGAGTATGGCCAATTACTTAGGTTGAACGGACCCATTTACTGCATTTTAGCTGTAAGAGGTTCCAAAGAGGTAGCCGTGTTAGTCTAGTTCAGCAAACAAACAAAGAGTCCTGTGGCACTTAAAGACTAATAAATTTATCGCATGAGCTTTCATGGGAGAAAATTCCACTTCATCAGATGCTTGTTCCCCATCTTCAAGCATCTGATGAAGTGGAATTTTTCTCCCACAGAAGCTCATGCAATAAATAAATGTTAGTCTTTAAAAGTGCAACAGGACTCCTTGTTTTAGCTGTAAGAGGATTTATGTCTATCATCTTAAAAGTCCTAATTCAGTAAAAAGTTACCTCAATAATCAGATACTGATTGTGATAAGTGCATGAGCAGTCTCTTCTGCAGCTGATATCTAGAAAAGTTTGGCAGGCCTTGTAAAAAACGTGTGTGTGTTCACATGTGCCACTGCCCTCTAAAAAAATAGTAGCTTGGACCCACTCAAATATTTATGATTATGTTGACTTTTAGAAACTAACTAAGGGAAGAGAAGATCATGAGGTCTAATGGGACCTCACCAAGAGCAGATTTTGAAAGCTTGTTCCAAAACAGCACCAACTTTGTGTGCTGTGGTGCCTCCCCAGGAGCAATGCAGGGTGGGCAGAAACAAGAAAGAAGGAAGGGCTGGATTCATAGCTGGTCTGTGTCACTGGTTGTTGATTCTTGTAGAATGAAGGACTAAATTGCAGAGGTTACTGCAGTCCAATATCAACTCTGCTACTGTTCTGCAGTGTAAGGAAGGATTTCCTCTTCTATGTCCCCACAAAGATTCCCACTCCTCACACTGGGAGAAGGACCACATTGTGCACCAGAATTACCTTTTTTAAAAAAAATAAATTTTTGGCATTCTCAGATGATCTTACAAACAAGCCATTCTGCCAGATAATCTACAGATGTTAAATCTTTGCATGCATTGTGTTAATGTATTACAGAACACAGTACCATGTGTCTTTTAGCTTGAAAAATGAAATATTTTAACTGGAACACATTTGTGTTTAACAAGTACAAGCTCATTCACTGATCACGTCATTAGTTTCTTACTCATTTACAGTTACCAAATGTAAATATAGCAAAACATCTGTCACAGTATTCTTCAGGATGCATCTTTTTTTTTATTTTGCTTTTAAAAAAGCTTTTTTTATTTTTTTAATTTTTATTTTTTGGCACTCTCATCCCTGTTTTAGAATACACTGCCAATAGTCTTTTAAATTTAAATTAAAGGGCTATTAGAATATTTTTTTTGGATGACAACATAGATCAGGCTACTGGTAACAGGATAGTTTGCACAAAAGTTAATGCAACAAAATATTAAAGTATGGGTGTACTCCTACTGATTTCAGTGGGACTGTGTGCATGCTTACAGTTAGGGATATGCTTATGTACTTTACTGGATTGGGGCCAAGAGTAAGTATCAGAAACTCACAAATCAAATGGAAAACAGAAACTTGGGAATAATAATGATGACATTAATCAGACCTAGCAGTGACAGAGAACAGCAAGTTAGGCATTTACTTGGACTTTCAAATATGCCTTACATCAGGATACTAAAACTGTGGTACCCACCTATGGGCTGTTACACATCCCAGGTGATTCAACTAGATTCTCCAGTCATTCTTAGCAATCCTTTATTTTTACATGACTCAGATAAACTAAGTAAAAGCTATATAAATGTATTGTTTTGAGCTGTATATGTCGGGCAGAATATAGAAAAAGTTTTAATTATGCATCTTAAAAAACATTCTGCAGTATGTCAAGTTTAGTTCTCATGAGTCAATTGGTGCATTTTACTACAAGGCTCTTCAGCAAAATACACAAAGTTCACCATTTACAGCTATAAGAAACAGCAAGCGGTGTTTCAGTCTAACACAGATCACTTTATTTTTCAAAAATATAAAGGTGTACTGGTGGAGAAGATGATTAAAGTTTCAGACCATGTACAGCACACAAAATGAGTCAGTCAGAGATAAAATGGCAACAAAATATGATGATACATACTTGAAGTGTAGATTCTCCTTTGCCTTATCACATGAGTAAGTTGCTTCAGTGAGTTATAACTGTTACATTATATACCATTTACAATTTTTTTCTTTTCTAATTAGCAGAGAGTATGGTTGGATCTTTACTTACGCAGCACAGAAATTCAGATTTTACACTAAAAATGAAAACAATATAACATCTATTTAACAAATAAAAACAGTGTTAACAATGTTGTTAAAATTGTTATCTTGCTTATTGTTCATTTTTCACACATTTTAAATGTATACATTGTTTTCCCTGTTTGAACACCACATTCTGCTCTGAACACTTTCCTAAAGTGTAGTTTTATAAAACTGTTTGGTTTAAAAGATCTTGAAGCATTTCTTTGAATGCATGTGCCTATGGATTTCTTTCATTACAATTGTTGCCAGTAAAATGAAAAGAAACATGTATCGTTCCCCCCCCCCCATAGTATTTTAGTTTAATTGCATGTAATAATTAAAAATAATATTTTTCCTCAAGAAGTGCTAATGGTGCACCCCCAGTGCCTATTGCAGCTGCACAGATGGGTCTCAGGGAAAAAGGTTTGGAAACCCCTGTCTTACATATGTTCTTCATAGAGGTCTATAAATGTAACTAAACAGACATGGAGTAAGAAACCTAATACAGTCAGGCAAAAAAACCAAACAACAACTAATAAGTTTATTTATGGCATGAGCTTTTGTGGGAGAAAATACAGTCATGGATCATCAACTGTTCAGGGATAGAAAAAGTGATTTGATGTTCCTATTCACCTTATCTCATAACACCAAAAAGAACATACAGTGAAACTGAATGACTATGAATTTAAAGACTTTAAAAAAAGCATGTAACTGGAAAAGATGGTGTGACCCAGGCTGCTTGGAATAACCTCCTGAATGCAAAAACAATCAGGGCAAGCTGAAAAACCAGGGGCCAAACCTCCAAACCACTGACCGGTGGTACTTAAACCGGTCTCCCAGTCAATAAGAAAACAGGTTTCTGACTCCCAACGGCAGTCATCATGAAGCATAACAAGATAGAAACAGCCCCCTTTATTGCACATCAGCTCCTCCGGTCCCCACCTAGCCACTGGGTGTCTTAAGGAATTAGTTTCTCCTGACCCCAAAGGGCCAGACACATTACACAGAACAGTATAGGCTTCAATGTCACCCAAAACATCACGCTGCCAGCTAATCCTTCAGTAATTAAAACTGAAGGCTTACTATAAAAAGAAACAAAATGAGAGATGTTAAAGGGTCAAAGTGAAAGACTTACATACAAATGACTCAGTCTACAGAAAGCAAGTCCTTAGAATTTGCAAGTTAGTCCAATTTCTCTAGTAGACACCCACCACATGGGTAGGTCCCAGTCCTTTGTCCAGTATCAGAGCAATAGTTCCAGAGATGGGTGCTGGCTGTAGACTGGAGACTGAAAACTAAATGGAGTGGGGGCTGCTGTCTTTTATCACATCTGGCCTTCCTCATGCTGGGTGGTGTTTTTTGCAAATCAAAATGGAGTTGAGTCACATGGGCAAGTATTAGTGGCTCAACAGGTTTCTCCCTGGTCCCACTATACCTGGGACTTCCTTAATGGGCCATTACAGAGACAGTGGTTTGTAGCCATCCAGTCTGGGAGTGTCCCAGAATCCAATAACTTGAAACACAAAAGGTATGTCCACGCACACTGTTTAAATTGAAATAATGCTGGTTATTTTGTTTTAAAAATGGCAGTTCCACACAATGTTTCTTTATATCGAAATGAGGAGCTCCCTCATTTCGATATAAGGAAAGTCATATCCATACAATAAAACCTAGTTTTATATCAATATGATGGTTAAATCAAAACCATTATATTGATATAACCCTGTATGGATGTGTTATCTCAATATAACTGTTATATCAATTTAACACATGTGATCATCTTCCTCCCAGGATGCCTGGCATCCTGGAAGGAAGGGCCAGGGTTCAGAATCCTGGCCAGGGAAGTGGGGGTGTGGAAGGGACATCTGCACCAGCTCCCCCATTGCTGGCCGTTCATGGGAAAAGGAGCCCTGCACCCAGCTCCCCCTGTTCTGGCTGGGCAGCAGGGAAAGAGACCCCCAGGGCCCAGCTCCCAGGATGCATGCTGGGTGGCGGGGAAGAGGCAGCCCTCAGCCCAGCTCAATTGGTGTGTGCTGGGTGGCAGGGAAAGGAGCCCTGTGCTGGCTTCTCCATTTGTGGCCGTGTGGTAGGGATAGGAGACCTGCACCCAGCTCCACCAGTTGTAGCTGGGTGGCTGAGGAATGCACCCCAGGGCCCTGCACCCAGCTCCCAACATGCTGGCCACCCAGCCAGCACGCTGGGCACGGGGGTGCCTTTCCCAGCCTCCCAGCCAGAACTGGGAGAGCTGGGCATGGGGCTCCCTTTCACCCGCGCCCAGCCTGAACTGTGGGAGCCAGCATGGGGCTCCTTTCCCCACCACCCAGCATGTGCCGCTTGAGCCAGCCTCAGGGCTCCCTTTTGCCCATTGCCTAGCATGCACGCCGGGAGCCAGGTGCTGGTGTTCTCTTCCCCCAGCGCCCAGCCAGCAGCTGGGGACCTGGGTGCAGGGCTCCATTCCCCCACGCTGCACAGCCAGCATTACTTGAGATGTGCAGGGGGCTCCCTTTTCCCCATTGCCCAGCTTGTGCTGAAGGAACTGGGTGCCGGGGGCTCTCTTCCCATGCCACCCAGCATACCCACCCAGAGACAGCATAAGAGTCCCTTCCCCACACCTGGCTGAGCATCCAGGGCTGCAGCCGGGTGCAAGAAAGCCTCCTCCCTTGCCCAGCTCAGCGCACCCAGAGCCAGGTGCCGGGGGTGGATATTTTTCCACACCACCCATCTACCAGGTCAGAGCCAGGCAGGGGATTGGGTGGGTTGCATGGCCCATCCTGGGGGCAATGTTGCCACACCTCCATTGGTGCTCATGTTGTAACATCGAACTAGCAAGTCCTGCCCCTGGACATGCTAGTTCAATACAAGTTTTTAGTGGGGACCTCTTAGATTGATTTAGCCTAAATCACTTTAATGATTTTTATATCGATTTTGTTAAATCTATTTAAGCTAAATCAATTTAACTGCCTGTGTACAGATACAGCCAAATAGAATAAACCAATTCCTAACTTTTAATACAGCTATGACACCTTCATACAAGCCATAGAATCATTCCTAGCCAATAACCACCTTTCCACTTGTACCAAACATGGCATATCACATATGGATTAATGCAGTTATTAATATGAAAAATAATAAATGATTCTCTAAAGCCAGGCAACATCACAGATGGCATGAAAATTCAAACAGACTGAATACTGCACCAGAAAAATCTTCTGGACACTGGGAGCTAGTAACTGATGAAATAGCCTTGTAAGGTAATTGGTGAAAACCTCATAACTTGGAACTTTAAACATTAGATTGGACAAACAGTTGAACGTGTACTTTTAGGTCAGGGGTTCTAAATCTTTTTCCTTTTGTGGATGCCTAAAAAATTTCAATGGAAGAGCAGACTCCTTTAGAAATTGAAGACATAGTATGCAGAGCATGCTAGAGAACTACAGCTCACAGGTTGAAAAGCACTGGTCTAGGTAGAAGACCTCCACTGATAGGGAGTTAGATTACAGTGATGAATTAAGAGTTCTTTTCCTTCCTTCCCTTCTATAATTTTCTTCAAATATGTAATGCCATTACCCATACTCTGTACATTCTGTGGATAAACAAGAAATTTCAGTCTTCAGTGCTGTCAATCCAGCATCTTGCAGAAATGCTTAATAAATATACTAATGATAAATAAAATACATGAATCTCTGTCAGCAGATACCAATTTAATTAGTTTATCAATTTCAATGGCCTTTGAATCAGGTATTTACAAATGAAATCATGAACTTTAATTTTATGCATGTTTGTAAGTGGGGGCTATTTTTCAAAAAAAGAAAAATGGACATTATCATGTGCTTAACTGCTTTCCTGGGTCATGGATTTCATGCCTAAATAGCTGAGAAAGTGTTGCTTAGTAAATCTGCACATTATATACTGTTCATGGTTGTCATTATTTACTACATGAAATTAAATCAAACTGTGCTACTAACAAAATGATCCCTTGCAAAAAGCATGCTTCTAATCTTCAACTAGTAGAAATCAGTTTACATGAGGAGCAAAGGGGGAAAAAATATTGTTGGCTGGTTTTACTGTGTATCCCTGTCTGTTTATGTTCCCATGCTGTGAAATGGCAAAGTATCCAATGAACTGTGAGTTCTGCACTCAGTCTCTTCATTCACAGTTTATCCTTCCTGAGGAATTATGGTTACTTACTGATCATTAAAAAATGTTTAATAATTGAAGAAAATAACATGAAGCAAACCAAAAATATTATGAAATAAAAACATTCAAAACCTTGTAGCTTCTATGGTATAAATATCTCTAAAGAGACCCGCAGGTATCCATGTGTCGAAAGGAAGGAAGTTTATTACAACTCCTTTTAAAATGAAGGTGTTACATGCTATTTTACTAGACTGAAGATGTGCCATGCTAGAAAATTGCATTGCTCTCCCTCCCCACAATGGCAGAAAAACATGGATGCCAATGAGAAGAAAAAATATTGTGTTCTTTTATACAAAAACCGCTTACCAACTTACTATATTAAACCATGCTAAACTTTAAGGTTCCAATGCTTTGGTCTTTTTACAGTCTGTACAATCATAAAAATCTTCTCATTGGTCCATCAGTTGCCCCTGCATCTTGCTAAGGAGAGAGCTTTGCACAAAATTTCTGGATTGATAACTGCTGTGATTATCCCTCCTTTGCCAAATTTATATTGGGGTTTCCTTTTCTTGTTCTTAAAAGTTTTGATGCCCAATATCTTGACAGGGCTGAAGAAGCTATGTGTCCCATCAGAATCAAGTGCACCTGTCACAAATCTCTCCATCTGATCTTCAACATCTGCTATATTCAGTAGACACCAATGTTCCCTGTAAGCTGCGTGCCTGCACGCGCGTGCAGCAACAATTACTCTCCAGCGCACAGATCGCTGCTGGCAGTGCACAGCCGGCAGCCATGGACCTTAGCGAGCGGGAAGACGCAGTCTTCTGGCTGGCAGGGGGCTGCATCAGGTTGAAATTTCCTGCCCTGTTGATGGTCGGGGCAGCAGCAGCCTGTGGCCAGGGAGCAGCTCTGGCAGCCAGACAAGCAGGAAGGAGGGATTTTAGTGGGGTCAGAGTGAGGAGCGGGGGAAGTGTAGCGGTGGGGTCGGCTGGGAAGGCGCCCAGGACTCGGGGAAGCGGGTGGGGAAGGAGCCCAACTGCGTGTCGGCTGGAGAAACCTGCACATGGGCAGGGAAGGCTCTTGGCCGGGAGTTGCCATAAACTACCCCTGCTGCAGGGGTTAGAGCGTAGTTTGCTGGCCCCAGAGCCCTCCAGCACAGGTGCCCCCCTGCAGGGTTGAGCCACCCAATAATCACACACACACACACACACAGAGCAACCCTCAAGCAGCCAGCAACACACACACAGCCAGACACACATGAGGCACCCCTAGACACACAGAGACACAGACGCACCCCCTGAGACAGGCAGAAAGACACACACACACACAGAGCCACCCCTAGACAGACAGACAGACCCACACATAGGGCCACTGATGCAAGCACTAAGCAACGTCAGCATAGCAACTCAGCTTGTACCCAGTATGTCGTATAATGAACAAGGAGTCCTGTGGCACTTAAAGACTAACAATTATATTTATTGCATGAGCTTTTGTGGGAGGAAAATCCCAATTTATGAGACTTACATTCTAAGTTCCTTCATCTTCAAAGCATCGGATGAACTGGATTTTCTCCCGCAAAAGCTCATGCAATAAATGTAGTTGTTAGTCTAAGTGCCACAGGATCCTTCTTTGTTTTACTGAACTAGACTAACACAGCCACCCCTTTGGATCTTGAGAGGATGTTGTATTTCACCTAATAGAGTTTTTTAAACTTCTTCATTCCTGAAATAGATGAGCACCATAATGTGAATACACAGGACATATATCACTCAAGTTCATGTGTAAGCCTCTTCATTTTAGTGTTATGTGTAAACATCCTGGCTCAATATAACTTCACAACAGTGCAACAATGTTCTCTATATAGGGTTGTAAGCAGAATCCATTGCAATAAAGTAGCAGCAACAGAGCAGAAAAACATATCCAGAAATTCTGTTCTTTCAGTCTATTTTTCCCTTGCTATTCACAACACTATATAATTGTACCCCTCCCTTTTTGCATATTCTATTATGGGCTTTGTCAGAAAAGGAAAGGAAACTACTTGCTCCAGTAAATGGCACTTTGAATTTCCAATCTCTGCTAAACTGGTCATATGGGCAGGAAAATTAATAACTATGTACAGCAAAGACAAGGATATCAATAAGTTGTCTGTTGATGAAAGGCTCTACACTTTCAAGAAGGGTTAAATCTTAAGATCAGGATGAATTCTTAATTAAGAAGTATGTTTAATCAAGGATGCATGAGGACTAGTATACTGGCCTGAGGGCTGCACCACTGAAACCTTTTCATACACCAATATTGCAAATACTAGTAACAATGGTGTCAGTGCAGGCCACAGGAAATAGCTTTAGGGGCTGAGTGTTTGAGACCCCTGACTAGTGTGACAAGAACCAAAACACTAAATCTGCCTCTCAGGCTTCCAGTGAATTTGGGGAGTAGAAGAGAAAGATATTTCTAATCTAATTCTATTTTCTTGCTTTTTTTGGTTTACACAGTCAGTGTTCCTTTAAAGCTGATGATGCAGCTGAACAAGTTGTTGGATGCACTGGAGGTGCTGGAAGGCAGCGGGGAAGGGGCCCAGTGGGAGTTGGGGAACCAGCAGGGAACTTGCTCAGCTGCATCCAGAACTTGCTCAGCTGCATCATGGGCTTAGAGGGAACAGACACCCTTTTGCAACTGATGTTTCATGCAATCCAGTAGATTTGTTGGCAAGCACCTCTGAATGTGATTCACGGTCAAATGGATTTTTCATATTGTTGATGATATCGGTCATGAAAGCATCAAAATGTTCTTCATTCCTCTTCAGTGCAGAGGAAAGGACTTTCTTAAAACTGTACGTACTAGTTCCGATCAATGATCCATCTAGCCCTGTATCCAGTCTTCCGACAGAGGCCAATGCCTGCTTCAGAGGGAATTAAAAGAACAGACAATCATTGGGAGATCCATCCCTTGTCATCCCCAATCAACTTCTGGTAATTAGAAGCTAGGGACATCCAGAGCTTGGGGTTACATCCCTAACCATCTTAACTAATGGCCATAGGTGGACCTATCCTCCATGAAGTTATCTAATTCTATTTTTAACCCATTTATACTTCTGGCTTTCACAGACTCTCCTGAAAACGAGTTCTACCTGTTCATCATGCATTTTGTGAAGGACTACTTCCTTTTGTTTGTTTTAAAACCTGCTGCCTATTCATTCCACCAGGTGACCCTATAGCCTTTGACTATACCTATATATTTAGTTTGCATGCATATATTACTTTCTATCTTATTTCATATATGTGTATATATTTCATTACAAGTTTAAGAAATCCTGGTTTTATACTATTATACTTTGCATAAATAGGTAAGTTAGCCTGAGTTTAGTACTAGGAGCTAATATGCAAGGCTGTGTCTACACTTAGCACATCAATTTGAATGACTGAATTCAAACTAGTCAATTTGAACTAATAATTATTAGTTTGCATTTAGTCAATTCTAATTGACATGGCCACACAAGAAACTCCAATTCGAATTAGCATGTCCATGAACTTGACTTGCTAATTCGAACTGCAGGAGGGTCACCATGGGAGGTGTGGCAATATGGTTCCCTGGAAGGGCCATACCACCACCCCCTACCGGGCTCCAGCGCTCTCAGCCTGGCAAAAGCAAAAGCATCCCCTGCCCAGCTCTAGCCCTGGTGTGGCTAAGGCTGGCCAGGGGATGCTTTTCCCCATGCCAGGCTTAGAAGGCAGGAGTGTGGCAGAGGATGTTTTCCCCTCCCAGGGCTCCCTGGGGCCAGGGCACCCCCCCCAGCACTGTGGAGGTGAGGGAGAAAGGATTCCCCAGGCACAGCACTGACAGCACGGCGTGGTGGCAGAGAAGAGATTCCCACCCACCCTTTCAGCACAGGCCAGGGGAATACCTTCTCCTCTGACCCCACCGCGCTGTCAGCACTGGCCCAGGGAATCCCTTCTTCCAGCGCTGACAGTGCAGCAGGGAAGAGAAGAAGGAACCCCTGCACGTGACAGGGACCCCCCCGGGCGGCAGGCAACTCCCTGGCCACGCAGCAGGAAGGGAACCCCGTGCACAGTAGGAGCTCCCCTGGTGGCATGCAGGGAAGGGACCCCCACGCACTGCAAGAGCCCTACTGGCTGCACATGGGGAAGGGACCCCTGTGCGTGGCAGAAGCTCCCCTGGCCATACACGGAGGAAGGGGACCCAGCACACGGCTGCTAGCCACATACAGGGTGCCCTTCCCCGCATGCGGCCAGGGGAGCTCCTGTCACAGGGGGCAGGGTCCCTGCCCCCTGTGGGGCCAGTGGGGCCCCTACCACACGTCAGGTTCCCTTTCCCAGGCCAGGAACTCAGCTCTAGCCTGTCAGAGATTCCTTCCCCTGCCCACAAGCAAGGCTGAAACTACCCACAGGGGTCCCTGTCCCCAGCCAGGAGACAGGAACCCCATTGCCCTCCAGCCCAATCTGGCTGGGGGGATAGAGGCACCCTTGGAGCTGCTGGCCCCAGGTGCCAAAGGGCAGTGATCAGAGCCTCATTCATGCCCTAAATAGTGTCTGTTGGCACAGCAAGAATTCAGATGCCAACAGTAAATTTAGTACAGTAAAATTTAGAATTTACAAACAACCTACCATGTATTTTGAGGGAAAACAGAATAGAGATGGAAAAAGCTAGCTCTCCTACCTAGAGTTTTATGATGTGCATAATTTTCACCCCCTAAATAACTAATATAGTTTAGAGGTAGCTGCTAAGACTTCATATATAAATCCTACACAGAGAAAGCAGCTTAATGCCAACTCTCTGGGTTAGACACTTAACTGTATATGGCTTTCGGACACATTTTCCTTTCCTTCCATGGGAGCCATCAGACACCTGGTTGAAGACTTCTCTAAATTACACCAGCTAGAATGGGTCTCCCAGCTTGTGTCCGAGCATGCTAATCCATCGTGCCCCACCTCTGTCCCATACCTGTATTGTCATGGCCTCAGTGCCGCAGGAATCAGTTGCTTGTTTGATGCAGCTTAAGGCTTCTTTGTTTTTCTGGAATAGTACAGAGGGCCAGAGACCTGGCAATGCGTGTAGCTATTTGAGATCTTTAAGTGCAAGTCTCAGGCCCCTGGGCTGTCAAGGACAAGAAGTTCAGTTTCTGAGAGGTAGGAATGTCTGATGTGGCTCTACAAGGACCCATTCTGGACAGCACTTAAACTTATCTTCACTGATCCTTCCATCAGAGCCTATTGTGACGTGTAATTCAAACTTAGCAAAATGGACATGGGTAGTCAGAAAGTCTGAGAAAATAGGGAACCAGACCCACAAGAAAGGTGCCAAATTTACCTTTTTGGCTAGAGAGCTGGAGATTTATACAATTCATTTTGTTTGTTCAGTAGTAACAGCCACTGGAGGTTGACGAATCATGCTAGGCTGCTCCTAGAGCTGACATATAGTAGCGAGGCACTTTGTAAATTGCAATTTCTAGAGATACATCAAAATCAAAGCCTACAGTTGTAAATTTGCGTCTCGATCTGGATTTAGATCTGAGGCTGTGTGTCAAATTATTTCTGTGAGGAGCTAAGCAGATGCACCAAATCTTAACAAGTGGATATTTGGGATAGATATAAGTTGGAACCTCTAAGATCCAGCGTAGCCAGGTCCTACCTAATATAGAATTCTGAAGTTTACATTATGGGTTTTCCTTCTGAACATTTTGCAAAAAAAGATTTTTTGTGGTATTTTCTGGTTCTGGTACCTTCCCTTCCTTCTCTACCTAGAAGTCAAAGTCTAGGTTTTAAGATTTCTTGCCTCAAAGCAAAGTATTTTGTTCTGTAATTGTTTATATGTTAGCTACAAAGAATGGCTTTCATTCCCTTATCAAATTAACAGGATTGACACTAACCAGAACTTCGCTTATGCAGAATATACGCCCATGCACAGCCAGCTCTGCAGAAGTCACATGCAGGGACGCCTTCCCCAAATGCAGCCAGCGGGGCAGGAGCCACGTTCAGGGGGCTCCTTCCCTGCGTGCAGACAGCAGGGATGGAGCCGTGTGGTGGGAACCCTGCCCCTGCACAGCCAGCAGGGGCTCCTGCCATGGGGATCCCTTCTCACCTGCCTCCACTGCACTGTCAGCACGGGGCCAAGGGATTCCCCCAGCCAGCGCTTGCATTGGGGGGGGGGGGGCAGGATTCTCCCAGCTTGGTGCTGACAGCATAGGTAGGGAGGGGGAGAAGGAGTTCCACTTGCCCACAATGACAGCACAGGATGGGGGAAATCTCTTCTCCCCCACCTCCACTGTGCTGTGCATGTGGGGAGGGGGTGCCCTTGCCCCAGGGACTGGAAAACATCCCCTGCCAGGCTCTTGAGCTCCCAGTGTGTCATGGGGGAAAACAGCCTCTGCCCAGCTCTAGCTGCACAGCAGTTCATGGACATGCTAATTTTAATTGGAGTTACTTGTGTGGCCATGTCAATCTGAACTGACTGAATTCAAACTAATATTTGTTGGTTCGAATTGACTAGTTTGAATTCAATCATTCAAACTGGCACTGTAAGTGTCAACATAGCCAAAGAGACTGGAGAAAGGAGGATTATCAAGAAGACAACTCTCATTCTATTTTATTTCATGTTGTTTCTTGTGGGTGAAGTTCATCCTTGTGTAGGGTATCAGTACGATGCCCATGCTCCATTTAAATCCTATTTAAACAACTTTAACCCTGTTCCCATTGAGATTAATGGGAAAATTCCCATTGACTTCAGTAGGAAGGGTATCAAGGCCTCAGTGCTCAGCCTGAAGCTTGGTCTTAACTTGGACTTATATGATGCATGAATCTTATACTGGACTCTTTCCACAGAAGTTAATTATACCATAGTTATCTACTCAACACAACTGCACCTAAAACTGAAACCTGAGGAAGTCTGTAAAATAAAAAAGGTGGCAAACTCTGCTGCTGCTTGTCCAATCATGGCCATAGTCTGAGCTGTTTTCTCTAAAGCTGTTCCAAAATTATATTCTGTTGCATTCATAAGTCACATAAACAATTCCATCCCCACTCCATTTCCTTTCAAATATGAAGGGGTATAAGCCCTCCTTGATTGCACAAGCGTAGTACTGCATTTAAGATTAAAAACAATGCATCTGGAGAATATTATACATTTCATTGTTTTGTGGGAAGGCAACAGTCATGTTGCATAAAATGAAGATTGTAGAGTTTTAAGGGAAATTATAATCCAATAAGGAGGACAGCATATTCAGAGCTGTATAAGAAGTCTTTATTGAAAGAGAACTGAGAGAGAGAAAGAGAGAGAGGGGAGACAGACAGGTTTTCCTAGCACCTAAACGACTCTCCCATTTATCACTATGGCAACCCCAATGACCCTAGGTAATCCAAAACACCACAAAGATTAGTTGGATTAGCCCTTAAAAATGCAGTTTTTCTACCCTCAACTGCTGAGAGTGCTTGGAAAACATGCAGCTTCCAGGTCTTTTGTAACAAGTAGAAGGATCAGACATCAGCTTCTTTGGTTAACCAAAATGTTCCCATTAGACTGCAGCAAAAAAAAAAAAAAAAAAAATCAGCATTTAAAAAGTTCTCTTAGCACAAGCATTCTGTTGTCTGTCGTTTGTGTGACTCAGAGAAAAAAATGCATATGCAAGCATGATTTTTGTTTGTGAAGCAGCACCATTTGTAGTATTAGGCTTATCTAGAAAGCCTGGCAGAAATCCATTTTTAATAACAACACATTTACCTTGTGAAGAACTGCACTGGTTGGACTTAAGGGACACCAGTATGATAAACTATGTCTACACTTAAGAAGTTAGTTAAGATTATCTTAGTTTGAGTTAAATAATTTGAACTAATGGTTAATTCACACTAACATGTACCCACTAGAAACCCAAAGTAAATTAGCATGCCCATGGACAGGACTTGCTAATTTGATTTAGGAGGGGTGCACTATGGGAAGTGTGGCAATATGGCACCCAAAAAGGGGGATGCCCCACCCAGTGCATAGAAAGAGGAAGGCACCCTGGGATGAAGTAGGTCAAACCATGTTAATTTGAACTAACAGTTTGAATTAATACGGCTCCATTGAGTTTATTTGAACTAATACATTCAAGTTAAACATTGCTTTGAAGTTAAGTTGTAAGTGTAGACATACCCCATAGTGAGTAATGCTAGAGAACACTATGGTATGACACTGTGCCCTCTTATATTCCTTTGCACCACTGGGCAAAATCCTGAGAAGTTTTTAGCACTTTTAATTCACATTGACCCACACCCTGAGGTCAAAGACAATTGGAGGTTTAGTAGAGTCAATACTGAGCAACGATGTCAGGATAAAATTCTGGGTTGGAATGGACATAGTGGGTGCTGTATGCTGCTCAGTATTTTTCCCCAGTGAGAGCTGAGGGCCATAAGGATATTATAGGATTAGGGCTTTAGTTAATGAAATAACTACTAACAAAATTTTAAAAATCTGTCACTGCCAAGGTGAAGGTCTCACTATTCGGCATGTGAGGATCAGGCATAGGATTCTTTTCCCTACTGATTTTAAGGGGCCAGATTCTGTTCTGACTTGCACCTTGAACAAACTCAGTTAATTCTTGGGCCTGAGCATGATCTTTCTTACCTAGATGTTATTGCTGACTTCAGTTGGGTTACTACTGATATGCATCAACATAAGTGAAATCAGATTCAAGCCTAACAGCGTCACAAGTATTCAGTCCATAGTCCGGTAAGGAAGCATGATTGGTATCTTTGGCTGAGGAACTCACTTTCTCTTTAATTTAAATAGATGGTATTTATTTGCAGCTCAAAAGTTCACTCAGATTAGTGTTTTTAATTTTGTTCATGAGCTAAGAACCATGTAATAAAGTAATTGGTCATTTTAACTGTGTATACACACAAGCATTTCACTGGTATGTTTTCAGATAAACTGGTTGCACTGGTGTAATGAAAGTTCAGAAGGGCGTTTAAACACAGTTTTTTTTCCTTTAAAAATAATCTCCTGAATGAGTGTGGACATGTGTGCTCCCTCAATCTTAAAATGATAAACAAAGCAAAAAACAATATAAAACACTGATGTCTTCAATTCAATACAAAGGGTTTCATGGGGGGGGGGGAACAAAAATGAAAAAACATCGTCCATCTCCAAGATGTTTATTCAGTTGCAGAGCCTAGGAAACTGTATGACAGAAATCGTTAAACTTGATATCAAATGTTTACTTTCTCTAGCTTATGTTGCTGAGTTCCCAGGAAAGCTCTAGATGCCTGGGAGCTCTCAGGTGAATGGAACATTTTGGGAAAGAGTTTTCACAATGCACTTCTTAGTCACATGTTTACTAGTTACATTCCTTTAATCACTCTCAAATAAAGCTTTATCAATTTCTCTTTATATGGAAAATACCCCAAAACCCTTTTTTCCAGTATTGGTGCTCTCAGTCCTACAGTTAGCCAGTGTTCATGACCTTGCAGTGTTTCATAAGGAGAAGAAATCAATTTTACACATCAAGTATTTCTCTAGTGATATGAATGGATCTGCTACCTCTCAAGCACCCTTTCATAGCAGTTCATGTCTTTGCAGGTAGCCTGCCTCAGCTCCCCCTATTTTCAAGGCTCACCCCCTCCCGCATAAAACTATTTAAAAAAAAAAAAAGTCTTTTCTTGTTCAGCAAAATCTCCCCTTGGGCTAGATTTAGTAAAACAAAACAGTGGAAAACACTGGGAGGGACTTGTTGCAGATGTGAGAATAGGTCTGGAGTTCTCACAGGCCTTCACTATTTGGATCTTTTCCCCCTGAATCATCACACTGATTCCCAGACTAGAGAGGCTGCTTTCTCAATAATTCTCCTTGATACCTCTCCAAGCCTCTTATACCCACCACCTGAGGAGGTACCATAAAAGGATTCTGAAGGGAAAGAGTGGATGCCGTGACCAGAAGATAAGACATCATCTCACCATTTCTAGTTACAGAAATTCCATCCATTTTTGCTCTTCCCAGAATCAAACATTTCAGAAAATAACTTCTGTATTTATTTTGGGGGGTGAAATCCACTGTCACAGAAGCCCAGAGGAGTCTGTCTCTTTCAGGGAGGAGCATGTGGGGAAGAGACAGAGTTAGGAAGATGACATCTAATTCTCAACATCAGGCCAAAATGTAATGGGGAAGCACAGCCTTCTGGGAGCACTGATCCAGTTTATAAACTGGCATAGCATCCCCGTCCACCTGTATCAGTTGTGTGCTGTGCTAGGGACCAAAAGACCTGCACAGATGCAATATACCCTCCCGAAACCTGCCCTTATGACGGCTTTCCATTGTGGCACATATGGGGGCAGTGCTATCATTTCCATAACACTGTGGTTTCTTAGGACACCATGAAGATTTAAGAATTACCTTGTAAATTTTTTCTAGGAAAAATGTTTTCCCATCTTGAGCAAAACCATTAGAGTTGAACAAGCCAATCCATACGGTACCTAAATTTACTTTAGACTTCGGAAACTTGGCAGCACATAACATCAAGGGAGGGCCTCTCAGTTATATCTGGGCCTAAAAAAAATAAATAAAAAAGAGGATTTGCTAAAGAGAAATTTTCTAGTATATTAGGAAGTCTTAAAATCCCAGTTAATTCAAAGGAGGCCCCCTCAAGAGTATTTCTTCTCTATTCTAACATAGCTGCAGATAAACTCCAGAATAAAGAACATGCCATACACAAATAGGAAGTCAGAGAGAATCACTTGTGCAAAAAAAGTATTATATATATATAAATAATCATTGAAAGACCAATAAAGAGGGAGATTTTTTTTTTTTTTATTATTGGAACAAATGAGAAGTTGAGATTCCAGAAAGGTGGCGCACACGCACACACACACACACACAAAAATCTATAGTAGTCTCGAAGGTGTGTTTGGCTTTTGGAAATGGTTTCCATTACTTGATGAGCTCACCAGATTGCAGGTCTAGTTCAGTCCTGTTGCAATTCGACTGAGGTCTATGCCTAAGTTAATGTGTTCCCCTCCCTCACACCCCTCTTTAGTGAGTATTGACTTTCCTCTCTCTTCATTCAAATTGTCTCACCACTCTTGGTGGAAAAACCATCTTCTCACAACTTCTACCATCTTCCTATACCTCTCTTCACAGACTCTTGATTCCTTTTCAGAGCTAATTTTTAGTCTGTCTTGCTGTGACACATACTACCATGTCTGGATGTTTTTCTAGACACCAGGGTCATGTGAAGGAAAGTCCTTCACAAAGCCCCCCTCACTCCTAAAGCTTGTTAATATAACTCATTGACCAGCTAGAAGAGGGTTAAGGGGTTTGAAAGGTCAAATGAGATGGAACTCATGTGGCACCCAGGCACAAGTGCTTTATATAGCAAGCAGGAAGAATACGCTGTTAGCTAGAATGGTGTAGAGAATATGGTCATTTAGGAGAAGGAGCATGTTTTTTGTCAGCAAGGACGTCTCTTTTCTCCTTGAAAGGAGAGGATGGCAGGGCTAGCGTGTAGACCTGCAGAAGCCTGGTCTGAATACCTGATACAAGAAATAGCAGCTAAAATCCATTCTTTCTAAAAAGGGAAGCAACATTCGGTCCTGCACAGGGCCAGGCTGAGATTCTCACATAAACAGCAATTAGAACTGCAAGACAGACTAGTGAAGACTCAAAAATGTCTACACTGAGGGGCTATTTTAAGGGAACTTCACAAGGCTGACTTTAAATTGACCTTCTGAAGTTGACTTAGGCTATGTCTACACACGGTTTTGTTATTTCGAAACAAGTTATTTCGATATAACCTGTTATATCGAAATAACAAAATGGTGTCTTCAAAATAAGGGAGTGAAATAGCAGGTCCACAGTGTGGACCTGCTATTTCACTTGGGGAGGGGACTGCAGGCACCCACAGGGTGCAGTGCAAAGGCGCACTGCACCCCGTGGGTGCCTGCAGAGGGCTGCAGGCACCGCGCCTCACCTGGCAGGTGCCCGCAGCCCCCTGCAAGCACCCGCCAGGAGCGGGCAG
>ML681992.1:16861568-17007008 GCA_007922195.1 Podocnemis expansa
TTGTTTTGAAACGGCATGTCCCGTTGGCGTTGTTTCGAAACAACCGTTTCGAAACAACGCTCTTTCGAAAGGCAACGAGGTTTAGCTTCTTTCGAAAGGACCACGGCCATTTCGAAAGAAGCGGTTTGCTTCTTTCGAAATGGCCGTGCGTCGTGTGGCCATGCCATTCCTTATTTCGAAATAACCTCTGTTGTTTCGAAATAAGGACTGTGTGTGGACATACCCTTAGTGGTATGTCTACACTAGTAGACATGCCTGGGATTTGGCCTCACCCCCTACCCCACCCTGTGGTGCAACCCAGCTCTGGGGCCCTGATCTGGCCCAAGGGCCCATTCCAGATTCTGCCACCACCTCCAGGGAGCCATATCTGGCACTAAGCTCCTTGCCACAAGTGGCAAGGGGGATGAGCTGGCCCCAGCTGCCCACATAAAGGGTCTGGGAGCCAGATGGGCTCCCAGTTCCTTGCTGCAAGCAGTGCAGGCTGGGAACCAGCACCTGCCACCCACTGCAAGCAGCAGGGGCTGGGAGCCCCATTGGTCTCCTTTCTCCTTGCCACAAGGGCAGGAGCTCAGAGCCAGCTCCTGCCAGTGCCAGCAAGTGGACGGGGCTGGGAGTCAGCTCCTGCCACCCCAACAGAGGGCTGGGAGCCTGATGGGGTCCTTCAGTCTATTGTGACCTGGGGCAGGGCAGGGGGTGGGGCCCTGCCCAAGAAGGTCGACTAAGTGCTTAAGTTGACTTCCAGGGCAGAAGTCAGTCAACTTAAGCAAATGCTTAAGTCAACAACTTTTGAATGGAGGCAGAGTGTACTATAGGTCAACTTAAGGCAGGTTAAGTTGACCTAAGGCTCCAGGGTAGATATACCAAAAAAGAAAATGATGGTAATGGTAACTAAAGCCAGATAAAAAAATGCAACCTTTTTAACACTTTCAGGGAAAACTCATAATTTTAAAGGAAAGTGTTCTGTGATCCAAGAGGATTTTTGGGCCACTTCCAAAGACAGACCTCAATTTAAAATATGACCTTCCTAATCCTACTTCTCATAAGATTTTTGCATTGTTCAAATGCAGAATGAGAATAAATTTGGAAGCCTCAGATGTTCTTGTGAAACCCAGTGGTAGTTCCCTTGTCAGCTCTAATGGTGGCATACCTACTTCTTTCAGGACAGCTCATTCTTTTCAGCAAGCTTCCAAACAAATGGATCTTCCATCGATTTCTTAAGTTTGTTAGACTTTAAGAGTAGGTTTGCAAAACATGAATTTAATAAGTTTGTAGCTAAAATAAAGTTTGTGAGCTCTCTCACTTCTTGTCAAGATTTGAGTTTAATGGTTTACAATTAACATATTCTAGTTAGAAATGCAGCAAAAACATGCAGGTAACTAGCATAATTACCAAACACTTTAATGTGAAGACAGGCATGCTTTAATCGAAAGATATTGAACTCAGCATAAAGGTAACAGTATGTCTGTGCTGCAATTGAAAACCCAGGGCTGGCCCATGCCAGCTGACTTCTGCTCATGAAGGTGTTTAGTTGCAGTGTAGATATTCAGGCTTTGGCTAGAGCCTAGGCTCTTGGACAATCCCACCTCATAAAGTTCTAGAGCCCCAACTCTAGAATTAGGACAATGCTGAGCACTTTTTAAAGTGTCTGACAGCTTCTTTAAGGGTGGGTGTGACATGCTATACCCCATGTATACCCACAGGGTGTGATGTGTGTGTCATTTATAGTCACTGTTATAGTCTAACTGTGTATTGTCTAATGCAAAGTATAGCATGGTGTTTTTAGAATGCCCATTTGCATACTGAACATTATTGTTATAGTAGTATGTTTCCTGCACTGTCAAATATTGACAGATATGAAACTCTGCTTTCATATCCCCAGATGTGTATCTCACATGACTTAAATAGATGCAGACAGAAAAAGCTGGGGGTTCTCACCTCAAAGAGGCATACACACAAGAGCAATGGAAAATTATGCCCATTGCAAGATATGATCACCTGACCCCAAGGGGTGTTGAGGAAACTTGTTGAAAGAGAGGCACCTGTCTCTAGAGCTGACCCTTGGATCCAGCCACATAGGAACATCAAGGACACTGAGAAACTGCACATGAGGGGTGGGGCAGGCCTTGCTGCAAGATTTACTTTAGCCAGATTGTAGATAAGAGGACATCAGTGTCTAAAAAGCTACTAAAGTAGCAACGGTTTCAAGTTGCAGCTGAGGAGGTTGAGATTGGATATTAAGAAAAAAAAAAACCCTCTCACTAAGAAGGTGGTGAAGCATTGGAATGGGTTACCTGTGGAGGTGGTGTAATCTCCCTCTTTGGAAACATTTAAGGCCTGGTTAGACAAAACCCTGGCTGGGATGATTTAGTGGGACTCATCTTGCTTTTAGAAGGAGGTTGGACTAGATGACCTCATGAGGTGCCTTCCAACCCTAAGGTTCTATGATCACTTAAAATCTTGCGGTAGTCAATGAACATTACTTTGTTTCATCTAAAACAGTGCATATTGATTAAGTGTGTGGGGAGCCTTCACTTAGAGTGACAGAGCTGGGGCATATCTTTTTTTGATAAATTGATGGACAAATATAAATGAGTTTGCAGAATGCAGTTTACACTTTACAGCACTGAACCATGGAGACAATTCCAGGGGTTGCATCTAGGACTGGGAGTGTTTGGTGAGGATCGACCCCATAAGCAGCTGGCCAGAAGCTGTCCTTCATTAGGTCAGGGACCAGATTACTCACAACAGGCTGAGCATTATCTGGTGTTGTCCTGGAGAAACATAGAAAACCAGAGTTTGACACATCTGCCTACTACTTTAATAAGTAGAAGAGGAAGGCTGAATTAAGTGTAGGTCCACATGCTTCTGCCTCATACTTCAGAAAGAAGTGTTTCTTTCACACATCACAAAGTGTGGCACTGAAGTATACAGGTCACAATACGTGTGATAGCCCAGTCTTGTTTGAGTTATGCTTGGGGTGTCTTCTACTCCAGCATCAATAGCTATGTGTCATTTTAAATTACTGTGGGATTGTAACACAATAATGAACCTCCAACAGATAAACTTTCAGATATTTTGCTCAGTGGTTATTTCTCTTAGGTCTAGAAATCAGATTGGAAATCTGTTGGTACACCTTCTCTTACGGATGTTCTAGTGAGTGCTTACAGCCAGATAAATACCTTGAAAACAATCTTCTTTTCAATATTTTGGTACTGTCGCTCCTAGTTTGGGCCAAAACCAGGAAGATACACAATCTTTGTAACCTCAAAGCTTTGTTTTAAGTTTGGGTTAAATACTCTGAACCTGGTCATTCAGCTCATCACTACTTTTAACAAAGTAAGCCAAAAATCTGATTTAGAGGAAGAATCTCAAATACACAAACAGCAGTTAGGCATTTAGCGGAGTGGCAATTGTGCCTTTGAAAGTTTCCTCTTTATTCAGTCTCTTTGGAGGATATAGTACTTGTATAAAATTCAGCCTGGTACTACGTGACATGTTAGTTCAATGAATTCAAATACATTAAAGAAACTTTGCCTTATGGCTGCTCCTTACTATGATTGAGCCTTATCTTTTATTGTTTGAATTTTATCAAATGATTAAAGTGTCTTTCCCAAAGGTTTTGTTGACGATCAGGATCATTACTGTTAAAGAACAGAAAATGGTTTATGATTAACAGGATTTTATTAATGAACACTGTTCAGCTTACATAAGAGCAATATCAGATATCTGATTCCACTCAAATGTTGTCTTTCTGTAAAGAAGTATGAATGAGCTTTCCCCTCATATTTGGTGAGGATCGGGGGGGGGGGGTCTTCAGGACCAGACTGCATTGACATGAACAGACCTACTCTGCTTAGGCACAAGCAGACAGAGCTGAGCTCATAAAGTGACCAATTTTGGCTAGCCTTGGGTTACAAATTGCATTAGTACTGAATGCTGGGGTAACGGAATGTATCCTTATTGTACAAGCAAAGGACAGCGGAACTGTATTTAGCCTGTCCTGACTGATGAGGGTCACCCTCAACTGACCTGAGTTCACTAATCAGGAAAGCTGGGATGCCAGATCCATGTGTAAGGCAGGGGGTGATGACAGGTGTTCCTGCCAGGAGGTGTGGCTCTACCTAAAAGTCCTAGGCCTGGTTTGACCTGCCCCTCCCCACTATTCAAAGAGAGAGAGCTTATTAACGCTCCATTAGGAGGCCTTTGCTTTGTGAAGTGATGGCTAGAGTTGAAATCATCTGTTGCGGGACAATTTTTTCTGCTTAGCTTCAGCAGTGACTGAGGTTCCCCCTTTGAGCAGACAGTCACCGAGAGCTGGGTGGAATCAAGAGACTGACCCACAGAGGTCACATTAGAGGCAGGTGTCAGCAGAAGCTGTCTGTGTGCATCAGACCAGCCTGTAGAGTGGAAACCAGCTGACAGGCAGTCAATGCCAGAGGAGCAAGCACCCTGATGGCTGAGTGAGCAAGGTTGCATTGAACTCTGGTGTCTCTGACCTCTGGATCATCATTGAAGAAGGGCAACGACTGCAAGCAGAGTGTGGTGGAGGACAAAGCAGGAAGCATGTTAAAGGAACTTTCGGTTGTTGAACTCAGGAACATGAGACAGAAAGACACTGCCAACGTACCCTAGGATGGGGGTTGTGCTTGTGATTTTCTGTTTATGAATCCTGCTTGTAGTGTTCTCCCAAATGAATGCTGGATTACTTCCTTCCTATTAAAAGGATCTTTTCTGCCCTCAGACTGCTTGTGAGAGGGGAAGTTTTGCCTGTTAGAGGTGCTCAGAATGTAATGTGCAATTTCCACAGATTATTGGGTGGGGGACTTGAGCAAGCTCTATTTTTTTGGTAAAAATGGACCTTGGATATTGAACCCAGCCATTGTTGCTGCTTACTCCAGATGGCAAAAGGGTTACATTTGTTTTGGAAGATTTTCTCTGAAGCTTATTTATAACTCACAGCAAGATGGGGGTGTACATTTGTTTCACACTTGTGTGCTGGCCATATGACCCTATTTCAAAACAGATTAGATCAAATCATGCTATGGAACTTCTAGTGAATGGGAACAAGGGTAATCCAGACACAAAACACAGCAGGCTAGAACAGGGTAGATGTACAGCCCATATACTAACTGCACATTCAGAGCAGCCCTACGACTGTTTGTCTAAAGGAAGACGGAAGAGTGATAGATCAAAGGGTGGAAGTAGAGAACACTTTATAAAATCTGGAATTTTGGAGTGAAGATATGTTTTAATTGATTGTATTCAGAAACTTGCCTTAAGGAATTACACAGCAGTGAAATAATACCCTAAGGTAAAAAAGTATTTCCATCAAGTCAACTGAATGGCTTAGAAGTAGTAATGTGATTGACCTATCTAAGGACCAAGGAAGCTTAAGTTGTTTAAGTACCCTGATTTTACACAGAGATAAAACACAGTAAAGACCCCAGAACATGTCACTGGTGGAGTTAGGATTAGAATGCAGGACTCTCTGGCTCTCCCTGCTATTAGATCATTAAATCATACCATTCTACTTGATGTGTCAGCACCAAATGTTACAGTGGATGACAAAGAGCCTAAGTTCCCTCTAAGCTGGGCACATGCACATAGGTTGTGAAACCCGCACACACAACAAAATAAAGCATGCACAAAAAAAGAAAAAAAATTCAACCATGCTAATATTTTTATCCTACTTTAAGAAGGTGGTTTCAAGTAGCATGTTTCAAACACAGTTTTGTAATTTACAAAATCATTTCTATTACCATAGCTAAATTTTATTTTGATATTATTTGCATCATACACACTTGTTTTATTGTGCTCAGAAGTTTGACCACACTCACTGGAGTATGCACAAATTTGGACACTGGTTCTGAAAATTTGCACAAAAAAATTTGTGCATGCAGCTTACAAAAAATTAGAGGGAACATTGCACAGAGCAGGAGTCTGTAATTCAGAATCAGGATAACTCTGATTGGTCTTCTGTCAAATTAGATTAACTTGAGCTGGAAACAGCAACAAGCTCCAAAGGAATTCAGGCCTCTTGTCTGGAAATCATATTAAAAATTTGACCTTGATTAACAGGGATGAAAATGTTATGTAATTCAGGGTGAAGGAAAGGCAACCATGCCTTCAAGAGGGAGTGGGGTGCACTCTGGTAGGTCCCCTACCTAGAATCTAGATTACAGGGATGTAGGCGGGAACAACCTGTAACATATGCAGTGTTATCTGGGTAACTTTTCTGTGCACCTTCCCAATGTAATGGTATGGTTTAACACAAAATATGCCATGTAAAATCTTTTCTGAATGCTAATGACCTACTTTGCCTTATTGTTATGGTATCACTTTTCCTCCACTACAATACGTGTGTATGGAATGAAATAGGTTGCCAAAGGAATTTCACATGGCCCAAGCAGCAGCAAACAATCAGGGCTGCAAGGACACATCCAGAAAAAAAAATACAGAAGGACAATCATAGAATCTTGGAAGGTACCATGATACATCATCAAGTCCAGTCCCGTACACTCCTGGCAGGGCCAAATACCCTCTTAAACTACCCCTGACGGGTGCTTGTCTAAACCTGCTCTTAAACTTATGATGATGGAAATTTCACAACCTCCCTAAGCAAGTTATTTCAATGGTTAATCACCCTGACAGTTAAGGTTTTCCTTATGTCCCACTTAAACCTCCCTTGCCATAATTGAAGCCCATTGATTCTTGTCCTATTTCTCCTTCCTCCTCATGAGGACTTTTTACATCCTTCAAAGCTGTTAGCATGCCCCCTTTCAGTCTCCTCTTTTCCAGACCAAGCAAACCCAGTTCTTTCAATCTTCACTCTTAAAGCAAGTGTTTCAGACCTCTAATCATTTGTGTTGCTCTTCTTTGGACTTTCTCCAATGTGTCCACATCTTTCCTGAAATGCTGCACCCAGAACTGGACACAGTGCTTCAATTGAGGCCTAATCAGGCCCAAGTAGAGCAGAAGAATTACAATGGACTAGCTAAATGTCTGTACCAGTTTGGTCAGAGAGTGGGACATCACCTGCCCTTTCTGAATAAAGTAAATGACCTGACCACAAGGTGAAGGAGAGGAGGATAGGGGTTTGAAGAGAGCAATAGTCATACTTGGAACTATTTGAAGGTTTTTTCCAAAGAAACTCTACCTTGGATCATCTCCATCTACAAGCAAGAACTGGACTCTTCTTACAGAGGGGCAGAAACTGACGAACTCATCATACCTGAATTTGAATGGTGAGCTGAGTATAATTCTAGTAGTAATTTAGGTTAGACTTAAAATTCTCTTCTGTTTGCTTGTGGTAACTCTTAACTAATTGATTAATTGAATGTGTATTTATTTGCTATATACTCACTTAAAACCATGTTGTAATCAATACACTTGTGTTTGTTTTATCTAAAACTGTGTGGATTTTAGAGAGAGTATGAATGGGTGGATCCAACTTGGAGCAAGAGCTGTTTTGCACAACAGTGTCTTTGTTAAACTGGTAGATTGGCCTAAATAAGCCTGTAGTGTTCTGGGAAGGGTCCCAGTCCTTGCAGGCTGGAAGTTTCCAGTATGGCATCTGGGGGCCATGAATGTTTGCTGGGGGTCTGTCCCCTGAGTGGCTACTCAGCACACTTCCACTGTTTGGGACTGATTACTTGTTATCAACTAACCCAGGAGTGGGGGTCCACCTAGCAAAGGAAAGTCAGGATCCAGGAGTGGGTAACTGGGGAGGCACAGTGACACACCAGACCAGATTGGGAGGGGGAAACATCACAATATTACTCACAAAGGCAAGTTTACATACAAATGGGGAGGGGAAGATGAAAGATTTCATACTTTGTTTTGAACCAAGTCATTCTAACAGCCAGGAATTTGCATTGCTGTACATGACAGAGTTACTGAGCTAACTGCACATATGACCCTTCTAGTCTCTTTGGGTACATCTACACAACAAGAAACACCCAGGGCTAGCCTGGGTCAGCTTGGCCTTGTGGGGATCAGGCCAAGTGTCTGTTTAATTGTGGTGTAGATGTTCAGGTTCAGTCTGGAGCTCAAGGTTTTTGTCCCTGGTGGGGAGGGGGAGATTGGATGGTCCCAGAATGTTAGCCTGAATGTCTACATAGCAATTTTTACCCTCAATCCCAGAACCCAAATTAGCTCACCCAGGTCAGCTGCAGCCATGCCACAGGCTTTTTATTGCTGTGTAGACATACTCATTGAGGGATCCGTCCAGGTCTCAGGCCCTGAGCTGTCAAATTGTTGGGCTAGAACTGCACAGCTCTCATACTCAGATTGGGCCTTCGGCTGCAGCCCTCTATCATCAGCCACGATTACCTCAGATGATTATTGGCATTCAGTGATCAAAGAATTTTCTTAAAGCTAAGTATTGCTTATTGATTTATGATACTTTCTCTGAACTGTTCCAGTTCTAAACAAACAGCTTAAACTTTCAGGAAGCCACAGGTTTGTACAGTCACCTGGAAGCTTAGGAAGGGCCCAAATGGATGTACACCCCAGGATCTGTATCTATATCACTCTGTTCCTCACCTACCACACAGCTTTCTGACAATATCTGCTTGCCCTGGTCAGAGTCTTTTTAACCACCAAGTGTCCCTTCAATTTCCAGTCTCCCAGACTGGTCAAAACAGTAGTTTAAATTTTGGCTGGATCATCTTCACTGATGGTTGTCCATAAGTGTTTGGAATCTCTTACCTAGGACAATTAATTTACCCTCCTGTTTGTTTTACCAACAACCTCCATTAACCTAAAGCATGGGTGCCCAACCTATGACCTTCAGGCTGTACACAGCCCACCAGTGCATTCATAAGGTCTATTTCAACACAATAATAGGCAATCAAACCATCTATCTAAATACACACAGAACAAGCTGAATTTAAAAAAAAGAAATCAATACAGTGACTTTAAACCTTATTAAAATATTAAGAAGGTGTTTGGCCCACGCAAGGTAGTGCCTCAGTTTGTATGGCCCTTCTGTGTAATAAGGTTGGGCACCACTGATCTAAACCAATCCCTTTATACAAGAGAGCCCAATAACCCTCCATACTACATCACTGGTGAGATCACAGTTTTTATAACATTACAGATCAGCATTCCCTGATTCTTACACAGCAGCTCAATGCCTACCAGACTGCATGACCCAAAGAAATCACTCTCTCAAGTTAGATATAAATCAAAATCAAATCAAATCATAGGGCTGGAAGTGACCTCATGAGATCATCAAGTCCAACCCCCTGGGAATTGAACCCAGGACTTTCTGCATGTTAAGCAGCAGTGTTAGCCACTACACTATTCATCCTAGTAGAGGACTATCATGGTATGGGATAAAAACATGTCCTTCACTGCAAATTAAAAATCATTTTGTTAATCAATATCCACATTCAGAGAAATTAATTACAGACCTTAATGCAGATTTACTAACAGCTGCTGCTCAGATGAATTACATTCAGAAAGAAAGGGGGGGGGGGGCAAAAAACACCTGACTATGGCTTCACAGACAGCCATTCTAAACAAAAAGGCAACTTGACTGTGTTCAAATCCTCTTATTTTTGATCCAAAAACACTAGGCCAAAATTTCCAAACAAAAACCTTCTTTAAGACTGTAAAACTATGCTTATGATAATGAGTGTCATTTAGTTACAGCATTTTTTAAAATTACCTTTTAGAGCTTATTGCAATTTTGTTTGAAGCAATGTAGATCCTTTATAGAAGTCAATAATGGCAGACCAAAGCAGATTTTTTTTCACATTAAATCAACTGTTTTCTACACCAAATAAAATCTCTAAAGTTTTCAGATATGCTGCCTGTTTCAAGTGCTGTAGTATCTTAACACTACAGTAATCCCCATGCTTGTTCCTCTAGAGTTTGTACATATATGTACAAATTCCAAAGGGGTAGCCATGTTAGTCTAGATCAGCAAAACAAGCAAGAAGTCCTGTGGCATATTTAAAAGACTAACAAATTTATCTATCATGAGCTTTCATGGGAGAAAAATCCTACTTCATTACTCTTTAAAAATGCTACAGGACTCCTTGCTTGTTTTACACAAATAGATCTGTGGCTTTTAACCTGTTTTCTTTTGTGAATCCATGAAATTTCAAATAGTGTGTTGACAGAGACACCCTTAGCCCAGGCTCTGGGCAGGTGTCCCTGGTGATGGTCTTTGGGGACTAGACCAACTAGCACCCCTAAGTGTCCAGTACTTTCCACATCTTTAAGTCCCTTTCAAGAAAACCGAGCCCTCCAGCTCATCCCCATTCCAGATATCTTCCTTGAAGGGAAAGTTCCACTCCCAGTGAACCAGTGGGATGTAGTGGCTATCTCTGGTCATTGACCACCCACCAACAGTCCAGGGGAGGTGAGAAGAGACCCAGGCCAACCCACTTCTTCAGGCCCCAGCCAGGGACTTTGCACACCTCACTCCAGATGTTGCATCAACCCTTCTGTGTAAACAAGGTCCCCTGGGCCTTCTCCCCACAGCCTACATACCTTCTTCCACATCTTAGACTTCTCTCTGGGTCCTCCCAGACCTCAGCCATCTAGAGCCTTTCTCCCTCTCCCAGGGCTCCCTGCAGGCCTTCTTAACAAAGTGCCATGCCCAATCTTCTTCACAGGACTTGTGTCCACATGGCGCTGCCTCAGGTGTTGATCCCACAGCCCCTGAGCGGACAGGACCTTCTCCCTCCAGCACCCCAGGGAATCTGCTTGTGTGCGGCACTGCAGTCACCTTTTCTATCTATTCCTGAGCCTTGATTGGTCCAGCAGCCCTTCAGCCTGATTGGCTGCTCTCCCTGGGCCCTCTTTAACCCTCTCTGGGTCAGTTGGGGGCAGATGCCCTATCAGAGGACTCCTTTGGAAATCTTAGATAGAGTCTGTGAGATCCATGGACCATAGGTTGAAAACCTCTTATATATATATATATAAAAAGACAGGCTTGTATTACTTGCAAAAGCAGTAGAAATGCAGAGTTTCCTGTGCAGATTGGTCAGCTATAAAATGCATATAATTATAAGCATACATTTAAAAAAATATGAACCCTAAATGTGCAACCCTTAACCATGATGAGTTGACTCAAACTCTGTGCAGAGGTCCACCTAATTCCTCTTCACCACTTAAATACTTAATAATGGGGCTTATGTGGGATTTAAAAGGTGTATAGGCTTTTTGTTGACACTTTGTACAGAATCAAATGTGCATGAAGGTTGCACATGTTTCATACAGCTTGGCATTCTTTCAGATAAGCACCAAATCTTCCAGTATTTATCTGAGCTACCCAAAGTTTGCAAAGTAAAAAGATTTGGCTGTAAATGCAAATCTTGTTATTTTTTCCATACAGAATTTCTGAAACAGAATTTCTAAAACTGGAAATGATAGCAGGAAGTAATGTAAGAAAGCACTTTTGTGGGCATCATCCCACAGTTCCATTTTTCAGTTGGACAGAAGCTGGGAGAGCAGAGGGGCATAGAAATGAAACAGTGCCTCTGGAAAGTGAAAAATAATCTTATATTAAAAATGGTTCTATTAGCTTGAATGAAAGGTTTAGTGATTGGTTACATCCTTTTTTTTTTCATTTTCAACAGGGATACAAATACCTCAGGTGGTGCCTCAAACTTGTTCTATGGTGCAGAGGTGCTAATAAATTTTTTTAAAATTTATTGGGCACATTTCCACCCTTTAGTACACAGCTGCAATCCCTTACGCCCAGGCTGATTTATGCTCCCTTTGACATAGGACCTGCCTAATTCTGAATCAGTCTTATATTCCTCTTCTCCAAGTAAATATGAAGGAAAGAACTAATGGTGTGGAAATGTCATAAAGTTCTCCTTGCAGATTCCTCCCTGTTTTTTGCAACTGCTGGGGTTTACCATGTGTGAAATAGACTAGGATTTCCACACAAACCCTGCAGATCACCAAGTACCTATAAAGATCTTTGGGGTTCTATAAGAGGCCAGTGCTACTGAAGCATAAACTCATTGGCGCGCCACAGCCACTTCCCACCCTGCTGTCCAGTGGAAGAACGAACACTGCCTAAACCCCTTCCACTACACGCAACGGATAAGAGTGGCCTCCAAATTCATATTAGCCCCACTGAGATGAGAATAAATAGAATGCATTTATGTATTTTCATTCACTGGGCAACTTGATTAGTTAGATTTTTAATAAGTCTGTATCAAGGAGGATGGATAGCTAGGCAGCATGGTAGCTAAAGTGCTTGGTTTTCAGCAACCATCCCCCATTTCGTTGAGGAGCAACAGGGCTGGCATACACTGCTGGTGGCAGGTGACAGAAGATACGCAAGTTGCATTACGCTGAATTAGACCTTTTATTCATTACCCAAAACAGTGGTGTCCAAATTACTAGGAAAAAACAAGCATATTTACAGAATTTTCAAACCAAACAGGAATAAAGTAAATACTAGTGGTCCTAATCCTGAGACATGCTGAGTTGTGTCTGCTGAGTGCTGAATGGAGACTTTAAACATGGTCACAAGTGAGATGAGCATATGGCCTCAGCCTTACCCTAACAGGACATTTTTGCAATCCATAAAACCATGACACAGTTTGCCGTGAGTGTTCTTCTCCAACAAAGCAAGCCAAGCTGTGCCTAGGAAATGACAAATATCTGCTGGCAGTACCTCCATGCAGCACACTTACCCATCAGTTCTTTGCATGAGAATTAAAACTCCAAGGCAGGATTAAAAAAAAAAAAGACCGTGCTGGGAGTGAAGGGAAGCAGGAGATGAAAGCATCGCTCTGAGCTTACGAGATTTGATGTCCTTTTGTCCAATATTTTGTTCCCACATAGGACCACCAGATGTTGATTTGTTAGCTTTTGGCATCAGTGACTCTTGTCTTATGCCTGTATCCTTTTGCAACTTTTATTCAATACCTTGGGTCAAAGGTGCTATATAAATGTGCAATATGATGAAAAAGCAAGTGTCTGTTTGCCTTGAGAGTGTCCTACCTTCTCCTTCCCTGCCTGTAGTACTTTCCTGAAATAGTTAGATCTCCTGCACTTTCCATGCACAGGAATGAGTACAGACTGCTGTTGCGGGCATGTGATCATTGTTTCCATGGATGTCTAGTTGTTTCCATGCAGTTAACAGATTTCTTTTGACAGTGGGAGTTATAAGCACATCTGAATCTCTCTATACATATGGCTTTGAAATTGAGTTATTTGGGGTATTTCCAAAGTGGCTGAGAGTTCAGTAAGTCCACACATACAATTAGAGTTAGCAAAATTCAGCATAGGATTTCTACAATTCAGACAAAGTCAAGCAAAGATATATGAAAAGATCAATGGATAAGAAAACACCAACTGACATCAATGAGCCATATTGGGCAAGCAATAGAAAACTTGTTAAAGCTGCCAAGGAACCAGATGTGACTTCCAGAAAAATATCTTCTGCAGTTTGGCATCTGGGACCTGTGATCACACTTCAAACAAAAGATTAAGTGTTGTGCTATGGATCATTATCCCTCTCTATCACATTTTTATGCAAATATTTGAAGAAAATGTTTTTTTTTCATTTGTAGCTGTGACACACTGCACCCTCCATCCTGTGATCACCCTTATAGTATAATGGTGTATTGTTTAATGCAAAGTATGTCCTGTCAGATGTTTTTACAATGCTCATGATGTATTAAACATTGTTGATACAGTAGTAGGTTTGTTGCAATGTCATGTGTATGATTATGAGGTTTTGCTACGTAATATTCCCAAATATATGTTGCATGTCTAGACAAAATTCTACAGAACTGAGGGGCCATTTTCACCTCACTAAGGAATTCATAAAGCCAGCTCTTCCAAGAACAAAAGACTAACCTGAGCATCAACAACGGAACCATGATAAGGGGATGCTCATAGACTCAGGGCATGGAGGAAAGCATATATGGCCTTTTTTTGTCAGCTGACCCTCTGAGGGTGGGGAGGAACCTCAGATGGGAGAAGGAACATTTTTAAAAGCAGCGACATTTTGTTGCTCTCCCTCCTTTCCATCTTTATTTACAAACACCACCAAAATGGGAGAGCCAGACTGAATGCAAATTTGCCAGCTTGTGGTCAGAAAAATCACCGCAAGCCAGAGTTTTTACAGAATAAGTTATATCAATAAAAAATGCAAGCATCCACACAACACACCTTCTGTCACAAGGGCACATCCACACTGTAATCTGTATCATCACCACTGAGTGTAAAGCATTGTGGTCAGCTATCCCACTGTGCCACTCATCATCTACTAATGCTAGGAATTTTAGGATGAAGGTAAGAACAGAGCACCATGGGAGCGTTTTGCAATATCCCATGGGGCAGCTCGTTTCCTTGCCATCATTCACTGTTGCTATTAGCAACTCATACTGTTTTTACTATTAGCAGCTCATGCTTGTCTGCAATTCCGAATATCAAAAAATGGATGCTGCACTACTCTCCATTATCATTTGCAGCATTTTGGATGCATTACAGCTGGTCGCTCAGTATGTCATGATCTCAGAATCAGAACAAGAATCTGAGGGACCAGACAAACAGCACAGCATTGCTGTTTTCATTAATGGAGCATCTATACACAGTGCACTGTCACTTCTGGGCACATGGTGGGACTACACCATCATGCAGGTCTGTGATGATAAGCAATGGTTACACAACTTTCCAATGCACAAAACCACCTTTATGAAACTGTGTGCTGAGATGGCACCCGCCCTGCACAGCAAGGACACTCAAATGAGATCTGCCCTCCTGCTGGAGAAGCACATTCCCATTTGCTGCATAAAAGCTGGCAACTCCAAAACGCTACCAGTCACTCACAAATGAGTTTGGCTCAGCAAGTCCACAGTTGGGGCTGCATCATCACAAGTGTGCAGTGCCATCAATTGCATTCTACTGTGAAGTACTGTGACAGTGGGCAATGTGTGTGACACAGTGGACAGGTTTGCAGCCATGGGATTCCCTAACTGTGGTGGGGCAATAGATGGCACGTATATCACAATTCTGGCTCCAGAGTATCTCACAATTGAGTACATCAATAGAAAGGATAACTTCTCTATGGTATTACAGGCACTCATGAATCACCAGCGCCATTTCTCAGATATCAGTGCTGACTGGTCGGAAAAGGTACATGATGAGTGTATCTTCAGGAACACAGGGCAATAACAGAAGTTACAAGCAGGAACCTTTTTCCCAGATGAAAAATTTAAGATGAAAAATCTAAGACAGGAGATATGGAAATGCACATAGTGATCCTGGGAGACCCAGCCCACTCATTGATGCTGTGGCTCATGAAGCCTTACATGGGCACCTTGGATACCAGCAAGGAGCAGTTCAATAACAGACTGAATAGGTACAGAATGACTATTGAAAGTGCCTTTGGGAGACCACTAGACTCAAGGACCACTCAAGGTGCCTTTATGGCAGCCTGGACCTAAATGAAGACAATATTTCTGCAGTTATAGCTGCCTGCTGTTTCCTCCATAACTTCTGCAAAGCTAGGGGTGAGAAGTTTGCCCCTCAGTGGACAACTGAGGCAGATCACCTTGCATGTGCATATGAGCAGCCAGGTGCTAATTGTATTAGGGAGTTGCAACAGGGAGTTAGTCATTTTAAGGGAGGCAGTCAAGGAGAACTTCAGACACCCCTAATTGAACCATGTAAACAGCCCTTTGACACTGTTCTGCTGAACACCTGCAGACACGAATAAACAGTAATAACATGTTTGATGGAGTCTCTTTTCTTAGCAACAAACAGTGGTCATCTATAAGCAAGCATACAGAGGGGAGAGTGTGTGGGCATTAGCAGATATTACAGATGGGTGAGTGTCCAGCTGTCATTCCCTTAGCTGTGTGAAGGAGTAGATGTTACACTGCACCAGGCTAGTCCATGGCTTTCATAGGAATACTTACTGGGAGTGTCTGGAGAGCAGGGAAAAAAGGGCTGCTGTGGCTGCGGCTGTGTCTTTGGTGGGGTATTTCAGGATCCGTTAGCTCTAGGGCTGTGGAGGTTTCTACATGGGTCTTGGTGGTAGATGTAGGATTCCCTGCTCAGAATAGCTTCCAGCTCTTTCCAAAAGCAGCAGGTGGTTGACACTGAGCCAGAGTGGTGGTTTGTCTCCCTGGCTCTGTGGTTGTTCTGCTGCAGCTCCTTCACATTGGTTGTCCATTGCAGCATGTTCTTCTCATAGCCTTTCTCTGCCATGCCATGAGAAATCTGTCTGCTTGTAACAAAATTTCTTCCACTACTCTGGCTCTGGGACTGCACAGCAGACTCTCCTCAAATGCTGATCAGCTCCAGAAGCTCTGCTGTCACCTGAGAACATGAGATGCTAGCACTCCATACCCAGCACACAGGAAATAGAACCAAGAAAATTCAAAAATCCCCAAGACTCAAAAGAGGGAGGAGCTGGTTGTTGCAGACAGCCAAGTGCAAGCAGAAGACAGAGTGGTCAGGATTAGCATTGTGAGACACTACCAACGGCAGGGCTAGATTAAAACAGGGGGGTTAGGTCCTGAAGCCCAGGACCCCAAAAATCTAGCCCCAGCCACCTGTCCTTGCTCCCAGGGAGGCACTGCTTAGAAGGCATGTAGGGGAGACCTTCCCACCACCCTGCTCCAGCCATACCCTCCAGAGGCAGGGGAGGATTGGCTCCAGGTTGCTCCCAGCTCAGCTGACTGCAATTCCTCAACCTCCACCCACCTCCCAAGCTGCAGCCACTGCCTTAATTTGCAGGGCAGGGGATGCACCCTGCTCTGGTTTCAATTCCTAGGAGCCAAAGTTGCAAGAGGGTTGGAGAAGTGTGATACAACATATTTAAAGAAAATCATAGGCCCTATAGGCAGACCTAAATATCTATAGTCTAACAGAGGGCATAAAAAGGGACCCACAGAGAGCCTGTCACAGCTGCCTCACTCCCCCCACCCCAGCAGAGTGAGAGTGAAACATGGGCCTACACACTCTCCTTGACTGTGTGCCAGAGACCCCACTCTCCTACCCCCAGGCTGGCTGGCCAGTGGTCCAACAAAATCTGACAGCCCTGGGCCCACAAGAATGTTAATCCAGCCCTGTCCAGAAGCCATTTAATGCCATAAAGAACAGCATTAGCATCCACATAGACTCTTTTGTGAAAAAATATTTGTGCAAAAGCTGCTATGTCTCTTGCACAGGAAGCATTATTTTAATCAATAAAATAGGGCACTTGTGCCAATAAAACAAGTGTTCTAGTGTGCACAGTGGTCTTATTTTGTTCCCAAAAATCAACTTCTGGTGACAAAACTTTGTAGAGTAGAGAAGGCCTCAGGTTTTAAAGCTGCTGAAAATCTTAAGCTTAATTAAGAATGTGATTTACTTTTTGTTTTCTCTTCATCAAATCTGATTTGTTTCTTCTGACCTATAATCACTTAAAACTGTTTCAATACTTTGTTTGTTTGTTTTGTCTAAAATAGAGCTTTTGGTTCAAGACACGTTACAGACTCCATTTGAAGTAACAAGGGCTATCCCTATCAATGTCTCTGTTAAATTAACAAATTGATTATGAGCTTGCAGTGTCTCAAGAGCAGCACTGAGCATTATAAGATGGAAATTCCCAGGGTTGCATATATAACTGGGAGTATTGTCTGGGGTCATTCTGTTGCATGATCTAGCTATTGGCTTGCCAGAAGCACTCACTCACTCAGTGGGGAGCAACCTGCTCCCAAAGCCTGTGCATCATCTGCCAAGGAATGGGAGTTCATACAGTAAAGGAAAGTAAGATGGACTCCAGGAATACAAAACTGGGGTGAGACATGATTGACCACTCCCAACTGCAGAGGGGAATGTCACAATAGCACGTGGAAGAAAATGAAGAATGTGCAGGATCAGATTCTGATCTGGTATTACATAAGGCCTAAATCTGATTTCAGTGGAATGACACCACTTTACTTTCCCTTGAATAACAGTCAACATCAAGAATAGAAGTGCAAATCTGGAGTAATTCTACTTAATGGAAATGTGAGCGCTAAATTCTGATCTGTTTCACTAATACCTTCAATTGAGTTACTCCAGATTTGCCTCATTGGAACAGACATCAGAATCTATCCCTCATGTCTGAATGGGACAGAAAAGGAAGATTAAATTAACGTTCCTGTATTATCTTCCTGATTCTGCATTCACTTGCAGTAGTGTCTAAAGCAATTCACTCAGCTTATTAAAGATGGGTAAAATGACTTACCTGAAGTGCCTCAGAAGGTGTTTGAGGATAAATAAATTGGTATTGGGGGGGGGGAAACCACAACTCTCAATAGACACCACAGGGTGAAGCAAGCATCAGTTCCTTGGAATGTTCTTTGTAGGGGTAGTAGGGTCTGTGCTTTTAGTCATGGCCGAGAGTGGGTGAGACATCCTTGTAGAAGATGGAGAACACCACACAGCTCTTCTTTTTTCCAGCATAGCACCCCAAGGGAAGAAGATACCCAACGTTACCTTTGTGAAATCAGGACACTCCAGGGGCAGGATCTCCCACTCTAGCAGCAGAAACCATGGATGGATTTTTCTGCAAAGATTCTGCTGGTTTTTGAAGGAACTATGCCACACAGAGACATCTGCTCTGCAACCCTAACTTATTCCTCTGCCAAAGCCACATGGTCCTTCCATGTGGTGGGACGGGTGTATGAGGTGGGGTGGGCACAAGTGCATGCATACGGTCAGTTGTGTTTCCTCAGCCAATAAGGTCCCAAGTTTGATTTGCACCCATGACTATTGCCAGTTTCTGAAAATGGCCATAGTGGCAGAGGCTTCCTTAGACGCTCGTATTTGCTTTATATTTAAAAAACAAAAACAAACAGACAAACTTGGGTTTCTTTCTTCACCTCCATGTCCCATAGCAAAGGGAGACATAACCTTTTGAATAAAAATGTTTTTAAAAGTGATTGCAAAAATGAATAGAAAGGTAACCTGTATATGAAACTCTGACCATTTTACAAACACATCAGTCATCAGTGATTTCTGTTATAGCAATAGATTGATTTTTCCCTCCCCTACAGTTTGTTACCTAAATCTAAACCACACACTGCTCACATTTATTATGATAATTATGTATATATTATTTAAATTTCTCATGCATGAGCTTTTTCTTCCTATAGGAAAATTATAATTGGTCTTTAATGAAATTTTCTTTTGTGACACTTGAAGTGGACAGTTTTTTTGGTTTTTTGTTTTTTGTTTTTTTTTTAACTTTATCAAACTCCTATAGAAGTCATTGGAAAGAGTTCCTTTGGTTTTGGATAAGGCCCTAATGGAGTTCTAATTTTTATCATTACTACCATGTTATCAATTAGAGAGCAATTTTTTTTAATAACCTTAAAGACTCTGTTTAGGAAAACATCTGTCACTTGAAAACACTTAAATTTTATGTTGGAAGACCAAGCAAGAACATTAAGAATTTTTTGTTCATGCCCATTGCTTGGTGACTAGACTGGTCAATCAGATGGTGCTTAATGTTAAGTGAAGCCTTTATTTATTTATTTATTAATTTATTATGTTTGGGGTTTTATTAGATTTATTTGCTTTTTAGAAGTAAATTAAATGTTCAACTAATGTTTTTCTAACTAAATAGAACCCTATCCTATGCAAGCTTTGTTTGAAAAAACCTCATTTGAAAGCAATTTTAGTCTGCTTTCAGGAAGACTAAGGGAACAAAATATAAAAAGCAGCAGAATGTGAATTTTACCAAAGCTAAACAGAACCTGAACCCTAAAAGTTACAAGTTCTAGACTAATTTTAGAAACCATGATTTTCATGAGGCCTCTACATTTAGCAAAATAAGTTCTTCCATTGCTATTTGAGAAAGCAAATTATGTCTTCATCAATAGGGAACCTGATTAGAAATTGGTAAGTCTCTTCTGATCTCACTTTCACACTAGTTTAATGCTAAATACAACTCCCTTGACTTCATTCGGAGAAGTTATTTCTGACATCACTTGGACAAAAGTAGATAAGAATTAGCTTCTGTCTCTGTAATGAGAAGGGCTAAAACACTGGGATGAAATCCTAGCTGTCTTTAAATAAATGGCAACACTCCAGCTGACTTCAGTGAGGAAAGGGGTTCTACATCAGGTATGTGAATTCTCGAATTTCTGTCCAGTTGGAAGCAGTTAGAAACCCAATTCTGAATTTTCCCAAATTTGGCCATTAGAATTATGAAGTGTAGAAAGATAGTCTAACTGCCAACTGAAGTCAAACTTACATACTAGTCCTGAGTGTTTGAAAAGCCCCAGCTCTAATTAGTGTCTGAGTGTGAGATCTGATTTTCACTTCTAGGACACCATGTTAGAAATATGTCAGTTTCCAAAGGGATAGCTGTGTTAGTCTAGCCAGCAAAAAACCCCAAGGAGTTGTGTGGCACTTTAAGACTAACAGATTTATTTTTTGCATGATCTTTCGTGGGAGAAAATCCCACTTCGTCTTCGAAGCATCTGACGAAGTGGGATTTTCTCCCACGAAAGCTCATGCTAAAAATAAATCTGTTAGTCTTTAAGTGCCACACGACTCCTTGGTTTTTTTTGTTAGAAATATGTGTCTGGCACCAAGGAGCTTACAGCCCAGATCAAAAGATATTTAGGCTGCTAGCTTCCAGTGATTTTAATAGAGGCTAGGAACCTTAATGCCTTTGAAGATCAAGACCTTGCAGCTGAGTTTTGATCTTGTTCAGCAAAACATCCAGTAAAATACCAGGTGTGGATAAAAGCTCAGGGTGAAGATGACATTCTATAGGTATGTGCAACACAGATGCATTAAACAAAACAAACAAAAAACAAGTCTTTGAGTCCCATGCTTCATCTGAAGCTATTACCTGACCAAAATGTACATACATGTTCATTTAAATGGTAATCCTCTGTGTCCATGTCAATGCCCTCATCTCACCACTTTCTCCTCTTCCCAGTATTCCCCAGCCCCCCAGTGTTCTCTCTTTAGTGCTGTTCTTCAAGCCCTACTACTCCTTTCAGCCAGGAGACAATATTTTCTCTCCCTCAGATGATGAACTGCCTGTCATCATAAATACATCCCTGCTCTGCCAAGTTAGAAACTGGGGACCTGATTCTCCTCATTTACATCATTTTAAGTCAAGGTGACTGTCAAAGCTAATAAATTTTCAGAGGGGTAGTGGTGTTAGTCTGTGTATAGCAAAAACAATGAGTCCTCTGGCACATTAAAGACTAACAGATTTCTTCGGGCATAAGCTTTTGTGGGCTCCAACCCATTTCATCAGATGCATCTTCAGGATCAAGTGGGTTGGAGCCCATGAAAGCTTATTCCCAAAGAAATCTGGTAGTCTTTAACGTACCACAGGACTCGCATCATTAAAGCTAATAAAGTAACACCACTATAAAAGTGGTGTGTTTGGGAATTAAACTCCAGTAGCCACCATGAAAATGGATAGTAGGTCATCAAGCACTACTATAAGCTGTCTTAATGCCATACAATTGTACAACACTGCAAGGTGACAAAAAAAAAAACAAAAACAAAAACAAAAGAACACACCCTTAGGTGAAATCTTGTCTCTGCTGAAGTCAGCAGGTTTTGCTTTTGACATCAGTGGGGCCATGATTTCACTCCTTTGATGGCAAGAATACCATCTACTCCTCCATTTTTACATTACTGCTCCAGGTTTATGCTCAGCATGTTTCGTTTAGGCCTATCTGCACTTTAAACACAGCTGTAGCACTTAGGGGTCTGAAAAACTCCTAACTTCTGGTGCAGATACAGCTAAGGCAACAGAAAAATGTTTTGGCAACCATCGCTCAGGAAGGTGGTGTTCTAACAGCAACCGAAAAACCACTTCTGTCACTGTAAGACAGGGGCTCTTAACCTGGGGTGCCTGCACCCCAGAGTCACATATAATTAAAATAGAATTTGTAATAAATATGTTTGATTTTACATATTATATATTTATCAATCCATTAACCATCCTAAAAGCACAAACAAACAAATATCAACCATTGAATTTTTTTTTTTTGGTGGGGATATGAGATTACCCTGTATCTCTGTAGGGAGTGCAGGACCTCCAAAAAGTTAAGAACCCCTGCTCTAAGCTGATTCTACTATGATATTGTCTTGATTTAGAGAATCATTTATGATTGTTTTTCATATTAATATGAAATATTTGCAATAATTCATAAGCAATATGCCATGTTTGGTACCAATAGAAAGGCTGTAATCTGCTAGGAATCATTCTATGCTTTTATATGTAGGTGTTGGATCTGTATTAGAAGTTAGAAATATGTTTGTTCTATTTGTTTTTCAAGTTATTAGATTCTAGCATACTCCCAAACTGGATGCTTTCAATCATTGTCTCCTTAACAGCCCATTAAGGAAGCTTCCAGGTATAGTGAGACCAGGGAGAAAGCTATTGAGCCAGTAGGACTTAATCATGTGACTCGACTCCATTTTGCTTTACAAACACCCCACAGAATGGGGAAGGCCAGAGGTGCTAAAAGGCATCAGCATCAACTCCATTTTGTCTTGAGTCTTTAGTCAACAGTCCATAAACAAAACACTCATCTCTGGAACCATTTCTCTGTGACTGGACAAAGGACTGAGACCCACCCAGGTGCTGGGTGTCTACTCGAGGAACTGGACTAACCTGAAAACTCTAAATTCTTCCATGGACTCACTTTATATGGACTCTGAATCATTTGTATGTATGTCGTCCATTTTGATCCTTTAACATATCTCATATTTTGTTTCTTTTATTTTATATATTAAACCTTTAGTTTTAGTTACTGAAGGATTGGTTGGCAGCATGGTATTTTTGGGTAAGATTATGCCTATATTTTTCTGTGTAATGTGTCTGGCCCTTTGGGGTCAGGAGAACCTATTTCTCTGAGAGACCCAATGGCTAGTTGAGGACCATATGAGCTAATGTGCAATATTGGGGGCTGATTCTATTTTGTTATGCTTCCTGATGACCAGTGTGGGGAATCAGAAGCATGGTTTGTGACTGATGGGGAGATTGGTTGAAGTACCACCCGCCAGTGTTTTGGCAGTCTGGCGCCTGGTTTTGCATCCTCCCCTGAATGTGCAAAAATCAGGGCGTTATCCCATGAAGTCCAGGTCACATCTACACTTCAGCTATGCTTGTATAACTCCACAGTCCTGTAGCTGTACCATTGCACTCCCTGTGATGTAGATATGGCCTTAATGAGAGGGGAGCAATAAATTACCTTAAAAGAAAATTGAAATCTCCCTTATTATTGATAAGGGTCTTCAAGGAAGTTACCCAGCTTTATAAACAGAGTGATATGCTGTGCATATATACTCTGTTTCTGTCCAAGAAGAATCTGATTGTACCAAGTCAAAAGGCAGTAACTGGTGATTTGCTATCCATCTTTTTCTTGGCAAAGCTTCCACAACTTCAGTCAAAACAACCACTTTATCGCATGTTAAAAAAAAAAACCTAGAGCAACTGCAGTTGCAGGAAGCTGATTAGAACAGGACATGATCTAACATCACTACACTCACAAAGCTGATGAAACAAACAGCATTTCATTGTTAAGAGAAAGAGTAAAGTCTTTTGACATTTTAACATATTTCTTTTAAATACATCAGCTATAGCCTTAAAATATTCCTTATAAACAAAACGTGCCACAGCTTGCCAATAAGTGTTACATTTAATAATTATAGTAAGAAATCTGTTAAAGTGAAGGATGCTTGAAAATTAAACATATCTAAGCATAAAATTATTTTATTTTATGATTGGGAATTAAAAGAAATTAAATAAGTACCCTATTGAGAACACTAACACAGAGAATTCAGTCCAAAAGACAAACAAACCTACTAGTATATATTCCAAAATCTGAAAAATTGGATACAAATCAAAATTCTTTCTGGCGGGAATAAATTCCTTTACAAAACATGGGGGGGGGGATTAAGCTTTTTCAATGGATTATTCCTTAATATAACCTCTGTAGTAACTACTTTATATATAAATCCTCTTAACTTTGCAGAATCTCAGTGTGGTCATGTAGAAATATGTAAAAACTTGTACATAAACGGAAAATGTCAGAACTTGTTTAACAAGATCTTGGGGAAGGAAGGAATTCAGACCACCCTATCTGCCTCCTCTTCCTTCTGTGCCATCTCTTACATGCATATGTGGAGTGTGATATTGTTTTGATCATGTTTCTTTTGGAGATGATAAATTTCAGTGGGGAGAGAGTGCAGGGGGATTGAATCCAGCTTTCTGTATCACTTCGCCTATTGGAGTATAGATGACCAGGAGCACAGAGGGGAGAATACTTGATGAAAATGAAATCAGGTAAGAATCAGGAGGTGAAGATAACAAAAATTAAGGTAGTTGCAGAAATTTATTCAGACAAAAATCTTTTCAGTTATTGGTTTCTTGTTTCTTTTAGTTTTATATTCAGGGGAGAAGAGGAGGATGGGAATAGATCTATGCATGTGTGTCACAATGCAATACTTTACAGTGATATTGTGCTTACATTTGAAGCCAGAAGTGAAATTTCCAGCTCATATGGACATGCTCATGCTAATTCTCATTGAGTTACTGAGCTAAAAAAAAAAAATATAAGGAAACTACAGTAGCATGAAAAGCAGCTACACAGGTTAGTCCCCCAAGGACGTATCCACAGGATCTGGGCCAGTTTATACTCTGGGGAGAGCTGGAGGGACTGCTTGTGCTGCCAACGCCTATACTATCATCAGCATGCCCATGTGAGCTGCAAATCACATCATTAGTTCCAAGCGTAGACATAGCCTAAAACTAAAGCTCATTTGTTCAGGAGCCAGAATTTTCTCAGAGGCTGGTCCAAGACTCACACAATCCTCACCACATTCTACTGCAGCTGTTAGGCACATTTCTTTAACCTCACCTTTTCTAACAAATAAAGAGCAACACATACAGTTAGAAGAAAAAAAAAACAACAGCCCCCCCTGGAAGAGTCCATAAAACCCTGTCAAGACAACACATGCCAGTGTAGACACATCTGTTCTAAGGAGAGGAAAGAACATGCACATGACAGATATTAGTCATGTTGCTTAATGTACTGCTGGGCAGTGCTTAATTACTAAGGTGACGAGTGCCCTATAAGAACCTACACAGAGTGTAACTTGGATATGATTTGCCAATTTTGTTCCTCTCTGTTATTCATTAGATTGTGACTCCATGCAGCTATGACCCTCTTCAAGTGTTCAGAAAGCACCTGGCACTCAGCAAGTCCTATGGGAAATTAACAATGATGGAATAGTTTCTTTAATTACTTAAAAATGTTTCCCTCTATTCCACCCCCTTCCCCCAAAAATTCCACCTTCAGTTCCATCTAGTAAATGCTTTTGTCCCATCATTAGGTGTCCAGATACAATTTTGCTTGTACTAGTGTTGCTAGTAATAATATTTTTTATGAGCGCCTCTCTTTACATGCAAGCAAAACTTCTTAAGCACAAAGCTTCAGCCATCTACTCCTGCAGATAAACCAATAGCCAGCAATTTACCACACACCACAAATAAAGGATGCTAGGAAACAGTAGAAGTGAATCATTCACTTGAAATATGTTCTTATGAAGGTTTCTTTGCATTGTGTACAGGTACTGAATACAATTTCATACAACTGTACTCAGATCCTGGAGAATTCATGAATAGCAATACAGGACTAGTTTTGGTAGCTAGTTCTTGAGGACCAGCTAGCTTACTTTTAGCTAGAGCTGGCTGAGAAAGGATTGCTAACTATTCAAATCGTTTAGAAAAATGAGGAAAAGGGGTGGAAGCAAGAGTAATTTAAAGAAGATGAATGCAAGGAAGAACTTCCTACTATTCCTCCCCCATCATCAGGGGAAAAAAAAGTCTTTTATACTGAGAACTCTTTAAGAGTTACGGACAGAGATGGCAGGAGCCAAAGAACTTAAATCCTCCAGGCTCCACTATTCTAAATAGAAAATCTCTACCTTCTGTGCTGGCAAAGAGAGCAAGTGGCAAATGCAAAGGCAAACAATAGCATTCAAAAAAGGAAGGGTGTCCATGTATTAGGGCATTAATGCATAGCTTGGGAGATCCAAGTTCATTTTTCTGCTCTGCTACAGGCTCTGTTCAATTGTGGGCAAGGCACTTAGCCTCACTGTGCCTCAGTTCCCCTATGTGTATAACAGAACTAGTCATACATCCCTACCTCAGCCAGAATCTGGGAGGATAAATATATCATAGATTGTGAGGAACACTGATACCCATACAAGTACCTCAGACAAGTAGTGTGACATTTGCCTCCAGGGCTGGAGGAGGAGTGCACATGGAAATAGCTTAAATAGGGCAAAACTGCAAAAAAATGAGACAGGCAAACCCCTAAATGTTTCCAAGTTCCAACGAAGCAGGTGATTTGACCTCATCTTCCTCTATATGCTGTTCCCCAGTGTTTGAATCTTAACAACCGCTTTGATTTGCTGTTACAGTGTGACCTGATCCCATGACTTACACTTCCCTGCATTTATTTTCCTCCCATTCTGTAAGTTCCTCCATCTTCAAAGCATCTGATGAAGTGGGATTTTCTCCCATGAAAGCTCATGCAATAAATAAATTTGTTAGTCTTTAAGTGCCACAGGACCCCTTAACTATTGGTGTTTTATGTTCTGTAAAACATATCAAGCCAACAATAAATTCGCTGAACACTTCACTAGTCATTCAGAAGACAAAAATAGTTTCCTTAAACTTATCCACCCCTTTTGCTTCTACCCAGGCAGTCACATCAAATATAATAAGCAAGATTTTCAGTCATTTATACAATTTGTTAAAACAAAACAAAAAACAACAAAAATTTCTACTAGTCCCAAGGGATTGGATACCTTACCAATCAGGTCAAGACATATGTCAGATCTTACCCAAACACATGCCTAATGCCAATACATATTTATTAAACTAATATTTAAGAAAGGAAAGAGTACAATTGTTAAAAGCTCTTTATTAGACACAGATAAAAAATAAAGTTCTTAGGTTAGTTTCACAGCAAAGTTGATAAATTGCTGGTTTGTAAACATGCTTAATTTGGGTAATTTCCACTGACTTTTGAAATCAGCATGAGGGTCATCAGAGGTTGTTTAAAGCTTCATTGTTAGAACTGTATGCCAGAGAAATGAAGCAGGAAATAAAGACCAAATAATCCATGTACAGAGTTTGTTCAAGTTCTTCCATGAGATTTAGCAAGGCTGATGCTAGGATCCAAATCTTGTCATCCAAACTTTCCTTGAAAAGAGACAGAAGGATTGGAGATACAAGGGATCAGGCCCAAAGCTGTCTCAATAGCTAAAACAAGATAGGTGCTTATATTTAACTCCATCACATGGGATTTGATGAAAACAAGCAGATAATTTGATCTTTAGTCAATAAGTCCTTTTCTCAAACAGGTCAGTCAAGAATAGCCATTTAAACTATCAAGGCTGTTCACAGATCTTCCATTGAGTGGAGAATAGTAATGTATATTGTGCTTTGAAGTAAACCCTTCATTTCCAAGTTGCATTAGCAAAATTAATAGACAGTTTACTTAAACCTCAAAGAGAAATACAGACAAATGATGTTATTACACCAAAGTTTCATCTAGATCTTGAAATTCTCTTTTGATCTCTTAATCAAAAGAACATTTGTATTAAAGAATGTAGTTTACCTACATTATTAACCATTAATTGTAAAATGGTAGTTCCAGGGTTGCATCTGGGACTAGGGATATTGGTTGGGCAGGTCATACGTTGCATAATCCCATGAGTAGCCTGCCAGTTAGATGCAGTTACCCACTAACTGGGGTGAGAGGCAATTTATTTGTTGTGCATGAGCTGCCCATGAATGAGATTCACACACAAAGCAGAGTGAGACCTGCCCCAGGAGTGCGTGTAGTTATATAGTCATATACCAGTCCAGATGGCAAAGGGGAATGTCTCATTCAGAAATATAAAAATAGGGAATCAAATTCTGCTCTCTGTTATCCACGTCCAAGTTTTTTCAAGACAGTTTAAAGGTATAAATTAGTCTAGAATTTGATCTACAAGTTAAGTTAGCTATATACCTCACAAGCACTAAGGCCTATTTACTCCACTCTGGTAATGTAAAAGACCCCTGAAGTTGTTGTAAAAACACTACCACCACCTTACATGTATTGAATCATGCCTTTAGAGAGACAACTTTCCAAAGAATCATCAGCACTCTTCCCTTGGAAATGTTCAGAGAATCTTCTTTACTGAGCTTTAAAGGGGAAAAAATGAAATCTTGCTTGGACAGCAGTGATATGTCTGAACATAAAGGTGCACCATTAGATACCTATGGTGTAGCTATTCTTCAGCACTAACCTGATCACTAATTCACAGACAGAATTTTATTTTCTGCAGAATCTGTTTAGGAAGATCCCTAAGCCTTTCTCCAGAGCACAAAGCCAAACCTAAGCTAATATGGTCATTTTCCTGTGCTTGAAACAGGTAATTATACTTGGATCATGCCTTCCCACCTTCTATTATGTTTACTATCACCTTTAATGACATAAATACACACAGAAGTTTGTGCCAGGATCACTCCTAGGCTCATGGTCAACCATTGTAGGGTACCTAAGACAAAAAATGGTTTATCTGGTTGGTGCTCCCTTCAGGCAGGGCACTGGCTGCAGCAATCTAATCCAGCCACATTAAACAAGGCACTGGTAATACATCACAAGAGCAGTCCCACATACTGCTACCTTTCATTGTGGAGGCAAGTCTCTCAAGAAGCTTCTAGTCCAGCCAAGAACAGAATATCTGCTGTCCTTCCTACTCAGCCACCAAATGAAATGGAGTTGTCCCCTTTTAACTCCTTCCACACCTGATACCTAGTACAGATATAGGGGGCAGGGCAGATTTAACCCACTGCAGCTCATTAACCCTTTCCTTGTCAGTGTGGTATTTGTATACCTCCTCACAATGGTTTAATTCACAAAGGGACTTAAGGGCCAGATCCTCAGAGGCATGCAAGCACCTAATTTCTATTGAAATCAATGGGAGTTAAGTGCCTAAATATATTTGACAATCCGGGTCTTAAGGGTCTAAATCAGGGATTTAGGCTCTAAAATCTCTCTGATCCATAAAATCTACCCATCATCTATGATTATAGGTGCCTAAACTCACTCGGAATAAATTTCTGCTGGGGAAGTCCCATAAGTCAGGCGTCAGCAACCCCCAGCAAGTGTGCCAAACTTGGCAGGCAGGCCGATCCCGAGCAGCACTCAGTGCTGCTCAGGCTTCCGCCAGCCCTGACCCCAAGCAGGTCCTGGAGGTTGGGGCCACAAGAGCCACGTGTGGTGGCTCCCAGCTCCTGCAGGCTGCACTTCTGTGCTCCCCCCCTCTCTGAAGAGGAGGTTCCAGTCCCCAACTCTACAACAAGTTTAAGTGGTGTGGGGGAGTCTTCGGTCAGGAGTTGGGCAGGGGTGGAAGTGACTCACAGCGCAGCCTGACTTGGGAGCTAAGTGGCCAGCACAGCTCAGCAGCCAGTGCAGTGGGTGGCTCAGGGGCTGGCGCGGCGGCCGACACAGCTCAGCTTGGCTGGGCTGGGCTGGGCTGAACGTCGGGCAGCAGTGTCAGCTGACCCTCAAGCCATCCGCTGTGCTAGCCACCACACTGGCCCCTGAGCCGCCCACTGCACCAGCTGCCAAGCTACACTGGCTGCTGAGCCCCTGAGTTAGGCTGCACCATGGGGAGGAGTGGGGAAGTGTAGCCTGTGGGAGCTGGGAATGCAAGGCTACCTGCCCCCAGGGACCCTAGCCTCCCCCCACTGCAACCTAGAGTCCCTGGCTCCACCCCCAGCAGCTGCTGAGGGTGTGGTGGGCAGTGCTGGCAAAGGTTTCCAACCCATGCCATAGGTGCTTAAATGTTTGCCTCTGGATATACATATTACTGCCTTACTCTAGGCATCAATATTTATCTCCTGCTTAACTGCAGTGTGAAGTGCAAAGTCTTTCACATGTCTACCTTCCCTACAGGGCCCAAACCAGCCAAAAGAGAAGGTTGTAATGATGAACCACTTTACAATTTTTAGCCTTGTCTTAGAGTACTCCCCTTGGACATGTCAAAACTTGCAGTCAATTAACCCCTGGGTCAGAGTAGGAGAAAGGATCTAAATAAGGATCTCACCTTTTAGAGCTCCAACCGCCTAGCAATGGGATATTCCTACCTGGGAGCTCCCCATCTTCAAAGCATCTGACAAAGTGGGATTTTCTCACAAAAGCTCATGCAATAAATAAATGTGTTATTCTTTAAGCCTATGTCTACATCTAATAGCTTAGTTCGGTCTTGCTTTGGTTCCAAACTAAGCAGTTAGAAGTTAATTCAAGCTAACCACATTTTTTCAGTTTGAACTAGTTGTGCTTTTTTGAGTTCGAACTAACTTTTTAGTTTGAACTAAAAAAGTATGGCCAGTTTGAACTAAAAAAAAGTGCTTAGTTTGAACTAGCATGACTACATCGTGCTAATTTGAACTAAATCTCAAAATAAATTCAAACTAAGCAGTTAGTTCAAACTTACTATTCAAACTAACTAGTTCAAATTAAAGTTTGCTTAGTTCAAACTAAAAAATTCTTAGTTCAATCTAGGCAAAGCCTAGTGTGGACAGGGACAAAATCAATCTGGATTAAGCCTCCTTAATCTGGACTAATTTGCTAGTGTAGAGATACCCTAAAAGTGCCACAAATTCCTTGTTTGTTTTGCTGAATTAGACTAATACAACTACCCCTTTGGAATCTTACGTGGGAGGCGTCCTCAGTCATTCCTTTTGAAGCTATTCCAACATGGTTTAACTCTTAGTAATTGGGCCAGAGAAAGCCCATGTTGTTCATCAGTCAAGGCAGCCATCTGGGAGATGGGAGACCCTTGGTCCAGAGCCCTATATTTACAATGGAACAGGATAAGAGTGAGGTATATTCTCCCATCATCAGACTCTCTCATAGCTTGCTGGTTAGGGCCCTCTCCTGCGAAGTAGGAAACCCCTGTTCAAATCATTTTTCCCCTCATGGAGAGATAGCAGCATTGAACTCAAGGCTCCTGCACCCTAAGTAAGTGTGTTAGCTGTGGGGGCTGCTACTGACCTTTGGCTTGTGACTTACATTGGCGACAGGGTGAAAGCAACATGCATGTTTAGAGGAAGAAACAGAGAGCCCTATCTCTGAAGGTTTAAGATCCATGTGACTTTTGATGGGAGATCTGTCAATTGCAATGAAGACAAAACTGGAACCTATGCGGCTAAGTTCTTTTGTGGCTCTGGGCATAGGCACCTAACCAGGGCCGTCCTTAAGGGGGGCCAAGAGGGGCGATCGCCCTGAGCCCTGCAGTGCCGTGGGCCCCACGCTGCCCAGCCATGACCAAGGCAGCACAAGGCCCGAACTGCTGCCCAGCCACAGCCACGCTGTCCTCCAGCCCCTTTCAGCACAGAGCTGAAGTTAGTGGGGGGGGGGCAGGAAAGAGCCAGCCCGGGGCAGAGTGGGCTGGCCCAGAGTCCCAACTTCTCTCTCTGGCCCCTCCCCTGGGCTGATTGTTCCACCCTGGGGGTGGGGAGGGCCAGCCCAGAGGCAGCGTGGCAGAGCGGCACCCACTGCCTGGACCAGCCTGCTCTCCCAGGGTCAGGGGAGGGGTGGCAGTGTGGGACCAGCCCGCTCCCCCCCAGGACACAGGCGGCGGGTGCTGCACATGCCAATTGGCCCCAGGCCTTGCACCCCCTTGGGGACGGCCCTGCACCTAACTCAAACTTGTGCATCCCATTACCGTTCTAGCGATTTTCTAGGAGCCAAGTTAAGTATTGCAACACTTAAATCTTTATCTGGAACTGGTCCAATAATCACCTCTTCCTTGAATCTGCCCTTCACCCCCACCCCCAAAGAGAAATACTTCCATAAAGATGAATTACTTCCTTTAGTATACTCTATGCTGTAGGTTTCCTTGAGCAGAAAAAGGTATATGCGACTGAACATGAAAGTTTTTATTCACATGGCATCTTTGATTATCACAAAATGTCTATATCCAATGGCAACAAATAAAATGGAATTAGAAATCCTGTATTTACCTGTGATATTACTTTAATTCCTGTACAAATGTACAATACATGTGAGATGCAAACTACACATCTGGATTCAGACATTCATGATCTTGCTGTTTAGTGGTGTTTGGATACAGTATTGTGAGCCAGATCTGTCTTTAATGAATGCCAATGTAGACTCTAGCAGAGGATCATGCAGAACAATGGGCCCATTCCAGTGTGCAGCAATATAAACTCACAGTGAAGTATTATATAATTGTGCAATATATGCACCATTCACAATTGTTGATTTAACAGACAAGTTCTTCCAAATGCACAGTCCAGTGCTTCTGATCATAATTATAGAACAACAGAAACTGGAAGGGACCATGACAGATCATCGAGTCCAGTTCCCTGCACTCACAGCAGGACCAAGCACTCCAATTCAACCATCCTTGACAGGTGTTTGTCTAACCTGCTCTCAACTTATTTCTGTTTTCAATCACCCTGACACCTAGGAATTTTTTCCTAAGGTCTAGGCTGAACCTCCCTTGCTATAATTTAAGCCCATTGCTTCTTGTCCTATCATCTATGATTAAGGAGAATAATTTTTCTCCTTCTTCTTTATAACAACCTTTTAGGTATTTGAAACCTTATCATATCCCCTCTCAGTCTCCTTTTTTTTCTACACTAAACAAACCCAGCTCTTTCAGTCTTCCCTCATAGGTCAAATGTTCCAGACCTCTAATCATTTTTGTTGCCCATCTCTGGACCTTCTCTAATTTTATCACATCATTTTTGAAATGAGGTGCCCAAAACTGGACACGGTACTCAAGTTGAGGCCTAATCAGTGCAGAGTAGAAAAATCACTTCTTGAGTCCTAGGCAATACTTCTGTTAATACACCCCAGGATGGCATTTGCTTTTTTTGCAACAGTATTATAGTGCTGACTCCTATTTAGCTTGTGATCCACTATTACACCCAGATCCATTTCTGCAGTACTCTTTCCTAGGCAGTCATTGCCCATTTTGTATGCGTTCAACCCTAAGTGGAGTACTTGGTACTTATCTTTATTGAATTTCATTCTATTTATCTCGGACCATTACACCAGTTTGTCAAATAATTTTGAATTGCGATCCTATCTTTCAAAGTACTCACAACCCATGCCAGCTTGGTATCATCTGCAAACTTTGTAAATTCATTCTCTATGCCATCATCTATATATTAATAAAAAATTGAAATAAAGCAGATGCAGGACAGATCGCTGCAGCACCCCGCTCATTATGTCCTTCTAGCCTAAATGTGAACTACTAACAACTACTCTCTGGGAGTGGCATCCAACCAGTTTTTCATCCATCTTATAGTAGCTCCATCTAGTTTGTACCTCCCTAGTTTATTAATGAGAATGTAATGTGAGACCATATCAAATGTCTTACTAAAGTCTAGATATCCACATCTACTGCTTCCCCTCTATCCACCAGGCTCATTACCACATCACAGAAAACTATCAAGTTGGTTTGACACAATAGGATTTGGACAAATCCATGCTAACTAACCCTAAGCACCTTAGTCTCTTCTAGATGTTTGCAAATCAACTCCTTCATTATCTGTTCCATTATTTTTCCCAGTACGGAGATTAAACTGACTGGTCTATAATTTCCTGGGTTGCTCTTATTTCCTTTTTCATACATGGGCACTGTATTTGCCTTTTTCCAGTCCTCTGGGACCTCACCCATCTTCCATGATTTTTCAAAGACAATAGTAATGGCTCAGATATCCCCTGAGTCAGCATCTTAAATACTCTAGGGTGCATATCATCAGGCCCTGATGACTTGAAGACATCTAACTCATCCAAGTAATTTTTAACTTGCTCTTTCCCTATTTTAGCTTCTGACCCTATCTCATTCCTATTGCCCTCCTTTACATCAGACATCTATTCGTGCCAAGATCCAAAGGGGCAGCCGTGTTAGTCTAGTTCAGGAAAAAAACAAGGAGTCCTGTGACACTTCTTTAAGTGCTAATCTCCACCAGCCTTCTCAGTGAAGATCAAAGCAAAGAAATTATTTAGTTCCTCTGTCATTTCCACATTTTCATTTATTGTTTTACTCTCTTTGTTGAGAGAGGGTCCTACACCGTCCACTGTTATCCTCTTGTTTCTGATACATTTGAAGAATGTCTTTTTTGTTACCCTTTATGCCTTCAGCTAGTTTGATCAGTTTGTACCTTGGCCTTTTGGATTTCTCCTCTACATAATTGTGTTATTTGTGTATAGTCCTTTGTAATTTGACCTATTTTCCACTTTTTGTAGGACTCGATCTTTATTTTTTTAGATGATTGAAGGTCTCCTGGTTAAGCCAAGGTAGTCTCTTGTCACATTTCTTATCCTTCCTATACAGTAGAATGGCTAGCTCTTGTGCTCTTAATAACATTTCTTTGAAAAACTGCTGAATGTCTTTAGTCATTTTTCCTCTTAGACAGTCTTCCCATGGTATTCTTACCATCAACTCCTTGAGTGTGCTAAAGTCTGCCTTCCTAAAATACATTGTTTTTGCCCTGGTGCAGTTCAAGATAAGCACTCCTCAATGACAGGAACAAGACTAAGTAATTAATAGATTTAATATTTGATAGATTTAATATTTAAAATTAGCTATGTGTTGATGGCAAGATATATTTGTTTCCATCTATTTTTTCTTACATCTAATTTAAAGTCACGAAAAATGTGCCTCTATGTTCCACAGAACCAGAGATGTAAATGAGAAAGGCTCATTATATCTCTAATCCCTTAACGGCCTGTGTAGGATTGTTCCCTGCTGTACATTACTTGCCGTTTTTAATTCTTCAAGTAGATTTCAACACTCCCTGTGGAAAAGTATGTTAGCTTGCTAAGGAAGCTTTTCCTGTTCTCTTTAATGGATGGAAAATTAAGACAAGATCGTTGCATTCCTTTGGAGGAGCAGCAGAGAGGAAATTGAGCGCAAGCCACATACATAATCTTACTCGGGGTTCCATTAAGTGTCACGGGGGACCTCTGTAAACAATCTTTCTTTCTGAAATCATAGGATAAGTGGTGGTTACAGAAAGATTTTGGAAGTTTCACTATGGTCAGAAACTGATGAACAGCTAGCTTCAGTTGTCTTCTGCAGTACCCGGGAAAGCTAGTCCGTTGTGGAAAGGAACACATATTCCATGCCTTTAGGGCTGTAACAAAAATTGCTTTCCTGCTTTGAGTTGATTTATCCCCAAGACCCACAGGGTCAGATTTTTTAAGAGGTCTTTTGATATCTGAATAAGCAGATAGGCACCTGCTGGCATTTTTTAAGATTCCTAACTTCATCTTTGGGTACATAAATACCTTTAAAAGTCTTGTAAACATCTTCTCAAGCTCCTGTTAGAGCACTGTTTATCAATGCCTTAAAGCATTCTAGAGGCCCATGTTTAAATTGCATTCTGTGTTTAATTTATGCTGTGAGCACCTCAGGGCAAAAATAATGTGTCCCACTACAGTCTGGTTGTGTCTCCCATACTTGGAAACTCTGCAGTCCATGCATTCAAAACAAATGTAAGTTCAATGGATAGATCATTACTACTGGTTTATTACACATAGTACACAACATTTTTCTTGCTAATAACCTCCAATTATACTTTAGTCACAAAACATGAATATCAAAATGTAGCAAAAGAAATTCTGATGAAAACAACAAGAGCACTAGCTGTCTGTGGTAATAATTTCAGTTTTAAAAATGAAATGATCTGCTAATATGGTACTAGTAATAGATAACAAATAAATATACAACACCCGTTTTATAGCTAGTGGTTATTTGAAAAAGTTACATATGCATGCATTTATGGACATATGAAATATTTCAGAAAAAAAACTCATTTTAAAAGTCATATTTAGCATATTGTGTCCTTCCAGTTTCCATTTCTCTTACACATTTTTGATTTACCACCTCCACCTTGTTTTAATCAAGTCACACTATGCAACATGACTCAGGAATAAAAAGTATGAGCAACAAATTCATTTTCTTACTTAATCATATTGGCTATATATATTCCTAAAATATTAGTTTGGGCTTGCTTAGTCCGAACTACATAGTTGGAAGTTAGTTTGAACTAAATGTGTTTTTTTAGTTTGAACTAACTTTTAGCTCAAACTTGGTGCTTTTTTTTTTCCCCCTCAGTTTGAACTAGCCAAAGGCTAATGCAGACAGGGTTCAAATTAGTCTGGACTAAGCATGCTTAGTCCAGACTAATTTGCTAGTATAGACATAGCCATCCATCAGTCTGTAATGGCATCAGACTCTTTTGATATACACATCTATGCTATCATCATCACAGCAGATTTTTGCTGTCTGTGCAAAAGACTGATTATGATTTTCTCCATAAACCATGCAAAATTCATATGCACTGAAAGGGATTTCTTTTATTTTCCATTAGACCCTTTGGACACACTGAAATGCTACTTATGAAAAAACAGTTGCCAATGAGGAAAAAACATATCAAGATACTGAATTGTTAGTACTGTTTCTTTTATTAGGAAATGCTAAATTTATGAATAAGAACTACACCATTCAGAAATTCCAGACTTTGACATAGGAATCTCATTCTGAATACAGAAAAAAAACCAATGAATCTATCTGTTAATTGTCAGTAACAGAAAAAACCTTGGGCTCCTAGAATCATCTGAAGTCAATAGCAAATGTGGCAGGTAATATCAAACAGTGGTTAGAGGAAAGATCCAGAGCTGACATCCATTATATCAGTGCTTTTAGATGTAAAAGATACTAATTTACCAAAGAGGGTCATTTTCAATTATGCCATCTTTTTGTGTATTTTGTATTTAAATGATTTACACCTGGGAAAAGCACTCTAGAACCAAGTGACAGTTTCTTCTGATCTGATCAATTTCAAAAGGGATAGCCGTGTTAGTCTAGTCCAATAAAAAAAAACAACAAGGAGTTGTGTGGCACTTTAAGAGTAACAGATTTATTTTTTGCATGAGCTTTCATGGGAGAAGATCCTACTTCCTCAGATGCTTCGAAGATGGGTGAACTTACAGAAAGGAATGAAACTAAATGCAAGGGGGTGTAAAACATAGGATCAGGTCATAAAGTAACAGCAAATCAGAGCAGTTTACAGGCTCAAACCATGGGAAGCCTGAAGTCAAATTACCCTTTGCCACACAACTCGTTGTTTCTTTTGATCTGAACCTCTCATCCATAAAGATGCAGTTTCAAGGTCACTCTGAGGTTCAGGTTCTAATGATGCTGTTGGTGTTTGAAATGAATTATGAATTAGGTGAAATTATGAAATTATTCAGTTACTAATTGAAAACAACATATTTGTGGAACATTTCTTTATATATATACACACTATTTAATTCATATAAATAGATGTCCACATACAATATTCTGGCTTATTAAAGCATTGCCACTCAAACCCTTGGAGAAGATTTAAAAAAAAAAAATTTCTAGAGACAAACCCTATTACTTGTTAGCGTGCTTTATGGCTAGAAATTTCAAAAATGCTGACGTGGGGACCATCCATTGAGAGGCGAGGGGGTGCACACCCACTGCCTGGGACCGATTACATGCAGGAGGCTGGTGCGAACTGACTCAGGAGTGAGAGGGCACCTGGCATAGCAAGGTAAGTCAGGTTCAGGAGTGGAGATCAGGGAGTCGCAGCAGCAGAAAAATTCTTTGTAGACCTGGTTGAAAATGAATACATCAATCAGCAACTGTGATGTATTGCTAGAACTGCAAAATTTAAAATGCTGGTGAAAAAGATGAAGGCGAAATGAAACCCACAGAGACATTTTTAAAGTCTACTTTTCTGAAATCTAAAATATTTTGGACCTGATCTCTTCCTCCCCACTCATCTGTAGTGTTTATGTAGATGACTGTTTATCATAGAATAAGGAACCAGTGGAATTCTGAATAGAAACGGTGTGGAAAGTTTCTCGGACTTGTTATACATCATAATCAAGTAAAAGAACTTTACCCAAGTTGGCAAGCTTTCTCTAATTACATAAACACCTGACAATCTGTGATTCAACACAAACAGGAAAATAAAATTTTTGCCTAATAGAGATCATGAAGTGAGAAGCCTGTGACCAAAGAGAAAGGGGGATTAGAGAGGACAAGAACTGTTTGAGCAAAATCTGTTAAAATCAAAATGATCATGCAAGGTGAGAAACATTCACTACACCTCAGGTGGTACAGATTTTTCTAAGGTCCCAACCTAGGGAAGTTTGCTCTTAACTTCAACAAGAATGGGATCAGGACCTTGATGAACAGACATAGGCCTGAACCAAGTGACTGATTCACCACTATGGCATTCCAGCTTCCTTGTGGTGTAAATCAAGGAATTTACATCAAGCAATGAAAAATCAGAACCCAAAATTCCAGATCAGAACAAACTGGAACTTTGGGAAAAAAGTCAAAAGTAGGACATTATTCTGACCCCGAGTTTTATGACTGGCTTTCTGTAAAGGACTGAACAAATTTGCTAATCCAAGCACCTCCAAACCTCAGATTTCCAGGTTCAGACCTGAGACTCAGTGCTATGCCTATCAAATAGATGCTTCCCTCCAGTCCCCTATCACCTTCCATCATATTTGAGTGTGTTTATGTTCTTCTCAGCAACACATATGGCACATACTGCCAGAAAAACCAACATATGACAAATGTGTTTTGTCTATGATTATATCCTGTACTATTACTATACCTGGACCTCTTCACTGGCTGGAACACTCAACATGTCCATTACTTGTATTCAATGGATTGGACACTCCAGTGTTATAACTGAAAATGCTATGCCAGAGCAAATGCCATCTGCTGTTGTGTTCTTCCCTGGAAAGGAAAAACTAGCCACTTACATTCAACATGAGCCCCCCACTGCCAAAAAACACCCCACAGCATGCCAGGATTGTAGCTCAAAAACTCAGTTCTCTTAAAACAGCTTTAGGAATATCTTGCAACAGGGGATGAGTGTGTCTAAGAAAAACTTTTAGGATTGGCAGAACACAGTGGGGGTTTGGCCAAACCAAACATCAAGCAGGAAACACTATTCAGCCAGTTTCAGTGTAATCCCAGACCCTTGCCTGTCTACACCCATATGTAATAAGCTTTATTTTAAAAATGAATGTGCAGACAAAATAAGGCTGCTCATCTGGTTCACAGTCAACTCTCCCACCAGGCAGAATGTAAGAATGAGTAAGAGGCAGCAGGTTTGTGAATAGCTCCAATGAGAGAAGCCATGGTCATTAGTGGCTGAGCATGGGACTGGAATCCTAGAGCTTCTGGGTTCTAGTCTTTTTTCTGTCATTGAATCACTGTGTGGCCCTTCGGCAAGCTAGCACTGTATCTCCTTATTATCTAATCCAGCCAGGGCAACCGACTGAATAGGCCAGTGCAGGGATGAGCTTAAGGAATAGATAAATGCTTGCTGGCTGAGACTTCAGCTGAAAAAGACTGACATGTCGTAAGATGGTTGAGGAAAGCAGCCAAAAGAGATGAAAAAAAAAGTTCAGTAAAGAAAAGTGCAGAATACCTCACTTGGGAGTTTAACAATCAAATATGAAGATGGGGAGTAGTTGGCTAGACAGCAGTGCTGCTGAAAAGAATGTGGAGGCTATAGTGAATCACAGACAGAATGAATTAATAATGTGACGCAGTTGTGATAAGGGTAATATTATTCTGGGGTGTATCAGCCCAAGCGTTTACGAAACCAGAGCAGGCAATAGTCCTGCTTTGCTTGGCACTGGCATGGCTTAGACAGCATACTGTGTCCTGTTTTGGGTGCCATATCTTAAGAAGCATGTGGATACATTGGAGAGAGTCTGCAAGAGAGCAACAAAAATGATAAAATATTCAGAAAATCTAACTTATGAACAAAAAGTACATTTAGTCATGAAAAAAAGCTTTCAAATATGCTAAATATCTTTTAGAGAGAAAACGATCAATTGTTCTTCTCCCTTTGGCTATGTCCACACGAGGCTTTTATTTTGAAACAATGATTGTTGTTTCAAAATAAAAGTTGAGATGTCCAAACAATGTTTCTTTATTTTGAAATGATGGGACCCCATCATTCTGAATAATGTCTGTCATTCTGGAACAATAAAACCTTGCTTAAAATTGAAATAGCTGTTGTTTCAAAATGTTTGTTTTGAAACAACGCCATTCGGATGTGTTATTTCAAAATAACAGTTATTTTGAAATAGCGCTTTTGCCCTTCTCTTTCCCTGGGTGCCTTCCTTTTTGTATATGTTGGGTGGGGGCATGGCCCAGCGAGAGGGCCATGTTGCCACACCTCCCATGCTGTCCCTCTCCTGAACTGAAATAGCAAGTCCTGTGTCCGAACAAACTATTTTGCTTTGAGGTTTTCCCTTATTTTGATTTAATATTTGCCTATTTCGATTTAAGTTATTTCAAAATAAGAGTTTATGTGTGAACATAGCCTTTATGTTTTACTCTACAGCAACAAGTTCCAAAGGGGTAGCCATGTTAGTCTATTTCAGCAAAAAAGAAAAAAAAAAAGGAATCCTGTGGCACTTTTAAAGACTAACACCTTTATCTATTGCATGAGCTTTCATGGGAGAAAATCCCATTTTGTCAGACACTATGAAGATGGGGAACTTGCAGAATGGGAGGAAAATAAATGCAGGGAAGTGTAAGTAAGTCATACTGTAACAGCAAATCAAAGTTAAGAAACTGGGCAACAGCGTATACAGCAACAGAGATTAAAATTAGTTATTGGAAAAGTTTTCTAGCTATTTTTTAGTACTGGAAGAGGTGACCAAAGAAGATTGTGGAATCCTAGTGATTGGAGGTTTTTAAGATCAGGTTAGACAATCAGTGGTCAGGGATGGTTAAAGTATATGTGGCTTTCTCTCAATATAGGGGCATGCTGCACTAGATAACCTCTTGGGGTCCATTCCTATAGTACTTTGATTGTATAATATTGCCCCCTCTGGTTGCAGGGAATTTCTTGCCCATTTGTGCAACAGATACACAATATAGCAGTGTGATTGGACTCCAAGTTAGTAATAGAAGAACAGCTGGAAGCTGCAGTCACATCAGTCTGTTTTCTTTTGTACTTAGCCAGGAGGTTACACCACTTTCTTTCAGAGGCAGCATTTGCAACTGTTATCATCCATGTCTTTGTCCCTTCCACTGCAATGGGGAAAATCTTAGCTCCATTTGTCAACTGAAGCTAGTGAAGAATTCAGCAGTTCATTTGTTATAGGTGAAAATTTCCAGAGGAGTAGCTGTTTCTGAAGTTCACAGACTAACAAGAGCCGTGTGGCACCTTAAAGACTAACAGATTTCTTTGGGCATAAAGCTTTTGTGGGCTCCAACCCACTTCGTCAGATGTATCTAACAAAGTGGGTTGAAGCCCATGAAAGCTTATGGTCAAAGAAATCTGTTAGCTTTTAAGGTGCCACAGGGCTCTTGTTGTATTTGTTATAGGGTACATCTTTTCAGGAACCATGCCAGCAATGATTTTTTTTAATTTCTATTACTTTGCTAAAAGGTAGAAGGTTGAGTTTAAATTATTGGTTTTTACCTATAAAACCCAAAGTAGACTGGAATCTATTTATCCTAAAGACTGATTCTCTCTCCCCCTGCAAACTGCCAAAAACAAGCTCAGGCATGACCCTGAGACAGAGATACGTTTCTTCCAGTGGGAAAAAGGACAGCTGTCCCTATGAGGCCTTCTCAGCTTTAGACATCATTCCTTCCCTTGTCCTAAAATAACCTTACTTCACTGCCCTTTAGGGCACACTGCTAGAAATATTTGTCTTCCTGAACTGAGAGAGACTGGGAGGATCATTGGAGATCTTAAAGACTAGAGGTGAAATATCTTTTGAGTTAAGATATATGCTACTTTTTGGATATAGCCTTTGATAGAAGGGAAATGCAAATAAAGCAAATAAATAATAGAAGCAACAAGTCTTGTGGCACTTAAAGACAAATTTATTTATTGCATGAGCTTGTGTGTGCAAAAATCCCACTTCAGACACTTTGAAGACGAGGGAAACTTACAGAATGGGAGAAAAATAAATGCAGGGGAGTGTCCAGGTGTTTGCATTTGGAAAGAAAGATGTCTGTCTGAATCTGTGCAAGTTGTTTCATGAGGCTGATGGATTTCCACTTCAAGATGCAAGACAGTGAATACAGCCATTTGACATAGAAATTCATCAACCTCATGAAACAACTTGCACAGATTCAGACAGACATCTTTCTTTCCAAATGCAAACAACTGGACACTCCCCTGCATTTATTTTCCTTCCATTCTGCAAGCTTTCCCATCTTCAAAGTGTCCGGCGAAGTCGGATTTTCTCCCACAAAAGCTCATGTGATAAATACATTTGTTAGTCTTTAAGTGCCACAGGTCTCCTTACTTCTTTTGCTGAACTAGACTAACACAGCTGCCCCTTTGGAACTTCACAAATAGGCTTTTTAACAGCTGGCTACACAATACATTTTGAGTTCAAAATTGCTGAGATACACACAAACTTGAAAACTTTATTTTTGGACGGTTTTGGCTTTTCAGTAACGAAGGAGAAATAAATGGAGTACTAAGCAAGCACCAGTTGAGCCAATATGCTCAATTTCATGGAGATGGGGAATAAACATGAAAATCTGAGAGACCATTAGTGAAAATGACACTTGAACTGCTGCCTGTTCATCATTCAGATGATCCAAATTGTGAAAAATCACTTTTTATGATCCTTTATTCTACCATCTACATAGCAGTAACCATATTTAATTAGATCTTGGCCCCTGTCCATATGTGGCTTTCTAGGCAAAAACTGCAAAAGGGGTTCTAACTGTTGGCATAGCTATCTGCATGAATATATTTGTCAATATTTTCCAATGGGTCAATAGTGTTAGCTTCAATGGTACATGTTACCAAAAAAAACAAGACAAAAAAACCTAAAATTTCATTTGGCTTATCCTCCTGCAGCTAGCACATTTATTTCAAAGCACTGGTTGCCACATGTTATATCCTTAGGTCCCTGACTTATGCTAACTGTCATAATCACCTCTACTAGGTCTCACTAAGCCCCAGCTTATTCCCAAGCTTAACATTCATCCTGTATGTTTCCCTGCTTCCATTTCAGCTTTATTGGTTTCATTCGTACCTATTAAAAAGCAATGCTGCACTCACTAAGAAATCAAACTTACATTTATACCTTCTGCTGGATCAGTCAAGAGTTTCAGATCAGAGGAATGTTGTTGGATTAGTCTATTTTACTGTATTTTTAAAATTGCTTTAGGGATACCTAGAGCAAAGCAGAGCCACTACTCCAATGGACATCAAGTAAATAAGGGCCAAACTTGGTCACCTGAAAAAAAATTCCTAAATCAGTATTTAGACACCACAATAAGTTGCCTGAATCTTAAAGCAGCTAAGCATCAACAGCTCCCACTGGCTTCATTATCTGAATGGGAATCGTGGATTCTCAGCAGCATCGTAGCAAATCTAAAAGGGGTGTAGCCTCATTGCAAGCTGCACACCACCCGGATTCATCTCTGGCAACAGGCTAAAGGTAGTCCGATGGTATACTTAGTTTAAATGCACCACTAGAAATTTTTTCATGACACTGAAGCTTTTGGCACCACCTAATCACTAATAGCATTTCTTGATACACACACTTCTGAATTCATTGGTCTTCCATTCATATTTGCCTGCCAGGAAAACTACTGAAACTGAACCAGTGTTGATGGAGACAGTTGCTGGATTCAACTTTGGATAGCCTCATTTTTCATCCTGTCCAGCACCATAATATTGAACAGCTTATGGAGACAGTAAAATCATCATTCTGGGGTTCCTCAGCTTCCATCAGCACCTACAATGCACGTCAACACAATAGAGTTGATATAGGTCTATAGTTCCATGGCTTCATAGGAAGTTTGATGTTCACAGAATTCCAACAGAGGTCACTCAAGAGCCAGAAACACTAACATCCAAAATGGAAGCCATGTAAGTTTAGTTCACTAAAATGCCATCTGACAAAGTGGGATTTTCTCCCACAAAAGCTCATGCAATAAATATATTTGTTAGTCCTTAAGTGCCACAAGACACCTTGTTTGTTTGAAACACTAAAGCAGCAGCTACTGTAGTATTATCCACCTCTTTTGAGCATTTTCCAGCACTGTCTATGTTAGTGGTTTTCAGTCTTAGGGTCAGGACCCAGTACTGGGTTGCAGACCCTTGGGCACTGGGTTACAGCGCCCTCCTGCCACCACCACCAAAAGACCAGAACGTATTGCTCATTGGCAAATTACGGAAGTATGGGTTGGATAGGTGGACTATAAAGTGGATAGACAACTGGCTAGATCAACGGTTTCAGCGTGTAGGAATCAATGGTTCCATTTCTAGCTGGCAGCCAGTCACGAGTGGTGTGCCCCAGGGGTCGGTCCTGGGGCTGGTTCTGTTCAACATTTTCATCAATGATCTGGATGATGGAATAGACTGCATTCTCAGTAAGTTTGCGGATGACACCAAGCTGGGGGGACCAGTAGACACATTGGAGGGCAAGGACAGGATTCAGGGAGACCTAGATAAATTGGAACAGTGGGCCAATAGAAATCTTATGAGATTCAGTAAGGATAAGTGTAAAATCCTGCATTTGGGACAAAAAAACCCTATGCACTGCTACAGGCTGGGAAACATTCAGCTAAGTAGTAGCAGTGTAGAAAAGGACCTGGGGGTCATCGTGGATGGGAAGCTGGATATGAGTCAGCAGTGTGCTCTTGCTGCCAAAAAGGCCAATGGCATACTGGGCTGCATCAAAAGAAGTATTACCAGCAGATCAAGGGATGTGATCATTCCCCTCTCTTCTGCACTGGTGAGGCCACATCTAGAATACTGTGTTCAGTTTTGGGCTCCCCACTACAAAAAGGACAGGCACATGCTAGAGAGAGTTCAGAGGAGGGCAACCAAAATGATTAAAGGGCTAGAGCACAAGCCCTATGAGGAAAGACTGGAAGCATTAGGCTTATTTAGTCTGCAGAAGAGAAGATTGAGGGGGGATTTGATAGCAACCTTCAACTACTCGAAGGGATGCTCTAAGGAAGATGGCACTCGACTGCTATCGGTAGTAACGGAGGACAGAACGAGGAGCAATGGTCTCAAGTTGCGGTTAGGGAGGTCTAGGCTGGATATTAGAAAAAACTTTTTTACCAGGAGAGTGGTGAAGTCTTGGAATGAGCTGCCGAGAGAGGTGGTGGAGTCTCCATCTTTGGAGGTGTTTAAGGCCCGGCTGGACAAAACCCTGACTGGGATGGTTTAAGTGGGAGTGGTCCTGCCTCTGGCAGGGGGTTGGACTAGATGACCTATGAGGTCCCTTCCAACCCTATGATTCTAAAGATGTAATTGTAGGATCTTGGGCATAAATGATTTTTTTTTCAATTGGGTCTTAAGAAAAAAAATTGAAAACCACTGCTCTATGGCACTTCCTAAATATATGACATCTGTCATCTGCTCAGTGTCCCATCCAGCTCATTAAAATTGAGCTGATTAATAATCAGACTAGTGCACACTGCTTCTTGCCTGACCTGATCAGTCATCAGCTGCAGCAATTCACCAATCTAAACCAACAAGACAGTGCCATTGGTTTAGTCAAGATCTGGAAGGAGAATGATCCTCCACTTGATGCCACCCATGGCTGCCTCTTAAGGAATGAAGAAAGCAGCCTTATAGAACTACTCTGGAGACAGTAGATATCCGTTCCATTATAGGGTTCTTCTCTCTATGATGCTGCCTTCCCAAGGACATAGAGACACCTCATCAACTTGCCCAGTTCACTGAGTCAAAGGTCTGATAGAAGATTAGACAGAGTGCTGCACATGGCTTATTAAATTCAGTAATTCTATCAAAAAGCTGTCTCAAGGTAAAGATACAGAGACTTCCCCTGTGATCAATAACAGCATAATAGGTAGCTCATTTAGACTTAGTCCACTATAGACCCATAGTTTCCACCACTGTTCTTATTGCCCTTGTTAAACAGAGAGGGATATAACCTCTCTCTTCTATTCATCAGGGACAGGGCCAACCTGAGGTTTTTTGGCACCCTAGGCACCTGTAATTTTGGTGCCCCCCCCAGCAGGAGGGCAGAGTGGGCTGGTACAGGGGCTGGGCTCTCCTCCCCTGCCCCACCTCTGGGCTAGCCCCTTCCACCCCAGGGCAGAACAGCTGGCCCAGGAGAGGGGCTAGAGAGCAGAGCCCAGCCTCTAGGCTGGCCCGCTATGCTCCTGGACCAGCTGTTCCTCCCTGGGGGCAGAGTGAGCCAGCCCTGCACAGTGGCCTGTTTTGCACTCCAGGGTCCACCCCCCCACAGCTTCCCTGCTGCCTTCTGCTCTGTGCTGAAGGCAGGGGGGAGGGGGAGGAAAACAACGAGGCCATGGGGGGCCAGTGGATATTGCCCCTCTTGTACCTCCCCAAGGGCAGCCCTGGGGAGTGCTCTTGGCACCCCCTATTGTCTGGCACCCTAATCAACCACCTAGGTCACCTTTGTAGGCAGACTGGTGCTGAGCAGTGTCAATAGAGGAGATAGTTGTGCTTCATTTTCATAGACTAAGCTGAAAGTTAGACCTTGCAGAACCATGTCTGCCTGCCAACCAATTCTAATTGGCTAAAAAACTGAGGTTGACAGCACTGTGTCAACATTACCCAAATTAGGAAGCTGTAGCCAGCAAAGCCAAATAAGGCAGGGGTGATATTAGTATGCCAGATGATCTGAAAAAGCCGGTGTATCCACAATTCAACAATAATGTCACCTGTCAAATTAGGTGTGAGACAACAAACCTATGGTGCTTTCCCAGACTTCAGTCATGGACTGAAATCCGGGTTTCTTCCTGACTGAAAGAAGGTCAGTCTAGTGGAACATGCTGCCCTCTTCAAATAAAGGAGAAACTACAAGCAATGGACAAATGAGGAGCATCTTGACATTATCTTCCCACCCATGCAATTGATCCTGCAGGCTCTTACTGATACTGTCAACTTGATTCTTTATCAGACAAGCTAGCCATCATCTCCCCCTATAAACATGCCAAGTTGAATAGAGGGTGAAAGAATTATGCCTGGTGGCAGCCTATACAAAACTGACTGAGTCAATCATGAGGATTCCCTATCTATCTGTCTTACACAATGACTTGATATTGCAAAATATAACTCATTCAGTCTTCTCTTTGGCTCTTGACAAATGTTTCTTTGAAGACTGAAGTTGTAGCCCTCCATTTTATTTCTTAGCCGAAACTGCTGTGGGTTTCCCTTCACTGATCCATGAACAACATTTGAAGGGCAAGGCATTAGCACTGAGCTGTTAGTGGTCAGCCCCAGTGACTGGAAACAACTCCATTCATCAGATGACAAAGAGAATGAGAAACCAGGCTCTAATGCTCTGATAATTGTACACAATTAGGAACAGAAAGTCATCTGATCGTTTGATTCAATCAAAAGCTCTTATTACACTTTAAGCTAAATTTGACTCATTAATTGGCTGCCTTCAAGCTACAGGTACATTCTTCTCAAGTAGAAGTCAATGGTCACATTCAAGTTCAGCACCTCTAAGAACAGCTAAATCCATAAACATTTGTAACCTTTGAATGTGCTAGAGTTTTTCATTGCCCTTCTCCAGAGTCTTAAAAGAAATAAACCCCAGCTCCTGTGGAGAAGCAATTGGAGACCAAGATTCAGTTTCTAGAAAGGACTCTCAGCAAACATTGTTCGGAGCTACACTTCCCACATTCAAGTATGAATGAAAACAAAAAGTAAGGAATTTTATTAAGTACTAACTTAATAAATGTTATGATAAAGAAACATAACTTTATTTATAATATGATGTGGCTATTTTGTAAACTCACATTCACTCTTTCACAGCTTTCTCTCCCACAACACATAAAGAAGAAAACAAATTGAATTCAAACAGAGCAGTCCCACTGAAATACTGTGAGATGAAGCTTAAGAGTTCCCAAAGCTTAGGTGAAGTTCACCTGAATCTCAGTTATAATTTAGGTTCACCAAGTCCAAAGGCTTGAGTTGAAAGCAGCACTTCTCTCTTCCCTGTTTGTAGAAATCTTCAGCAGAAATCTATATAGACTCTTCCTCCTCTGCTAGAGCCACCATCCAGTCAGTTTAATGATCAGCCAGCACTCAGTCAACATATAGATAAAGAAATTCTGCTGCAAAATGCTCCAGAGTAAGGGAAAAAATGTCTTGCTGTTCTCTCCTGGCTCAGCTTAATTATGTGTTTCAGTTTCCGGTTTGGTAAACTGGAGGCTGTGCCTTTGAGCCGTCGTCCACACATACCGTGGTTTTCAGTAGTAGTCAAAGGGACACATGCAAGTTACTTAAAATAACTTGTGCGTCTCTCCCGACTTTCTAACGCCTACTTATCATGGTGTCTTCAGTGCACTGAGTCAATGGGAAATGGCTTCCCATTGACTCAGTGCTAAGGTTGACCCACTCAATCAATCCGGAAAGATCAACTGGTGGCAGCCAATTTGCCACCATTAGTGTATACCTGCCCTGAAACTGTATACATGATAATGAAAAAAGGATAGGTATCCCATGATGTCATGAAAATATTAGTGACAGAAGCCACCACTTTCTAAATCTAAACCATTTTTACAGAGAAGTGTACAAAAGAAGCTATATTAGATTGCTAGGGAAAGGACTTAAGTCTAGACACGATTTGGTAGCTTGCTCTGAAATGTTTTTGGCTCTGTGTTCAGGGCTGGTTGATCAAGTGGCACTTAAGCACTTCAATCCATAAAAGAGAAGCTTATGTAAAGAGGATGGGGTGAGATTTCAAACTGATAAGAAAATGGAGAAATTTGTTGGGAAGAGACAGTGTGCCTTGTACTGAAAGGATGTGCTCCACCTAAAAAGAATGCAGTCGTCTGGTACAGAAACCAGCCCACATGCAGCCTGCTCACTCTCATAAGATCGGTCCATTCCACCATGGAGTAGTGCAGTGAACTGGGAGAGATCTGCTCTTACTTCTTGTCTTTAGAGTGTGCCAAAGGTTCAATCCCTGCATTTTGCTGAGCAGGGGCACTTCACTTGTGATGAGTGCTTGTTCATTTAGCTCACATAAGCAACTACATCAACTAACCCTTCTTTTTTAAAAGCCACCAGCTGAGTTCCCTATATATCACAAGGCCTAGAAAAGAAGATATTTCAATTCTTTCCTAGGATTTTGAATTTTTTGGACTATAGAAAGATTCCATGCCACTCCTCACATTGCAGGGATTCAGCAGAAAGGGATATTAACTGATAGCATCTTGATGAAATGTGTCTGTACCTTCTCCTTTGTTTGCTGCTCTTGGCTACTACTCTGCCTTCAGTGAAGAGCCAAATCCATCACACAGATGCTCTGTGTCTATCTTTGGTGGCTGGTTTCCATAACATCTCCCACCACTGGGATTTTATCACTGTAAAGGAAGCCAAGTTACACATGCTCCCATGCACTTCACTGTGCCCTCATTCATACCAGTTACATGGATGAAAAACCTACAAGAATCTGGGGGTTTGGGACTAAGCCCTGCCCAGCCATTCCATTTTCTAGAGAAAAGTTCCCTGTGCACATTTTGTGACCCATTTCCATTAGAGATGGATAGTGTAATGTTTACATTTCTATTTACATGTATAGAGAGGTGCAGGAGTTTGGAACATTCCTAGACCTCAGCATTCTCACTTGAGTCCAAAGATCAGTGAGTCTCACAGACATTTTTTCCCTTTGGCTGACTTCACCAAAGTTGAGGGTTTGGTTCCTCTCAGGTGCGTAGCAAGAGTGTAAACTCATTTCTAGTGCAATTGTGGAGTGACTTTTCATGTGTGTGCATGCATGTGTGCGCGAAGATCAATAAAGAAAGATACTGCACTGTGAATTGGCTTGGCCAAGACTTTTTTTCATAGATTTCTCTGATTCATGCTAAAATGCGGACTAGATTAAAAACACTGGTCTGGTGTACAGTTGGACTTCCATATTACTAATAAGTGCTAAGGTTAGAATCAAATCAATCTCAACTCCTTTATGGAGTATGTCACAGCTCCTGGACTGGTGGGCTGTCTCTTCTGAGTATCCTTTTCCCAGTTTTTTTGAGTGTGCCCTTTCAACTGGCAGGGTCATCCCTCTATTCCTTTTTGGGATGATACACCACAGTCCATCTCCCCCCTCCCCCTGCCCTGAGCGGGTCTCCAGTTTACACCCCCTAGTTACTAGGCAAGTTACCAGTGGGCCTGGCACTTGCAAGAGGAAACTGAGGACACAAGGAACCAAAACAACAAACTTCACGAGGCACCATGAAGCTTAGTCAGATGCAGTTTAATGTTGAATCCACCTGAAATGAAATGCTTCATTTGGGAATGAAGTGGTTTGTTTCAATCAAAAATATCAAAATAAGACATTAGAAAGGTAACGTATTGGATCAATTTCTGTTGGTGAGAGAGAGACTTTACAGAACATAAAAATAAGCCAAAAATCTGTAACTTACTAACCCCCTGCTTTTTTTCCTTTGACTGCAGAGGTGTTAATGGGCCACCCTGGCCTAGCTTACACTGCCAGAAAAAATTGGCAGCAGTTAACGAGAGTTGTACAAGCTAGGGAAGCTATTCTGTGTAACTCCCATTGACTTCATAACTTCCATTTAGTACACCATATTCCTAGCACTACACTGACAGAAAATGCATTCCCTTTGACACATCGTTACAGCACTTGAGGAGTTATTTTTATTTGATTGACTTCTGAATCAACTGAGCATGTCTTTACTGACTACTCAGTCAATCCAGATGAATTGATTTGATGGCAACAACTTTGCCACCTTCAGTGTGGATGCACCCTCTGCCTTGAAGCTCCTTAGACTATCTGCTAGCTACTTATGCTAAAAGTCTGTTCAGCCTTACATTTAATTGTGATTCAGGGAATACTTTTACCAGACCTGAAAGAGAGCTCTATGTGGCCCAAAAGTTTGTCCCTCTCACCAACAGCAGCTGGTCCAAGTAAAGATATTGCTATACCTACCTTATCTCACTAGTATCCTGGGACCAACACAAGTAGCACTATGCTGCATAAAACAAAGTACTCCCATTTCCAACCTGAAATTTTTCAAAATGTCTCATCACATAATGTTTTAACTTTTTGTCCAAATCAAGAACAAACGTTCAATCATTGGAATTGTCTATGGCACAGAAACCTTGATATCCCCCCCCCCCCATCATTTCTAGTAACCACACAACCTTGGGGCCCATCTACATTTAAAATGCTGCTGCCCCACTGTAGCACTTTAACAAAGATGTTCTAAGAGGATGGGTGACTGCTCTCCTATTGGCTTTGGTGTGTCACCTCCTCGAGAGGCATTAGTTACGGAGTCATAACTACAGCTTCTAGCGCCTGGGGCAGGCTGCGAAAAAGGCGCCCTTGCACCCAATCCGGGGACTGATCCATCCCAACGGGGGGAGGTGCCTCCCCTGCCCCCAGGGCCGGAGCAACAGGGGATGGGGGGTGCATCCCCTGCTGCTGGGGAGGGGTGGCAGGGGACGGGAGGAGGGAAATGCTTCCCGACACCAGGGAGGAGTGGCAGGGGATGGGAGGGCAGTGCTTCCCCTGCCGCCAGGGAGGAGCAACAGGGGACGGTGGGGGAAAATGCATTTCTCTCCTGGTCCCCTGCTGCTCATCCCTGGCAGCGGGGGACTGGAGAGGGAAATGCTCACCTGTCGTGGGAGAGGAGCAGCAGGAGACTGACGGGGTGCTTCCCTGCCATCGGCGGAGAGCGGCCAGGGCATTGGGGCAGGGGGAGGAACACTCCCCCAGCTCCTGCCTGGCTCAAAGAGGAATGTGCCCTAGACACATTCCTCTTCCAGGCCAGGAAGGGTTGGCGGCCGCCCTTCAAAATTCTCCACCCAGGGCCTTGCCCCCTTCGCCCCACCCTCGTTACAGCTCTGGTTAGTTATGCTGGTGGAATTAGGGTAGGTTAGTGTAATTATACTGAACGGGTCTGTGGATTTTTCCTCTCTCTGAGCAGCAGTTACACCAATATAGATCTGTAGCATAGATCAGATTTTACTTTTGATACCCATCTTTCCTTTGCTGACACCTACTTCTTGACACCTTCCTTATATCATAACAAACAAGGAGTCATATGGCACTTAAAGACTAACACATTTATTTATCGCATGAGCTTTCATGGGAGAAAATCTCACATGGTCAGACACCCATCTTCTAAGTGGGATTTTCTCCCATGAAAGCTCATGTGATAAACATTTTCTTCAGGAAGTGCCAATAGACTACCCTTTTTATTAAAAAAGTCACACAGACAAGGTTAAAGAAAGGCCCTTTGTTTTCAGGCTTTGATTTTCAGTTTGCTTTTTTAGTTTCCAGGGAATTTTGCCAGGTTTTATTTTAACTTTTTAAAAATTGGGGAAAACAAAGGGCATCAGGTGTGGGGGGCTCAAAGGTGAATATTCATCAGGAGATGGGGTGGAGGAGCACCTGGTGCTCTCAAGGGATGGGTGGGACAGTGGTGACCATGGGACAGTTGAAGACACTTTAAGTCCTTGGAGCAGCTGTGGTCTGAGCAGTCAGCACCTAGCTCCTATCCCTTCTCACTCTCACATGCCCTGCACAAAGGAAGTAAACAGGGCCACACTGAAGAATGGCACCAGGAAGGAATGGACAGCTGCACCTTGAGAGTACTGGTTCTCCTGCTAGCTAGAGGGACCCCTGCTGCTGTCCTCAACCCCATGCAGTACACTGATCCCCCCAGAAAAACCCTGTTCAGCAGGGGACACAGTTGGGGTGCTGTCCTTTAAGAGCAACTGTACAGTCGATGACTGAAATGGGCAGGAGACCTAGTCGCAACAGCTAAGACCAGCCCCAGAGACCCTGTGCGCTTCCTCCACCAGACTGACTCTTCCTGACCCCAGCCTCTCAGAATAGCCCCAGCCACTCCTATGCTGAATGACTGGGGTCAGGAAGGGCCTCTCTACAGCCCAGGGCAGGTCTCACAGGGAGCTTCCTTCATTCACAGAACAGCATGAAATCCATGAAGTATTGCAGCTCTTTCCAAACCAGGCTCCCTCCTGACACAGCCAACCCTTCAGTAGCCCCGTCCACTTCCATACAAAATAATGCCTGTGGCTCCAACTCCCAAAAAAGGACACAATTCATTAATTCTGCCAGTGGGATGCAACGCTTTGGCCAAGGTCAGTGTAGCAGTTTGTGCTCCCCGTCCCCCCCCCCACGCCTCGGTTCCCAGAATCCTCTCACAGATGTTTGATTCACATTCCCACCAGTGCTCTGTATTTACATCTTGTTACCCACCACTATCTAGCAATATACATTCCAATCCAGCAGCTCTAGAGGCTACACTGTTTCCCTCTCCATGCTAGAAACACTCACCCTGCTGTTACAACTTCTACCTCCCTGTCCTCTTTATTGCCTCCGCACCTGGAGGCATGTCTTGGCCTCCAGGTCCCTTGTGCACACTGAGGGGGGAGACCTCCTTGCAGATCCCCTGCTATACAGCCCCCATTTTTGTGTGCAGGTGGCAGAGGCACCCTCTGTGAGGCAGAGATTGGTCCTGGCAGATATCCTCAGGGTTGGGGACCTCCTGGACTATGCACAGGGGAACTGGGTGGACCCCTTGCACTGGCTCAGCACATGGGGCTCTTCACCCTTCAACCCCCCCCATGCCTACTCCAGGAGGTGAAGGCTGCCCTGCCCCACACTGCTCGGGCCTACCTCAAGCTAGTCCTGCGAGAGGGAACTCCCTACCCCCCCCCCCAGTCCTGGCCCTCTGGAGCTCTTGATCAGGCCCCAGCCCTGCAAGCCCCCCTGGCAGCCACCACCCCACGCCCCAAGCTGGCTAGCTTCTGAACCACACCTCACAAGTATCTGTACATGCTCATGCTCCATACCATCCACTTCCTCACCCTCATGTCTCACCTTGACACTAAGTGGTGGGACCTTATTGCAACCATGGAGGGCAAAGACCCCCAGTGGGCCACTATCTATGCTACCTTGACCCTATGGCCCACCAGGGACATCAGTTGGTGGCTCCTGCACGGAGCTGTGAGCACGGGCGTGTACCTGGCATGGTTCACCCCGTACCCCAACACTTGCCCCTTCTGTGGCGAGAGGAAGATCCTAGCACCCATGTACCTAGAGTGTGACAGGTTGCAGCCCCTCTTCTGTCTCCTCCAGAACCTCTTATTGAGGTTCTGTCTGCACTTTTCCCCACACGTTCTTTTGTATTCACTCCCCATCCATGGCCCCACAAAGTTGCGAGACCTCCTCCCCAACGTTCTCCTGGTATATGCAAAGCAGGCCATCTATGAAACCTTGGAGAGGAGGCTGGCTGAGGGAGGGGCCTATTTCTAGTCCCCCATCCATTCACACCTCCAGGCAGAGTTCCTCTGGGCACCATCCACTGGCTCCCTGAATGCCTTCCAGGAACAGTGGGCACTGTCCAGGGTTCTCTGCTCAGTGCCCCCCTCTGAATCCCTTGCTTTGAAACTATAACATCACACTCATCCCTGTTTTCTCATTAGTTGTCCCCCACCTTCAGCTGGACCTGGGTCCAGTACCACCTCCCCTCAGGCTGGGGAAGGGGCTTTAGCAGTGGGCAGGTTTCCAAATAGGCACTTTATTACCTCCCTTTTTTGTTCCTGTGAGCCTTTATAATGGCTCACTAACAAGCTTGCCAGCTGATACTCATTGGCCACTCTGTGACAGGTTCACTCAACTTGATCCAATTTCCCTCAACTAGCACTCTAGGGGCAAGGAGCTGTCTCAGCCTGCTTTCTTCCAGCACCCTGTCACAGTCATTAACTCACATTTGGCTGACCTAGTGAAATCTATGACAATTTCTTCCCACAGTACACAGGAAACCACAAGTGTTACAGCTGCATATGGCTGCTGAATCCCCTACATCCATCCCAGAGTTTCTTGCATTTTGAAATTATGCAAAGACACCTTTTTTTTCCCCCAGCAACAGAGCTTTGAGAGGAGCTTCAAATATCCCAGAAGGCGCATACACACACACAGATACAACGTATGTTAAATATGGACAATGGTCTCTTCTGTCAGGAATGGCAGAGACACAATGAGTTGTTGCCAGGATAAGTGATAGCATGAAGAGGCAATAGCCTTTTCATGCTATGAGGGCCCCTGCAGTTGTTTCTTTGCTAAGGGCCTGAATTAAAATCCAGTGAAACAGAAATTTAAGTAAAAATTTCTAGTCCTTTAAATAATTATTCTTACTGTCATTTTATTTTTGGTCTGATTTACTTCACTTTGCAGTGCTTAACTTAATCAAGAAGAACAACAGGAAACATAGGCATCCAAGCCAAAAATGAGTTGAGTCAGAGGTCAGTATGTCAAAAGACTTTATTCCCTGAAGGATAATCATATCATTTATATGCTAACAAGTCATTCTTAGTCAGCTGCTAACAATAGCAATGATCATTCTTCAAGGATTTTTATTCACCCACACTTTTCCCATTCCTTTAGTCACAGCATATTACAGGACCATCAATATTTTATCTTCTGAGATATTCTTGATCAACAAATTCTCTCTGCACATGAAATCCCCATATATCAAAGCCTCACAGAGAATGAAGCTTTCAGGATGTTTATTGCCAGTTGCCAAGTTTCATATATGTTTTTTAGTTAGGGTCCCACACTACTTTATGTGCCTTTTTTATTTAAGTGGAAAAAGGAATCTTGTGTGTACTAAATGAAATTAGAAGAATATTTGTCTCTTTAGACCAGTTTCTATAGATGGAGTCAGGCCATTGAGAGCTTGCAGTTAAATGTGCAAGGTAACATACCTGTAAGAAACAAAAAGTGGTCTTTCCCAGATATTTCACATTTACAGTCAAAAGTTTCAAATCAATTCAGTTCTTCCATGATATATTAGCCTGTGGCTGGAACCTACCCTTGGTTGATAGTAAACATCAGGTCCCCCCTTCAAGTGGGAGGAAAAATGATTTCTGCCAGGAAATATGGGCCAAAACACCCATTAGAGAAAACATGCTAAGTTTCTCATGAAACAAGGACTCTAGTATACTTACCATTATTGTTGGTGGGTACAACAGGGCAAGAGTAATGAAAGCCTTCATCTGCCCCTGTTACCTTGGGCTGGAGAAGCTGACTAGGCAGACCATAGCTAGGATCTGATTAGGCAGCAGTAAAGCTCTGGCCTAATCAGGAAGACAAGGAGCAGCTGATGACCTGGACCACAGATATAAGCTGGGCCAGCAAAGGGCAGAAGAGAAGGTGTGGCTAGTAAGACAATGTGGCATCTTTGGCAGTAGGTTAGGGAGAAGTTGTGCCTTGAGAGCATATCCCCTTTGTGTGGTGATTTTTTTTAAATACCTTTCTATACACAGCCTTAACCTAATTGTCTATTTGTTAATTATTATATATTCTATCATGTACATCAGGTTCTCACCCTTAACTATGTTCTATTCTCACTATAATAAGTGGGGTCATCAAAACACCATCTGGTAATAAGGGGAGAAGTAAAGAAAATATGTACCCTGTCAGGGGGGAAAAATGTTTCCCCAAGTGTTGAAGGATAACTGGTTATTCCCATCCCTGCTATCTATATACAGCTGCAAGCAGACTTGTAATGAATTTTATCTTATGTGCTGTGGTATGCAGAAACTGACATCTGTAATGTAACTCAGTTTTCCTATTTGTCTCTGCTAACTAGAAAACATCAGGTTGCTGAGGCCATAATGGCCAAGCAAGCAACTTAAGCTATGCTAGGGATCAAAACAATGGTCAAGTATCTTGAATTTCACTGAGCCTTCAACAGCCAGGAGCTAGGACTGGACAAAAGGGTACAAATCACTCAATAATTGCCATGCTCTGCTCATTGCCTCTGAAGCCTCTGGCACTGTCAGAAGACAGAATACTGAGCTGGATAGGTTACTGATCTTATCCAGTACAGCCACTCCTTATGTTCATTTTGTTGGCCCTGGTTGTACATCACTTCATCATATTCACTAGGTGTTCTTATCTTATGCATTGGATCTTGTACTGCTTTAAACTCCAGTCTCACTTTTGCAATTTGCACTATGCATAAATGAATGGAGGTGGCAAGCTGGTGCTACCGAGGTATTGTCTTCAGCGACTTACATGGTATAGGTGACCAAAAGGTTGGAAGTTACTATTTTGTCTTAAAGCAGAAGAAGATGCATGTCTGCCATAGAAGGATTTTAAGACAATGGCAAAATTGTGGCAGAAGTTATTGAAAGCCAGTATTTGGAGCAAAGTATTTGTAGTTATTTCTCTATTGTTTTCTCTCCCCCCTTTGTTCTGTTTGGGACCCAAAGTTAGTAAACTGTAAGAATAACTGACAAAAACTTGCATAAAGCCAAAGATAGCTAGGAGTAATGTAGCTGGGAAAACAAACAAGGAGTCATGGCAGGGAAACCAGTTTATATCTTGTTAAGTGAGTGAATTTGTCTATTCCCTGAGCTTTTCTTCCATCAGCTGTGACCATATGAACATTTGAGACTGCTACAGTTAAAAGTTTATTATATGTCAGTGCTCCATTCCTTTTCACTGTTTTGTCATATGATAGAGGGGTAGAACTGAATCAGAATATGAGGGAGGCAGGCAGAAGAATATCATCTTACTGAGAAAAGTTTAATTCCCATGAACATCAGAATCAAACCCATATATCAGGGAGAGGGTGTTACATTTGTGACTCTTCATTCAAGCTGAACTAAAGGCTTTAAAGCCCTGTCTATGCTGGGAATTTGCCCTGACTCCAAATATTTGTGGTTTGCCACTGGTGAAAAAGCTGCACTGGTGTAAACTTTATTGTGGGAGTTTTCAACAATACTCAGCTGACTTCCATGAAAAGAGGATTAGATCTATTATGAGTTGTTTTGAAAATCGTCTCCCTATTATAAGTAGGGAAAATTATGATTTGACCTGGTATGGCTCTCCCAGAGGCTGGCTAGCAGTGACTGGAACTGGTGCATTGTGGATGGAGCCTTACACACTGAGGTGATTCCTCATGTCTACTAGACCAGAAGTCTGCAACTTGCAACTTTGGAACCACCCCTTTACCACCAGGGGACCCTGTGGGGGGGCCCATTCCTGGGTCCAGGCTGCTCAATCCTGCCAGGGGACAATGTGGCAGATGCCTTGGCCCACCTCCCAGTTCTTCCCACCCCCACCCCCCCAAGGAAGCAGCACCCGTTGCAGCTCTCAAAACACTTGGTTACTGAAGAAATTTTAAAAACTGGCTCTTCTTATCTTTTGAGTTGCTGACCCCTGCTCTATACAGAATCTGCCTCAAAACTTCATCCCTGCATAATATATGCATGGCCATTCTGGAATTCATTTTAATCTCCACTGTATATTAGTCAGTTGGGGATTCACAAGAAAAGCAAGTGCCAAAGGGGTAGCCATGTTAATCTAGTTCAGCAAAAGAAACAAGGAGTCCTGTGGCACTTTTACAGATAACAAATGTATTTATCACATGAGGTTTTGTGGGAGAAAATGCCACTTTGTCAAACACTTTGAAGATGGGGGACTTACAAAAAGGAAGAAAATATATGCAGGAAAATATAAGTTGTAGGATTCGGTCAGACTGTTACAGGAAAAGCAAATATCAAAGAATATGTCTATACTGGGGGGCTCAATTAATTTGACTTAGCAAGGTTGACCTTAGGTCAACTTAAAGATGACCTTGTTAAGTCAACTGAGGGGTATGCCTACATTAGTTGACTGAAAATGATCAGGAGTAGCATGTGAAATTGACCAGGCTGGGTCACTGGTATTGCCTGGTGGGGGGGGAGCAGGACCCCACCAAGGTGTGGTTTGCTCTGAGCCACCTGCTGACAGCAGCAAACAGCTCAGGGCCAGATCGGGCTCTGAGCTGCTTGCCAATGGTGGCAGGAGTCATCTCCAAGGCCCCTGCCACCTGCAGCAAGGGGCTCAAGCCCAGATCTGGCTCCCAGCCCCTTCCTGCTGGTGGCAGGAGCCAGCTCCCAACCCCTTGCCTCTTGGGACAGGGGCTGAATCCAGCTCCCAGTCACTTGCTAGTGGTGGCTAGGGCCAAATTAGGCCCCAGGAGCCCAATTTGGCCCCGGAGTGGGACAGGGGGGAACAGGGCCCAGGCCCAGGCCCAGGCCCTGACCCATTCTGGCCTGTAAAGCCAACTTAAAAGCTTAAATCAACTTTCAGGGCAGGTTTTATTAAGTAAACTTAAGCAAGAGCTTAAGTCAACTTAATAAATTCTAAATTTGGCCATGGAGTTGCTTATGTTGACTTAAGGCAAGTTAAATTGACCTAAGGCTCCAGTGAACACATACATAATGAGCTCTCTTCAACTTTAAACAATGGAGAGTATACATGTAGCAGTAATATGCAGGGATTAGAGTAAGGGGGAACACCCCAAATGCCGTTCCAGGGCCCCCTACTTTTAAGGAGCCAGTGTTTCAGACCCCCTAAAAATAGGGGAATGCCCCAGAATACTGTGGTCCAGGGCCCCCCAAAAATAGGGGGATGCACCAGAATGCTGCATTCGGGGCCCCTAAAAATGTAAGGGCACACCAGAACACAGCATTCCAGCATGTTCCCCCCAACAGAAGGGAGGGGCTGCTGGCTGGGGCCAACTCAGCCACCCCTCCCTTCCTTGCCCGGAGCCTGTGGAGGCTCCACCTCTTCCAGCTGCAGTCTGACTGTGCGCGCTGTCAGGCCCCAGCCTCTGGCCTGAGCTCCTGCTTGCCGGCCCACTGGCCAGCCAGCACCATGGCCTCCTGCCCCCTGCCCAGGTCTTCAGCCAGGTAAGGGGGCTGGAGTGGTTGGGCACCCAGTGGGAAAAGCATGGGTGGAGGGGGAGAAGGGGTTGGGATAGTGGGCTGGGGAGGGCTTGGGGGAGCTGAAGGGGGTGGCATGAAAATGGGGAGCTGGGAGCGGGGAGCATAGGGAGTGGGGATTGGGGCTGAGAACAACATGGGGAAAGGGGTCTGATCAGGATAGGTGTTTTGGGGGTGGTAACTGGGGGGAGCAGTAGCTGGGTGGGTGGCTGGCATTTGGGGGCAGTAGCTGGGGTGAGGGGCTGGCGCTTGGGGAGCAGGAGCTGGGGTGCAGGAGGGGGCCTGGATGGGGGGGCCACCCATGCGGGAAAGAGGCCTGCCCGATTAGGAGGGTTCCAGGACCCACCAAAGTATACTTTAACCCTTGGTAATATGGCTCCAGACACACAGCTGAGCAGTTCTGTTCCTGCTCACAAGAGAGCATTGGCACACTTGCATGACCACAGTATCATATTACAAAAGTAAATCCAGGCTGTCATATTTAAGCCTTTTTCATTCTATTGATCTGATTAGTCAAAGACTCATTTGGTTAACACCTGAAGTCCTCAGTTCTGCCTTCTGGTTCAGCGGCTAGCCAAAGCTGGATACAGGATAAGCCATCTGGGTCTACAATGGGGTTTACAAAACTTATACTAAAGCCAGTGTAAGAGAAAGGCTGGTAAAGTAGAGGGCCAGAAAGCTCCACCCCTCAAGCACTGCTGAGCATGCTTCTGAGAAAAGGAGCAGCATGATGAGAGCTGCAGCAGGGCAGATAAGGAAACAAGTCATTTTCTAAAGGGCACTGCCCTCCAACAGTAGAAGAAAATGTCCTTACTGGCAAGGCCCAGCTGTGAGTCTTTGTCTACAAGAGACAGGGAGAACTATGTGCAGGAGGCACCAAAGGGACACCTGCATTAGCCCTAAGACGTGGAGGACCATAACTACACAGCAGTTGCACCCCAAATTGAGTCATTGGGTGTGGTAGGAAGTGACCCAAGGTGAGCAGGGGGTAAGCTGCAGACTGTCCATCCCATTCTGTCATATTGCTGGAGCTCTGGACTGAAATCTGGTGAAGTAGGTCGGCCTAGATGCCTCAAGCCACCCCAGACACCCCTATGCCTAGCCCTGAGACAGGCAGAACTAAGCACTTATCAATATGGAGGCTGCCCAGCTGACCCTATTCAGTAGTTCCGGATATATTGAACTAATAAAAAGAGTGGACCAGTGGGCCCTTACTATTAGATACAGTGACCAAACAGCCAGTCCTGCTATTGGTCTTCTCAGGCAAATGAATTTCACTGATGGATCATATCCGTTTGGTCTCATGGCTACATAATTAGCCAAATCACACAATGTAAATCTTCTAAAAGTCCATGCTAGCACAGCATTATTTTAGGGCCCATCAATGGTTGCATTGCAAACTATTAAAAATTCCTTTCCTACTGAAATTTCTAATATAAACTTAATGCCCAATGTTGCGAGGTCCCCAAAACCTCTTGCCAAGAGCTGAGCACCTTCAGCTTCTATTAACCTCAATGACAGCTAAGGGAGAGGGCCAGCATCCTCAAAAAATCAGTTTTAAAAGAATAAGTAAACACATACTCTATATCTGAAGGGGAATATTTTGACTGACTGATCTGTAGCAATTTCAATTTAATTTCTAAATGTTCTTTTGACACGCTCTCCACTAAAAATAAAATAAATAATAGTCAAGCCACTGTATAACACACATTGACAATATTTTTCTCTGGCACTGTAACATAACAATATGATATGAGGAATTTAAGAATCTTGGGTCAAATGTTCTTCTCGCTTGGACCAACATAACCTTCATTATTTCAGTGGGGTGGCACAAGTCTCAGTAAGCACAGAATTTGACCCATTCTTGACCCTAGGAAAAGCCATTACATTTTAGGGAATCAAACAGGAACCCATGGTTTCAGGCAAAAGACTGCAATGCTCTGAAATAACACTTAAAGGAGTCAGCTTTCAGTGTGTTGTATGGTACTTTCATGAAAATAAAGTCTAATACTAAAAACAGTCAAAATGAGACATTGATTTTAGTTGGATGACTTCCATTGAAGTCAGTGGAAGTCACCCAGCTAAAATCCCATGAATCTTTTTGGAGAGTCTAGGATTAGATTTTCAATGGCCTGCTGGTAATATTCACTTCTAAAATTGTCTCTACAGAGTATATGTTTTGTTCTTTATAATGAACTTTCTTTATCTTGTAGTCATTGCTGGCTCTTTGAACGTTGTTCTGCATCCACACTACAGTGTTAACACACATATAATTTAAAAAACAGCATTCCAGTTGTGTGAATATTGATGTGTTTTTAATAATGCACATGGCAGTAGCTGTTCTGAGTAAGGACAAGCAGGACTTGACCCTGAATAGGATCACAGAAATTGCCATACTTGATCAGGACAATGGCCCATTTAGCTGAATGATTGGTCTCTGATAATGGCCATACTATGTAATGATCAGCACCACCACAACACACCTTTCAAGCTCCCTGGCTCCTATATATGCCTGTATCAACATAGGCTGAGAAAGGGACATTACTGATACTAGGCACAGTGGGGTATGAGCCCCTAGTCCCAGCACCAGTGCTCTGACCCCAGCCAGGGCTGTGGGTCCAGGGCACCTCAGTGGCACAGCCCCATGTCCTCAGCTGGGATCAGGGCTGGATCCGGCAGCCACTGTACTGGGGGCCTGCCTCCATGTTCCTAGCCAGGGTCAGGGCTAGATCCGGCTGTGGCCGCCACGGCAGTCCAACCCCATGTTCGCAGCTGGGGTGGGGCTGGATTGGCAGCTTGACCCAGGCCCCTGGCTGGGGTCAGATCTAGTAGCTACCAATGGCAGCAGCCTGGCCAGCCCTGTCTCCTTTACCAGTGTTGGGGCCAGATCTGGTCCTAACCCAGGCCAGGGCCATGAGGCCAGGCTGCCGATCTGACCCCAGCTGGGGCCACGGACTGGGCCACTGCCAGAATGAATTCACACAGGAAAATGGTAAAAGATAAAAATACCCCATCACCTGTGAGCAAACACTTCTCACAAATTTATCACACTATATCTGACCTATCAGTTCTCATCCTTAAAGGGAAATCTTTCAAAAGATAGGCCTGGAAGTTTAAATTCATAACTTTACTAGACACTAAAAATCACCATCTTACTAAAAAATATTGGATTTATCACTTAATAGGACAATCTGTAATTCTTTTTTCTCCTTTTTGTCTGATGACCACAGGAGTGTTAGTGGGCCACTTCAGTTAAATGGTCCCTTATAATATGTGCTAACTACTTAAGATAAAGTATCTGTTCAATGTTGTATTTAGCTGTGACACTGTGTACCTTTCTGAAACCTGAGGTAGAGCGCTGTGATACTTGAGTACTTGTCTTTCCCACCAATAGAAATTGACCCAATAAAAGCTATTACCCCACCCACCTTGTCTCTCTTGTGTCCTGGCACCAACATGGCTAAAACAACATTGAAAACAATGCACAATCATATTCATTTTAGAATATCTCTAAAAATATATTACAACACCAAATATATTGTGTATGTAGATCATTAGCTATTTGTTAGTTTATATATATATATTGAGATATATATAACCTGATGTGTCCCCATTCTAGTCAATGGCACAAGTCTAAATAACTTGACTGGGAACAGAATAAGGCAGTCATCATCACATCTATTAAAACCTATAGTGTCATTGGTATGCACTGAAAAGAAAGAAGAATAACCGACCATAACAAAAGAGGAAATAAACCAAAAAACCTAAATGTCTACAATATTAAGCATTAGATGAAAAGCTTGGAAAGCTTTCCTCACAAGCTTGGAAAGTCAGAATTGTGGTTAAAATTTTGTCCTTACATCACCCCATCTCACAGTGTGTAATCATGCCTAATGCACACTAAGCAGAAGTGGATTCTGCAGTGTTTATTGTAGAGGCATAGAAGGCTCATTTTGCTTCTTTTAGTGCAGTGGCATGATCCTGTTAAGTGTTATTTGGATTGCTGCAGAGAGTTTCAAGATTTTTTTTGTATAAGTGGCTTTGTAAATGCCTGCCTGTGTACATTTTAAAATACTATATGGAAACCTATTTTGTGATATCACTACTCCAACCTTTGTTTGACCCACCATTGTTCAGGTTACACTATAATTTTACCTGATCTAATTTTTTTCTGAATTAATCCATTACTCCAAGTGAGTCAGCACCCAAAAGAAGTTGAAAAATACATACCAGTTTTAAATATATGCATTGATCCTCTCCCTTTAAATTTTAAACACTTTATGCCACAAGTGACTTATTTTGTGGTGGTGACCTTGAAATAATGACTTTGCATACTTTGACAGAAGTTACATTTAAAGTTTTACTTGCATTACATGGTGTATTAATTTTAATTGTACTGATTGCTGCTTATACAATTGGTTTAAACAATATAAATCTCCCATGGATGTTCTTACTTCCACTTCACACATTCATTTACCAAAGGTGTCACCCTGAAGTACAAATAGTCCATGCAACAAGTATGGAAGTGTTAGCCAGCATAACAAACAAGGAGTCCTGTGGCACTTAAGGATTAACACATTTATATATTGCATGAGCTTTTGTGGCAGAAAATCCCATTTCGTCAGATGCTTTGATAATGGGGAATTTACAGACCTGGAGCAAATAAATGCAGGCAAGTGTAAGTCATGGGAACAGGTCACACTGGAACAGCAAATCAAAGCAGTCATAAAGATTCAAATCCTGAGGAACAGTGTGACCTGTCACCACGACATACACTTCCCTGCATTTATTTACTCCAGTTCTGTAAATTCCCCCATATTCAAAGTATCTGATGAAGTGGGATTTTCTCTCATGAAAGCTCATGCAATAAATAAATTTGTTAGTCTTTAAGTACTACAGGACTCCTTGTTTGTTTTACTGAACTAGACTAACACAGCTGCCCCTTTGAAAGTTAGCCAGCATATTTGTTATTAGACATGACATTACTATATATTACTGCCTATCACTTATGAAAGTTGGATGGTTATGCTAAGCCAGGTAGTTGTGAATTGTTCTATGTTTTTCCCAGAATGTTGTTTACTCATGCTATGGTTTGTCCCAGAACATTGTGCAACAGTTGAACTCAGCTCTTGGCACAAGCAAAGATAAAATCTGTCAAAGATAAATTATATGACCAATGAGTCCTGATAAAGTTAGGGATGGGTGCCTTTGTGGTCCACTGACATCTGAAATGTGGTATTTAAAAGAAGTAAAAGTACAAGATGGTACCAAAAAACAAGTACAGAGTGTCTCTTGATGTATAAAATACTCCCTAACTTGTCACTTCCCTTGTAACTTCCTTTTGGAGTCTCTGTGAATTTCACGGTTTCTCTTTCTAGAAACAGCCATTTATTTCAGCTTCTGTTCATCCGCCACTTAGGGTACATCTAAACTACAAAAAAAAAAAAAAAAAAAGCCCCCCAGCAAGTCTCAGAACCTGGGTTATCTGATTTGGGCTCATGCTATAGGGCTAAAGGTAGCAGAGCAGATGTTCCTGCTCAGGCTGGACCCTGGCTTCTAAAACACAACAAGGGAGGTATGTCTGCATGAGTCAGGTTAGAGCCACCAGAGTAATTACTGCAGGGGTTCATGTACGCTTCTTGGGTTGATGGTACACATCTTCATCTTGATCCCTTCCATCAATCTACAAGGAGCAAGGTGTGTAGCTGGTGCCCCTGAGTTATTATGTCAGTGCAACATTGAAAGAGCCACAGGACCCCTTGTTTGTTTTGCTGAACGAGACTAACACAACTACCCCCTTGGAATATGTCACTACAGTAGGGCACTGGCATTGGCAGGAGGACAGCTGTCTTATAACACTGACATAATTAAGTCAACATAAGCTGCCTTATGTTCACCTACCCATGTTGTGTAAATGAGCCCTGTCCTCTTGAGACTGTGACAGGTGTGTTGTGTGGTTTGGAGGAGATGGGGAAGGGGGTGTTTTTTGCAATACAGACATACCCTTTGTCACATCTGGTGAAGCAACCATTAATCCCTTTATACACCCATCACATTGCCACTTAAAATTCATCTCTTGTTTCCATACTGATTACAAAAATAACCATTCAGAATTCAGAGGCTGTTGTTCTTAGGACTGCTCTGTCACATAACATTTGTGTAAAGTTGGTATACTTCCTCTTGAAAGTCCCATACACGTTCATGAATCATCACCAGGCTTCAATTTGTTAGCAAAAGATGTTTTTTGTAGATGATACAAATGGAAAGTGTATGAAAGGGGGAAAGTGTTAGCAGAGAAGTTTCCTACACAGTGTGCATATTATACAGCCTTTAAGAAGTAAAGTGTTTACAACAAATGTGCATGGGAGTGAAAAGTGATCCTGTATTACACCACCACCATTACTTTACTGCCAGGGCAAAGCAACATGTGTAAAGAATAGATTTTTTTCCATTAATCACACTAAATTAATTTCTTCAAAAAGAGGAGACTATGAAATACTTCTGTTTATGTTTAAGGAGGTAAGAAATGATATATCAGTGCCCCAAAATATCAAAAATACAGGTTCTAAGTAGGATCAGTAAAATCATAGCCTCCTAAAAATCTAGTTTTATTTATCTTGAAAAATCTGACCTCCCCAAAACCAGAAGTAAATTTAAAAAAAATTAAGAGTAGTATTTAATTAGAGATGTCTGACTAATTCAAACAGCAGTTAGTGAATGTTTTCACAAATAGATCATGTGAATTCACAGAGCTGATATTAGGAGTGTTAATATTTCATTCTAGCTGAACATTCTGTGAAATACATGTTAGTTACAATACTTCAGAAAAAAAATACTTCAAAAACAGATTACAACATGAAACTGCACAACTGGAATTCATATGCAAACTAAACACTTTCACACAAGGCTTGAACAGGCATCTGGAATGACTAACTCATTACAAAAGGTGATTTACCTTCTATTACCCTTCTCAGTTCTTGCTTACAGCTCTAGCTTCCCTCTTCCACACTGTTTGAATCAAGTTCCAAAGGGCAACCGTGTTAGTCTAGTTCAGACAAAGTGGGATTTTCTCCCCAAAAAGCTCATGCAATAAATAAATTTATTAGTCTTTAGGTGCCACATGATTCCTTGGGGGTTTTTTTTTGTTTGTTTGTTTGTTTGAAACAAAACAACTTGTTTTCTTTGCTGAGATAAGCTAGCAGACTATCCCTCTGGATCTGTTTGAATTGACCATATGAGCCACCTTCTCCATATGTATATATAGAGCTAGCTTGCCACATTTTCCATTTCATGCATCTGATGATGTGGGATTGCACCCACAAAATGTATGTGATAAATGTATTTTTGGTCTTTAAAGGTGCCACAGCATTCCCTTCTTTATTTTGCTGAAATAGACAAAGACGGCTACCGCCCTGGAAATAACAGTTATGAGCATTCAGACAATTGCCAATACATATGTAAAAACATTTGCAAATCCTAAAAGCTTCCTGAATTTTAGTATAAATAATATTTCATCTTAAAATTCCCACCAATGAAAGAACTGATGATACTCGTTATCGTCATTTACTATTTCTAATTCATTATTTTCCTATTTATAAAGTTTTGGTTATCCTGTCAGGAAGCAGGAACAATAACATGGGACTTAAATGATAAACCAAATATTACAGATAGAAAATATCTGAAGACATGATCAAAGTAGATATTTATCAAATAATCTATAAACTGAGAATCATTTGAAAAAGCTATTTGGGAAAAATCTGTGAAAAATAACTACTTTTCTGTAAAGCAGGATCTGCCTGTGAACAATTCACAAAGATTAACATGGGCTAAGTATATTGGGAATGTGACGTTCCTCTCTGCATCCTGGATGGGTCTATAGTTGTCACCCTTATCCCTCAGTCCTGGAGCTCCTGCTGCATTTCCTTCATTCTGTGAACCCCAAGTCCTGGGTCAACCTCCGCATAGCCTCTTGCAAGAAACGGCCATTTACTTAGTGAGTGAGTGATTCTGGCCAGTCGCTCGTGGGATTAGACAATAGAATGACCCCAGCAAATGCTCCCAGATGCAACCCTAGAATGCTTCCCACTGAACCTTGCAAGCTCCTTTATTGATTCATTTATTAAAGAACTTGATATATACCAGCTTTGACACTCTAAATGATGTTGTTACACCCAAGCAATATGCATTGTTTTAGATAAAACAAACAAATAAGTTTATTAAGCACAGAAATATTGTAAGTGATTATAAACTATAGGAATGGAATCATATTTGCTCAGGATGAAATAAAAGCAAATCATATTCTAAACTAAGCTTGACACTTCCAGTAACTTTACAAAGTTATTTATCATATTAACTTTCATTGGTAAAATCCCACTTCATCAGACTCATGAAATGTAAAATTCAGTATGAAGGTAAATATAAATGCAGAGAAGGGTAAATCATGAGGTAAGTTCAGATATTTCAGCAAACCAAGCAAGCTGTTATAACAAACAGTGCAGAAAAACAGTGTGGAAAAACAGAATAGGTAAGAAGGTTAAAAAAGAAAGGAAAACCGCCTTTTGTTATGAGTAAGCCAGCTGTCTGGTGCCCAATTCAGCCATACCATCAAGCGGCCCCCACCTGAGCCAGCTTGCCTTCTGTCCTGGGGCTAGGCCTTTACCACAAGCCTGTCACCAAGTGCCGGCCCAGCCTTCTCTGCCCTTCCTCTCCACCCCCAGCCCCACTCACCTTCCTCCCCTCCACTGTGTGTACCTCGGCCCAAGCACCTTTCTTTTCCTCACCCCACTCTCACCCATGCCTGGCTCCTGAGGCCCCCTGGCCCATCGTAGCACTTACCTTGCTGGGAAGCCTCCAGATGCAGCGAAGCCCAGCACCTCTTTACATTTCCCACCCTGCTCTTTCCTAGGTGTGATGCTGTCCAGATTTACGGTACCATTTATGATACTTTTTCATATTAATATTTCATAATTGCTATGATCCATCGGAGTTGTTATGTTTGGTACCAATGGAAAAGTTGTAACATGATAGGAATGATTATATGGTTTACATGTAGGACTTGTACCTGTATTAGAAGTTATGAGCATGTTTGTTATATCTATATTTCAACCTGTATGACTCTGGGAAACACCCCAGACAGCACATCTGCAACCATTGTCTCCTTAATGGCCCATTAAGGGAGCTCACAGGAATAGTTGATGGTGGCATAGAGAGTACACTTATAAAGTTTGCCTATGATGCCAAGATGGGAGGGGTTGCAAGCAATGTTCCCTCTAAGGGCCTCAGGCAGCTGAACAACTGACGTTGCTTGCTGCACGGCGCCACCCCCCGTGGGCCTGATCTTGCTGGCCCACTCCCCTGGTAACCCCCCAGCCTGCCCAACCCCTCCGGGCAAGCCGACCCTGTAGCTGGAGCAGCATGGCCCAGCCACAGCTCCTGGGGCCGGAGCAGCACTAATGGAGCATGCTCAGACATTCTGAGCATGCTCTGTTAGATCTTCTCTGGGTGGGAGTTTTAATAAGTCCTTGCTTGCTCCAGAGGAGCTCTGAGCTGGGACTCTGGCTGCCGGCCCTGCGCAGCCGGCAGCTTTCCCTGTGCGGGGGGAGTTGCAGTGGGCTGCACAGCCACGGACCCGTGCAGCTTACAGGGAGCATTGGTTGCAAGGGCTTTGGAGGATAAGACCACAATTCAAAATGATTTGGATCAATTGGTGAAATGCTCTGCAGTAAACCAAATGAAATACAATAAAGACAAGTGCAAAGTACTCCACTTAGGAAAGAACAATCCATTGCACACAACCAAAAGCTCAGTATAAGTCAACATGGTAACGCTGTTGCAAAAAAAGCAATCACCATTCTGGGATGTATTAACATAAGTACTGTAAGTCACACACAAGAAGTAATTCTTCGTCTCTACTCTGCCCTGATTAGCCCTCAGCTGGAGTATTGTGTCCAGTTCTGGGCACCTTGTTTCAGGAAAGTTGTAGACAAATTGGAGAAAGTGCAGAGAAGAACAACATGGATAATTAGAGGTCTGGAACATTTGACCTGTGAGGGAAGATTGAAAGAGCTAGGTTTGTTTAGGCAGGAAAAGAGGAAACTGAGAGGGGACATGATAACAGTTTTCAAGTACCTAAAAGTTGTCATGAAAGTGAAGGAGATAAACTGCTCTCCTTAACTGCCTACAATAAGACAAGAGGCAATGGGCTTAAATTATGTCAAGGGAGGCTTAGACTGGACTTTAGGAAAAAATCCCTAACTGTCAGGGTGATTAATGACTAGAATAATTTGTCTAGGCAGGTTGTGGAATCTCTATCATTGGAAGTCTTTAAGAGCAGGTTAGACAAGCACCTGTCAGAGATTGTTTAAGAGAGAACTTGATCCTGCCATGAGTGCAGGGGACTGGACTTGATAACCTCTCATGGTCCCTTCTAGTTTCTATGATTCTATGACAGTGGACCCAAGGAGAAACCTGCTCAGTGAGTCACTCCAACTAATAATACGATTCAACTACATTTTGATTTGCAAAAACTCTACAGCATGGCAAAGGCCAAAGGTGATAAAAGGCAGCAGCAGCAGCAACTCCATTTTGTCTTCAGTCTCCAGTCTGCAACCAACACCCGTTTCTGGAACTATTCCTCTGTGACTGGACAAGGATTGGTTTGCAGTGTGGTATTTTGGATAAGATCCAAGTCTAAATTGTTCTGTATATGTGTCTGGTCCTTTGGGGTCAGGAGAACCTATTTCTTTAAGATATCCAGGGACTAGTTGGGGGACAGAGGAGCTGATATGCAATAAAAGGGGCTGTTTCTATTTTGCTATGTTTTATGATGACCAGCATGGGGAATCTAAAGCATGGTGTGTTGCTGATTGGGAGAGCTGTTTAAGTACCACCTGCCAGTGTTTTGGGAGTCTGGCTCTCAATTTTGCAGCTTGCCCTGATATTTGCACATTCAGGAGGTTATCCCAGGAGGCCTGGGTCACACTTAGCTACACACCTGGGAGTGGAGCAGGGTGGGAAATTCAAAATGGCCCTTTCAGCTCCAGCTTCTCGTTGGGATGCTGGGCACTGCTGATCACATTCGGGGTTTGTGCTTCCCCCTTCCCCCAAATGCCCTCTGGTAGCAACGCCTATGCTTCATGCCTGTGTTATTTGTTTATATCCATCCTTTGTATTTGGATCTAATTTCAATTTTTTTCAGAACTCTTTTTTGAGATTCAGATCACTGGACATCTCCTGATTAAGCCAGGCTAGTCTCTTCCATGTTTTCTATCTTTCCTATGAAGTGGGATAGTTTGATCTTCTGCCTTTAATAATATCTCCTTGAAAAACTGCCATCTCTCTTCAGTGGTTTTTACTCTTTGACTTGCTTGTACCTATCAACTCCCCAAGGTTGCTAAAGTCTGTTTTTTTAAAATCCATTGTCTTTATTATGATGTTTTTTCCTTCTACTGTTTCTTAGAATTATGAGCTCTAAATATTTCATGATTGGTTTTACCCAAGCAGCCTTCTACTTCCAAATTCTCAGTCAGTTCCTCCCTATTTGTCAAAATCAAATCTAGAACAGCCTCTCACCTTGTTGCTTTCTTCACCTTCTGAAATAAGAAATTGACTCCAATACATTCCAAGAACTTGTTTGACACTCCATGCCTTGCTATGTTTTTTCCCAACAGATGTCTGGGTAGTTGAAGTCCACATTACCGCCAAGTCCTATGCCTCTGACTATTTTATTAGTTATGTAAAAATAGCCTCATCCAGCTCTTCTTCCTGGTTAGGTATCTGTAGTAGACCCCCACCGTGACATTACCCTAGGTGTTTTTACCCCTATTATCCTTACCCAGGGACTTTCAAAAAGTCTGTTTCCTATTTCCTCTCAACATCAGTCCAAGTGTATACCTTATTATATATAGCAACATCTCCTCCCTTTTTATCCTACCTGTCCTCCCTGAGCAAACTGTATCCCTCTAAACCGATATTCCCATCCAGTGTATTATCCTGCCAAGTCTCTGTGGTACCAACTTTGTCAGAGTTATGTTTGTTAACTAGCATTTGAAGTTCCTCCTGCTTAACTCCCATACTTCTGGCGTTAGTATAGAGAGATCTAAGATACTGATTTGCTTTTCCCTGTATGTTCTCTCATGTCTCTCCTTTATCCCTGTAACAATGGTCCATGCTCCAGCAGATTTTGACTCTTCTCCCAGATATCCATGTTCCTTATTTACCTGTGGGCTTTTGTCACCTGCCCCCATCAAACCTAGTTTAAAACCTTCCTCACTATGTTACCCAATCTGTAATCAAATGGGCATTATTTATTTATAACTATGTCTAAGAATTTTCTTTAAAAAATAGTTGAAAATAGTTTTACATTCAATTGTTGAAAGCATAGAAAATCCATTGTATTCTGGCAATTGCACAGTAGTTTTATCTTATTTGTAAAGGTGACAACAACCTATACAGATTGAATATACTAATATATTTTAATGTAAAACTCTTTTATTAGGTATCCAGTTGCATATGTGTTTTACTAACATTTTAGAGTGATATGAGCACCTGACTACAGATATCACATATTATTATTATTCTTTGAACATTCCTTTTGATTATAATATCTGCTAATATGAATCCCTTGGATATTCAGGCATAAATAGGTGAATGTTTGCCATACAAAATGAGCTGCAGAAACTCATGCACTCATAGGCTACATTCACACACGGAGGGTTATTTCGATAAAGTTGTTCCAAAACAACTTCTATCGAAATAACACCTTATTTCAAAATACCTGCAGGCTGAGCCCGGCGCCCCGGACCCGCTGGAGGATTCGGGGGGGGGGGGCAGCCCAGGCTGTAGGCTGAGCCGCCTGGCAGGGGTTCACCCCACCCACCCCACCAGAGGCTGCAGCCCCCTTTCTGGGACTGAGGGACAGCCCTCAGCACCCTGGCCAAGGTCCTGAGGGTGCTGATGATCCAATGTTGTTTCAGAACACTTTGTTCCAAAACAACATGTTCGCACTGACTTGTTTCGAAACAACAGTTGCGAAACAACATTGTTTCGCCTAGAAACTAGGTTTAACTTGTTTCGAAACAACGCTGTTGTTTCAAAACAATGGCTTCCCTCTGTTGTTTTGAAATAAGAGTGCTGTGTGAACACACCCATAGATTATAAGGGCAGGGACCAATGTGATCAGAGTCTAACCTCCTTCACAATGCAGGCCAGAAAACCTCACCTGCCCATTCCTGTAATAAACTTCTAACCTCTGACTGAGCCCTAGTCTATACTTACAGCTTTTCAGTGGCAGTCGAGCACCGTTTACACAAGGAACGTAAAATTCCTTGAATAAATTACAGTGACTGTCTAAGCCACCATTACACATTAGGAGAAAGCCAACCACAAATCGCTTGCAGTCAGCTTTCCCCTGTGTCCCCTAACCCCCAGGACTTCTGGGGTCAGCTTCCAGGAGTGGTGAGGCAAATTCATATTCACCACAATATGCTCCCAGAAACCTTTGCTGTCATCAGTATAGACATATCCTGAGTTACTAAAGTCCTCAAATCATGATTTGAATACTCTAAAGTACAGAGAATCCACCAACAAGTAAGATGTGCCTCATGCTACAGAGGAAGGTGAAAAACTCCCAGTGCTGGTATAATTCTGACTTCTCCTTGCTGTCCTTTATTATGAGTATTAGAATGATGAGTTTTAATGTGAATATATTGCTATCCATGACATTTTTCTTCATGTTTTAAATCCATCACTACTCAGTAAAGTGCTTAATTATATGCTGAAATCCCATTCACTTCAAAAGGACATAAGTGTGTTCTTAAAATTAAGCATGTGTTTAACTGTTTTACTGAACAGGGATATATCACATAAGCACATACATAAATGTTTTCCTAAAAGCATTCTGTGTGTTGATTCTCAGTGTACTTGGTGACCTTTCATTACCTGGTTACTTCTTTAAGAAATAATTATTTAATTTTAAAAATATTCTCCATTACAAGACTATTGTTTGACAAATCCATGGCTGCTTCTGGTAAGTAAAAACATCTCAGCTGTTAGCTGAACTGTACACTTAGACCATAAGGAGCAAAAGTTATGATCTTCTACCTAATTTGAAACTGTTGGACACTCAATAAACATGAAAGTCTTGCATTACCAAGTCCCATGCTTTTGATGATTTTGTTACTTATGTAAAAATAGCCTCATCCAGCTCTTCTTCCTGGTTAGGTGATCTGTAGTAGACTCCTACCTTGACATTAACCCTTGGAGTTCCCAGTCCCATGCCGCTGGTGGCAGGAGCCAGAGGCAGGGTTTGGGAGCTCTGGGGGTGTGAGGAGTTTTGGGGGGGAATTGGGGGGAATGAGGAGGGTTGGGGTGGGCGGCAGGTGTCAGCAGCCTTTGGCAGGTGGGTTCTGGGCCTGCAGCTGGCCACTTAAGTCCAGGGCCACTGACAGGGAGGGCTGCAGCTGGGACCCCAGGCAGGGGGACCCTTGGGTCCTTGACAGCTCCGTCCGCATGCCAGGTACTCCAGAGCACAGATCTGGCACTCCAGTGCGTGGGTCTGTGATTCCACAAGACAAATCATGCAGACCATCTGGGCCTGCTCAACCCTGCAGTGGGCATCCTCCTCCTCCCTCTGCCACTCCCGCCAGACTTGGAGATCTGCCTTGCATGCTCTGCAAGCTGGAGGTAATCTTTGAGGATCTCCTCATGTGAGTGACACCCCCTCTTCCTCCTGATTGGGGCTGGGTGCACCCCGAGGATGGCCAGTGTCACGGGCACAGGGTCTGAAGGAGAAAAGCAAAGAGCAAGAGTTCCTCCACTAGGTAGTGCGGAGTGAAGACTGACAGCACTTGCTGTCCCATGCCTATCCCCCTGTTCCTCATTCCTCCCATCCTTTGGGACAGGGACCCTTTAGTATACAGTGCCGGGCTCTGATGCACAGGGTGGGTGCCACACCTAGGGTGGTGAGTCCCAGGCAGCCCTGCCCAAGAGTCTTTTCTGAGGCCACATGCCAGTGCTGTTGGGTGCATGCTGTCTGGCCTTGGCCCTCCCACCTACAGTGCCCCTACCCCTTGTCCTGCCTGTCCCTCACCGTGCTCAGCTCCAGGTCCCCCTGCCACATGGCCCCCTGGCCTTATGCCCCCATGGGACTGCCTCTGCACACTTCCTGGAACCCTGCCTGTCCCCAGGCTCTCTCCCCCACAGTCCCTCCTCTACCTCCCTGACCCACCATGCCTGTAGGGCAGGAGCAGTCACTCACAGATGCTCCATGGGTCTGGCACAATGTCCCCTAGCCCAGGTCCTCCTTGGTGGGGGATAGCCTCTCCCTGTGTCCCTGAGTGTGGTGTTGAGGCAGGGAAAAGCTCTGGGGTAGGATTGACTGAGGCCGGCATGGTGCCCTGTGCCTGGGAGCTGGCCTCCCCCGGGCTGCACACCATATCTTCATCCACTGAGCCGTCCTCCTAGTCATCATCAAGGGAGGGGTGCTCAGCAGAGTTGAAGGTGCAGGCTAGCTCAGTGTCAGCCTCCTGCCCCAGGAAGCTGTGGAGCTCTCTGTAATAGGGAAGGGTGGTGTCGGCTACCCCTGAGAGCCACATGGCCTCCCAGGCCCTGTGGTAGCCTTGACGGAGGTCTTCTACCTTCACCCGCACCTGTTGGGTGTCACAGGTGTGACCCTTCTCCACCAGGGTCTCAGAGATGGTTCTATACACCTCCCAGTTCCTCTGGCTGCCCTGGAGTCAGGAGAGTATAGCCTCATCCCCACAAATAACCAGCCCTATATCTATACTTAAAAAGATAGTTCAAATTATTAATTTGAACTAATAATGGTTAATTCAAACTAAGTTAATTCAGACTAACATGTCCCCACTAGAAACCCAAATCAAACTAGCATGTCCATGGATAAGACTTGCTAGTTCAATGCAGGAGGGGGGTACCATAGGAAGTGTGGCAACATGGTCCCCAAGAAGGGCCATGCCCCCACCCAATATATAGAAAGAAAAAGGCATCCTGGGATAAAGAAAGTCAAACCACATTAATCTGAACTAATGGTTAGTTTGAATTAACATAGGTCCATTGGGTTAATTCGAACTGATAAGTTTGAATTAACCATTACTTTGAAGTTAAGAGAGGTTTTATAATTTACTTTGAAGTAAGCATTCATTACGTCAATCTAAGGAATTCCTTAGTTCAAAGTAATGAAAGCCAGTGTAGCCATGCATTAATTTAGTTCGAATTAATCCTCATTAATTCAAACTAAATTGTAAGTGTAGACATACCCCAGGAGATCTAAGATCTCCTTGTCGGTCCAAGATGGGGCCAACTTCCTGGCCTGCTGGCCTCTGCCCTCTGCCATGCCTACAACACAGCCAAAGTCCTGTCTAGCTCTGGCAGTGGAGCAGGGTGGGCTGGGCTTTATCCTGCCCTTGGCAGGGCAGGCACCTCCTGGTTGCCAGGAAGTGTTTCAGGTGGCCAGGAGAGCAATTAAGTTGACTTAAGCCAAATCCAAGGCAACATTGGCTTAAGTCGACTTAATAAATTGTAAATGTAGCCTAAGCTTTGCTTAAGTCAACTTAAGGGGATTTAAGTAGACTTAAGCCCCTAGTGTAGATATACCTAGGAGTTTTCAATGGTATCTCATGTGGCAAGTAGTAGCTAGTTACATTCTTTAGACTCCTAGACTCTAAGGTCAAAAGGGAACATCATGATTACCTAGTATGACCTCCTGCATATTACAGGCTGAAGAACCTCAGCCACCAAAGAAGACTCTAAATCTTTTAGTTACAAATGTCCTGTAATCATGATTTGAGAAGACTTAAAGTTACAGAGAATTTGCCATTTACACTCCTGAAAGTGTGTCAGTTGGATGGTGATCAGTTACACCATGAGGATGTGCACAACCAGCCATATGCCTGAGATAGAATTCTCTAAAGTAACTCAGAGATCTCTCCATCTAGCAGCAGTTGGAGATATTTGTTGCTATCAGTCATAGAATGGCTACATGCCATTATACCATAGTTAATAATACCATGGTTAGTAATAAATCTTGTCACACTGTGGTTAATAATAAGTTAGTATCCATTTTTTCCACTATGGACTTCCTGGTCTGAGGAAAAGAATGAGATTTTCCTTCAAACTCATGACTGAACGCTGTATAAACCCCCATAATTACCTAATTCAGATGGCAGTTATGTTTCTACACACACACACACACATACACTTTCCATTTTACTTTCTAGCATCTGGTATTTGTATCAAAAGCCATTTGGATTTGCATGTACATTGATCTAGTGAAAATCATGTTTAGGTAGCAGAATTATTATTTAAAAAAAAACAATATATACTAACCTTGATAATTAAATGCTCCCTTTTTGAGAATCCACTTGAATTTTATGGGCTTTATACCATGCTTTAAGTAGCAAAATTACGCAATGATTTTTATGGGTGCAAAAAATCAGATCCAATAAATGCACTGACAGAGGAAATCATTAAGCTGTATCCCCATACATATTTAGACTTATTAATCATACACGTTGTGTCTACATTAGAGGCTTAAGTAGACTTAACCAGGATTAAGTTGACTTACACTACTCGCTGGCCACATTTGGAGTTCATTAAGTTGACTTAAGCACAGAGTCCAATACTTAGGATGAAAGAATGCACTGCTACAGGCTAGGGACCAGCTGACTAAACAACAGTTCTACAGAGAAGGACCTGAGGTTTGCAGCGGACAAGAAGCTAGAGATGAGTCACCAGTGTTCCTTTATTGACAAGAAGACTAACAGCTTATTGAGCTGCATCAGTAGGAGCATCACCAGCAGATCAGGGAAGTAATCATTCCCCTTTATTCAACCTGATGAGGCCACTGTGTCCAATTTCGGGCCTCCTGCTGCAGAAAGGATGTGGACAAATTGGAGGGAGAGTCTTGCGGAGGGGAAACAAAATGATTAAGGGCCAGAAGCACATGACTTATGAGGAGAAGCATAGTGAATCAGATTTATTTAGTCTGCAGAAAAGAAGCGTGAGGGGGAATTGATAGCAACCTTTAGCTACCTGAAGGGCTGTTCCATAGAGGATGGAGCTAAGCTGTTCTTAGTGGTAGCAGGTGATGGAACAAGGAGCAATGGTTTGAAGCTGCAGTGAGCAATGTCTAGGTTGGATATTAGAAAAACTTTTTCACTAGGAGGGTGATGAAGCACTGGAACAAGTTACCTAGAGAAGTAGTAGAGTCTCCATAACTTACAGGTTTTTAAGGCCCATCTTAACAAAACCCTGGCTGGGGTAATTTAGTTGGGGTTTAAGAGGGAGTTTGAAGATGACCTCCTGAATCCCTTCCAACTAAGGATCAGACTATGTCACTGAGGTCATAGAAGTCACAGAAACCATAGTTACAAGTGACCTTCCATAACTTCCTTGACTTCCATGAAATACACCCATTTCTGCTCCCATCTCTTAACTTGGAAGAGAAAGCTGAAAAGGACCTAGGAGCCACAGAGTCCCTGCAAGAACACAAACTGAGCTGAGCAGTTGGATGCTGCCTCCTAGGTCCTAGCGCTGGAATTTGTTCCACTTCAATGCGTGCTGTCCATGGGGGAGGTGAAAAGGTGCTCAGGGCAAGCAAGGCAGTCTCCGAGCTGGCTTTGAGGAGGCAGAGATTAAAACTTACACATTTTTTGACCATGACCATACCATATTTTGTTCATTTTAAATATTACTGTTCTGTAATCTTTGCCTAATTTACTGTGAAAAATTCATATCTCTACAGTAATCTTCTGTGATTCTATATTTGGCTGATCTGTCTGTGTTGCTTTGTTTCTCTGGGTTTCTATCTTTGTGCATCAAGATATTCAGGTCAAAAGTTTTAAATCAATATTTTGCTATTTTTATGCACTTATGCATTTTTGTTGCTATCACGTATGTTTTTCATTCTTTGAAAAGAACAGGCTTCTTAGCCACTTCTTTGCCCATCCCGATGACCATTTTACTCACTGTACATGTTCTCACGGAACAAAGAAACAAGGTCCTTCTCACAGCATTTTTCAACCAGGATGACTGAAACTCCCCTTTCACAAAACTAAGATTATTGGCAGTTTATCTGCCAAAAAAAAGGATGCTAGGGTGTCTTTCTGCACTCATCCTTTTTTGTTCTTCACCTCTAAAACAGAGTTCACACCCCTGCTGTCTCTTCATTAGCTCAGTGTACATACTGATTTCCACAGACAGAACAATGCAATAGTCAGCAAGGCTGATAAATATGTCCCACAGTTAGTCTTGTGGAACCTGACGTAAGACCCATTCTCTCTGGATTACCCACCTTTAACTACAAAACTTTAAAACCATAATTTCTACTATATACGTACATATCTCCCATATATTATCTGCTCATATATTTCACAAAGACTATGATGACCAACATGACAGACTTTCAGTGAAACTTTACATGATACTCTGGTGAACTAGAATGTAAATACCAGTCCCAGGGGATCCCTATAACTCATGCCCTGGTGTACCCTCTGCCAGTTGGCATGAAGATGTCCTGGCATCACAGTAATAAATTAAAACATTATGGCTATGTCCACATGTAGGGTGTCATTTTGAAATAAGTTATTTTGCAACAAGTCATTTCAAAATAAAGCCCTTATTTTGAAATGACTTAATTTGAAATAAGGAAAAACCAAATCGAAATAAGGGACAAGCGGGAATCAAAATAGCATGTCCAAACAGTGGACTTGCTATTTCGCTTCAGGACAGGGGCACCCTGGGAGGTGTGGCAACATGGCCCCTTGCAGGCCATGTTCCCACCAACCAGGGTGGAGTGGGGTAGAGGGCTTGTCAGGAGCCAGGGGGTGCCCCAAGCTGTTTGCCCTCTGGGCAAGCGGCTTGGGGAGCTGCGGCACCCCCAGGCTCCGCTGCCCAGGTGGGGGGGCTGCAGCCCCTCGGGGTGAGCCGCAGCCCAGCGGCTCACCCTGCGCCCTGCTCCTGGGGGCTGCAGCCCCTGTGGGGTGAGCCGCAGCCCGGCAGCTCACCCCGCCACCAGCTAAGGGGGGGCATTTTGAAATAACCATTGTTTCAAAACAGAAGGGGTATAAGCCATTTTGAAACAACGGCTCTTGTTTTGAGTCAGCGGAGCCCGTCATTTCAAAACAAGAAAACATCATGTGGACATTCAGGTTTTTATTTCGAAACAACCAGTGTTGTTTCGAAATAAAAGCCTGGTGTGGACATGCCTTATGATAGTCTGAGACATAGGTAAACATTGCCTAACTTTAACAGCTATTACAAAGAATTGTATCAGTGTGGTGCCATGTGATCACATGTCATGACCACATATAATGTGCAGTTTTTTAAGAATCAAGTTTGGAAGAGAGCTGCATGTTGGCTGAACATTTGAGTAGGCCCCAAATCACAGTGGTCCTCCAAATGCCAGCTGTAACTTCTGAATCCCAAACCACGTGAAAATCTACTCAGAAAACTTCAGCATTTGATGTAATTTGGCCCATATCTAGCCAAGATGCGCTGCTGCTAGAAAGCCAATTTCACAAACAGAAGTAATATGTAGACACACATATTTTGGAGGCTTGGAAGAATTTTGGTGGATTAGAGTGTATGCAAGGAGACTGATCTGAACAAGCCACACATCCGTGTGCAAAAAACATGAGATTTAATATTCTGAGGACAAAATTTGGCACTAAATTCTGCAAAGTAGTGAGCATCATGATTAGTCTACCTGGGGGAGGCGCATCAGCTGTGCATTGGTTTTATTAGAAGCTATGACAATAATCCACTCCAAAGGAACTATGCAAATTACAGAGGGAAAAATTAAATTTTCAGTCTGAGAATTTATAGTAGCCAATAAAAAATTGTGTCCTTCTGCTACTGTCTTACTCATTCTTCTGTGACAGCTTCCAATGTAGCCTTTCCCTGACTTTCTCTGTAAGCCCAAGTGTCCAACTCTTGTAAAGTTAGCGAAAATGCTGGGTTTTGCAGAGGTTTCAGCTCTCTGCTAACACTCTACAGCTGTTTCAAATAGAGCGTTAAGGAAGAAATGATAAATGTGGACTGTCTGGCTACCAGGGTTTTGAGGGAATCAAGTCATAGAGATCACATCTGACTCTAATTGCAAATCCAAAAGTTCCAGTTTGCATATTGTAAGTATACAAATACCTTGACACTGTGTGCAAAGAATCAGAACATTTATAAGCTTCCTCTTCAGTTAGAAGCTTCTGTTTTGGCAATTTGCTATAGAAACAGAAAACATGTCAAACCCAACAGACTGTTTCAAATGAATTATGTTCCTTTCTCTCAACAAAGTATTGGTTGACTTCATTATTTCCAAATTAATTTCACAAGATATTGCTAAACTGGGGGAAGGAGTATCAAATTTTTATTGTAGTCAAAACACTGTTAATTAAGAATTGCTATGATCCTGGTAATATGACTCCCTGCATTTTAGATAAGATATCATGTGCCCTAGCAAGCTCCTGAAATTAAAATATTTTAACCACATGCACATAAATTAAGTAGAAAATATTTGTCCTCTGACCAGTTTATTATATAAATATATATATATATTTTTTTTCTAATGTATGTGTTTTGCTCTTCAGTCTTTCTGAACAAGCATTTTACATGTCTTTGCTTCAACGATGAGTTCTTTTTTCGGCACTGCTCAGAATTTTTTCACCAAGACCACATTTCTCATAAAACCATATCAATTTCAATGAAATTTCATTCTTAAAAAATTGGGAGGGGGGCCAGAAAGGTTTTTTTTTTTTTTTTTTTTTAATTTTGAGACATCCTATTTTGATATCCATTTTCAGAACAAAAATTTTGGATATTTGTTTCAAAATAACTTTTCACTTCTAATTTACTTAATTTTTTTTAAAAAAGAGTCAAAATATTTTCAACAAATTCAGTGTGTTTCATTTAGAAACATTTTGACTGACCTGAAATTAAAATGATTTTGAGATTTTATTTTGTGGGGGGGGGGATGAAATTTTGGCTTTTCATCCCCATTCAGGACAATAAAAAATTCAAAATCTCAAAACTTTTCACAGAATGGAAATGGAAAAGTTATAGAGAAGGGCAGCAAAATGATTAAAGCTTTGGACCAGCTTTCACATGTAAAGAGGTTTAAATACTGGGACTGTTCATCTTAGAAAAGAGATGACTAAGGGAGTCAACAGAGATCTATAAAATCATGAATTATGTAGAAAAAGGGACTAAGAAAGTGTTATTTACCCCTTCACATAAAACAAACCTGGACTCACATGAAATTAGTAGTCAGGAGATTTTAAAAAAATGGTCTTCATACATTGCATGACCAACCTGTGGAATGCATTGCTGGGGCTATTGTGAAGGCTAAAAGTATAAATGGGTTAAAAAATGGTTAGATAGATTCATGGAGGATGCATCCATTAATGGCTATTGGCCAAGATGGTCATATGTAGTCTATTCCTCACTAACTCTGGGTGTCCCTAAACTTCTGACCATCAGATGCTGGGACTGCATAACAGGGGTAGATCACCTGAAAAATTGCCCTGTTAACATTCATTCTCACTGAAGCATCTGACACTGGCACTGTTGAAAGACAGCATACTGAGCAAGATGGCCCAACCAGCCCATAGCAGAGTGCTACCGACCAGGTTGCTACTATTGGAAGGGGTGGATGGGCGTAAGCCCACCCACTATCACAAGCTAAAAGCTAAAAGCCTCACCCACAGCCTACAGGGAGGAGCAACAGAGCCCAGCACCAACTAATCCTGAGGGACAACCAATAAAGAATAGGAATGAGCTGGAGGAGTCTTAGGAACAATGAGGGAACTGGAAGGGACACTGAGCAAAGAATCCCAGACAGTGCCCACTTCTCCTTGAAGGAAACTGAGGAGTCAGAAGATGAGGCCCAGATGCTTGGAAGTGTGATGGGACAGAGGAATGGAAAGAGGTAGCAGGGTTTTACCAGCCAGGCTGGGCTAGTCCTTTCTACTGGCCTTTAAAATAGTAGGAAAAAGAGGCAACTGTGTAAAGCTTCCTGGGATGACCTAATGTGGAACAGCTGCCAGAGTTGTGAAGGCTGACTCCACCAAAGGCTCACCAGGAAGTGTGGTAGGAGAGGAAGGCATAAACAGCCAGCCAGAGGATAAAGCTGCTGTTGAGGTTAAGCATTCCCTGACTTGGGACTGGGGCAGTGAGGCCCTGGAGGCTGCTAAAACCTGTGTATATATTAAGAACTGATGGTTAAATTAAGAATAAAAAACACTATTGGGGATAAAACAGTATGATATGGGCAACAGAACACTGGAGCAGCAGGGGGACTGTATGGCTATGTCTACACCTAAAAGCATAGTTCACACTTGCTTAATCCAAACTCAGTAGTTCAAAGTTAGGTCAAATTAATTACATTTTTTTAAATTCAAACTAACATTTAGTTTGAACTAGCCATGCTTTTTATAGTTCAAACTAACTTTTTAGTTCAAACTAAAAAAGCATGGCTAGTTTGAACTAAAAGTTAGTTCAAACAAAAAAATGTTGTTAATTTGAACTAAAAGTTAGTTTAAATGAAAAAAAAATGCAGTTAGTTCAAACTAACCACTAGTTTGAACTTATTTAGTTCAAACCAGCATGACTACGTCATGGTAGTTAGAACTGAATTTTGAAATAAATTCGAACTAAGCACTTAGTTTGGACTAACCAGATGAACTAACTAGTTTGAACTAAGCAAATTTTTTAGTTTGAACTAGGCAAAGCCTAGTGTGGACGGGGATCAAATTAGTTTGATTTAAGGCCCTTAATTTGAACTAATTTGCTAGTATAGCTATAGCCCATGAAACTGCAGCACAGGCACTAAGCAGGATACTGAGACAGGATACTGAAGTAGATAGGCCAATCCAATATGGCTGTTCTTATGTTCCTATATTGTACCAGAATCCCAAATCCAAACACATCAGATCTTTGGTATGTAGGGTTCAATTTCTCAGCTGTTATATTACCAGAAAACTATGTTTCTGAGCTGTGGTATCACAGATAAAATAATATCCAGCAACTACAGCCTGAGGAGAAGTTAGGGCTTCTCTACCCTGCAGAAATTTCCCAGGAAATTTCCTTTAGAATTAAATATATTTTGGAACAATAGTCTATATCAGGTGCCAGGCAGTCTGAACCATTTTTACTGAACAATTTTTAAAATATGGCTGAACACCTGAACCCTCATCTTCATTACAACTCCAACTTGTTTTCAAATTGATTTAACTGACTTGATTTTAAAACCCCATGTCATATTGGGTTGCAGATAGAAACACAAAAGAGACCTGGTTTCAAAAAAGGAAGGACTTTTTTAAAGATAACCTGGAAGTGACACACGTAGTCAGTACTATTTACAGGGGTAGAAACCTCTAAAGTTAATAACTCTTTCAGTTAGACATTTTGGGGAAATTTTGCAGTGTAGATTAACCATAAAAGGCTCTGAACAGGTTTTGTGGCTTCATTTCTCTCCACCTTTCTACTCAATAGGAATAGCACAAAGGAAGTATGCAGTCATCACATATGTGACATCACAGCAATAACAACTCTTAAAAATATAACTTTTTTCGCCCATATCTCTCATGCTTTAAAATTATGACATTTTTAGATATAAAAACCCATTTTACATAATTTGTAGTGGTTTTGTGGGTTTTTCCTAAGAACCATAAGTTAGACTGCTCTACACCAGGAAATTGGGGCAGTATAACTATTTCATTCAGCACTGTAAAAATCCACACCCCAGCACAACATAGTTAAATCAACCTAACACCCAGTGCAGTCACATTAAGTCAGTAGAAGAACCTCCCATTGACCTAGTTACGACCTCTCAGGGAGGTGGAGTTCCTAAGCTGATAGAAGAACCCCTCCTCTCAATATAGGCAGCATCTTCTTTGAAGTGCTATAGAGGTGCAGTTGCAGCTGAACCACTATAGCATTTATGTGGAGACAAGGTCTCAGTTAACTGGCTTGATCCTTAAGGAGATAAGGTAAAACTGTCTCAATAACATTTTTTTAAACCTCTCTAGTCTAAGACATTCCAGAGATAGCTTTTCTGGAACATAATACCATACATAGGCAATGTTGATGTAGTAGAAAGGTTTTATCAAAACTTATGAGATTTGCAAAAGCAACTCTAATGCAAGCATTTATTGATGCCAATGAAACATTTAATCCCCCCAGAACCAACACGTGGTCTATGGTACATTTTGAAGTGTTTATGTATGTTATATATGGGCATATATATTTTACAAGCAAAAGACCTTCTGCTTCTATCAAATAGGATTTGTTTTGTGGCTAAGTCTTCAGACTAGGACTCAACAATTTAGGTTCAATTCCTGGCACTGCTACATGCATGGGTAACCTTGGGCAACTCACTTAGCCTTTCCAAGCCTTAGACAACACCTGCACTTTAAGCCAAATGTATCCATCCCAGTTTGGGATGATGCACACACTCACTTTGATCAAGCTATTGTGCTAAAATTAGAAGTGTAGCTGCAGCTGCTCAGAGAGTGGAATAGACTAGCCACCTGTAGTGAAATCTCAGCAGGTGTGTAGGAAGCTGGTGTGTAGGAAGCTGGCCTACCTTGATGTCCATGCCAGTGCTATATGTTGTTTAATTAAAACTAAGACATATTTGTCTACCCAAATTGTAAATTACCACCCAAGCTTGAAGTACAAATGTAACCTTAGTTCCCCATCTGTAAAACTGGGATAACGTAACTTTTTCTCCACCCTTTGTCTATTTTCTCTTTATGTTGTAAATTCTCCAAGGAAGAGACTATTTCTTATTATGCCTATATATATATATAGTATCCTAGCATCATTTGGGACTCTAGGCATTATTTTAATAGAGGGCATATCTGCACTGATGGCAGCAAATTTGCCACCATCAGATCAAACTTCCTGATTGATTAAGTGGGTCTGTGAAGACCCACTCAGTAATTTGGGAAGTCAATTGAGTAACTCCAGCCCCTCATCTGGAGTAGCACTGAGTCGATGGGAGGATGTTTCTTGTTGACTCTGTGCACTGAAGACACTGCAGTAAGTAGGTGTTAGGCAGTTGAAGGGAACTTGGGTATCTCCCTTCAACTGTCACTGAAATCCCCCTGGAATAGACCAGTCCACAAATACTTAAAGCTAGTGAATATGGGTATGGTCCTCTCAGCAAGAACCTGTGTTCAAGGTAGAGATTTTGCTCTCAGTAAGCTTCAATTTAGGTTTCAAAACTCACTTTAAAATATCATCTGCTTTTATGAAGATTGGGAAGCAATGAAGTGTCTGGTATGAAGGCTATATACAAATTGAATGTTCAATACATTAACAGTTTGGCAGGATTAGTTCTATGCCTCTTTTTCTTTGACGAAGCATCTGGCTACTAGAAACACTAGGCAAGGAAACATCAAACCCATCCAAAAGGGGGTGATTTCCAGACATGGATTCTGAACAGAGTCCAACATTTAGGGCTTCATATTCAGACATTTTATCACTTTTCTCCCCAAGCCATTATATATTAATCATTACACTTCAGCTGTATTCTATTTAGCTGAATTTCTAAGCCTCCAAGTAAGGTAGTGTCACAAAGTGGTTGGGACAAAAGACGAGGAGTGAGGACATCCAAGTTATATTTTACAGTGCTGCTCCTGCTTTGCCATGCCACTGAAATTGACTGGACAAAGCACCAAAGAGGGGGTTCCAGCAGATAAACCTGCTTTGGAAGGAAATACATGTGACCTATTAAGCATTATTCACCACTAAGTTTTAGAACTTTCTGATTTCTATTGGCTAGTACAGACAGGGTTCAAATTAGTTTAAATTAAGGCTCCTTAATTCAAACTAATTTGCTACTGTAGACATAGCCCATGAGATAATTTAGTTTAAATTAAATGGAAGGATAAACAAAAATAAGTCTGTGACAGTTCTTTGACTTCAAAAGGACTGACTTTAACAAATCAAGGAAATTAGTTGGAGAAGTAGATTGAACTGAAGAACTCTTAGATCTAAAGGTGCAGGAGGTTTGGAATTACATCAAGTTAAAGGTGTGAGAACTATCTGAAGCCTGCATCCCAAGGAATGGGGAACAATGCATGAAGTGGAAACTACAGTTGAGTGGTATATGTACACATGCCAGGTTGAAGAAGAAGCACTACAATGGGGAGAGCAAGTGCTAGCAAGGTCAATTTGGTCCCATTTGGCCCATGTGCACAGCTAGCAGTGCCCCTCCGCCATGTACATTGTCTAAACTAGACTGTCCTTAAGAAAAGAATAAATGGACACAAATCAGACACCAGAAATGGTAACATCCATAAACCAGTAAGAGAACACTTCAATCTCCCTGGATGCTCATTAGCAGACTTGAAAGTTGCCATACTTCAACAAAAATAACTTCAAAAACAAACTTCAGCCTAAAACAGCAGAGCTGGAACTAATTTGCAAACTTGACCAAATTAGACTGGGCCTAAATAGGGATTTGGAATGGTTAGCACAGTACAAAAAGCAATTGTCCTGTTCACACATTCTTTCCCTCTAATCAACTGGTATGAACGGGCCTGATCTACTCTAACTGTATTGGCTTTGCTAACACCTGCTCTCCTCCATCCTGGCATGTGTATAAATACATCTCAGTGGTAGTTTCTACATCATGCATCTGATGAACTGGGTTGAAGTCCATGAAAGCTTATGCCCAAAGAAATTTGTTGGTCTTTAAGGTGCCACAGGACTCTTGTTTTTGCTGCACATCAACTAACATGGCTACCCCTCAAGAAAATGCTTAGGGGTATGGAAAAGCTTCCATATGAGAATAGATTAATAAGACTGGGGCTCTTCAGTGTGGAAAAGAAACAACTAAGTGGTGGGATATGATGAAGATCTATAAACTTATGACTGGTGTAGAGAATATAAATATTATTTACTCATTTTCACAAGAACTAGGGGTTACCAAATGAAATGTATAGGCAGCAGTATTAAAGCAAACAAAAGAAAGTATTTCTTCACCCAGTGCATAGACAAACTGTGGAACTTCTTGCCAGAGGATGTTGTGAAGGACAAGACTATGACGGGATTCAAGAAAAGAGTTAGATAAATTCATCCATCAATAGCTATTAGACTGCATGACAACGGATGCTAAATGATGCTCTGATATGTCCCTAGTCTTTGATTGCCACAAGCTGGGAGTGGGCAAGAGGGGTGCATTACTTGTTCTATTACTTGACGGATTACTTATTATTGGGAGAGCCCAACAAGAAGAAAAAATTAAGTTTTGGAAGGGGCCAACAGGTCCCTTACAATAGTTTCTTGAGTGTTTTCCAGTAATGCATTAAGGCATGTGACTAACAATCTGTCATGTGTGGATCATTCTCCCTCAGTCTTTCTCCAAGGAGAATTATTGCTGTAGTATGAGGTTTATTTTGGATTCTGATTTTATCAACTCTGTTGTTTTGGGTGCTACATGTGCATGGTACTGTGTTTTATTTTAGAGAAACTATGTCATATTTCAATGACAGTCTGCCCAGGCAAAATATGAAATCAATACATCTGGCTCTGGTGAAATCAGATTCCTATCTGGACAATTTTCTCCATCCTAATATGAATTTACCTACCTATAAACACATATCAACAATGATCAGCTGGGCATAGAAAGTTACCAGCAGGCACTCACTGACAATTACATAATTAAGAAAAATGTATGCACATATTTACAAAAACTGCAACAGCTCAGCTATTTTACCAGAACCAGCACCATACAATCTGGAGCTAGTTTTATATTATATAAACTGTCAATCAATCAGAATGTACCCTGTGTCAGTGGTCTGGCTCCTCACATTTTCACTAGAGCACCTGCTGTTACCAAATGTCACTTGAACATAAGCTTGCTCACATTATAATAGAAAATTTTCATAATGTCAGAACAGCTGTGCATTTCAGTGACTCCAAAGTTCCAAAGGGGTAACTGTGTTAGTCTAGCTCAGCAAAACAAACAAGGAGTCCTGTGTCACTTCTAAGACTAACAAATTTATTTATCACATGAGCTTTTGTGGGAGAAAATACCACTTTGTCAAACATTTCAAAGATAGGGAATTTACAAAATAGGAGGAAAATGAATGCAGGGAAGGATAAATCATAAGGGGAGGTCAAACTGTGACAGCAAATTAAAGCAGTTGTTAAAATTCAGAGACTGGGAAGCTACATATACAGCAACAGAGATTAAAATTAGCTGTAAGGGAAAGCTTTCCTACTATTTTTTAGTACTGGAAGAGATGACCAAAGAAGACTGTGAAATTCTAGTCATCAGCGATTTTTAAGACCAGAGTAGACATACAGAAGATAAAGAATTCCTATGAAAATTTGACAAGTTTTTTCAAAGGTAAATAAGGACTTTGGATTTTTTTTGTCAACACAACAGGTAATTTGACCTCACTTCCTTCTATATGGTGTTCCCCAGTGTTTGAATCTTAACTGCTTTGATTTGCTGTTACAGTCTGACCTGATCCTCTGATTTGCACTTCCCTGCATTTATTTTCCTCCCATTCTGTAAATTCCCCATCTTCAAAGCATCAGATGAAGTGGAATTTTCTCCCATGAAAGTTCATGCGATAATTTTGTTAGTTTTTGAAAGTGCCACAGGACTCCTTGGCTGTATCTACATCTACAATTTTAGTTCAGACTTGCTAATCCAAACTGAAGTTCGAGCTTAGTTTGAACTAACTGGGAAGTTTTTAGTTTGAACTAAACACGTGTTCTAGTTCAAACTGGAACGCACACTTAGTTCGAACTAATGCCTTAGTTCAAACTTCTTAAATTCAGACTGAGTTTAGTTCATGTCAGTACAGAAATCTGAACTAATCCCAGTACCAACTAGTTTGAACTAATCTTTCCCTAGTCTGAACTAAGAAATTTCTTAGTTTGGACTAAGCAAAGCCTAGTGTAGCCAGGGGCTAAATTAGTGCAGACTAAGTCTCCTTAGTCTGGACTATTCAGCGTAGGCATAGCCCTTGTTTCCAAAGAAGAAAAATCCCCTTTCTAGAGTATGGTTTACAGAGTAAGGAGGAGGATTATGCCTATTGTGGGTATCACTTTTCACTCTTGGAGGTAGGGAGAGGGAGAGCACCAAAAACTCATTGGGTGCTGACTAAGAGAAGCAAGCATCAGTTGAAGAACAAGGAGGCTACCACTATATGACACCAGCTCCACAGCTCAAAGACAGATTTGTGGTGTCATGCTTTACCTCCTAGGAAAGCATGCCATGAAAATAAGGATGTACTGGGAGCACAGTGCTAGCAGATCTCCCTAGCTGAGGATTCCCCAATATGGTGGAGTCTCTAGTTGGAATGAAAACTGTTCCAGCCTCACTGCCACATATTCTCAGTGTAAAGATCCTGTCAAGATCCTGGGATGAGAAGAGGTTATGGCCAGAGTGCTCTGGCGATCTCCAGCTTGCATAAAATTTCATCTGGAGATCATAGACAACTATTCTACTTTTGGGGAGTCTTGAATCTGATCTCAGCTATATGGCTATGTCTACATTAGCATATTAGTTTGGGCTAAGCAAGATTAGTCCAAACTAATTTGCACACTCTATACTAGGCTTTGTTTGAACTAGTTAGTTTGACCGATTAGTTGGAATTAATTGCTTAGTTCAAACTAATTTGCATTTTTAGTTCAAACTAGCCCAATGGAGACATGCTAGTTTGAATTAAATAAGTTTGAACTAGCAGTTAATTCAAACTAAGCGTGTTTTTTTTTCAGTTAAAATTAGCTGTGCTTTTTTAGTTCAGACTAAAAAGTTAGTTTGAACTAAAAAAGTGCTGCTAGTTCAAACTAAAAAAAAACTTGCTTAGTTCAAACTAAGCAAGCCCAAACTAAGGTTTTAGGTGTAGACATAGCCTATAACAGCTGCACCCAGTTTAGAGTTAGCCCCAGAACCAGGAAACTTCAACCAGCTCATTTTCAGGCTCTCCTTTAGCTGCCATTATTCAGTGGATACAAAACACTAAACCTCTTTTTCCCTTCCATTATCCTTTCCTGTCTCCATCTTTCTTGGGTGTTCTAGGAGGGTCAATATAATATATACTCTTCAGTGGTGCCTTGAGCAGCACATGAGGAGTGGATGCTTCCCAAAGTGCATGTTTCTCAGTTCTGTAAAACCTTGCCTGAAGAGGAAGATATTGTGTAAAGTACTTACCAGACGAACCACTTAGACATCCCTGACAAATCTTTCAAGAAAAGGGTTGTGTAGGTATAGGAGAGTAATTCAGCACACTGTTTAAGGCATCATATCTATGAACACATTTGTTTTAGAAGTAACAAGAGAGCTGCAAATATTCATAGATTAGTGAAACCATATTTTAATTAAAATCTGACAGTGCTGAAGAAACAATACTCTATCAATGTTTTCAATAGTCAAATAATTTCTATACCATATGAAATTGAGAAAGCTAGATTTTATCAGGAACTTCCTGTAAGTTACTGTTCCCCCCAGCTTGGTGTCATCCGCAAACTTACTGAGAGTGCAGTCTATTCCATCATCCAGATCATTGATGAAAATGTTGAACAGAACCGGCCCCAGGACCAACCCCTGGGGCACACCACTCGTTACTGGTTGCCAGCTAGACATGGAACTATTGATTCCTACATGCTGAAACCGTTGATCTAGCCAGTTTTCTGTCCACCTATCCAACCCACTCTTCCTTAATTTGCCAATGAGAATGCTGTGGGAAACTATCAAAAGCCTTGCTAAAATCAAGGTATATCATGTCAATGGTTCTTCCTGCATCCAGAAAACCAGTCATCCGATCATAGAAGGAGATTAGATTGGTCAGGCATGATTTACCCTTGGTAAATCCATGCTGATTGTTCCTGATCACTTTATTTTCCTCTAAGTGTTTGAGGATGGATTCTTTGAGAACCTGCTCCATAATTTTTCCAGGGATTGAGGTGAGGCTGACTGGTCTGTAATTCCCCGGATCCTCCTTTTTCCCTTTCTTGAAAATAGGCAAAACATTTGCTTTTTTCCAATCCTCTGGCACCTCCCCCGTTCTCCATGAGTTTTGAAAGATAATGGCCAGGGGTGCTGCTATGTCATCGGCCAATTCCCTTAGCACCCTTGGATGCAGTTCATCCAGCCCCATGGACTTGTGCACATCCAGCTTCTTTAAGCAGTCCCTAACCTGACCTTCTGTCACCAAGGGCCTCTCTTCTTCTCTCCAATCTGCCATACCCATGGTGGTGGGCTGGAAGCTGACCCTGCCTGTGAAAACTGAAGCAAAAAATGCATTGAGCACTTCAGCTTTTCCCTCATCCTCCGTCATGAGGATGCCTGCCCCACTCAGCAAGGGACCTACACCATCCCTGATCCTCTTCTTGTTATTAACATACTTGTAGAACCCCTTCTTCTTATCCTTTACATCCCTCACTAGCCGCAACTCCATTTGTCCTTTGGCTTTTCTGATTTTATCCCTGCAGTCCCTGGCAATATCTTTATATGCCTCCTTGGTCATCTGACCAAGCTTCCACTTCCTGTAAGCTTCCTTTTTATGTTTAAGCTCAGAGCAGAGCTCTCGGCTAAGCCATTCTGGCTGTCTCACATGTTTGTTCTTTCTCCTAATTGGAATGGCAACTTCCTGTGTCCTTAGCAGGGTTTCTTTAAAATATAACCAACTCTCTTGGACTCCTTTCCCCTTCAGATTAGCTTCCCAAGGGATCCTGCCCATCAGTTCCCTGAGGAAGCCAAAATCTGCTTTTTTGAAGTCCAGGGTTTTTGTTTTGCTTCTTTCCTTCCTTCCTTTAATCAGCATCCTGAACTCAACCATGTCATGGTCACTACTGCCTAGCTTGCCATTTACCTCTACCTCCCTGATCAATTCTTCCCTGTTTGTGAGCAGCAGATCGAGAGGTACAAGGCCCCTAGTTGGTTCCTCTAGCATTTGTACTAGAAAGCTGTCCCCAACACTCTCTAAAAATTTCCTGGATTGCCCATGCACTGCTGTATTGGCCTCCCAGCAGATGTCAGGGTAATTGAAGTCCCCCATCAGCACCAGGGCTTGTGATCTAGAAGCTTCCACTAGTTGTCCATAGAACACCTCACCCACCACCTGCTTCTGGTCTGGTGGTCTTTAGCAGACACCCACCACAACATCCCCCTTGTTGCTTTCCCCTCTCAATGTAACCCACAGACTTTCTACTGGCATGCTTCCACTTCCCTAATGGAGCTCCGAGCAGTCATAGAGCTCTTTTACATATAGTGCTACTCCTCCCCCTCTTCGTCCCTGCCTGTCTTTCCAGAACAGTTTATACCCATCCATGGCAGAGCTCCAGTCATGCAGACTATCCCACCACGTCTCCGTTATTCCTATGATATCATAGTTCCTTGTCTGCGCTAGTACTACCAATTCTTCCTGCTTATTTCCCAGGCTCCTCACATTAGTGTATAGGCACCTAAGATACCCGGCCCATTGCCCTACTTGTCATTTTGATTTTCAATTATATTACATGAACCTCCTTGCATTTTTTCTTGGAGTTCTCCTCCCCCGCTCTCCTCACGTATTAGGGCTTTAGTAGAACACTTAAGACAATTATTTGATTCCCCCCCATGTTCCAAGAACCTTCTCTTTTATTCCTGGTGCTACAGTCCCAGCACCCCCCAAGTTCCATCCCTTCCCCCAGATCACCCACATTGTCACTTACCTGTGGGCTTGGGTCTCCTTCTCCCATTGAACCTAGTTTAAAGCCCTTCTCACTAGGTCAGCCAGTCTGTGCCCAAATATGCTCTTCTCCTTCCTGGACAGGTGAAGGCCATCTCTGCCTATCAATCCTCTGTCCTGAAACAGTACTCCATGGTCAAGGGAGCCAAATCCCTCCTGACCACACCATCTTCGCAGCCAGGCATTCACCTCTAGGATGCATCTGTCTCTCCTCAGGCCTCTAGCCTTGACTGGAAGGATCGAGGAGAATACCACCTGTACTCCAGACTCCTTCACCCTCGCTCCCAGAGCCCTGAAGTCACCTTTGATCTGCTGAGGATCACCTCTCGCAGTATCATTGGTACCCACATGGATAAGAAGCATGGGGTAGTAGTCTGAGGGGCGGATGATTTTTGACAGCCCCTCCATTACGTCACAGATACAGGCACCTGGCAGGCAGCATACCTCTCTAGAGGCCTTCTGAATTAAAGGGTTACCATGTTTCTACTTGTGGTGTTTAACAGTACCATGACCAGCCTATGTTATGAGAAGAGACTGCCTAACTCGTATAGGCACACATCTAGCTGTTCCTATCTCTGGCACTTTGAAGTTTTAGCCTATATTTGCTAGCTGGTTTCCAAGCAGCCAAGATTTTTGAAGGATTCCAAGATGTTCCCCACTGCCTCTATTAATATAATACCAGTTCTGAAAGTCATGAACAACATGGGATCCAATAGAAACAGGCAGAGATCAATAAATTTAAGTGTTTTATTTGGAGATCACTTGCAGTCTACAAGAAGTCTCAAAACATGATCAAAACCTAGTCACCAGCTCTTACTTCACTCTCTCCTGGTTATCACAGGAAAATCCCAAATAGTTCTCATAGGAGTTGATGCTGCATAAACAGGTGAGCACAAAGTATGAATTCCAATCCATTTCCAAGTACTATTCAAAGTGGACTATGAAGCTGTATGTGGTTGGTACTCTGGCTACCTCACCAACTCATCACTGCTACCTCTCTCATCAGAGGCTATGCAGCAGTAATTTAAGTAAACCTTCTCATTGAAACAGACTGAGGCCAGGGCCAGGGTGGTTTCAGGCACAGGTCCATGACTCTGAACCCTACTGTGCTTCTATGTCAAAAGACTCAAAGTCTTTCCTATTCTGTGCAGTGGAAATGTACAGATTAGCATGTTTACTTTCATTGTATGTGTTTGTGTTATGTTGTGGTTGTTAGCAACAGCTGAGACTGAACTAGTGCTGAACAGTCACTGAAGTGAGATTCTCCCACAAAAGCTCATGTGATAAATTTGTTAGTCTTTAAAAGTGCCACCAAACTCCTTGTTTGTTTTATAGAAGACCTAGAGAATCTGACAGGAATCAGGGCCTCATCATCCAGGGTTCTGTGCCTAAACATACTTAGAGCTGCTCTCTGACCAAAGAGTTTATGAGCAAAATAAACAAGCCAAAGAAAGGGTGGGAGAGGAAATTGAGGCACAGGGAAGTGAGGCCCAAAATAAGAGGTACTTAAGTACCAGTCTTCCTTTTCAGGAGACTCAGTACACCATTCATGCATTACTGGTATTTTCAGAACTGTCCCTCAGCTGATGCCTAACTCCATAGGTGCCCATGTTTCCACATATGCATAAGTTGTAAGAGAAAGCTGAAGAAAGCTAAATGCAGCTATTGATATCACTTTATATTGTCAATGTGGTTCGGCAGCAACGCAAATTTAAAGATAATTGGGAGCAATTAGACTGCTATAAGATGCACACTTGTTACCTCTTCAGTTTCTGGCTGGATCTTATTAACTTGTAATAAGAAAAGGACTGTTTGCTGATATACTGGTAGCATTCCTTCCAGGGATGGCTAGATCAGAACATGACAAAAGCAAATGCAAAATTTCAGGTATTTGTGGATAAAAAAATGTATCTGGAATAATTGAAGGCTAGTTGACCCTAATTAGTAAAAAGCTACCAAGTGTTTTGAGCCACATGAGAGATTGAGGCAACTTCTGGTCTTTTACATCTCTAAAGTAAAAGAGAGAGTTATCCACTTGTATATTAAAATCTGAATGAATATACTCTGATATTTTCTATTCTATGTTTAGTTTTCCTAGGCTCTTAATATGGTTGAACCTGTAAAACAGAGTGATTATGATGTTTATGGGACTATTTGATTGATATTCTCAAGGTTAACTAATTTCATTAACAATCCTCTTTGAGACCACTTTAAATGTGTTATTTTTATTTGCCTTTTCATGTGACTTTTACAAAGAAATGTGTCTACTTGCATAGAAGTTACTAATCTACCTCTATATTTGATCATATCAAAATATATGTAAAATAGTAAACTGCCCCATCCTCTGAGATGTAAAATAACTACAGCTTCATGAAATTGGAAAGAACTTTGCAGAAAAACAACCTTTGACTTATCAAATCAAAAAGGTAAACTTAACAGTGGCCGCTGCCTGTGCTGATGCTTTCCCATATGTCAGTTTGTAGAGATCAAGAGAAAAGTAGTCTGTGGGTAACAGCAAACAAGTCTGTGGAAGAACTAATGAAAGGCTCAAGCAGATAGGAAAATATATTTCCATGCATTAAACAACTAAAAAGCAGATTGAACAAAACCTTATGCCAGAGAGAACCAATAAAAACATACATTTTACAATATAATTATGAGGTTGGAAAAAACAGTTTTGTATGTGCAGGAATTATGAAAGCCAAATTCTGACTCAAGTAACTATCTTATTTCATTAGATAGCTAAAACATAGTCCCCATGCAGAGCAAGCTGGGAATGAAATGTCATTCTTAGAAAGCTATCTTGCAATTCTGCATCACAAACTTGAGAAACAATGCAGTAAAAATAGAATCTAGGAATAAACTAAATGAATCCTGTACAAATGAAAAACCAAGCATTGCAAAACAGCCAGTAAAAAGACTCCAGACTTACAAGCAACTTCCGTTGGAGGACTAGCCAACAGAGCCCCAGTTTTGGCACAGTTAGAAAGGCAGAGGCCTAAATAGCTGAACAGTCTCTCTCCTGGAGCAACTGGGAGGCAGGACAGAGATGAGAAAAATATTTCTCTGTCAGAAATAGTTCTTCTGTTCACCAATAGGCCATAAGAAGAGTCTTAAAGCTGTCCTGTTACCTCAGAACTCACATGGGAGGGGGGGTTAAGCTGCCTGAAAGCAACAAATAACATTTAGTTGCCTCCAAACCAGACTAGTTCAGAGATGGAGGGTCAGGGATCAGTGCCACCCAAACAGGTAAAACCCCTAGTGGAAAACATGGCTACAGACTGCTCATCACAAACAGATTCAGAGTAATGAAGAAGCTCAGAGCTAGGAATTCTTTGAAAGCAGGTATTAAGATTTATTTAAGAAATTACAGACTTGTAAGGAAAATAAGATGGAAAACATGCATTTAAATCAATACCTGTATATCACAGCAAGCAATACAGAGTGACAGTTTAGAATGGAATTCTGCTCTGCTGGGTTACACTTCTTAGAGTCAGACATACAATGACAGACTTAACAATAGAACAAAACACTTTAAAAACATCAGACACTAATACCTAAACACTTAAACTATAACATTCTATAGGTGAGGGCCAGTCACCTATTGAATGGGGAGATTTCAGGTCTTACATCTATTTCCCTTCTTCATACAATGTGGGTTCCTAACTTAGGCTTTTCTTCCAGGTTTCCCTAGCAAGCAGTTTGTTAGTCTCCTACCAGTCCAATAGAGTTTGATCTTAAACTCTGTCTAGCAGTCTCTTGTCCTGTGTCATCCATTCAGCACTTCCACTCAGCAGCAGGTCTCCTTAGCAACTGAAGAGACAGTGACTTCAAAGGTTTTCTAAGGCTCACAGCTGCAGTTGTGCAAGGTTCTCTGCTGTGCTGGTGGTCTTGAGATGGTCTTCCAGCATGCATGCAGAGTGAGAGCATCAGGAATCTGAACCTTACAGTAGGACTCAGTTAGCCACATAGCTCAGATCCTTTAGCCTTAGAAGCAAACACCTTAAGTCAGGACTCAGTTAACAGAGTAGCATAGCCTTTCTGGAACAGCAAAGCATGTACCTTGAATCAGGACTCAGTTAGCCAAGTGGCCAGCCTCTTTAGAGCAAAGAAGTATGAACCTATAGGCAGGACTTAGTTAGCTGCTTGGTATGGCTCTTCAGAATGAAAACACTTTTCTGAGACTAAGTTCAGAGACATACTCTCTCTGGGGAATGAGTGAGACTATGACTCCACTAGTGGAACCCAATAAGGAGTGGAAGAGATGTCCAAAATACTGCTAAAATGCTGCTCCTTTTATGTACTCCAAACCCCTAATCACATCCCCTTGACCAATCACAAAGAGGATTCAACTTTAACCAATCACCAAGAGGATTCACCCTTAACCTATCACAAAAAGGATGATTTCACTCTTTTACCCTTGGCATAGCTGTCCTTGATCAGCCACCTGCAAGGGGAGGTGAGAGAGATCAAAGGCATGTATAGATAGCTATGCAGTGGGGAGAAGAGCTAGGAACATCTGATGGGAGGGAGGAATGAGGGAAGTCAAAAGTTTAAACTCTCCACCACTTGCCTTATAAGGACAAATCTTTTAGGTTTGCCCTTTTGGGTCAGACAATGTATTTCTTATAATCCATATAGAGGGAGATCATATTTAACTTACTGACTGCATTTGAATGCTGAAACACTAGTTGTTAAAGAAAGAAGTAGTAATTATATCTGTATTGCACTATATTCTTACTTATGCTGATGAAGGCTTTTACCAGATTGATTGATTGCCTTACACTATTCCCTACTCCTGTGTTCCTTTATTAAATCAAATTCATTTTTAAGCTAAAGAAGTAGCAAAAATTTTGGGTTACAGTCCTGCTAGGCCTAAAAAACCAATCTGTCTTGTAAAATACATCAAATCTTACCTTTAAAGACATTTTTTTCTCATTACAACAGGTGATTTGACTTCACCTTCCTCTATATGTTGTTTGAATTTTAACAACTGCTTTGATTTGCTGTCACAGTCTATGACTTACACTTCCATGTGTTTATTTGCCTTCCATTCTATAAGTTCCCTATCTTTGAAGGGTGTGATGAAGTGGGATTTTCTCCAAGGAAAGCTCTTGTGATAAATAAATTTGTTAGTCTTTAAAAGTGACACAGGGCTCCTTGTGTGATTAACATCTACATGGACCTTTGATGTACCAATATAAACAGTCTATGAACAGTGCTAATGCAGCTAATTATCTATGGTGCCCAGGAGGTCAAGGTTTTACTTCAAAGGAAAGGATACATGACTATTCTCCACTTAAGAAAGTATCTGCCGACATTCATCAAAGCCTACATGTGGAAACTACCTACAAATGCCCACCTTGCTACAGTTATAAAAGGAAGTGTGGAACATAATCCCTTTATCTCACATCTGTCCAGGCTTCTCAGGGAAAGTTTGAACTACAGGCTTGAGACACCAACCAGTATTGGCTTGGAATCATCCTGCTAATTCTCATGGAGGATTTTAGAACAAACTCTACACTTGGACTATCTGGTCTTCATTTCTTTGAACTGGATTTCAAACAAATGAAGCTGTGAAACAAGGACTTAATCCCATCCAGGTATTGGATGTGTGCATAAGAGCTGCAAAAGTCAAATTCTACTGGAGACCTGATGTATTGTTGTATGTATGTGATTACTTTAACCCTTTAACAGTACTCTCATAATTTGTTTCTTTCCTGGTATAATAAACCTTTAGTTTTAGTTACTAAAGGATTGGCTGGCAGTGAGATATTTTGGGTAACATCCAAACCTATACTGTTCTGTGTAACATGACAGAGCCCTTGGGGTCAGGAGAAAAGTTTCAGGGTAAAGAGCTTGGAGCTTTAAGCAATTTCTTTCTTTAACAGACCCAGTGGCTATTTGGAGACCAGTGGCTGAAATGCAGTAAAGGAGCTAAGTACATTTTATGGTGGCTTCTTGAAATCCAGTGTGGGAGATCAGAAGCACTGTTTGTGACTGACAGAGGAGTTTACCTCCAGGCAACCCATCAGTGCTGGGAGAATCTGTTCTTTTTGCAACCTACCCTGATTTTTGCATATTCAGGTGATTACCCCAAGATGCCTGGGTCACAAAAGCTTCTTGGAGAAAGGGCACGAAAGCACTTAAACCAACATGAAATGAGAAAAGGAAAAAAAATGATCCTGCCCAGCAATAATCTTATCCATGTGCTGTTATTCTGAGACTCTTCTTTCCCACCAGTATTTTCATACTTCCTCTTCCCTCTCACTTCTCCATGGTGCCTTTGGACCTCACTCCCTCAACTCCACCTCAGCCAAAATTGTCCTCCATACTTCCATCTTCTTTCACCTTTGCTATTGAATCTCCAGTCTGCATGGCATGCTCAGGCCACAGCTCTCCAGTATGGCTCGGCACACAGACTTTGTAAGAAGTCTGACCTTTTACTCAATCTCCTCCGCCAGTCTCCAATCTCTATTTATTCCAGACTCCAGTTCAGAATTCCCTTTCTTGTTTTAAAATACTTCATGAACTTGGATCAGCTTATTGCATGATTCTGACTTCTAATTCTACTTTTAGAGAGCTTGGAATCTAACTCCTATAACTGATAGTGAAGAACTATAACTCAAGGATGGGGTTATTTATTGTTACTGTTTTGTTTTGTTTTGTTTTGTTTTTTACTGGAAGAAGACAAGATATGGTAGTATAACCTTCATTGTTAGGTATGTGTACATTTCTTTTCATTTTCTTTCTGAAAAATATATATAAGTGAGTAATATCTCAGCTGGGATCAAATATGTCTTTAATGTACATTGCTGGGGACTTGGACTTTCCAGATAATGGGTTAATATTTGATATAAAGAAGAGCATAAAAGATGTTCCTCCAATGACTGTTAGTTATCCACAGAGAAATGTTTCCATTTCTTAGGTTAAGTCATAGATTCCTGCTCAATGGTACTGAAAATAGGTAGTTATGGTGTAAACTTTTTTTTTGGCATGCAGTGCGTGCTATTACTTTTCCAACATGGAAGTCTGAAAACAATATGTTCTTTGCAACAAGCCACTATGACCTAGTACAGTTTAAGAAATCTATCTCGAGTGTGCTGTCTCAAAACTTCCATCCTGACAAGTTTTGTCTAGACAATTAGTCATGTGCATGTATCATGCATGTCTATGAACTCACACTGAGCACCACCAGTATTCATTGACTGCACTTATTGGAGTGAAATTTATCTACATGTTCAGGGTTAGAATTAAATATCTTCCATGACAAACCATTAAAGTATGCTCAGGAATGAGTGAGATTATGTTCTAAAGAGGAAGGAAATAAATATATCTCTGTTTAAAAAGATACCTCTCTCTCTCCTTCTCTTTGTTCCAGTTTCTCCCAAAAAGAGAGAGAGAACTAATTTTCAAGGAAAAAATACAGAATTGTTTTAAAAGACTGCATCTCTCACACCACATGCACAACGAAGGAAGGAGTGGACTGCCCCTATCGTTAACAAACAAAAGAATGAGATAGGTACTGGAAATTGATTGTTAGTTATTGTAACACATGAAATAATATTTCACCACTCAAGGCAGTACAGAGAAGCAACTTTGAAGGATCTCAAGCACTGCAGGATTCCCAAAGGCATCTATACCCTTGTCTCAGCTAATACTATCTATGTCTTGAACCAAGCCTGCAAAGAAAGAGGAAGGAGGGACAAGAGAAGTTAGATAAGATAGCAACTAAAATGGGGAGTTTGTAAGTTTATTTGCTCATTTTTGTTTCTGGGTTTTTTTTTAATTATTATTACTGTGCATAAGGACTTAGTATGGAAGGACTCTTTAATATAGCGGAGGAAGGCATAAAAAGGATCCATGGCAGATAGCTAAAGTTGGGTAAATTCAAATTAGAAATTCAGCACAAGAGTTTGACAGTACGGGTGATTAACCATTGGTACAAGCTACCAAAGAAAAAGGCAGATTCTCTGTCTCTAATGTCTTCAGATCAAAACTGAACACCTTTCTGGAAAATACACTTCAATCAAACAAATATTCTTGGGCTCAGTACCAGAGTAACTGAATGAAGATTGGAGTAGATGATCTAATGCTCCCTGCTGGCCTTAAAACAATTCATAGCTTCATAGATTTTTAATTATGTTTTAACTTTAGCTGTGAAAATATCACAACTTAATGTAAAAACTAACCAAAGAGATAAATTCCAAAACCAAGGAGATAAGAAGCTCTTAACTGCAAAGTTGTCAGGTAATCTGTCTAGGGTCTCCAAATATTTTAAAATCAAGGATAATCTTTCATGGTACCTCCTTACAGATAATTTAGCAAAAGTCTGATAGCATTTAGCACAATATTTTTGTAACTTTTCTAAGAAACTTTGGGGCTTTTCTGGAAGACATTTTGGGGAAGGTGCAGCCGGCTGAGTTGGTGTGCTTCCTCATCCATAGCAGGGCTTGACTTCAGCAGGTTGATCCACAGCAGAGCAGTTTTTCCCTTGATCCACATAGGGATTTGGTTGGCAATGTGTGGTCCTTCTTCCTGTCTTAATATGGTAGAGGCTTTAGGCAGCAGTTGGTTTTTTGAACCACGAGTTTTCTTCCCCACAAGAGAACCTGGTCAACATGGTTCTTCCTTCATAGGGTGTCTTACATTTGGTACTGAAGTGCTTAAGTTACCAATGCACAGGCATGCACTGTATCTATCTCCCTCTCAGTAAGTACATATTGTTCATAGATCATATATGGAATTTAATACATTAAGCCATATTCATCCCAAGCATGATTTTTTGTCATAAGTGGAAATACACAAGGACTGAATCTCACATATTAACATTTACAATATAAACTCCTTATAGCAAGAACAGAGTCTTCTAGCATGTTTTGTACATGACTGACCAAAATGTCAGGGCTTAACCTGTAAAATAATTCCTTTACTATTTATGACAGAAGCATGTGCTAGTGTCAGAGACTGAGATGTGGGCTGTCTGACCTATTGGTTGGAGTAAGAGTCTGGCCTACCAGTTAGAGCTGGCATAAACAGAACCAGACATCAGTAACCAAAGAGAAACACGAACTACAGTCAAAAGGCATAGCCAAGAGTTGGCGCCAGGAGCCAGAAGGTGAAGCCAAAGGATTAACTGGAGTCACAATCAGGGGTATAGCCAAGTATCAGAGCTGGGAGTCCAAAGACAGAACATATGGGCATAGGGCCCATATGGGTACAGGCAAGAGCAGAAGCATGCTGAGTAGCCACTGCTGGGCTGTTGCTATTGGACTTATAAACCAGGCTGCTGACCCAGTAGTCAATCAGACACTGTGACAAGTCGGACTGCACCAGGGCAGTGCAGCTTGGCCTATAAACTGCTGAGCAGGGAAGTTATCAGGAAAATAGGCTAGTAGCGGGTCCTACTTGGCCTGAGCACCTTCCAGGAGCCCTAAGGCCAGGTTTCCCACAATATGGATTATGAAGGGTGGGCGGGAGGTTGGGGCATGAACATGTTCCCACAGATTCACATAATTGCTCCAGACGGTATGCTTCCCAGTCTATTAACTATTAGCATTAGGCCATATGTTCTTCTGGTCCCTCAACAATTATTAGTGGGAGGAGGGAAGAGTGCTGAAATGCAAGACGGTATCCTGGACATAGAATTTTAAAAAGGGAGAGAATATAAAACAGGGTAGACCTTGAGAGATTATGGTAACTACAATCTGAATGCTACAAGGTTAATGTGCTCTGGGATCTAGAAGGGCTCAAGGACTGGTGGCCTATCTTTAAGGATGGATAAATTAACTTAAGGTTTTGAGAAGACAACCAGACCTTGTCTCCTACTGTGAAGTTAAGAGCTGGCTAACGGTGCTAGTCCACATACCATTTACATGATTTCCCTTACTTGCTTCTGAGAGCTAGGTGGCTGAAAGTGGTGACGTCAGCAGCAGTTACTGGTGATTTTTCAGTGGGGTTCTCAGGTGAAAGCAAATGTGGAAGCCAAAGTTAAGAAAAAAAAAGGCAAGGGAATATGTTGGTTGAGACATGCAAAAGGTTACAAACAAAATCAGCATGGAAAATGGAGGTAGCCAGTTGTCTTGGTGATAGTTGAGGAAGCAGTGCAGATACTATTTAAGGACCTAAGTGATCCATTCTGCTTGAACACTGATGTTTGGATGATATGCAGTGAAGGGCAAGGCATGAATACACAGGAGATGTAGAAATTCCCACCAGAAACCAGATTCAAAGGGGGATTCATATAGTCTGCTCACTGGTGAACCATGAAACTGGAAAATGTTATTCACAAAAAAGCAAACTAACGTCTGGGCATTGGGGAGAGCACAACACAAGACAAAATATGCCATCTTGTTAAATAACTGATCACAACAAGAATCATAGGTTATGTCTATACTACAGGATTTTATTAAGATGGTTTAATAAGGTCTACCTTAAGCCGCCTTAAAGTACACCTTATTAAGTCAGCTTGGAGTGGCCACAATCAAAATGCCAGGAGACTGCCCACATCCATACTGGCAGCTGCTAGGTTGCCCTAGGAGTGGTGCATTGTGGGTAGCTGGCCCACAGTGCAGCACAGCAGAGGTGCCCCTCTCTCCTGGCCACTCCATTACTAAAGGAAGTGAGTGACCACACCACCCCCAAAACTTTCTGTGCCAACAGGAAGCCAAGGGAGGTCAAGGAGCCTGCGATGGCCCAGCAATGTGCCAGGACTGCACTCCACACCCTCCCTGCATTGCCCAGATTCCATCGGCTCTGGACCAAGTGCCACAGGGCAACTACCAGTGCAGGGGCAGGGTGCAGCAGCTGTTAAGACTCAAACACCAGGAAGCAGCAAATAGAGGAAGGTAAAGTCAAATCACCTGTTGTAATGGGGAAAAAAAATCCATAGTCATGATTTAATCCTGCTTTCATACAATCTAATTTAAATGATAGAACAACCTTCTTTCTTTCCATGTGCTGTTTCCCTGTGTTTGACTCCTAACAACTGCCAGGGGCGTCACTGCCCCTCCTCCAGCCCACAGGCCACACCCCCTGGCCAGGGGCAAGGCCAGCGGTTGCTGCGTGCCACTGCAGGTGGCTGGCCCCACATCCCCAGCGGGGGACGGGGCTGGCAACGGCCATGGGCGGCTGGGCCCTGCACCCGCGGCCGGGGATGGGGCGGGAGCAGCCACCACTGCTACAGGCAGCCGAGCCCCAGATTCCTGGCTGGGGATGGGGCCAGGGCCAGGAGCAGCCTGTGCAGCTGTGGGCAGCTGAGCCCTGGATCTCCAGCTGGGAACGGGGCAGCCATAGCTGTGGGCGGCTGGGCCCCAGATCCCTGGCTAGGGACGAGGCCAGAAGTGGCCTCTACAGTCGAGCCCAGGATCTCTAGCTGGGGACGGGGCTGCCGCAACCGCGGGTGGCTGGGCCCCAGATTTCCAGCCCAATCGGGCTGGAGACTGGGAGAGGCGGGCCCCGCCAGACCCGGGGCACTGGCACCAGGATTCGGGGCATGTGCCCTGGGTGCCCAGCACCAGCGACGCCCCTGACAACTGCTTTGATTTGCTGTTATGGTGTGACCTGAGCCTATGTTATACACTCCCCGTTATTTATTTTCCTCCCATTCTGTAAGTTCCCCCATCTTCAAACTGTTTGATGAAGTGGGATTTTCTCCCATGAAAGCTCATGCAATAAATAAATTTGTTAGTCTTAAACAGTGCCAAAGGACTCCTTGTTTGTTTTACAACAATATCAGGGGGGTCAGGCTGAGAAGAGGAGAGAGTATTCTCTCCAGGACTTGAAATTGCGGGGGGGGGGTGTAGGGGCAGGTGTAGGGGGGGTGTTAGGGTGCTCACTAAATTGGCATAACACTGTTACTAGCTTAGAGCTGGGGGGGGTGTTCTGAAATTCAGGGGGCATATGGGGGTGTTAGGAAAATCCCTGCGAGAGATATACAGGGTGGAGACAGGCAAGGGGAGAGATACGGGGGGTCAGACTTAGAAGGGAATAGACACACAAGGTCACACTGAAAAAGGGAGAGATGCAGGGACAAGCTAAGAAGGGGGAAAGATGCCAGATCAGGTCAGGGAAAGGGGAGAGATGTGGGGACGGGCCAAGAAGGGGAGAGACATGTGGGGTTGGGCTGAGAATGGGAGAGATACATGGGGTTGAACTGGAGACCAGCAAGGGGAGAGACACACAGTGTCAGGCTGAGAAGGGGGAAAGATGACAGATCAAGTCAGGGGAAAGAGAGAGATGCAGGGTTGGGGTGAGAAGGGGAGAGAGGTGGGGGTCAGGCTGAGAAGGGCGGGAGATGCCAGATCAGGTCAGGAGAAGGCGATGTGGGCTGTAGGGCTAGGAGGCAGGGCTGCGGGGCTGGGGCTAAGACATGGGGATTTTGATGTGTTGCGCACAGCTGGGAATGCTCCCCACTGTATTGTGCCTTTTCTCTGCCCCAACCCCCTGTTTCAGATAGCTAGGAGGCCAATTAGGTTGACTTACGCCAATTCCTGGGCCGCATTGGCTTACGTCAACTTAATAAAGTCAACTTAACTGCTGAGTTGACTTTACAAAGGAGAGATAAGTCAACTTAAACAAATGCTTAAGTCAACTTGATAGCTTCTCAGTGTGGCCAGGGCTTTGTTTAAGTTGACAAGGGGCTTTAAGTTGACTTCAGCCTATAGTGTAGACATACCCATAGTGTGCGCCGGGGAGGGTGGTGGTTCCATGATAAAGTCTATGGAGATGATGGACAAAGGCCACAGGGGAGTGAGCAAGGGCTAAAGGAGGCTGAGCAGCCTTTTATGGGGGAACATTGATCCAGACACAGAGTGTGCAGGACTTTATGCAAGTTGCCACATAAGTGCATGGGGTCAGTCCCTAGAAGCTCCTAAATATCAAATCTTGATTTTTAAAGCGGTTAAAGTACCCTGCAGAAGAAGCATCAGGACTCAAAGTTTCAGTGTGCCTTCAGACACCTAGATTGGGTATTTACAAAACAGAATTCTATCTTAGAATGTGAAGGATGAGGTAGCTGGATTGTTGGCATAGTCTAAAGCTTGATGGGTCTGAACAGAAAAGGATAATTGGGCTGCATGGAATGGATGGATGGGATAGGCTATGCATGCAGTGCAAAAATGAAGTTTGAATGTTGGACGATTGTGGACAGGACATCATTGCCAGATTCATAGTATTTGTCTTTTCTGGACAGAGTATCAGCCTTCCCATCCTTCTTCCCTGAGCTGAAGGTGATCACAAAATCAAATCATGTAAAAAAAGGACCAATATGATTGTTACTGGTTCAGATGTCTGGTCCTCTTTTGGTTCTTATAGCCAGTGAGAACTTGGATTATGGACCTAGCCCCCTGCAAGAGATGGTGCCATTCCTGAAAAGTCACTTTGATGAACAGCAACTACAACTACATATCATAATTCTGCCCCACTGGAGTCGATTTGTGTGAACAGAAAGCACAAGACTATCAGAATGAGACAGATGGGACAAGACTACTACAAACATGAAATCTGAGGCATCTGCCTCTATTGTAAATTATCTGGACCAATTTGGATGACTCAAGATGAGGGCCCAATCTCTGTTTCAAGTGATCAAAGACAGACTGAATTTTCAAATGCCAAACAAAACAAGCTCCCTTCCATAGAAGGTCAGTGATAGGGGCAACCAAAGCAGAATCCCTTAATAACATATCCAAAGAAATTGGTGGAGCCCATGAGGCATTGTACCATTGGCCATTTCCTGATATGAGTCCATGTCCCAGTCCCTTTGTGCAGATGGAAATTATACAACCAAGAAATTCCATTGTATCCCAGTCAAATTTGCATTTCTCCAATGTGGAACATAGGTGATTCTGCAAAGTCTTTCAAAGACACTATGTAGGTTGAGGTTGTGAAGTGCTTGATCCTTCAGAAAATAAGAACATGATCCAGGTGGTAAAAATGAATTGGACCAGCATGCCCCAGAAGATATCATTAACAGGAAATGTCACTGGTGCATTGCACATACAGAACTGCATGATCAGAACCTCAAAGTGACTATTCTGGGTGTGGGAAGCATTCTTCCACAGATATCCCTCTTTTACACATACCAGGCTACCAGCAGGCCTAGTTTCACAAAAATTCAGGCAGAGCACAGTCAGTCTAAGCATTAGTGGATGAGAAGGAGAAAACAGCATATTCCACATAGCCACCTTATTAAATGCCCAATAATCAATAAAGATCCTCAAGGAGCAGTCTTTAACCAAGACTGGTGCCCCATCTGGAGAACTGGGTGAACAGACAGATAGATGGATGGAAAGAAGAGTCCCTTCTGTAAGATGTCTTGCAAGCTGGTGTGCAGAGTTTGAAGTTCTGGTTCAGAGAGGGCATATGTACAAATGAATGGAATCTCAACTTGAGGCAGTCATTCCATCCAGTGTGGAGACAGCGTTTCCTTTGTCAAATGTATCAGCAAAATTGTATTTGTGAAGTGTCTCCACAGCAGCAGATGTGATAGTTCCCTGTTGCCATAATTGGAATGATAACCCTTCCCTACTTTGCAGGGTGATGTGAGGAGAAATATGTTTAAGACTGTGAAGTGCACATATACTGGGAACTATCTAAGTACCTAAGAAAGTTTGATAGGTGACTAACTGCTTTGATGAGAGACTAACTTTTATGGGGTTAACTGCAGTTTAGGTTTTCCTTCTCTAGCTTTTTTCCCCTGTGTTTTGTTATTTTTTTTATTTATTAGACTCCACTCCTCCAAACACTTACAACTTGAATAACTTTACACAGTGTGAGCAGTCATATTGAATTTCTGTGCATATGTGGCTGCAGGCTCAAGATGTCTTTTTTGTTTCTGATTACACATATCCGTTAGATGTTAGATAAACAAACAGGTTATCCCAGAGGTGGATTGGGTTGAACATTACCCTTTATTGCCTGCTCCTTCCTCTCAACATCATGACTGAGTGAGGAGGGGCTGCCTTACAATTCTTTTATCCAAAACAGTATAGGAATACATACATGACTGACAATTGTTCATGGACCCTTATACAGTTACATTACCACCAGTACAATGAATATTAATGATTATAGGGGGCATATAAGCATCCCCACCCCTGTTTACTGTTTACAGATTTTGCATATATTGCACAGATGCTTTACCTTCAAACTCATTATTTTCTACAACAGAAATTACTTTACACTCCTCAACAAGGAGGGAGGAGCAGGCAGAAAGTTGATAAGCAATGTTCCCATCCAGAACCTTACATAGGAGGGGAAGATAAAAAGAAAATGAATGATAACATAACTTTTAACTTGAATCTCAGTTACAGGACAGCAAGGCTTTCCCGTCTTTCCTGTAGTAACCCCATCATCATATTCCAAAGGTGCGGCTATGTTAGCCTAATTCAGCAAAATAAACGAGGTCTTTAAGTGCCACAGGACTCCTTGTTTGTTTTCCCATTATCACAGTAGCTATCATTTAGGCCAGGTACTCAATTTAACTCTTTTCAACACTATCCAAGATCCCAAATCAGAAAAGCATACATAGCCAAAATAGGACAAAAACAGATCCCTATGTTCCATGAAAGAGAAGAGAGACTTCCCATCCACACCCCAGAATAGCCAATAGCCTGATGGTTAGGACACAGAGCCCAGATGAGTGTCCTAACCATTCCTTGGGCCAGGCCATCCTCATGGGGCAGTGCAGGTCTTCCACAATCTCTCCTGATGGAACTGTTCCACTCTGGATAAATAACTAAATATTAATTGGAGCAGGGACTTAAAACTGGGTCTTCCCTATCCTAGATGAACATTATAACCCTGGGCTATTGGGGCAATCGCCCTCTCTGGCCCAAAGAATATTTGTTTAATTGTACAAATTGGAAAACCTCTAACAAGGGGCATGTCTACACAGCCCTTTTATTTTGAAATAACCGTTATTTTGAAATAAAAAAAATTTAGTCTACATGATGTTTCCTGATTTCGAAAGGACGGACCTCGTCCTTTGGAAATAAGGATCGTTATTCCGAAAAACTAAAACCTACCCCCCCAAAATGGCCGTTATTTCGAAACGGAGGTGTCAAAATAACGGCTTTAGACCTGTTGTTTCGAAACAACACCGTTGTTTCGAAACAACGGTTCGAAACAGCGGTCCCTTTGCCGTTATTTCGAAACATCCATTTTGAAATAACAGCTGTTTCGATCCCGCAGTTTCCCTTATTTCGAAAGGGCTCCTTTCAAAATAAGGGTTTTATTTCGAAATCGGTCCTTTCGAAAGGACCGATTTCGAAATAAAATGGTCTGTGTAGACGTGCCCAAGAGTGATTATGTGAAAGAGGGGAAAAGGGAGAGAGAGACTCTCTAGCCCATTTCAGACACTCATCTGGGAGGTAGGACACCCATATGCCAGATGAATGCCCTAATCACCAGGCAGCTGACTATTCTGGGGTGTCTTGGTCACGCTCTCCCCAGCAATCCCATCATCAGCCTGAGAAAACAGACTCTTTCCCATGAACAGCTTGGTCAAATTAGCATTTTGTGTTAAAAAAATATTAATTGAAAAACCCCCAGCCAGCTCTACAGTTTATATTCAAGTATAATATACAACTGTCTGAGCTCATGTTAAAAATAGTCTACTCAGAAGTTGTAAGAGCTTGAGTCATTTTTCCTGTGTATGGTACACTGCTGTGCAAAGACAAATTTTGCAACAGTCTGCAGTAAATAAAATGGTTCCATCAATCCTTGTGATAGAATGATGCATATTAACAAATAAGAAAACTATTAAGCTCTTACCAAAAAAAAAAGTCACAAATTTGTTGTCTGCTCAGAATCTTCTTTGCCACATGCTTCATGCCACTCAGTGCTTTGCCATGCAAGTCTCTGGTTTTAATTGAAGCAGTTTTAGCATAAGTTGCCAAAGCTGTAAAGCTGAATAAATAAAGAAAGAATGACAGTTTAACCAATCTGGTATGTGATAAACAGCCAATATGAGGGGGGCAGGCAGGGACGTAGGCACCCTTTATAGAATCATAGAATCACAGAACCTGGAAGGGACTGTGACAGGTCATCAACTCTGGTTCCCTGCACTCATGGCAGGACCCAGTACCCCAGTTAAACCATCCCTGACAGGTGTTTGTCTAACTTGCTCTGAAAAACCTCCAACATAGGAGATTCCACAACCTGCTGAGGCAACTTAACCCAGTGTTTAATCACTCTGACAGTCAGCAATTTTTTCCTAATGTCTACACTGAACCTTCCTTGCTATAATTTAAGCCCATTGCTTCTTGTCCTATCATCTGTAATTGAGAAGAATAATTTTTCCCCTTCTTCCTCATAACAACATTTTAGGTATTTGAAAACTGTTCTCAGGTCCCGTCTCAGTCTCCTTTTTTCTAGACTAAACAAACCCAGCTTTTTCAGTCTTCCCTCATAGGTCGAATGTTCCAGACCTCTAATCATTTTGTGGCCCTTCTCTAGACTTTCTCCAGTTTCTCCACATCCTTTTTGAAATGAGGCGCCCAAAACTAGACACAGTACTCAAGCTGAGGCATAATCCATGCAGTGTACAGTGGAAGAATCACTTCTTGTGTTTTACTCACAATACACCCAAGAATGGCATTTGGGTTTTTTTTCAACAGTATTACACTGCTGACTCCTATTTAGCTTGTGATCCACTACTATACCCAGATCCCCTTCTGCAATACTCCTTCCTAGGCAGTTATTGCCCATTTTGTATGTGTGCAATGGGGTTGTTCAACTGAAAGTCAAGTACTTGGCACATATCTTTATTGAATTTCTTTCTATTTATCTCCAACCATTTCACCACTTTGTCCAAATCATTTTGAATTATGACCCTATCCTTCAATGTACTTGCAACCCCTCCCAGCTTGGTATCATATGCAAACTTTATAAGTTTGCTGTCTATGCCATCATCTAAGTGATTGATAAAAATATTGAACAAAACTGGATCCAAGACAGATCCTTGCAGCACCCCGCTCATTATGTCCTTCCAGCCTGAATGTGAACCATTGATAACTACCCTCTGGGAGTGATTAACCAACCAGTTTTTCACCCATCTTATAGTAGCTCCATCTAGTTCATACCGCCCCTATTTATTAATGAGAATGGGATGTGAGATCATATCAAATGGCTTACTGAAGTCTAGATATACCACATCTACTGCTTCTCCTCTATCCACAAGTCTCATTACTACATCATAGAAAGCTATCAAGTTGGTTTGACATGACTTGTTTTTGACAAATCCATACTGACTAGCCCTAAGCACCTTAGTCTCTTCTAGTTGTTTGCAAATCAACTTCTTAATTATCTGTTCCATTATTTTTCCTGATATAGAGGTTAAACTGACTGGTCTATAATTACCTGAATTGCTCTTATTTACTTTTTTTGTAGATGGGCACAATATTTGCCCTTTTCCAGTGCTTCGGGACCTCACCCGTCTTCCAGGATTTTTCAAAGTTAATACCTAATGGTTCAGATGTCTCCTGAGTCAGCTTCTTGGGTACACTAGGGTGCATATGATCAGGTCTCAGTGACTTGAAGACATCTAGCTTGTCCAAGTAATTGTTAACTTACTCTTTCCCTATTTTGGCTTCTGACCCTATCTCATTCCTATTGCCCTCCTCTACATCAGACATCCAATCTGCACACCAATGTTGTCAGTGAAGATTGAAACAAATTATTTAGTTCTTCCACCATTTCTACATTTTCATTTATCATTGTACCCTCTTTGTTGAGTAAGAGTCCTACAATGTCCTTGATTTTCCTTATTTCTGATGTATTTGAAGAAAGTCTTTTTGTTATCCTTTATGCCTTCAGCTAGTTTGATCTCTTTTTGTGCCTTGGACTGTCAGATTTCTCCTCTGCACAATTGTGTTATTTGTTTATTGTCCTCCATTGTAATTTGACATAGTTTCCACTTTTTGTAGGACTCTCTCTTTCTTTTATTGAAGGTCTTCCGGTTAAGACAAGGTGGTCTCTTGCCATATTTCTTGTCCTTCCTACACAATGGAAGGGTTAGTTTTTGTGCTCTTAATACCATCTCTTTGAAAAACTGCCAACTGTCTTTAGTCGTTTTTCCTCTTAGGCATTCTTCTGATGGTATCCTTCCCATCAACTCCCTAAGTGTGCTAAAGTCTATGGGTATATTCACACGAGGTTTTTATTTTGAAACAACAGTGGTTGTTTCAAAATAAAAATCTGCATGTCCACATGACGTTCCCTTGTTTCGAAATGACAGGCTCCATCATTTCAAAACAAGAGCCGTCATTTTGAAACAGCTTAAACTCCTTCCATTTTGAAACGATGGTTATTTTGAAATGACACATTTTGAAATAACACCGTTGGGACATGCTGTTTTGAAACAATGGTTATTTTGAAATGAGTCGTTTCGAAATAACCGTTGTTCAGACATGTTATTTCAAAACAAGCATTGTTTTGAAATAACAGTCTGACCTTCTTCCCAGGATGCACAACACCCAAGGGAAACAGGAAGTCCCTGCCTGTGCGTGCCTGCCAGCGTGAGCAGAAGCGTATCACACATGGCAGCACATGACAGCAATGCCCCAGGGGGGTGACAAGGCCAGCAGGCAGCAGAGGCCAACTGTGTTTTCTGCTTCCCTCCAGCAGGTCATCCAGCCGCTCGCCATCCCACACCACCTGCCCGACGCCTCAGCCTGAGGCCACGATGCAGAGGAGGAGGGCCCCCCGGACACAAGGAGAGATCCTCGAGAACCTAGAGGAGCTGAGGGAACAGACTGTGGAGTCCACCCAGGCATGGCAGCAGGACCAAGCCAGGCGGCAGGACTCAGCCCTCCGCCAGCTACAGCAGGCGGCAGCAGCAGATGACAGGGTGGTCACCGCCCTGGAGTGCCAGGCACAGGCCAGCGAGCCCCTGTGTGACTGCCTGCCCAGTGCAGTGGAGACGATTGACACCAGCCTCCACCAGCTGGTGGAACAGATGGCCCCACCAGTAGCTGTAGGGGGTCTGCCGCCTAGCCCTCCCCAGAGGCAACCCCGGACCCAGGGTGGCCATGGGCAGGGGCAGGGAACACCACCACCCCTGGACCTCTCCCACAGGCCCTGCCTAAGTTCTCCCCTGCCACCCAGACTCCCCCACCCCCTCCTCCCAATCTATCTCCCCCTTTCAAGTTGCTGCCCCCCAAACTCCCCCTCCCCCTCAATCTATCTCCCCCTTCCAAGTTGCTGGGGCCCCCCCAGACCGCCCCCCACATTGCCCCATCCTGTTACCCTCCCCAGCCCTTCTCTGCCCCAACCCCTGTTTTGTTAATAAATGTTTGAAATTTATTCTTGGTTGTGAGTGGTTTTATTGGGAGTAGTTCACAGTGCAGGTGGATGGGAGGGGGCTGGCTGTGGGCAAATGGGCGAGAGGGTGGTGTGGGGCAGGGTAGGCCTGGCCCTCAGAGTTCCTCCAGGGCAAATGTGTTCATGAGCGTGTCCCACACTGTCATGGCTCTCTGGGGTGGCTGCTCCAATGCGGGCACAGGTCTGGGTTCCTCGTAGTCTCCAGCAAGGAGTTGTGCCTCAGCTTCCCAGGCAGCTGCAATGGGCTCACCCCACTGCTCACAGAAGTTGTGCAGGGCTATGCACGCACTGATCACCTGCAGCATTGTCCTCTCTGCAAGGTGGAGGCGTGTAAGGTGGCACCTCCAGCGTGCCTCGAGGTGGCCAAATGCCCACTCGACCACCTGGCAGCAGCAGCTCAGGCGGCAGTTGAAGATCTGCCGTCAGGAATCGAGGGGCCCTGTGTACAGCCGCTTGAGCCATGGGTGCAGGGATAGGCCGCATCTGCCACAGTGAGGATGAGCACCTCTACTCCCCCAACATTGATGTTATGTGGGGGAAAAAGGTGCCCGGCTCCATGACCCTGTACAGGGCAGAGTTACGGAGGACCCTGGCATCATGGGCCCTCCCTGGCCGTCCCACGTAACAGTTTTGGAATAGACCCCGGTGGTCCACAAGGGCCTGCAAGATAATGGAATGGTACCCTTTGCGGTTTTGGTACTCCGCAGCTCTGTGCTCCGGGGCTCGCATGGGGATGTGAGTGGCATTCAGGATCCCCGCACAATTGGGAAAACCCAGTGTGGCCATGCTGGGAATGGTGTTCTGCAGCTCCCCTTGGGTGACCAGGCGTCGCAGCAGGATCCGGTTGATGGCCCTGGTGACCTCCAAGGGAATGTTGCTGGTGGTGGAACTCATGGTGCCGAAGAGGTGCGCCACAAACCTGTGCAACTCCAGAGTGGCCATCTTCCACAGGGCAATGGCCACTCTTTTGTCAACAGGGATGGCAGGCCTCATGGTGGTGTCCCATCGGCACAGCAGCAGGGCAATTTCTGCGACCAGGAGGTTGAAGCTGGCCCTGCTCATGCAGAAGTTCCTCCGCCACTGGTCGTCCCCCCCAGGTTCGCAGCACTACCCGCTCCCACCAGTCTAAGCTGGTCTCCTGGGCCCAGAGCTGCAAGCCACAGAAGGGGGCAGGGACAGTAGCTCTGCTCTGCAGCCCAGCTGGATGACAGCCTTGGGCACAGGCTGGGCACCATCTGGGTCTGCAAGCAGAGTGTCCCACATCAGCAGGACACTCGGCAGGCGGGCAGAGGGTCTCTGTGTTGCACGGCGCTGGCTGGGCAGCCGGGCAGTGTCCATGTCTGTCGCTTGCAGAATCCTGCTATCCAGAATGGACAGGGAAGTGAGGTCAGGGCCAGCTTTTATAGGATTGGCTGGCAACATGGCTGCTGACATGGCCCAGGGAGGCGGCCATGTTGCCACACCTCCCATGGTATCCTTCCCCTAAAGCAAAATAGCAAGTCCACTGTGTGGACATGCTATTTCGATTCCCGCTTTTCCTTATTTCAATTTGGTTTTATGGTTATTGTGAATTAAGTCGTTTTGAAATAAGGGCTTTATTTCAAAACAAGGCACTACGTGTGGACATAGCCTACCTTCCTAAAATCCATTGTTTTTGTTTTGGTATTCTCTCTCCTAATATTTCTAAGAATCATGAACTCCATCATTTCACAATAGTTTCTACCTACATTATCTTCCACTATCAAATTCTCAACCACTTCCTCTTTGTCAAAACAAAATCGAGAATGGGCTCTCCCCTAGTTGATTTCTCTACTTTTTGAAATAAAAATTGTCTTCAGTGCATTTCAAGAACTTATTGGATAATATGTGCCTTGCTGTGTTATTTTCCCGACAGTTGTCTGAGTAACTGAAGTCCCCCATTACTACCAAGTCTTGTGCCTTGGATGATTTTGTTCATTGCTGAAAAAAGCCTCATCGACTTCTTCTTCCTGGTTGGGTGGTCTATAGTAGACTCATACCATGAGATCACCCATGTTTTTTACTCCTTTTATTTTTACCTAGAGACATGCAACCTGTCTGTCTTCTATTTCCATCCTAACCTCAGTTCAAGTATATATATTTTTGATAAACAAGGCAATTCCACCTCCCTTTCTTCCCTTCCTGTCCTTTCTAAGCAAGCTCTTCTCTGCTATATTAATATTCCAGTCATGTGTATTATCTCACCAAGTCTCTGTGATACCAAATATGTCATAGTTGTGTTTGGCTATAAGCATTTCAAGTTCCTCCTGCTTATTCCCCATACTCCTTGCATTTGTATACAGACATTTAAGATACTGATCTGCTTTTTCTTCCCCCCACCCCAGGTTCTGATTAGTCATTCTTTTGTCTCTGCCATTAACATCCAGATGCCCCTCAAGTTCCATCCCTTCCCTAAGGTCACTCAAGTTTTCACTTACCTGGTTTTCACTTATCTGTGGGCTTAGGTCACCGGCCCCCCTCAAACCTAGTTTAAAACCCTCCTCACTAGGTCAGCCAGCCTATGTCCAAATATACTCTTCCCATTCCTCGATAGGTGGACTCCATCTCTGCCTAGCAGTCCATCCTCTTGGAACAGCATCCCATGTCTGAGAAACCCACAGCCCTCCTGACGACACCATCCCTGTAGCCAGGCATTCACCTCCAGGATGCATCTGTCTCTGTGCAGGCTCCTGCCATTGACTGTAATGATCGAGGAGAATGCCACCTAAGCACCAAATTCCTTCATGCATGCTCTCAGAGCCCTGTAGTCACCTTTGATCTGCTGAGGGTCACTTCTTTCAGTATCATGGGTTCCCACATCAATGATTAGCATGGGGTAGTAGTCAGGGGGGCAGATGATTCTCGACAATCTATCCACAACATCTTGGATATGGGCCCCTGGCAAGCAGCATACCTCTCAAGAGGCCATGTCAGGGTGACAGATGGGTGCCTCCATCCCCCTCAGAAGAGAGTCCCCAACCACCACAACCCTACATTTCTTCCTGGCTGTGGTGGTTGTGATCCTCCCAACCTCGGGGGTTATTATTATAGGATACTGTGCAGGTCTTCCAGAGGATGTTATACCTACTGAAGTCAATGTCAAAACTCTCATTGACTTCCATGGTGCAGTATCAGATCCTGAACATCGCATTCCAAAACATCTTTGATATACTTTAGGTAGAAGAATAGCATACCTTACCTACTATAACTGTGCAAATAACATCTTACCTACTATAACTGTGGAAAGTGAAAATATAGCCAATATCCAGTTATTAGTCTTTGCAGTGATATATTTTTAGAGAAAGAAAGACAAAGCCAGGAATCTAAAGGCCAGATTCGTAAAGGTATTCAGGTCCACAATTGATGCTGATTCCAACAGAAAGTAGGGGCCTAAATATCTTTAGAAATCTAGCTGAAATGCTCTTAGATCTCTTTAGTCTTTGTTGTGTAATCTATTAAATAACAAACCTTATACCACTTCAGGAAGAGTTCAACACCTTACACTCATTTGTCTTCATACACTCTAAGAGCATGCCCATACACACTGTTTAAATTGAAATAACACTGGTTATTTCAATTTAAAAAATGGTAGGTCCACACGATATTTCCTTATCTTGAAATGAAGAGCTCCCTCATTTCAATATAAGGAAAGTATAGCAATAAAATAAAACTTAGTTTTATATCAATATGATGGTTAAATCTAAACCATTATATCAATATAACACTATATGAATGTGTTATATCAATATAACTGTTATATCAGTTTAACACTATTTGATCTTCTTCTTCCCAAGGTGCATGGCACTCTGGAAGGACGGGCCAGGGTTCAAAACCCTAGACAGGGGAGTGAGGGGGCACAAGGGACCCCCATGCCAGCTCCCCCACTGCTGGCTGTGGATGGCAGAAAGGGAGCCCTGCACGCAGCTTCCCAACTGCTAGCCAGGCATGGGGGAAGAGATGTCTGGTGCCTGGCTTCCACACTGCTAGCTGGGTAGTGGGGAAGGGACCCCCGCGCCCAGCTCCCCCAGTGCTGGCCAGGCGGTGTGGAAAAGAGCCCCTTACACCTGGCTCCCAGCGAGCTGGCTGGGCAGAGGGGGAAGACACCCCTGTGCCCAGCTGCAGGCATAGTTGCCAGCGGCTGGGAGAAGGGACCCCCCAAGCCCAGTTCAAGCTGTGCTGCGGAGAATGCACCCCAGGCTCCCAGCACACTCATTTGGCAGTGGGAGATGGGATCCCCAGGCTGGGTTCCAACCACACCAGCTGGGCTGCAGGGAATGCAACCCCCACCCCCGGAGTGCTCACTGGGCAGTGGGGGATGAGACCCCCGCGTCCAGCTCCTGGCAAGCCAGCCAGGCAGCAGGGGATACAAGACCCCCACATCTGGCTTTAGGAGACCTTGCCAGGTGGCAGGGGAGACGAGACCCCAGCGCCCGACTTTAGGGTACCATCTCTCCTGCCACCCGGCGAGCACTCCTAAAGCTGGGCGCAGGGCTCTTGTCTCCCTTGCTGCCCAGCCGGCGCTTCTAAAGCCAGGTGCAGGGGTCTTATTTCCCCTGCCACCCAGTCAGTGTGCCGGGAACTGGATGCGGGGCTTCTATCCACTGCCACATGGCCAGCATGCCAAAAGTCAGGGGTGCATTCCCTGCAGCCCAGCAAGTGCAGCTCGAGCCAGGCCCTTCCCCATACCCAGCCGGGATGCAGGGAGCTGGGCATGGGGCTCCCTTCTCTCCGCCCCCTGCAAGTGCACCTGCAGCCGGATACAGGGGTGTCTTGTCCCACCACCCAGCCAGCACTCCAGGAGCCAGGCAGGGGTGTCCCATCCCCACTCCCAGCCAGCACTGGGATAGCTAGGTGCAGGGGTCCCTTCTCCCCTGTGCCTGGCTGAGCCACAAGCCGCAGCCAGTCTGGGGGGATGTCTTCTCCCCCGCTGGGCTCAGGGAACTCAGAGCCAGTGGGGAATGATTTTTCCCTGCCACTGGCTCTCCTTGGGCAAGCCAGGTAGGGGACTGGGTGGCAACATGGCCCTGCCAGGGGGCCATGTTGCCACACCTTGCAGAGTGCCCTTCTCCTAAATCAAACTAGCAAGTCCTGTCTCTGGGCATGCTAGTTTGATTTGGTTTTTTTTGTGGGGACCTGTTAAATCGATTTAAGTTAAATCAATTTAATGATTGTTATACTGATTTAACTTAAATCAATTTTGGTTAAATTGATTTAACTGTCTGTGTATAGACATAGCCTAAAATTTTCATGAGTCTTCAAAGCAATATAATGGAATAGCTCTGCTTTAAATAGCCACCTTGCATTCTTGGATCTCATCCAGTTCTACAACAGTGCCACTAGTTGTTTTCCTAATGTTAATTATTTTATTATTTTTACCCTTCCTTTCTTCATCCTCTGCCAGCTACAACTGCATGCCAGCTCATACATTAGTAGGAACTGATCTGCAGAAACAACACAGGCCATTGTATATCAACCTGCTAGGAAAAAGATTTGGCCAATCAAAGGAAGCCCAATGCATACACCAGGCTATGTGAGCTCAGGCTGGCCTTTGGGGAAATAAAAGGATTTTCCATTTTGTAAGATGAGCATGTTGCTTCCTGGCAGAGTTTTCTTTACTTCACTTATTTCATTTTATTTTTAAAAAACTTGTCTAATGTATCCTGGAAAGTCGAAATAGAAACGCCCAGAAAATCTGTGGCCTGACCCAGGTTGTTGATAGACTTAGGTCTGTCAATGCTTTTTGAACTTTAAGGGAATTTCTTTATATGTATTTCTAAAATCATATCTGGGACATATTCCACTTACTAGAAATGGTTTTTGCTAAGAATCCTGCCTAGTTTCTCCAGGAATAAATCAGTTGTGAATGGAGAACTGCCAACAGTGACTATCTGTTTATAGTTATATGGACTAGCTCCAAAACTTCTCAAGAGCTCCAATGGGGTTCCAAATCTCAGAACAATTTCCAGCTGTGAATTATCTGGAAGGTGTGCTCATTTCTTTATTATTTGTTCACATATTTCACACATTTACAGGGCACCTCCTGCTCTAGCATTGGAGAGCACATAAGGATGGTAATTTGCTGCCATATGTAAATAAGTTTTCTAAAAGATGATAGAAAATAAACACTGCCCCACTACAGTGTTTAGTGGAGCATATCCAAAAAGCCCTGTGTCCTAAAAGTTTAAGAGTTTTATTTTTAAACAACTAAGGCTCTGTTATACATAAAAAGTCAGACAGGTCTTCCTGCTGAGTCTGCCATTTTTCTTTCATATAAAAATGAAGGCTGGTTCCTTCCCCCACCACGCTTCGGCTTTCCTGGCACATTACCCCTTTCTCCAGTCCACGCAAAATAACCCATATGACCACCTTTCTTGTTGAATGAATCGATCCCCTTCCCCCTACTTTGAATCCCTCCTTTGACTGCCCTTCATCCACTGTATCATTTTTCCTTGTTTCATGGATGTATGCAATTCTGTCCCTCTTTATCTACTTGCCTTTGTCTCTGATCCTGTTGCCCCCATCCCCACTCTACAAATGCCTCTGCCATTTGCTCATGCCTCCTAAAAATAGCTTTGTAATACCTTCACTGCCTTGGTCTGTAAGGCTCCTAAACCCTCCAGTTTCAGATCCTCTCCAATTAACATCCACTTCCACTGATGGGTACAAGAAACTGCCAAGTGATAATGCCCTGGGAAAAGGACAGTTAGGGACTGAGTATCATTTAATGAACAAAACAATAAAAACTATGGAACTAGCTAGAAGGGTGACAGTATAATCTTTGATTATGTATTGGATCTGTTTGCCTACCTTTCATACATTTGTCTTTTTAGGAAGCTCCACTGGGCAGCAACTAGGGCAGCATCAGTTTCTGTAGATAGCCATGCACATTTTGGACATGCTCATATACCAGGGTGATGGGCCCTCATATAAGAATCAAAATCACAATATAATACAGCTAACCTCAAATGTACTTAACTACAAAGGTTTGATTAGCAAATTCATCTTCTATGGAAATAGTGCAAGGAATTGAAAATTTTTTTCAAATATAAATAAAAAGAATTCAGAGAAAGGATGTAGTTCACAATTTGCGGCCTGTATTTGATAAAAGACTTATTCTCCCATTAGTATCATAGATCCTTAGGGCCAAATTCAGCCCTGATTTAAGTCTGTATATATGTACACTACAGCAGTTAGCTAGATAGGGTCAGCAAAAATGAACAAAGATCTTAGATACTTCAGAGCATAAAAGTTTAGAATTCCTAACTGATCCACAAAAAATAATGTGACTTTAGCTATGAGCTATTAATATGAAAATCAAGGTAATAAATCATATAAATTATTACTTCTGTTCTATGTCCAATATGTTATTAAAAGCTTTGCAGTGTCAAAAAAAAAAAAAAAGACAACATGCACAAATGTTTCTATCTTCTTCCTACATGGAAATACTCTTCTAAGCAGTTCCAAACCAGCAGCCATATTAGTCTAGTAAAGCAAAAAAAAAAAAAAAAAAAGGGCCAGGAGTCTTGCGGCACTTAAAGACTAACAGATTTATTTATCACGTGAGCTTTTGTGGGAGAAAATCCCACTGTGTCAGACGCTGTAAAGAGGGAACTTCTGCTGTCCTGAGTACTTGTAGTGTATAAATGTTAGGTCAGTTAGTTCACTACCCATCTTCTTCTGATTGCAAGATAGAATAGACACAGGGATGGGCAGACAGACAGCTACACTTTGGCATTCCTTTTATCAGAACAGAAGCCGGTACTAAGCCCACGGTATGCACATGAAATGTTTCATGGAACACAGCAGAACTTGAATGACAGCAAAAGAAAAGGAGGGATACCAAATATGTTTTGGCAGCCTGTGATAAATAAACCTACTGAAAGAGAATAATGTAACTGAATTTTGAAATATTGGGAGAGTAGGTCAGTTGAAAAAAATCTACTAAAACATTATGTATCTTAAACTAAATACTTTAAGCGCACTCTCTCGCTCTCTCTCTCTCGTGTGTGTGTGTGTGTGTGTGTGTGTGTGTATCAGTTACATCTATATAACTGAGCTTTTTCTGTCATGGAAGTTAGAAAGAAATTATTTCCTTTATTTTTTATGAACATCGGTACACATTTCCTTTGTTTACTTTTGAATTTGGGATTCAAATAAATACAAATTCTTTCAGGGAAATAATAAAAATCTAAAGCGTGGGTCCAACTGGTTTCTTTGGCTGTGTTCACACGGCACTTTTGTTTCGAAACAACCTCGTTGTTTCGAAACAAAAAAAACCATGTTCACACGACGCACAGTTGTTTCGAAACAAGGGGAAGCCCTTGTTTCGAAACAACTGTGTTGTTTCGAAACAAGTTAAACCCCATTTGGGGACGAAACAAACTTGTTTCGAAACACTTGTTTCGAAACAACACATGTGAACATGTTGTTTCGGAACAATAGGTTCCGAAACAACATTTAAAGGGCTGCCGCCTCAGCACCCTGGCCAGGGAACACTCAGCACCTTGGCCAGGGTGCTGAGGGGTGTCCCCTGGCCAGCAGGCACTGGCGGGGGTCAGCGCAGCACAAACTGTTTCGAAATAGCCCTTTATTTTGAAACACCTTATTTCGAAGGACAAAAACAGTGTCCTTGAAATAAGGGAGTGAAATAGCAGGTCCACAGTGTGAACATGCTATTTCACTTGGGGAGGGGACTGCAGGCACCCACAGGGTGCAGTGCAGAGGGGCGCTACACCCACGGGTGCTTGCAGAGGGCTGCAGGCACCCGCCAGGTGAGGCGCAGCGGGGCGCCTCACCCCGGGGGCTTTAAAGCCCAGACTGCCTTCAAACCTGGCGGCGGGGTCCCAGGCGCCCGGCTGGAGCTCACAGCTGCTGCTGAGTCCAGAGGAAGCGCGGCCCGGGATTCCCAACACAGCCGCTACTGCCAGGGGTGGGGCAGAGCACCCTGGGGAACAGGAAGTTCCTGCCTGGGAGTGCCTGTTAGGCAACGTGCCCACAGCCTGCCAGGCAGATGGCCTCCCAGGCTGGCACCTCGGCCGGGGGCCGACGTAGGGCCCCAGTCTGGACCCCAGAGGATGTCCAATGCCTCTTGGGGGTCTGGCAGAGGCCAGACATCATGTCCCGGTTCTGGTCCTCACACCGGAACCGGGACATATATGCAGACATAGCCGTGCAATGTCTGATGCTGCCCACCCTCAGACATTGGAACATGTCCAGAGCAAGGTGAAGACACTCCAGCAGGACCATGCCCGGACCAGGGAGGCCCGGGAGCTTCAGGGGGCAAGCAGCTCCACCACCTGCCCCTACTTCGAGATGCTCCATGCCTTCCTGGGTCCAGAGCCCAGCAGCCACCCCACTGAGGCTGTGGACTCAGGAGGGCATTGCAGCCCCTCGCCAGGCCCAAAGGCACCTGGGTCTGATGTGTCTGTGGCGGTGCCTGCAGCCACACCACCACCACCTGCGACAGAGGCCACCCCCAGGAGCCTGGACCTCTTTGCCGGGCTGGAGGCAGAGAGCAGCCCAGAGACCCAGGGGCCGACCACCGCCCTTGGGTCCGACACAAAGCCCGGGATGTCTTGCCAGACCTCTGGCGCCCCTGTAGGTAAGTATTCCCCCCCACACACTGAGGCACACAGGGCTGGGCCTGTCCAGCAGGTCCCGGGCAGTGAGGGGTCCGGGGCTGGGCACTAGGGCGGGCAGAGCAGAGGGTCAGTGGGTGCAAAGGCCCCCCCGGCCACAGGTGCCACGGAGACGCGTGGCACCAGGCTCACAGGCCCCTATGTGCCTGGGGTTGGTGAACAGGGGCTGGCTGGTGGAGATGCAGCGCATCTTGGGTGGGGTGGACAGCATGCAGGCCGCACCACTGGCAGGTAGCTGTGGGAGACCCCCTAGATCGAAGTGTGGCTGAGTCCAGCCCACCCCCGTGGACACCACTAGCCTGTGCGCCCCCAGGGTACGGTTCCCAGGTGGCGGGCAGAAGGAGAACAGGGCCCCTTTTGTACTGTCCTGTTCTTCTTTGTATACTCACATTCCCAGTCTGGCAGGCCATCTAAAATACAGGGGTTTGTCAGGCTTTTTACTGGAGGGGTTGAAGGAGCCTGCAGTGCCATAGAACACTGGTTTGTACAGGCAGGTGGTCCAGGGCCCCTAAACCCCGACGCCTACCCCAGCCAGACAAGAGTGCTGCCCAGGGTCCTCCAATGTCCTTCTCCAGGTACTGGCCTGGCTTCCTTCCGAGGCCTTGGGGACCAGGGACCCCACCCCAGGGCAATGTCCCATGGGAGCCTGGGACCTGCTGGCAGTCAGTGCAGTGGTGTGTGCTGCAGGCAGGTGCAAACAGACGGGGCCAGCAGATGGCAGGGGCCAACTGTGTATTCTGCTTCCCCCCCCCCCCCCCGCAGGTCACAGACCTGCCCCTCGCCAGCTGCAGGCAGCGGTGGCAGCAGAACGCCCGAGCCCCTGAGCTACCCGCCAGCAGAGGAGGGCCCCACGCTCCCGGGCACAGCTCCTGGAAGCCCTGGAGGATCTGGGGGAGCACATGGAGGCCTTGACCCAGGCCTGGCGCTGAGAGCAGGGACAGTGACCAGACTCCTCCCTCTGACTACTTGAGCGCTCCCTGGAGCTGGACGCCGAGATGGTGGCGGTGATGGGTCGCCTCGCAGACCAGCTGCCGGCTGCCATCTGTGAGGTCGCGGCGAGGATGCCGCCACCGCAGCCCGCCGCCGGCTCTCCCCCTGGACCACCCCAGAGACAGCAGAGGACCGAGAGCGGCTGTGGGCGCAGTCAGGGCACACAACCCCCCCGGAGTACCCCACAGGCCAAGCCTGATCTCCCCCCTGCCCCCCGGACTTTTGCTCCCCCTTCCCCTCCCACGGTGATGCCCCCTCCTTGATACCCCCAAAGTCCCCCTTCCCCTCTGACATTGATGCCCCCTCCCCGATACCCCTGAAGTCCCCCTTCCCCTCCCACGTTGATGCCCCCTCCCCGATACCCCCAAAGTCCCCCTTCCCCACCCACGTTGATGCCCCCTCCCCAATACCCCCAAAGTCCCCCTTCCCTGCCCCAAACCCCCATTGTTTTGTTAATAAACCCCTGTTGAACCGTTTGTGGTGTACAGTCTTTTTTATTGGGGGTCGGTGACAGTGCAGGTGGACGGGTGGAGGCTGGCTGTGGGTGAATGTGGGACCAGATGGTGTGGGGCAGGGCAGGCCTGGCCCCTACAGTTCCTCATCCATGAAGGCGACCCGGAGAGCATCACGGACCGAGATGGCCCGCTGTGATGGCTGCTCTCCTAATGGCAGGGGTGCAGGCTCTGCGAAGGTCCTAGCAAGGAGTTGGGCGTCTGCCTCTCACACCGCGTGGATGGGCTCTCCCCGCTGATCACAGAAGTTGTTTAGGGCAACGCACACCCCAATGACGTGGGGCAGGGTCCTCTCTGCCAAGTGGAGACGGGTGAGGAGGCATCGCCAGCTGGCTTTGAGGCAGCCAAATGCCCGCTCCACCACCTGGTGGCAGCCGGTCAGGCGGCGGTTGAACCGCTGGCGGCTTGGGTCCAAGGACCCTGCATATGGCCGCACGAGCGAGGGCCGCAGGGGGTAGGCCGCATCGGCGATGAGGAGGATGGGCACCTCTACCCCCCCCCAAGATTGATGGTGTGCCGGGGGAAGAAGGTGCCCGCCTCCATGTCCCGGTAGAGGGATGAATTCCGCAGGACCCTGGCGTCATGGGCCCTCCCTGGCCAGTCGATGTACACGTTCCGGAACTGGCCCTGGTGGTCAACAAGGGCCTGCAGGATCACAGGGTGGTACCCCTTGTGGTTGCAGAACTCCGCGGCCCTGTGCTCCAGGGCCCTCACAGGATGTGGGTGGCGTCAAGGACCCCCACGCAGTTGGGGAAGCCGAGGGCGGCCATCCCAGGGATGGTGTCCTGCAGCTGCCCTGCTCTCACCAGGCGCCGCAGCAGGACCCGGTTGAAGGCCCTGGTGACATTGCGGCGGATGGTGCAGATGGTGGACCTCCCGATGCCAAACATGTGCGCCACTGCTTTGTGGGACTCTGGAGTGGCCATCTTCCAGAGGGCGATGGCCACTCTTTTGTCCACTGGGGTGGCAGGCCTCATGGGGGTGTCCCTGCAATGCAGGTGCAGGGCGAGTTCCATGACCAGGATGGTGAAGCTGGCCCTGGTCATCCGGAAGTTCCTCCGCCAGTTCTCGTCGCCCCAAGTGCACAGGATGACGTGGTCCCACCAGTCTGAGCTTGTTTCCCGAGCCCAGACCTGGTGAGGCATGGCGGGGGCCAGGGGCATGAGCTCTGCCCTGAGAACCAGCTGGATGAACACCCCAGGCAGAGGCTGGGCACCCTCTGGGTCCGCAAGCAGAGTGTCCCACGTGTGCAGGGCACTCTGCAGGCGGGCAGAGGGTTCCCGGGTCGCACGGTGCTGTCTAGGCTGTCAGGCAGAGTCCATCTTTTGCAGCACGCTGCTAGCCTGAGTGGACAGGGAAGTGAGGTCGGGGGGCCAGCTTTTATGGAATTGGCTAGCAACATGGCCGCCAGCATGGCCCAGGGAGGCGGCCATGTTGCCACACCTCCCATGATGCCCTGCCCCTGAAGCAAAATAGCACGCCCACTGTGTGAACATGCTATTTCGATTCCCACTTTTTTCCTTAATTTGAATTAACTAATTGTTCATTCGAATTAACTTATTTCAAAATAAGGTGTTATTTCGATATAAGTTGTTTTGACACAACTTATATCGAAATAACCCCCTGTTTGTGAACACAGCTATGGGGTTTAAGTTGTTTCAAAACAACGCCGTTGTGTGAACATGGCCTTTCTTATTTCAAAACAATCTCTGTTGTTTCGAAATAAGACTGCTGTGTGAACACACCCTATGTCTACACTAGCAAATTCGTCCTGACTAAACAAGCTCAGTCCATACTAATTTGAACCCTGTCTACACTAGCCTTTGGCTAATTCGAACTAAAAAAATTTTAGCTTGAACTAATCAAAGGTTAGTTTGAACTAGTTAGGTTGGCTGGGTAGTCCAAAGTTACTTAGTTTGAAATCATTTGCATTTTTAGTTCAAACTAGCCCAGTGGAGACATGCTAGTTTGAACTAAATAAGTTCAAACTAGCAGTTAGTTCAAACTAAATGCGGCTTTTTAAAAAGTTAGTTTGAAGTGAAAACAAAAGCAGCTAAGTCAAACTAAAAGTTAGTTAAAACTAAAAGGACTGCACTTAGTTTGAATTAACTTCCATACTACTAAGTTCAGACTAGCCGAGTCCAAACTAAGATTTTAGGCGTAGACATAGCCTTAAAGACTAATGAATTTATTTATTGCATGAGATTTCGTGGGAGAAAATCCCACTTTGCTTCAAAGCATGACTTACACTTCCCTGCATTTATTTCCTCCCATTCTGTAAGTTCCCCCATCTTCAAAGCTTCTGACAAAGTGGGATTTTCTCCCACAAATTTGGTAGTCTTTAAGTGCCACAGGACTCCTTGTTTGTTTTACAGGACTCCTTGTTTGTTTTGCTGAACTAGGCAAACTTTGGGGCCTAAGGCCCCTTTGGAACCTGCTGATAGGAATGGTTCATGTCAAACTTCATGAACAACTGCCTTCCTGCTAAAACTGCAAACAGATCCTCAGTTTTTGGAACAAGGTAGTGTTCTAATTGTGAGACTCTGCAGTAAATTTATACAGTACATCCCCGATTTTCCAAACTATATGAGGGGAGGAGGCATCCGAATTTTCTGAAAGTCTGGAAAATTGAACGCCTCCTCCCCCCACAGCTCAGCGCTGGCCCCCTCTGCCCTCTGGGGAGGTGCAGCTGGCTGAGGGTAGGCTGTCTGGCTGATCTGCCCTCTGCGGTGAAGCTGGGTGGAGCAGCCTCTCGCCCCGTTCTCCCCCCCCGGGCCCCGGGAAGGGGGGGCAGTTAGGGCCCCCCTGCCTGGCCACTGGACAATGTTCTCTGGCAGCCAGTGAAGGGGGCCCTAACTGCCCCCCATTCCAGCTCCTGGGAAGAGGAGGGACAGGGCCAGAGGCTGCTCTGCCCACCTGGACTCACAGCAGCAGGTGGAGCAGCCAGACAGCCTACCCCCAGCAGCCACACCTCCCTGAGGGAGGAGGGGGCCGGTGCTGAGCTCCAGCGTGCAGGGTCCAGGCACTGGAGCGGCCTGCCCCGCGCCCAGAGAGTTTGGGCCGCTTCAGCCCCGGCCCTCCTCAGGGGGTGGGGGGGCTGTGGGTGAGGCCGGGGCAGGCTGCTCCAGCGCTCCAACCCCGCATGCCAGAGCTCAGTGCCGGCCCCCTCCTCCCCCAGGGAGGCGCAGTCAGCTGGGGGTAGGCTGTCTGGCTGCTCCACCCGCTGTGGTGAGGCTGGACGGGCAGGCAGGAGGAGCAGCCTCCGGCCCCTGTTCCCCCCCCTTCCCGGGAGCTGGAAAGGGGAGCGGTTAGGGCCCTGGCACTCCCAGGGCCCTGGACTTCAGAAGATTCATCTGAATCTTCCGAAGTCCGGGAAATTGGGGAGCGAAAAATTGAGGATGGACTGTAGTCACCACGGATACATACAGAGCCATCCAGCTTCAACATTGGCACTATGGGTGTAGCAAATTTAGAAAACTTTACTGTTTTAATAACATGAAACATCAGTTGCCTGTAGTCTTTTTAACTGAATTTCAACTTCTATATTTGCAGCACAGGGTGCAGGTCCTCATCTTGAACAATGAAGCATAACATTTGGCTTTATGTGGATTTTAGCTATTGTGCCTTTTAATGTGCCCAATTAATCTTTAAATTGTTCCTTATGTGTATTTAAAACAGTTTCCAGAATTAGATCATCATCTGATTTCCACTAGTATACTTTTTATTCCTGCCCAATGAAAGGTCAGCCAACATCCTCTACAGAGCAAGTTAGGGCCAGTGCCTGGGATCACTAGCAATACTTGATGTCTTATGTAATTCTGGCAGCAAATCTTAACATTGGTGGCTCACAATATCTTTCCTGTTTCTCCGGTCTATGCTTTTAATTGTGTTCTACGTTTCTGCACTGGAGATGGACTCATAGGCTCTGTCTACACATAAGCAGTTAAAGTGATTTAATTTAAAGCAAGCTAATTGAATCACTATAAAATCGTTAAATTGATTTAAGTTAAATTAACAGGTCCACACCAAAAAACTCAAATTGAACCAGCATGTCCACGGACACGACTTGCTAATTCGATTTAGGAGAGGGGCACCATGGGAGGTGTGGCAAGACGGCCCCCTGGAAAGGCCATGCCCCTACCCAATACATGAAAAGAAAAGGGCATCCTGGAAAGGAGAAAGGCAAAAGTGTTAGATTTAACAACTGTTAAATCAAAATAACATGTCCCAACGGGGTTATTTCGATTTAGCAGTTTTGATCTAAGCATCGTTTCAATATAAAACAAGCTTTTATTGAGCCGCCATACGTCCCTTATTTCAAAATGACAGCAATCATGTGGACCTAGCTTTTTTTAAAATCAAAATAACCAGTGTTATTTCGATTTAAAACCTGTGTGTGGACATACCCATAGATTCTAACGTCAGAAGGGACCAGTATGATCATCTAGTCTGAACCCCTGCGCAATGCAGGCCTCAAAGCCTCACCCACCCACTCCAGCATTAAGACTCTAACATATGACAGCGTTATTTACAATCTCAAATCATGATTTAAGGGCTTTAAGATACAGAGTCACTGATAGGTGAGCCATGCTGCATGCTACAGAGGAAGACGAAAAAACCCCAAAGCCCTAGCCAATCAGCCCTGGGGTGGGGGGAATTCCTTCCCAACCCCAAATATGGCAATCAGTTAAACCTTGAGTATGTGTCTCACCAGCCAGTCACCACAGAAAGAACTCTCTGCAATAACTCAGAACCCACTCCATCTACTCACCCTTCTTAGGCCACTTGCACATCCACCACTGGTAGCCAAAGATCAAAGATCAGTCAATATCCAAAGTAGGCCATCCAATCATACCATCCTCTCTATAAACTTACCGAGTTCAGTTTTGAAAGCAGTTATGTTTTTTATCCCCACTGTTCCCCTTGGAATTGTATTCCGGAACTTTATTCCTCTAATGGTTAGAAACCTGTGCCTTCAAGCCTAAATTTCCTGAAGGACAATTTATATCCATTTGTTCTTGGGTCCACATTGGTGGCTGTGCTCAAATAATTCCTCTGTCTCCCTGATATTTATCCCTCTGATGTATTTACAGAGACCAATCATATCACCCCTCAACCTTCTGTTGGTTAGGCTAAATAAGTCAAGCTCCTTGAGTCTCCTCTGACAAGGCAGGTTTTCCATTCCACAGACCACCTTTGTAGCCCTTCTCTGCACCTGTTCCAATTTGAATTCATCCTTTTTAAACATGGGGGACTAGAACTGCACACAATATTCCAGGTAGGGTCTCACCAGTGCCTTCTACAGTGGCACTAATGCCTCCCAGTCTTTACTTGAAATACGTCTTCTGACACATCCTAGAACCGCATTAACTTTTTTCATGGTCACATCACATCGGCAGCTTATAGTCATCCTGGGTATGTCTATGCTTATGATTTAATTTGACTGAATGAGGATTAATACAAATTAAATTAATGTATGGCTACACTGGCTTTCATTACTTTAAACTAAGGAATTCCTTAGTTCGAATTAATGAAAGCTTATTTCAAAGTTATAAAACCACGCTCAACTTGGAAGTAACAGTTAATTCGAATTTATTAGTTTGAATTAACACAGCATAGCCATGTTAATTCAAACTAACCATTAGTTCGAATTAATGCTTTTTAATCTTCTTCTTCGTAGGGTGCCTTCCTCCTTCTACATATTAGGTGGGGGCATGGCCCTTCTTGGAGGCCATCTTGCCACACCTCCCATGGTGCCCCTCTCCTAATTTGAACTAGCAAGTCCTGTCCATGGACATGCTAGTTCAAACTGGTTTTCCTCATGGTGTCATGTTAGTTCGCATTAACTTAATTCAAACTAATCATTATTACTTCAAATTACTTAGTTTGAATTAAGTTGATTCAAACTAACCTTCTAAGTACAGACATAGTACCTGTGATCAACCAGTACTCCCAGATTCTGCTCCTCCTCAGTCCCTTTCAACTGATGCGTCCCCAGCTTATAGGAAAAATTCTTATTATTTGTCCCTAAATGCATGACCTTGCACATCCCATTATTAAATTTCATCGTATTTCTGATACTCCATTAAGTTAAGTTCAAATAGTATTTATTTTTCATTTACAGTCAGTCCAATATGAATGAGACCTACTTTAGGAATATTCTATATTATTCTAGCAATAACATAAGCTACTTCCTCATCTTTGTTTTTTCACCATTTTACTTCTCAAGTACCTGAAGGACCATAGTGGGGAGACTGCATTTTGCCATGGTTTTGTGAGTCCACTTTCCCAGTTTTCTTTTGACATACTTTTTGAATGTGCCCTGTTGACCTAAAAATGTGATATTTCTCATTTTTAAATCTGCAATCCATGGAAATGTGTTTGTCTCATCAACGGTAACATGCTCTGCTAGATAATTAGATGTTTCCTGGATTACCTTGAAACTTTGTGCACCATATCTTGTGTTTCCCCTGTGCTATTTCCAGCTCTTTAGGCTCCTGTGGGCTGTGTTTCTAAATCTTGTACCTTTTTATTGGCAGATTCTATAGCCTAGGCCAATTTCAGAGCTGTTTCAGATGGTAACTCTGCTCCAGACAATAATCTTTGCATTGTGTCATCATTAAGGCCACAAACTAATCTGTTTCAGCACTAGGTCACACCAAATATAGTCTTGAAAGAGCTTCCTCAATTCTTCCACAAATTCTCCTACTATCTCCTTCTACTTTCCTAAGCTGAGAGTGAAATTTAAATTGTTCTACTCTTTCTCTGAGAGTTGAGTTGAAACGGTTATTCCAACAAATTTACAAGTTTATCAAAAGTTTTATCTCCAGGTTTTTTCAGGGAGTACTTGGCTTCTTATTAAACTACAAGTCTTGGCCCCTGTGCTATTGCATATGTAACCCCTCCTGCCTACAGATCCAGCATGAGGGTCTTCAAGATAGGGAAATTCTGTCTTTGTGTCCCTTTACACAGTTTTGGGAAACTAAGCCTGAGGTTCCTGTGTGTGTTCTGCATTGTGTGTTAGTGTGTGCATTCACTCAGACCAGACCCCCTCACACTGATCACCAAGAACAAGGTTTTATTCTGAAGGAAACATACAGCAGCATTACAGTCCATCAGCCTCCTCCCTGTTTGTCTGCCACATGCTCCCCGCCTCAGTCAGAGCAGACATGCCCTGCAGGGGAGTGCAGGAGTGCTTCCTATAATGCAACCTCCCCTTAGAAACCAATCCTAACTCCCACAACAACTGAACCCCAAACCACCAAGTCAGCATTGTCCTTTGGCCGCATTTCAACTCCTCTCAGGGTATCTTTAAGCCCCTTTTGGTCCTACCTGAAAGAAACATACAGCAGCATTACAGACCATCAGCCTTCTGCTCCCTTGTCTGCCACATCTCCCAGCCTCAGTCAGTGCACACTCCCTGCAGGGGAGGGCAGGGGGTGCTCCCTGGCAGAAGTCATGAAGTTCTCCCAGCACGTAGGAGTTTGTAGTCCACCACTTGTTCTGGCTGCTGCTTTGAAGCAGCTGGGACCTTGGACTACACATAGAAGTGCTTTCTCCTTATCTTCATCTGTAATATCAATAGCTATGAAAAAATAAGATAATATTTCAGACTATTCTTTTAAAGTTCATTGCCAATTAAATGCTGAAGTTGTCCCAAACATTGCAGTCATTTCCCCTGCCCACAATGTACATTTCTGGAGATTTGAACAGGCTGCCAAAATAGCCTGCTGGGCAGTCATTTCATTGTGTGAAGTTCCAACTATTGAGGCCAGCAATACGAAGGAGGTACCTTTGAAAGACAGCCTGTTGCTTGTACTCCTGTGTCAGGAAATGAGCAGAGCTTCCCTGGGATGCTAGTGGACCTTTCAATAGTGTGTTCTGACCCACTGGAAGGACCTGACATGGCTTATCATGGAGGAAAAGGAGGTAGAAGAGGAGGAGTATCCAGGCATGGCAGACTCATACTGGCTGATGGTGTGCTGTACATATGGTTTACTGCCCTTTGTAAACCGGTACTTTTGGCACAGTGCCACAAGCACAGACTGGTGGGATCACATCATCATGCAGGCCTTGGATGATCAGCTTTCAGTCCAGAACTTTTGCTTGAAGAAAGTGTTTTTTTCTGGAGTTTTGTGAGCAGCTCACCACAATCCTCCAGCAAAAAGATGTGTTCATGAAGTTACCCCAGCCAGTTCAGGAGCAGGTTGTTGTAGCTATCTGGAAACTAGCTACCCCAGATTGCTACAGGTCTCTGCAAAACAGTTTGGTTTTGGAAAGTCAACTGTAGTAAAGCAGTGGCACTGGTAGTTGAGGCAATCAGGTGTGTTGTTTACCTCAAGATGAAGTGAATAAAAGATATTCCTGGAGTAACTGATGGCTTTAAGACAATGGAGTTTGCAAACTGTCTACTTCAGCAAAACAAACAAGGAGTCTAGTGGCACTTAGCAGACTAACAAATTTATTTATCGCATGACCTTTCATTGGAAACAAATCCCACTCATCAGATGCTTGAGAACAATTTGCTCCCATTCTGTAAGTTCCCCATCTTCAAGCATCTGACAAAGCAGGATTTTCTCCCATGAAAGCTCATGCAATAAATCTGTTCTTCTTTTAAGTGCCACCTGACTCCTCGTTTGTATTAAGAAATAGTCTTCGCATACTAATTCCTAATTGCCCCTGATAGTATATTTACCTTAATATTTTGAACATATATTGTAGGATGTGAAGCGGTAATAGAAATACACTCCCCTGATGAAATAAAAAATCCTTATTTATATACATGAATTAGAATTCACCCATTCCCAAGCAGCCCAGCTGCCATTGCCAGCCAAGCTCCAGTAACTACAGAACCTTACAGGAAAAATAAAGTGCACTAAGTACAAACAGTGAAAATATGTACAACACAAGAGAACATTCTTTGACATAACCCTTGGTCCCCCATTTTTCACTCCTTTCTTTCCTCATTTGCCACTCACCAGGTGCTGTGAGATGGGGTGGAGGCATCCACAGGAGAGGGTATCAATATGGAGGGCTGCCTGAGTGAGGTGGCCCTACCCAGCAACTCATGAGACCCAACTGCTTGGGGCATCAAGCCATAGAGCCTTTCTAAGCTGTCTCAGGATAGCACTCAAGCGTCTCGGGTGCTGGTGCGGCGTAATGCAGCACAAGCCACTACTCTTGCAGTTACTAGTGATATGAGCCACTCACAGTTCTTTCTGCTGAGCTGTATCCTCCTGCCTGGAAATAAGTCCTTTTGGAATGGTCTATGAAAGTACTTCACCCAGGCTTCTGCTGCAGCGTAGGTGAGTTGTGGAGCTGCTGCAGCCATTAGAAATCGAAGAGTCTGGAACAAGACAAGACACAGAGGGTATGTCTATGCTTACACTTGAAATCATTATTTTGATTTACAGTAGTGCATGTCTACTCTAACTTTCCTTGTTTTGAAATGAGGCGCTCCCTTTATATCAAAATGATGGTTAAATCAAAATTATTATTTCCAAATAATGCAGTGTAGCCATGTTATTTTGATTTAACTGTTATTTCTATTTAACACTTTTTGACCTTCTCCCTCCTAGGGTGACTTCCTCTTTCTATATATTGGTTGGGGGCATGGCCCTTCTTGGGGGCCATTTTGCCACACCTCCCATGGTGCCCCTCACCTAAATCGAACTAGCTAGTCCTGTCCATGGACATACTAGTTCAATTTGGGTTTCTAGTGGGGATTGATTTAAGCTAAATTGAATTAACAATCTAAGTGTAGACATAGTTATTGTCACAAATACTTCGGTGCAGGAACATAGAAAAAAAATCCTCATGGAAAGTCAAGGACATAAAACAACACTTTTAAAAAGCTGACCATCATTGTAGTGTGAGACGGATGCTTCAGACCCCAGAAGTTCCCTGGACACAGCTTGGGTAACTGCAGCAAAAGAATTACAGGTCCACTTGTAAGTTAAAAATGCAAAGCTGCTTTTTCGATTTTAGAAAATCACAAAACTAACTTGTGTTTGGGGGGGGGGGAAGCTTGCCATCAGTGACTCTGCTACAAAAAGTCTTCAAGTGATTTCAGACCTTCCACATTTGGCAGACATAAATTGTTCCTGGGATACCTGACTAGTAAAGAGAGATGTTATTCCAAGCTGCAGCTGGGAAACCTGCAGTTGGTCCAACAGAAGTATTCAAATATGTAGTGATTCGCACATGTATGAGAGGTGTGAGTCTGCCACCAAGGTGGCCCTGGAAAATTTGCCCTTCCTTGAACTGTCACTGGAGTTCCTGCTTCAGGAAAAGTTTGCAGTTACTAGCACCCTATCAGCTTTCCTCCTCTGCATCCCAGCACAGTTTTGGACAAAAATTTTAACTGCAATTATATATGGGATAAATGATTTTTGTCACTGTGCACTGCAATGACTATCTCTAACTGAAATGGACTGGATTTATAAACAGAATACATTTCCCCAGATACACTCGTATAGAGTTCACTGTCTCCAGGTGGCTTGATAGAATACTTACAGAGCAGCACACTTACATGCATGGCAATGGAAGGTTATTTTAAGCCAGTGTTTCCCAACCAGTGTGCCACAGCACACAGGTGTGCCTTCAGGTCTGAGCAAGTGTGCCACAAAATTTTTTGAAAAATTTCTCAAAGAGCTCTGGATTGGCTCATTGGCTTATGCATATTCATGAGTTCATTTGGATACTATAAGGTGGTGTGCCTATGATTAATGAACGGTAGCAAGGTGTGCCATGGCAGAGAAAATGTTGGGAACCACTATTTTAGGCTATGTCCACACTTACATAGTTAAATCAATTTAACTTATATTGATTTAATAAAATCAATATAAAAATCATTAAATCTATTTAAGTTAAATCGATTGAAGAGGTCCCCATTAGAAACTCAAATCGAAATAGTATGTCTGTGGACAGGACTGGCTATTTTGATTTAGGAGAGAGGCACCATGGCAGGTGTGGCAACATGGCCCCCTAGAAGGGCCATGTCCCCACCCAATATATAGAAAGAAAAAGGAAAGCAGCTGGGAAGGAGAAGGGCAAAAAGCGTTAAATCAGTTTAACAGTTAAATCAGAATAACGTGTCCACACTCTTATTTTGAAATAACAATTTTGATTTAACTGTTATGTTGATATAATATGAGGTTTTATTATATCAATATAACTTTCCTTATATTGAAATGAGGGAGTTCCTCATTTTGAAATAAGGGAATGTCATGCAGACCTACCATTTTTAAAATCGAAATAATCAACATTATTATGATTTAAACAGTGTGTGTGGGCATACCCTTAAGCAACAAGAATAGCCCTAGAAAAAATCTGCACTATTCCAGTAAAAATATCCTTTACAGGTGTTCTTTACTGTTTGCAAGTCCCATTCACCATCTTGAGCTCCATGTGGTGGAGGGGGAGACAGGCTATTAGCAATGCACTGTTAGCAGACATATGCTGCTAAGGAGGGGGTTCTCATAACTGTTGCATTGGTTCGCAGAAAGGAAACACATCCCATTACTTTGTTAATTACTGTCAAAGTGAAGCCAGAAACTTACTGGGCTTAAACATGGTTTCTGTGCCTGCTGCAAGCCCTAAAGTGGGCTCTCAGTATGTGCATTAGCCCCCCTAAGTATGGCCCCAGAATGTGCTATGGCCACTCCTGCTCCAAAGCCTACTCTGGAACTGCTTTTAGCAACATAATGACTCCACTGATCCCACCCAGTGCCTACTGCTGTTGTGTCGATCAATCCCCGCGCTTGATGCTGACGGGCTGACCAGATCTTCATGCACCATTGTTGGCTCCAAATTAGAAATAGTGCTCAGCACCATGTCAAACTCATCATAAAATGGCCACAATATTGGCAAGTTGCACAAGGTGCAGTTTTGGTCCTTAGTTTTCTGGTTCTCACCCTTGAGCTACTTAATGTACTCCCTGCACTTGTCCAATAAGTCACCATATTCTTTGCTACTTGATAATATGAATGGTCATTCCTGGTACTCTAACTAAAGTTCAAAGTTCTCTGCTGGCCTTGCACCAGAGATTTTCCAAAATCTTGCTGTGCACCTATGACCGTTGAAGTAGTGTGCTTTTCAAAAGAATTCTTCTGTTCAGTCTCGACTGCAAACATAGAAGACTCTTTGATGGTGTATTTGTAGCTCAAGGGTCATGAGACAATTGAAGGATTAATGCTGACTCACTAAGCTTCTTCAGTAAACAGGGTGGTTGCTTCTGTTTTCAACAGAATAGTTTCAAGATTCTTGGGACAGAGAGAACAAAGGACGTTGGCCCATTGGATTGTCAGATACTTTTTGGAGGACTCCCAGAACCTGAGTCAAGTGGGGCTCTGTCTATACTGCAGAGCGAAGGGGCCTGAACCCAGGATTAAAGCTTGACCTGGGCTTGGACTCTGCATCCCCACAGGATCCTGGTTATCTACCCTGGGTTAGTTCAATTTGTGTGTGGATGGGAGAGAACACTAGGCTTGACCCTGAGTCTGAGTCCAGGCTCACATTGAAGAGTCACAGTGGTTATCTTTTCTCCCTAAGAAAGGAAGCTGTGCTTGCTGAAGGAGTTCAGTTCTCACTATGGCTTGCTGTATTTGGCCATTTACAGGTTTTCACTCACAATGACGTTTGTTCTCACCATCTTTTCCTTTACTTGGGTCTGTTGCATGTGACATTTTCCCACAAGCATCTAAACAGCCTGCGGAAGTGAGGCTCAGAGTGCAGGTTGACTGAGAGGGTTTGCCGGCTCGTGCTATGGCACTAAAAATAGCTGTATAGACGTTGAGGCTCATGCTGAGGCTGGACTCTTATACCCACTCCCTCACACCCAGGTTACAGAGCAGAGTCAGCATAAGTTGGAGATCTAAACAGCTATTTTTAGCACCATACCATGAGACCCAGGGTCTGAAATTTGCTACAGTGATTTGCCACTCACGAATTGTACCAAACGATACAGCAGCTTTGAATTTTAAATTTTCATGATGAGCCCAGACATCACAAAGGATGGGGAGGGGACACAATATAAATATTTCTCCAAAGTAATATATACAGTAGTCATCATGTGCTGTTGAGTTATGCATGAGTTGCACATTTCCAGAGAATTGTAACAGCTGCATAAACATACTCCCAAAAGAGTAGGAGAGCAAGTTCACGTGGACAAGTTCAGTGTTTCTGTGTTTCTCATTTCTGACCATTTAATTGTGCCCTGCAGTTGCATCTGGCTTTCCTCGAGGAAAGTCTGATTCAGGGAGGTGAACAGACAAATCTGTGCTTCCAGACACATTCTGCAGCATAACTGTCTGGAGAACTATGAGCAGAAGTATTCCTGAGGCAACGGACTGAAAGCAAGAAAGGTAAAGTACAGCAGGCTGCAAACCTCCATGGGAAACTAGAGAGCTCCAATGACTGAAGTGAATCAGCAGAACCATATGAATTTTGCATTACAATTCCCTCACTTATGGCAAATTCATATTTCTTGTTTGATATTCAGATGGTCCAAAGGGGTCTAAAGGAAAAAACCTGCATACTCACTAAAATCTCCCAAAAACAAGCTATTTGAGCTCCTAACTATTTTAACCCATTTGGGTTAAAAAAGAAAAATGGGTGTTTTGGAAGACATTGGTTAGCCTCCACAGACTAAATCTACATAGCAGCTAGGAGGTGTGATTCCCATCTCAGGTAGATGTCAATGGCCTAGCCCAGGGGTAGGCGACCCCCGGCACATGTTTCTACAGTGGCACCTGAGCCCATTCAGAGTGGCACACAGTACCCACTGCAGTACCACAGAAATTGCCACTCCTGCCACTGAAAGCCACTCTAGGCATCTTCCTTTGGATGCAGCTGAGACACAGGGGGTCCCCCCATTCCTATGCCTCCATGTGACACAGACGAAGGCTGCCCGGAGTGGCACCTTTCTGTAGTGTGATGCTCCCCAAAGGAGTCACTCCGGACAGCTTCTTTCTGCAGCATGCCTGGGACCCCTGAAAGAAGCCACTTCTTTTTGTGGCATGCCTGCCAGGATGAGCCACTCTGGGCTACCTTTTTCTGTGGCATGCCTGGGCAGTGTTCCCGCTCCTGCCATGACTGCTGCTGAATTTTCAGGCAGCTGTCACATATTTCAGCAGAGGGGGCCAGCGGCACTAGCTGAAGGCCAGGGAAGAAGGACCAGCACAGGGGTCAGCAAAGGTTGCTGACCCCTGGGCCCAGTATAAGCGAGCATGCTAAAAATATGAGAGTAACCTCATTGGGAAAGACAGTATCTCAGCCTAGCCATCTAAGTACAACATTGTCTGAGATCCTAGGTATATACTTTAATTGTGAGTCTATGCTGCCACCATTCCACCACAGGCTCACAGTTACTTTGAACATACTAACTCAAGGTGAGCTAGAATTTGAACTGCAACCCAAACTCAGAATTACACTTCTATCCACAGTGTAGACATACACCCTGCAGCACTGGCTGTTTCTCCAATTCTGTATCCAAGATGGTTAGAAATGGAAGGATTAGGCTTTTCCGGGTTAAGTACTGATAAACATCATTTTCACTGCACACTCACGCACCAAGTAAAAATATTTCCAAAAATAATCATCAAAATTTACACACAGGCAAAATAAGAAAAATGCTGCTTGAGAACGTATTCTATATAAATGCAACTCCTATATGAATGTGGGTGGCTATTATGTTATGTTTGTCCCTATGATACTGCGGTCCATTCTGTTCTCTGCATCTCTTCAAATTTAGATTGGTATATCCAGGAGCATAATTCTGATCACTGTAATTTCACATACACTATGGAGTGCATGGAGCAGGTAGATTCACATTGGTAGCAGATTCACACTGGGTCTCCTGTTCTCACAAAAGTCAATGGCAAATAGGAGTAGGATTTAGCTTTTGATGATTTGGGGTGAGCAGGGGTGGGGAGGAAGCCAGGAAAATTCACCCTTCTAAATTTTGATTTCCTGATTCTAAATGTGTAACACCTCCCAGTCAGGAAATCTATATTTTGCTCCTCTATGTATTTTTATGTGGTTTACCTTATCCTATACAGGGCACATTGTTTAATTGGATGAGCCTCAGCAAAGAATAAATGAGATTGTTAAAGTATGGGAAATAAAATGATGAGTCTGTTAAACATGTAAAAACCATCCCTTTAACTCATAATAATATACTCTAATTGTGAGGAGGGCTCTCAGCCAGTTGACAATGACGTACGCATACTCATTGAAAGTTCATTAGGAAATTATTTGGACAGGTGCTTGTAAACATTTTTAATCAACTCATGCTATGCCACGAAATGGTTAGCAGCAAAGGCATTAGTTTGTTTATATCATGTGTGCCTCAGAGGCTTTGCTGAGCCTAGATAAAAAGCTTTGCCAAAAAAATTAGAGTTAAAACTATATGGAAACAAAAATAAATGAATGATCTTATTTAACACTTACACTGTTTAACAATTATTTAACACTGACGAAAAGATGAAAAAACCACGTGAGCAGTTGTCAAAGTGCTTGCTACTGCCCTATTAAAGTCAATGGGAGTTTTGCCATATGGGAGCAGAAACATACCCATATCAGGAAGGTTGCGGATGTGGGCTCCTCAGTCTCCCCCATGAGTGAAATCAGCCAAAACGTCCTCCTTCCCCTGCCCCACAATTGGCTCTTTCCCTTCCATAAGCATTTCCCTTCCATAAGTATTTGCTTAAGTCAACTTAACTCCTACCCTGCAAGTCAACATAAGCATTAAGTTGACTTTCCAGGACACAGCCCCGCCCCCTGCTCCGCCCCTGGTCCTGATCAGGCTCGAGGGCCCAATCTGGCCCCAGTCACTGCCAGCAAGCGGGGGGGCTTGGAGCCATCTCCTGCCATCCACAGCAAGGGGCATGGACCTGGAGTCAGAGCCAAAGCCAGCCCCACTCTACTTGCCAGCAGTGGCAGAAGCTGGCTCTGAGTCCCCTGCCCCTTGCAGCAGAAGGCTCACAGCAGATCAGACTCCAAGCCACCTGCTAGTGACGGCAGGAGGCTTGGAGCCCATCTGGCCATGAGCTGCTTGCTGCAAGGGGCAGGGGACTCAGAGCCAGCTCCTGCCACTGCTGGTAAGTAGAGTGGGGTTGGCTCTGGCTCCAGCTCCAGTTCCACGCCCCTTGCCGTGCGTGGCAGGAGCCGGCTCTGATTCCCTGCCACTTGCAGCAAGGGGCTGGGAACCAGATCAGGCCCCCAGGCACCTGCCACAGGTGGCAGAAGCCGGTTCCGAGCCCTTGCCATGGATGGCAGGAGCTGGCTCCAAGCCCCCACTGCCTCCAGCAAGGGGCTGGGAGACAGATTGGTCTCCCAGCACCTTGCCAGTGGCAGCAGGACCGGGGCCCCATTGGAGCCCCAGAGCTGGATCACACCCCAGGGTGGGGCAGCGGGTGGGTCCCAAGCCCACCCAGGGTATGTCTACTAGTGTAGACATACCCCTAAGTCGGCTTCACAAAGTCAACTTTAAGTCGACTTAAAGTCGACCTAGTGAAATCGATTTAAAATAGCTCCCTAGTATAGACATAGCCATAGTGACTTGTCTGGAGGATTGAGTCACAAAGAGGAAGCTGCAACTCCTAGCTTGAGAGATGGGCCACAGAGAGAGAAAGGCAGAGAATGATACAAGGCAACCTCAGGAAGGGGTATTGGCCTGCAGAAGTAATCCCAGAGCAATCAGGAAGAGATGCTCCTGTGTTGCTAGACCCTGTGACACTGCTGCTAAATACACATCATATCTTTTGCTCTCCTAACCACCAGTTCATCATATCCATCAGATGGAAACAAAGTCCTTGTGTTTGTAGATCAAAGTCTTTTCTGATATGTTTGTTGGAAGGTTTCAGAGTGACATAGAACATTCAAAATTCAATAAGAACCCACAGGATAAAGTTTCTCTTCAGGGAAAAAAGATCTGTACTTCCAGTACTTCCACTCTGCTTCCTCTCCATCCTCAAACTTTATGCACTTTCCTTAGCCCGCTGCTCTCTTCTTTAAATCTCCAGGGCAACACACATTCTCAGAAGTCTGGCATTTTTAGCCGTTCTCAATCTGTGATCCATTCTATAATTGTTCTAAAAAGAAAGCAGCGATATGGTCCAAGCCTTTGTGACTTCTTTTATCAGCCAGATTCCCAACTGTTCTGATGGGGGCTATTCACAAGCAACTTTTCTTGCTTACATGGGTTCTCATCCCCAGTTTGCCTAACTAGTTCAGACACATCAGCCATCACGCTATAGTAAGGGTGGCCAAACTTATGGAACTCAAAAGCCATGCAAGTTGATTCGAGAGCCGCACTGAGGCCTATAGCCATATACTTTTACCTCCTCCAAAATTACTAAGTTTAAAATTCATTGCACACTTTAATTTTATCATAAAAAGAGGACAAATATTGATCCTACTAATGTCAGATTCTACTAATTACCTAAGGTTACCATGAAAATTAGGCCTATAGAGTAAAAACTTAGCTGCTGCTCAGTGTAGAAGACTGCAGACTAGTGGCAAGTTTTCTTTAAAATCCTGACCATGCTGCACTTCTCCCTGCCATCCCCGACCATGCTGCACTTCTCCTCACCGTCCCAACCCACTCCTGAACTCCTAGATGGGGGCTGCTTTCCTAAACTGATTTGCTGACGTTCTTCCAGGAGCCATAGTTTTTCATTCAAGAGCCACATGTGGCTCCCGAGCCGCAGTTTGGCCACGCCTGCACTATAGGATGTTACTCTTTAAGATTTAAAAAAAAGGTAAAAAGGAATGGACTTAAAGTGAAAAGCATTGCTGTGTTTCATACTGGCTCTGAGCAGCTTTTTCTCTCTCTTTTAGTTTTTTGTGAAATACAAAACTGTTATATGGGATTGGAAAAAATAACTCCCTAGAGAAAGTTATTTTTTTAAATAAGCTTATAAACATATGGCTTATTTACTATGCAGACAAAAATGTTTCTCTGTTAATGTTAATTAATTTGTGGTGATTCAGAGAATGTCATTTAATTTGTAGCCCTCTGTTTCCTCCCTTTGGTAACTGCTTGATGTATTATAATGATAAATTTGTTAGTCTTTAAGTGCCACAGGACTCCTTGCTTGTTTTGCCTGGTGTATTGTTACATTTCCCATTTCTCTAACCAACTGAAACTTTTATTTGTACTCTTTGCTGCCCAGGAAGAGCAATTTAAGCTATTAACTTGGTCCCAGCCTGGAAAAAGTTTGAAGAATCTCACTTTCAGTCATTCCACATAGAACTGTGATCTTAAGCTGAGCAAATATGTCTGGTAATTGCAGCATGCGAGCTCAAAGGGAAACCCAGGGTTTTGCTGGAAGAGGTACTTTTGTTTCTGTCAGTGGAGCATTTTACTATACGCTCAAAAGTGCAAGAAGGCCCTAAAGTGGATGTAGGTATATTCTTTCAGAAAAGTATGAGACTTAGAAGCACTGACTTCTTGCAATTTATAAAGAACCTCTGGTGCTTAATTATATTAAGTTAAAAAACATAACAATCACAATGAATTAAAAAACCTACAAAGTAAATATAGGATTAAACCATATTCATTTCAACATGGAATATTATATTACATATCTGTATTGCTTTATGCTGCATGAAAACAAAGAACAAAAGCAAAATAAAGAAAGAACAAGCAATAGAAAACGACAGACAACGTTCTGAACACAGTGAGTCAAGGAAGAAATAGAAGAAAAGAATATTGTCATCCGCCGGTTATAGCATCATCCTATAAATGTCTGTGGCAATGCTTGCTTCACCATAGCCAGGAATAGTATTCTGTATACATCCCATTCCCTAGTTTTCAGTCAAACTTCAAAATAGGCAAAGATCAATAAACTTATGGAGTCTTTCCTTTTTTAAATATGCTTCCTTCTGAAATGCTGCCAAGTCACCACTTAATCCACTCTATGGGTATGTCCACATGTCTCTTTTATTTCGAAATAACACTGGTTATTTCAAAATAAAAGAGAGTAGGTCCACACGACACATTCTTATGTTGAAATGACAGACTCCATCATTTCAAAATAAAAGCCATCATTTCAAAATAGCTTAAACCTTCTTTAAATCAAAACAGCTGTTATTTTGAAATGGTTATTTCGAAATAACACCATTCGGACATGTTATTTCAAAATAACCATTATTTTGAAATAACTCTTGTGCCCTTGTCCTTCCCAGGGTGCTTTCCTTTTAGCCGATATTGGGTGGGGTCATGGCCCAGGAAGGGGGCCATGTTGCCACACCTCCCATGGTGCCCCTCTTCTAAAGTGAAATAGCAAGTCCTGTGTTTGGACATGCTATTTTGCTTTGAGCTTTTCCCTTAATTCAAATTAACTTATTTCAAAATAAGGACTTTATTTTGAAATAATGATGTACATGTGGACATAGCCTACCAGTTTTCTGTCCTGGGAAGCACAGGTGATTTCTGATGTTGAGGCTTCAGGTGAATTTCCCAAATGTTAACCCCCAAGTTCTGGCTGAATTCTGTTTGGGTAACTACATTCTGCTAATATTAAAACTCCTGCTGTCATTTCAATGGTACATGTTACTTTTTCCTTCCCCTCTTAAGAAACTTCTTGTGTAGTGTTAATTGAAGAGGATGACAGCCGCATTCCACCCTACTGATAGGTAAGCCATAGAGACAAACTGAGAATTACATTGGGATCCTTTGGATCAAAATAAAAGATGCAGATTATTAGTTATTTTTAACCAATCTAATGTGAAGCTTTTAATTTTGTTGCCTGCAGGCATTCTGCCCTGATGTTAGGATATCTCATTATTTCTTCGATAGGGCATTCTCATTTAAAAAATAATTTAAATAGGCAGTACTTTATTCTTTTGGTCTTAGGGTAAGCCAGAGGCCCATTCTAACATAGGGGTGTGTTCACTTGAAGTCTGAACTACTGAGACATTAAAGGAATGTTTTTTTGTTAACAAATTAATTGGATTTTATGTATGTATATGTTTATACTGTTATTTCAGAGACAAGTGACATAGTTCCTCAGATGGACAGAACTGGCAGGGGCAGAAGAGAAAGGAAGTTGGCAGATATACAAGACAAGAACAATCATCTATTTGACTTCCAGGGAATAACCAGCATACAGAATGAGAGCATGCTGTAGTGTAGCAGCTGACAGTAAGAGGCCACTGATCCTACATGTCAGAGAATAAAGACAGTAGTAAAATTCTAGCCCTATTGAAGTAATGACAAAACTCACATTGATTTCTATTGTACTAGTATTTCACCCCCAATATTTTCAAGTTTTTCATTCTTGCTATGACTCTTACATACCACCCTTTCCAAGGCAGCCACATCACAGCATTCAAAAGTGTAATCCTTTATATGATGTGAAGGATAACAGGAAAGGGTTCTACAAGTATATCAATAACAA
>ML681992.1:17007408-17040361 GCA_007922195.1 Podocnemis expansa
CAAAACCCTGACTGGGATGATCTAATGGGAGTGGCCCTGCTTTTTTTGGCAGGGGGTTGGACTAGATGACCTCGTGGGGTCCCTTCCAACCCTGTGATTCTATGATTCTATGTAGAGGTGAAGCCTTTCAGCTCTGCAGCACTTATTAGTCAAACCATTAGGGAGGGAGGCAAAGGCAAGTGTTTTTACTAGTTCCAAAAATTCCAGAGGCAATGGATTAGTGAAAGTAGCTGAGTACCAAGCAAGACCATTGTTTGGAACTCTGGGAACACTCCTCTTCTTAAAACTTGTCAATCTTGGAAGAACAAACTTGTTTAGGGTTGGTGGGCTTTTGGTAAGCAAGGGAAGGCCTATCTCCCAACGCTTGGAGTCTTCCCACAATATATAAAGTAAGGTGCCTCCTAGAACCTAACAGTACAATCAGGTACCATTGTCCTTTCTCCCACTCTTGTGAATTCTAGTGAAAGACCACTTGGTACAGAAGAGTGTCTTCTGTTGCATGAGACCTTCAAAACTCCAAAGAGAATAAAAGATCATAGTTAATTTGAGCTTCTAAGATGAAGTTGTCTGCTCCAAGAGTTTCACAATGCACTAGTGTGACCTCTGTGGCACTCAAAATGAAGGAAGAGAGGATAAAGTTAGGTTTTTCCTACCATACCCATTCCTCCAAGAGAGGCTAGATAAAAGGAATGGCTGGGGCTCCAAGTGCATATGAACCAAAGGTAATGATAGTAGATGCTGCCACTGCAAATACTGCCAAATTTGTGACTTTTGCAGGCCACACAATGTAGCAAGGGCTGAAAAAGACAAAAGATGTGTTACTGATATACAGCTGGAAAGTTATAAGAATGCCTCTGCTCATTTGCTCCTTTCAACCCACAAGGAGACCTAGGCTCCTGTATAGAACTGCCTTTGCATATAGTATGAACTAAACCCAGGGTCAGACTTGGCAGGATTGAAAGACTGAGCAAGTATCCACTTTGCAAAGATGGAGGAACCCAACTGAGCAAAAGTTTTAAAAGCAATGACAGAGCATGCTGCTGAATTCAGTGTGTTTACTCACACTGTGTCTTAGAGACCCTAAAATCTTGTGACTGCATTTCCAGGATCTGGTCAGCACTTTTTTCTGCAAGGTCATCGTGCTATATTTCAGTTTCTTTTGCTATGCAAGAGTTATCGTCCAAAGCCTAAAATGCAGGTGCTCAGACCCTGCAAGACCAAGTGAACTGTTCCAAAACAGGATCTCATTTTAGCTTTATCTTCAAATGTAGCTTTAAGCAGCAGATATTTTATCTAGGGTTACCTACTTTGTGGCCTGGCTGTGCAGTTGAGATTCCTTTCTCAGCAAAGGGTTGGTTGGTTGGGTTTTTTTAAGGAACTAAAGGGGTATTCTCTTAGGCTGTGTTCACACAGCCTCCTTATTTCGAAGCAACGGAGGTTGTTTCGAAATAAGGTTTTGACTATTCACACGACGCACGGTTGTTTCGAAACAAGTTAAACCTAGTCTGTGGGCGAAACAACATTGTTTCGCAATGGTTGTTTCGACAACGCCGTGCGAACGTGTTGTTTCGAAATGACAGTGAGTCGTTTCGAAATAACTGTTGTCCGGAATCGCTATTTCAATTCCGGCTTTTTTTCCTTATTTTGAATTAACATTTTGTTAATTCGAAATAAGCTGTTTTGAAATAAGCGTTATTTCAATATACAGTTGTTTCGAAACAACCGTATCGAAATAACCCACTGTGTGGGAACACAGCCTTAGTAAAGAGGGCAAAGAATAAAAAAATGTAAAAATTATAGTTAAAATTTATATGGATAAAAAATATTGTAAAGAAGTAATTGTTGTAGTATTTTCACCAGGGCCTGAGGGAAAAATTAGGAGGGTTTGTCCATATGTCCTCTTTTCTCCTCCAGAAAAAGGGAGATTTAGAGTTCATTTGTGAGTAGGCATATGAGGCCCCAACAAACAGAATTTTGTGCCACTACTTTATTCTTGAAACCATCATTTCCTCCACTCTGAAACATTCCAGCAGAGTCTCACTTATGAAAGACAAGATTGTGGAATGCTTTTGTCTGAATTTTGATCAGCTGTCTCTTGCACTACAATCTCATGTTGCCAAAGCTTTTAAAAAAAAAAAAATCAGAAATTAGTGAATGTGGGAATAATATAGGATGTTGACAGTCTTGCTAAGATGGTGTGAGTTTTCAGACATTTTTGGGTTGGAATTGGACTAGGAAATGGAATGTTATGTCTTTCCAGTGAAGTCTTATATCTGTAATAGTGTGGCCTCTCAGGGGCCTCTTTCCTAGACTTTGGGTATGTCCACACGAGGATTTTATTTTGAAACAACTCTGGTTGTTTCAAAATAAAAACCTGAATGTCCACATGATGTTTTCTTGTTTTGAAATAACTGTCCTGACCTTCACCCCAGGGTGCACAGCACCCAGGGAAGCAGGAAGTCCCTTCCCACGCATGCCTGCCAGGACGTGCCACCAATGCCCCAGGCGGGCGACGCCATGCCCCCATCTGGACAGCTGAGGAGGTCCACTACCTCCCCAGCATTTGGAGGATGGAGGACATCCTGTCCCGGTTCCGGGTGAGCCACTGGAACCGGGACATATATGCGGACATCGCCGCGGCGCTGTCCGCTGAGGGCCACGATCGCACCACCGAGCACATGCGCTCGAAAATAAAGGCCCTGCAGCAGGACCATGCCTGGACCAGGGAGGCACAGGAGCTCCAGGGGGCAGGTAGCACTTCTACGACAAGCTCCATGCATTCCTGGGGCCGGAGCCCAGTGGCCTGCTTCCCAAGGCTGTGGACACCGGGGCACACCACAGCTCATCCTCCAGCCCTGAGGCAGTGGACACAGGGTCCAAAGTCTCGGTTGGGCAGCCTCCCACCACACTGCCACCAGCAGTGGAGGCCACACCAGGGACCCCCAAGCTGTTCCCTAGCCCCGACGAAGAGACCAGTGTGGAGGAGCAAGGGCCTGACACCATCCCAGCCCCTGCAGAGTCCAACACAGACACGGGGACATTACACCAGACCTCTGGAGCCCCTGTGGGTGAGTATTCCCCTTCCGCAGAGGCACGCAGGGCTGGGCCTGTTCAGGTCACGGGCAGCGAGGGGGTACAGGGCTGGGCACTGGGGCAGGTAGGGCATAGGGTCAGCGGGTGCAGAGGCCCTCCCATGGCCACGGGTACCTGAGAGACAGGTGGCACCAGGGTCACAGGCCCCTGTGTGCCTGGGAGTGGTTAACACGGGCTGGGTGTCAAAGATGCAGTCGCATCTTGGGTGCGGTAGAGAGCATGCAGGCCTTGCCACTGGCAAGTGGCCTTGGGAGACCCCCTAGAGCAAGGCGTGGGTGAGTCCAGCTCACCATTGTGGCCACCACTAGCATGTGTGCCTCCAGGGTACGGTTGCCAGATGTCAAGCAAAAGGAGAACGTGGTCCCCTTTTTACCTGCCCGTTCTTCTTTTTATCCTCACATTCTCTGTCTGGCAAGCAGTTTAAAATACAGGATTTTGTCAGGCTTTTTACTGTAGGGATTGAAGTATCCTAGAATGCCATAGAATACTTATTTGTATGGGAAAGTCTTCCAGGGCCCCCTAAACACCGAGGAATATCACATCCATACTACATTTTCTCCTATGTGTCCTCCAGTGTCCTCCTTTTCATACTTCCCTGGTCTCCTTTCAAGGCTTTGGGATCCGGTAGCTCTACCCCAGGGCAATGTCCCACAGGTTTCTGAGTCCTGCTGACAGTCAGGGCAGAGGTGTGTGCTGCAGACAGGCTGCACACAGACAAGGCCAGCAGGCAGCAGAGGCCAACTGTGTTTTCTGCTTCCCTCCAGCAGGTCATCCAGCCGCTCGCCGTCCCGCACCACCTGCCCAACGCCTCAGCCTGAGACGACCACGGCAGTGGAGGAGGGCCCTCCAGACGTACGGCGAGATCCTGGAGAGCCTGGAGGAGCTGTGGCAGTGGACTGAGGCGTCCACCCAGGCCTGGCGCCAGGACCAAGCCAGGTGGCAGGACACTGCCCTCTGCCTGCTGCAGCAGGCGGCAGCTGCAGACGACCAGCTGGTTGCGACCCTGGAGCGCCAGGCACAGGCCTTCAAGCTCCTCTGTGACCACCTGCCCAGTGCAGTCGAGGTGATTGCCACCAGCCTCCACCAGCTGCTGGAACACACGGCCCCTCAAGCTGCTACAGGGAGTCCTCCACCTGGCCTTCTCCAGAGGCTACCCTGAACCCAGGGTGGCCGTGGGCAGAGACGGGGAACACCACCACCACCCCCGGACCCCTCCACAGGCCCTGCCTAAGTTCTCCCCTGCCACCCAGACTCCCCCACCCCCTTCCCCAATCTCCCCCTTCCAAGTTGCTGGCCGTCCCCACAGACTGCCCCCACATTGCCCCGTCCCATAACCCTCCCCAGCCCTTCTGTGCCCCAACCCCTGTTTTGTTAAATAAATGTTTGACAAGTATTCTTGGTTGTGCTTGGTTTTATTGGGGGTAGTTCACAGTGTGGGTTCATGGCTGGGGGCTGGGTGAACGGGGGAGAGGGTGGTGTGGGGCAGGGTAGGCCTGGCCCTCAGAGTTCCTCCAGGGCAAAGGTGTTCATCAGTGCATCCCGCACTGTCACAGCTCTCTGTGACAGCTGCTCCCATGAGGGCACAGGTGTGGGTTCCTCGTAGTCCCTGGCAAGGAGTTGTGCCTCTGCTTCCAAGGCAGCTGCAATAGGCTCACCCAGCTGCTCACAGAAGTTCTGCAGGGCCATGCACGCACTGATCACCTGCGGCATTGTTCTCTCCACAAGGTGGAGGCATGTAAGGAGGTACCTCCAGCGTGCCTTGAGGTGGCCAAATGCCCGCTCGACCACCTGGCGGCAGCAGCTCAGCCTGCGGTTTAAAATCTGCCATCGGGTATCGAGGGGCCCTGCGTACGGCCACATGAGCCATGGGCGCAGGGGATAGGTCGCATCTGCCACAATGAGGATGGGCACCTCTACTCCCTCAACATTGATGTTATGCAGGGGGAAGAAGGTGCCCGCATCCATGCCCCGGTACAGGACAGAGTTATGGAGGACCCTTGCATCATGGGCCGTCCCTGGCCATCCTACGTAACAGTTTTGGAAAAGGCCCCGATGGTCCACAAGGGCCTGCAAGATGATAGTGTGGTACCCCTTGCGGTTTCTGTACTCCGCGGCTCTGTGCACCGAGGCTCTCATGGGGATGTGCGTGGCGTCCAGGATCCCCAGACAATTGGGAAAGCCCAGTGTGGCCATGCCGGGAATGGTGTTCTGCAGCTCCCCTTGGGTGACCAGGCGTTGCAGCAGGACCTGGTTGATGGCCCTGGTGACCTCCAACAGAATGTTGCTGGTGTGGACCTCCGATGCCGAAGCGGTGCACCACAGACGTGTGCAACTCCGGAGTGGCCATCTTCCACAGGGCGATGGCCACTCTTTTGTCGACAGGGATGGCAGGCCTCATGGTGGTGTCCCTTCGGGGCAGCAGCGGGGCGAGTTCTGCGACCAGGAGGTTGAAGCTGGCCCTGCTCATGCGGAAGTTCTTCTGCCACTGGTCGTCCCCCCAGGTTCGCAGCACTACCTGCTCCCACCAGTCTAGGCGGGTCTCCCGGGCCCAGACCAGGCGAGCCACAGAAGGGGGCAGGGGCAGCAGCTCTGCTCTGCAGCCCAGCTGGATGACAGCCTCGGGCACAAGCTGGGCACCATCTGGGTCTGCAAGCAAAGTGTCCCACATCAGCAGGACATTCTGCGGGCGGGCAGAGGGTCTCTGTGTTGCACGGCACTAGCTGGGCAGCCAGGCAGCATCCATCTCTATCACTTGCAGAGTCCTGCTATCCAGAATGGACAGGGAAGTGAAGTTGGGGCCAGCTTTTATAGGATTGGCTGGCAACATGGCTGCCGACATGGCCCAGGGAGGCAGCCATGTTGCCACACCTCCCATAGTGCCCTTCCCCTAAAGCGAAATAGCAAGTCCACTGTTTGGACGCACTATTTTGATTCCTGCTTTTCCATTATTTTGATTTGTTGTTTTGTTATTTTAAATTAAGTCGTTTCAAAATAAGGGCTTTATTTTGAAATGACTTCTTTCAAAATAACTTATTTCAAAATGACGTCCTGCATGTGGACATAGCCTGTGAAAGTCCACCAGGACAGGTATATATTATGTTTGTTTAGTGTCTACCAAACTGGGCTCAGACCTCTTGGTGCTTCTAACAGGACATCCTGGTCACAGAGGACTGGGAAAAGTGAAGATTTAACTGAAGCCAATTAACCAGTTTCAGTTGGGAGTTACTGACACTTGGATGGCAAGTGCTGTCCTCATAAAATAGGGGGGACGGGGGTGAAGCCTAAAAGGTGAGCCTGGGCTCCAAGACGAGAAAGCTGCATGAAAGCTTCCTCCTGCTGTAATCCTGCTGCTATGCTTTGTAAGTGATAATAAATACACCCATGGCTAAAAGTGAAATTATGTGGTTTGTGGTTAAGAGATCAAAAAATAGGCCCGGCAGCATGGCACACTGGGTCATGTCAGAGGCAAGTCAGTCTCATTTTTTTTATTCCACTCATGATGTAATTAACAGAACTGTCTCACTAAAAAGTTTAAGAGGCAGAACACTACCCTCAAACTTGACTGTTATAATAAAACAGTTGTATAGTCAAGAACCATCCTTTATTATGAAAAACTTTCAGAGACAATCTAGCTAGTTTAGGCCCTTGGCTTAGTTTAATAAAAAAATTGTTTATGAAAGAAAATATTTTCATTAAATTAATAAAAGGATGTTATTACAGTGTAGACATTCCAATTAGTGCACTCATAACCCAAACATAGAATCATTCTATAATTAGAACCAGAAGCAAACTAGCTAGACAATAGAGAGGGAACAAACCTAGCACTTGTTCTGTTGTTCTCATTATCCATGCTGCTTGCAGAAGGCAAACAGCATGAGAGGTTTCAAAGGGGTAGCCATGTTAGCCTAGTTCAGCAAAAGAAGCAAGGAGTCCTGTGGCACTTAAAGACTAACAAATTTATTTATCGCATGAGGTTTCGTGGTGGCATTACATGCTGTGACATTACATCCTGTGGCATTTTTAAAGACTAACATTTATTTCTCACATAAGCTTCAAAACGTCTGATGAAGTAGGATTTTCTCCCATGAAAGTTCATGTGAGAAATAAATTTGTTAGTCTCTAAAAGTGCCACCAGACTCCTTGTTTGTTTTGCTGCACAAGACTAACATGGCTGCCCCTTTGGAACATTAGACATTGCCATTTTTTATTGATGTGAGTATTTTGCATTCAACAGACTTTCCACATGAAAAATGCCATATGTTTCATTGAGTTCTTGCAATGCACTTCCCAAGTCATCTGAAGTGAAGTCTTGTCTAAGACAAACCTCACTCTGGGCCGTAAGGAGTTAAGGGGTTATTTTGGAGCCAGCCAGCTCCACTCTGCTACAACATCAGTAAATGCTCCATCTAATGGAGCATTTAAAAGTGGAACAGCTTATTTGAGCAGCAGAGATGGAAGAAAACAGACCTGTTGCATCCCATAGCTCGTGCAGTGCAGAGGGCTTTGTGCAGAAGCACACTCCAGCCAAAGTAACAGGTCGTCTACAAATAAATGGGACCAACACAACAGGTCTAGTAGATTCAGGGTATGGGCAAACCTTGGTCTGGGACAACTTGATCCCCAACCCTGAAGCCTCCACGGACAGCATCTTAGTGAAACACATTCATGGGAACATTAAGCCTTATCCCTTATGGAGGTCACCATAGGGGTGAATGCAAAGTGTGTCTTAAAGCAGCAGAGGCAGACTTTGTGAAGGATCCAAAGGAGGATGAAATCTTGAGTCAGGCATATGAACACCTCTCCACAGTTAATGGCAAAGTGATAGGTCCCCACCGGGCTGTGCAGTTTCCTCACTTTGAGCCCCAGAAGCAATGACTGAAAAGACCAGCGGACAAGGGAAATTCGATCACAGCTCCTCATCCCTTTGCCTCATCACCAGGAAGTCATGTGACTGGCCCATCCTATCCCCTCTGCAGGCTATCTCGGACAAGAGAAAATGCTGGCCCAGATCTTAGACCACTTCTTTTGGCCTGTTGTACACTGGGAATATAAAACTTCTGCAACTCCTGCCCTGAAAGGTAGCTAGTTGAGGCATAAGGTGAAGTGTTAGCCCCCCCCCCCCCATCCCTCTCCTAGTTATTCCCATCCCCTTCATATGAATTGGGATAAACCATATTGGTCCCTTCAAAAAAAAAGAAAAGGAGCCAGATAAAAACACATCGGTGATAGTTGATTATACTACCTGCTATCCTGAGGCAACCTCTCTATGGAGCACCATTGCAAAGACTATTGCCATGGAACAACTGAACATCTTTGCTCAGGTAGAAGTTCCCAAAGAGATTGTCATGGACCAAGATCCATGCTTCATATCCTACTTGATGGAAAAAGTCTGTGATCTCCTGCAAATAAAGACCCAACCCACCTCAGGATTTGTCTTCACTGACAGCAGCAAAGTTGCCTTCATCAGATTGGTCTGTGAAGACCCACACAATCAGTCAGGAAGTCAATCCCTGAAGACCACCCCAGCAAGTAGCATAGTGCTGAGGTAATGGGAGGCCAGTTCCCTTCGACTTGCTACATCGAAGACACCACAGTTAATAGGCAGTAGGCAGTTGAAAAGTGATATGCAAGTTGCTTCAAGCAACTTGTGTATCTCCCTTCAAGAACCACTGAAATCTCCCCACAGTGTAGACCAGGACTCAGTTTATCACTCTCAGACAGACTGATCGAACACTTCAACTGAACCCTGAACCAGATACTGAATAGGTTTATACCAGAAGAAACAAAAAGGAGTTGTGTGGCACTTTAAGACTAACAGATTTATTTTTTGCATGAGCTTTCGTGGGAGAAGATCCCACTTCCTCAGATGCTTCGGAGATGGGTAAGTGGGATCTTCTCCCACAAAAGCTCATGCAAAAAATAAATCTGTTAGTCTTAAAGTGCCACACAACTCCTTGTTGTTTTTTCACTGGACTAGACTAACACGGCTATCCCTTTTAAAATTATACCAGAAGACCTTTATTATTGGGATCAGCTGATTCCCCTTCTGTTTACCATTTGAGAAGTCCTGTAGACCTCTACTGGTTCTTACTTTGAGCTCTTATATGGGAGATGACTCTAGAGAATCCTCAGCCTGATCCAGGAGATAAGAGAAGAAAAAATGCCTAGAGCTGAGATCTGTGTTGACACTCAGGAGGAGACTCAACACTGTGTGAACTTTGGCTAAAGAAAACCTCCACACCACCCAACAAACCCAGGAGTGCTCCTACAACAAGGGAAAATGCGTATGCACCCTCAGACCACAAGATTGGATCCTCCTTCTACTCCCAAATAAGGAATCTAAACCTCCAGATGCTTCACCGGAAAGTGCATCATACTATAAAGCAAGAAGCCCAGACCACGATGGAGCTCAAGGGCATTCAAAAATTCCACAGTGAGTAGCAAAATCCTCTCATTTTATTCCCAAAGACAGATGGCATTGTCCAGTTCTGCATCAATTCAGGAAGGTCATTATGATCTCAAAAATTGACACCTATCTCAAGCCACATATGAATGACTATTGAACCAACTGGGGAAGGCTCAGTATATCATCACATCAGGTTTAACAAAGGGATATTGTCAAATCCTACTGATATGAGATGCACAGGAAAAAAAAAACACCTTTGCCATTCCATTTAGCCTCTATCAGCTTCAAACTATGCCCTTTTGACTTCATGGGGCATCTGCAACATTACAATGCCTAATGGACCAGGTTTTGCAGCCCCATAACCCATATGCTATGGCATAATTAGATGCTATAGTCATCTAACACTGAAACTGGGAAAAACACCAGGCACAAGTTGCAGATGTGCTCTGGTCTCTATTGCAGCGAGGCTAACAGCAAATCCTGCAAAATGTAAAATAGGGAAAGAAGAAACCACCTACCTAGCATTCATTTAGTGGAAAGACCAGGACTGAGTCTTTATAGATGACATTCAAGCCCACAAAGAAACCCCATGTCCATCTGCTAAGAGACAGAGCAAGTTTTTTGCAATTTGCTGGCAACTACTGCTGATTTGTACCAAGGTTTTCAATGATTGCAGTCACTCTCACATCTCTGGCCATGAAAGACTAACCCAAAAAGGAACACTGGTCCAAGACCAGTGAAAAAGCCTTTAAAAAATTGAAAGTACTCCTATGTACAAAGGCAGTCCTAGTCAGTCTGAAATTCTTCAAGGAATTCCTTTTGCAGACTGATGCTTCAGATGTGTGACAGAGAGCCATTTTATCATATAAAATAAAGGTGGGGCAATACTTGGTGCTGTATTTGAACCACAAACTATTCTCACAAGAACGGGCCTACCCTGTCACAGAAAAGGAGGGTCTGCAGGTAAAATAGGTCATTGATTCACTCCAATATTATCTCCTGAGAAACGTACTCAAGATCATTATAGACCAGGCATGGCCAAACTGTGGCTTGGGAACCGCATGCAGCTCTTAAATGAAAAAGTGTGGCTCACGGAAGAACACCAGCAAATCAATTTAGGAAAGCAGCCCCAGCCTAGGAGTTTTAAATCTCCTGCCCTGAGCATGCTTAGAGCATGCTCAGTGAGGGACAGCCCCATCCTGTACCTAGCCTCTGGAGCAGCCAGGTAAGGGGGCCCTGAGGATGGGGGCATCAACCCTGGGGAGAAAGAGTCAGGACCCAGGGGTTCAGGAGGTGGTCGGGACAGTGGAGAGAAGCACTGCATGGTCAGAACAGCAGGCAGAAGCACAGCATGGTCAGGATTTCTTTCAATTTTGGGGACAACTTACTGTTGTGCAGCACTGTATTCCACAATGAAATCTGTGAAATCGAAACTTCATGCAATAATTACAGATCACCACCTGCGAGAGCTTTTACATACTGCATTAACAAGTTACTGACAGGATTTTAAAAAACTTGCCACTAGCCTGACGTCTTCTACGTGGAGCAACAGCTAAGTTTTTACTGTATAGGCCTAGTTTTCATGGTAACCTTAAGTAATTATTAGAATCTGAAATTAGCGGGATCAATATTTGCCTTCCATTTACGATTAAATTAAAGTGTGCAATGAATTTTAAACTTAGTACTTTTGGAGTGGGTAAAAGTATATGGCTATATGGGTCAGTGCAGCTCTTGACGGTTTAAATAATCAACTTGAGTGGTTCTTGAGTTCCATAAGTTTGGCCACCCCTGTATAGACCATGCCCATTAAGATAGTTGAACATCACAAAGCATAAATCCCCTTGCCTGATGCACTAATATCTGTCCTTCAGTCCTGCATGTTTCAAATCCACCGTTAAGACAATTTCTCCAGGGAGCAATCTGATGGCCCCAGCTTTCTGGCTACATCTTAAAGGAGAGGTTGTGTGATGGAGTGTACAAACCCCACACTGGGCAACAAGGGATTACGTGATTATTCTGGGCCCATTCAGCCCCATCCCACCATATCTGCAATAGATGTTCCAACAGGTTTAGCATTTAAGAGTGGAAGAAATAGCTCATTTGAGCAGCAGAGCTGGATGAGAGCAAATTTGCAGCCCACAGCTTCAGAAGCACAAGATGTTGTCAGGAAAGAGCAGAGGAAACCCTAGATCCACTGCCCCCAAATAAGCCCTCCCTGAGGCAAGGAAGATCCTACCACAAAAATAATTAAGAGAAATATCTCTGGCTATGTCAACACTGCCAAGGAAGCTTAGTCCAGACGAATTTAGCCCTTGGCCACACTAGGCTTTGCCTAGTCCAAAATTTCTTAGTTTGGACTACGCAAAACTTAGTCCAGACTAGTAAAACTCAGTGGTTAGTCCAGTATTACGCATTAAGTTTAAACTTCAGTTCAAACTAAGCGCATGCAATACTCAAACTAATGGTTAGTTCTAACTTTAAAAGTTTGAACTAAGCCATTAGTTCAAACTAGCCATGCATTCTAGTTCAAACTAAAAAGCCGCTATTAGTTTGAACTAGCCCGAGGTTAGTTTGAACTAACCTTGAACTTCTTTAGATCAAACTAGCAAGTCCAAACTAAAATTGGTGATTAAGATATAGCCTCTGTCTCTCTCCTGTCTGTGGACTCAGGGCAATAGTAACCCTGCACTCATTCATGCACACATACACATCACTCCCTTGCTGATCACAGATTGTGGCTTTGATCACTAAGCCATGCTTCTGTACAAATCCCAAAGGAGGCCTATTATAGATAGCATGAAAAATGCCAGTAATTTCAAGTAATTGGGGAAAAAATGCTAGAGATTTACCAAACTATAACTACTTCAACTCTTATCTTATTCAAGATATGAAAATCAAGTTAGAATTGCTCTGCTCCATAGTATGGCATATCTAATTATCAGTAACAATTCCAGGAGAAGTCTGTACATGGTAGCTGTTTTTCTGAGTTGTAAATAACAAAGGAAATTCAGCTGCACAGAAAGAACGAATACAACAAACATAGGACATGGTTGTTGCGTAACTGCTCAATATATTAGACACGTTGCACTGGGCTTAATTTCACATGGAATAATGCCAACAGATGGATTGGGCCTGGGCACTGGAAAGGTCCTCAAAGGAGATTTTGTGAAATTTTACAGTTCCCACCCCAATGGAGCGTGGGAGGTTCAGAACAGGACAATGCTCCTAGAAGTGGGAATGAGACTTCAGTGAGGTGATGTAAATAGTACCAGCCTTTCCTGGGAGTGAATTTCCTTTCACTCACAGATGTATACTATGAGTCTTGCAAGTACAGGCTGCCTCAGTATCTGAATCTTAAGTAGAACTACAACTATATAAATTCAAATTAAAATCCTATTTCCCTACGAATTCCATCTAAGACCTTCCCATACTGAACTGACATTCCTCTAATTGATTTGAGATAACAGGTAATTAGAGAGGATACTGAATTGGGAGTATATCTTGGAGATTCTTCGTTAGTAGTAGGAGATCAGACAAGCAATAAGTGAATTTGCAAAGCAATTTGATCCCTTAGAACTTGCTGGAGTAAGCATTTGTATAGATTACAAAATATTGTGAGAAGTAGCTGGTGTGGTACAAAGAGTAAAATAAACTTACCGACAATGTGCAAAGCCACATTGCACTAGTATGTCATGCAAGTTAACCTAACTGTTTTCTGTAACATATTACTATAAGTATAGCATGGTAATAGAAATACAACATGAAGTGGCAGCACCTTAAAAGAAAACAGGTCTTATTATCCAATCCCTTTGAAAGTAATAAATTAAAGCTCAATTTTATGGGTTTTATTTAAAATAAGATTAGTTTTAATCTAGTAGGCTCCAGGGGTCCATTGGACTGAACACTGTGCCAGCATAAAACAAACATGGTCCCTTGCATCAAAGAGAGTACAATTTCAGGCCTACATCATGTCTTTTTAGATCCACTCATAGAAAGGGCCATAGATGCAAAGATCTCTTCCTTTCTTCATGGAAAGCAAAGATATTAGAGCCTTCAAACACTGTTCCCATTTTTCCTGAACCTATGGGAGTCTATCTGTAAGTCTGACATTTCTTCAGAGCAGTGAGGAAAAAGAATAGCAAGATTTCTTGTACCCTATCTTCTTTCCCCTCCCCTTCACACAATCAAGAAAAACACAGCTACAACATGATCTTATATTATGTTCAGTATTGTAGCTGTGTTGCTCCCAGGATATTAGAAGACAAGGTGATAAGATATTGTCTTTTAATTGAACCAATTTCTGTTGGTGACTGAGACAAGATTTTGAGCAAAAGTTTTCTAAAGTTTGTCTTGCTCACAGACATAAGTTGATCCAATAAGAAATATTACATCACCTGCCCTGTGTCTCTAATGGTGTTACATTAACACTTATCAGTGATTATAACTCAGTTTCTGGTATAAGTGGTTTGCTTCCTCCTGGTAACATATCAGGAAACAATCTGTAAGAACAGGAAATTTCCAAGTTTTGTGTCTGTTTGGCCCATGATTTTTAGGACAAGGCAAGAGAATCTAGGCCTTTGCTCTGACAACCCTCTGAAGAGATCAAATAGTTTTATAGATGTATAAGGTTCCTTTTTTCCTCAGGGAACCAATGGTTCCCAACCTGTGGTCTCTGCACCACTTGTGGTCTGTGAGGATGCTGCAGGTGGTCCGTGGGGTGAGGGTGGAGAGATAATGTAATAATAATATAATCCTGTGTACCTCTTTTATGTCATATTCAGTTTTATATTCTTATTCGCAATTTAATTTGCTTCAGTAATATCCTTGGGAAATCTAACATTCTCTTGACATCTGCAAAACAATATAAGCCTGGTTGTTAGGTAAGTATTATCTTTTACCCACTGGTAGGGTTACTAGAGGTAAATTTACTGTGATGAGTACAATATGTCTGTGAGCAAGCATAATAAATTATTAGACATAGCTGCATTTTGAATGCCCCTTGGTATATAAATTTGACTCCTGTCAGCTATAGACTATGTTAAAAATGTTTAAGGTGGGTTGCTTATGTGATGGTCCATAAAAGCTTTCAGTGATGACGTAGTGGTTCACGTAAAGGAAAAGGTTGGGAACTGCTGATAGGAAGAGAGTTAAAGTTGCTTCAATGCCTTTATTGTGTATTTCTGTAATGCAGCAGTGTTCCTACCTGCTTTGGCTCATAGGTTGGCTCTCCTGACCTTGCTTGGTTTGGTTGTTACAGTGACTTGGCAGCAGTGACTTAAGCCCTCTGACTTAGTCAGAAAAGAAAGTCCACCCCATCCAGAGTACAGAAGTCCAAAAAATCTTCTGCCCCAGCCTCCAGCAGGGCACAACGCTTCCCTCCTGAGGAACTTCTTCTTTCATTCTTCAGCCCCTCTCCAGCCCACCCTCTCAGCTAACCTCTTGGCCCTCCCAAGTTCTGCTCACTCTCCCCTCAGCTCCTCCTCCTAGGCTCCTTTGAGTTTCTTCACATTCTGTATGGAGTATTGACTTCCCAGGCTTCTTACTGAGAACCTCCCTTCTCCTTCTTTCTACCTGGTCACAGAGTTTTATCTTTTCTTCCCTCCTGTCCCCATCTGGACTCTTTTCAGCCACATAAGGAGCCAGGTGACTATTTTCCTCACTTAGGGAGGCAAGCTCCGGTGCAACTAGACCCATATTCCTTTAAAGGTCCCATCACTCTGAGCCACACTCTAAAGACACCGATATTTTACCATCTTAAAGACAGACTGGGATTTACTTCAATTTGAAGTAAAAAACTAACATGTTTTTGTAATATTTTATTCATAATCAACATACATGAATTCTCAGAATCAACTCCATCTTAATGACAGTTTGAGTCTGGGGAAGTTCTGTTACACTGCAGATCTATAATCTTTTTGTATTTTATACTGTACCAGCTTCATCTTTTCTATGAAGACTATGGAATAATCCTTTTGACATCAATTAAGGTCTAGAACTAAAATCTCTGCTCTTCCCCATCTCCACTTGATGAGGGTGAATTGTTTTTTGTAGTGTTGTAAGTTTCTGTTAAGATATGCCTGCCTACAGCTAATAATCCTGCATGTAGCACACTTGTTTGGATTTGATATCCTCTCTTTCCATTGCAACTTTCTCTGTAGCTGAAAGAAAGCATCTGTTTGTGTTTGCATATACCAGAATATTTGTAATACAAGTATGTGAATGCTGGAAAATATTTAGAAAAAATTGGGTGTGGTTTTCTTTCCATGGGGAAATGGTTGCCTGTGCCAAAATATTGACATTAAACTTTTAATTTTTTTCTCACACTAAGTTGACAGATTCTTTTCTTATGGCCTGAATAGCAGGCTAGTGTAGAGTTTCCAACAGCACATGCTTTCACTTAGCCACAGTATCAGTGAGGGACACATCATTCTCTGCACCTCTATTAATGCCAAGGTTCACTTGCAGAAGGAGAGAAAAAAGTAAGGTGTGCTCCTCAACCATTTTTATTCAGCAAAATAAGCAAAGAGTCCTGTGGCACTTAAAGACTAACAAATTAGATCTAGCCTGGTGACTTAATTTTAGACATAACAAAGATTCCAGAAAATGTCAATGGTATCACTATAGAGTTACCACTCAGGACACATCACCAAACATTGTGTCACTGCTTCCATTATAAAACAGGGCTTATGTGTCTTCCAAAAACCTTGCTCCAAAATAACACTTGGCAAAGAAAGTAGCTGCCTGGGCTTTTTTTTTTTAAACCAATCAGTATAAATGTATTTATTTAAGTTCCAGATTCTGTCACTCAATCTCACAGTATAATATCTTATTATGAACAGTCTCACTGAAGTCCCATTGGCCTGTTCCTGGAGTAAAGTGCCACTCAGTGTGAGAGAAAGTCGCAGATTCTGGCCCTAAATTATCTGAATGCAATTACAGATGAACTGATATTAGGATATGTTTGTACCTTCAGTTAAAAAAAATAAACTTTGGTAAGTGCATAATACTCTATAGGCTAGGGCTGTGGTCAGTAACCCCTGACACATGTGCCAAGAGTGGCACACAAGCCGACTTGGAGCAGAATGCAACCCTCCGCAGTGAAGACAAAATTGCTGCTCCTGTTGCCACAAGTCACTCCAGGTGGCTTTCTTCAGCAGCAGCTGGAGGGAGGTCTATTGGTAACCCACTGAAAGAATCAGAGTAGCGTCTATAAGCATGCCACTGAGTGGCTTTCAACAGCATGACTGGGGAAACCTTTTCCTCCAGCCACTCCCAAAAGAAGCAGCCTGGAGTGGCTTTCAGCAGTGGATGGTACTCCAGCTGTGGCCACCACCAAATTTTCAGGGACTAGTGGTACCAACTGAGGGTCAGGGAGGACAGGCCAGCATAGGGGTCCACAAAGACTGTCAGCTCCTGAGTCTTTTCCTGTATAGGGGAAAAATGTGACAAGAGCCAAGAAGCTGAGGTTTGCAAACTGGCTGCAGTATGCAAGTTAACTGATTCTATGGAAATTGCAGAGTAATTGTTACCAGCACATAGAGTAGTCTGGCTCCTACAATCCTGAATCAATCTGTCATCTCCCACAAAACATCTGTCTGCTTCTTTCTTTACCACTCTTCTTCTGTTTTGTCTTTTATCTGAAGATAGCAACAGCAACATAGTGATGTGCTTGCTAACAAACTCAAAGTTAAGAATTACATACTTCCTATAGTTCATGTCATTTTACTCTGACTTCAGTACAGCCTAAGGACAGGGACTCTATTCAGCTCTTGTGAAATTTGGTGGAGTTGCTCCTCTTTATACTGGGGTTAATTTGATCCTGCATAATTTGCCTTTAACTTTGTGGCACATCCCCAGAGAAAACTTTAGGTCCAGACAGGATAGGCAGCGGCCTACAGGATCACACTGCAGAGTTGGAAGACATTATTCTGGAAGCAGTGCCATTGCTAGAAGAAATAACCCAGTCAAAAGAATGGTCCCCAGATAAAGAGCTCATATCCATGAGTGTGAATTGCAAAAAGAACAGTTTACTTCTCAAAATACAAAGCTTACTTTCCAAAGAACAGCTTACTTCCCAGCTTGTAGGAGTCAGATTTTCTGTGAGAATGGATCGAATGGGATAGGACTCTGGAATTGGATTTAGGAGCCTTGGGTTTCTTTCCAAGTTCAGCTGTAGACTTCCTTAGTGATCTTGAGTAAGACATTTAATCTATCATCTCTTTGCTCCCCAAGTGGCAAAATGGGGACAATATTTTCCTTCCTCACAAGGATGCTGTGAGGATAAAATTATGACAATTTGTATGTTCACCCCTTTACAGGATTATGATAAATTCAGTACAAAGTTTTATGTCTTGAGAGACATCATTTGAAAACATGTAATCTGCTGTACATTACTGTCCTGTTAAAATGTGGAGCAATGTTGTATGTAAAGTTATAAGATTCTACTGTATGGCGATGTCCACACATAGATGCTTATTTCAAAATGAATTAATTCAAAATAAAATTGTTATTTTGAATTAACTTAAATTGAAATAAGCAAAAACCTCAAATCAAAATAGCAAGTCCGGACACAGGACATGCTATTTCAAATCCGGAGAGGGGCAACATGGGAGGTGTGGCAACATGGCCCCCTGGCAGGGCCATGTTGCCAGCCAATATGTAGAAAAAGGAAGGTACCCTGGGAAGGAGAAGGGCAAAAGTGTTAAATCAAAATAACTGTTTCAAAATAATGGCTATTTCGATTTCAGCCTAGATTTTACTATTTTGAAATAAGGTTTGTTATTTTGAAATGAGGGGCTTGTCATTTCGAAATAACGAAATGTCATTCAGACATGACAACTTTTAAATCAAAACAACAGTCATTGTTTCAATTTAAAAACATCGTGTGGACATAGCCTATGACATTACTGACACACGTTCCAAATTTAGAAAAGCAGCCATAAATTCTACTTTTTGATATTACTTAGACATTTTCCTTGGAGACAAAGGCCAACTGATGCCTCAGCCAGCTGTCAATGAAATCAAATGAACTATCATCTGGTTAAGTGGCAACTCTTTAGTAGGAAAAAGAGTGAGAGTGAAACTCCACATTTTGACATAGGAGCTTCCCATCCAGACAGGCTTTCTTTCTCTTGAACCTCAGCCGGAGATGATTTTCAAAGAAAAAAAATGAATTATAAGAAAAAGTAACAGATTTCCCAAAATATTCCTCCTCCCTTTTTTCTCACAGCATCACTACCACCTGAAGAACAAGGAAATAAATAACAGTATACTGACGGAGGCATGAAAAGGAATTCAACCAATAGAATTACATGCTACATGTGGTGAGAGAGACCTTTTGAATTCATTCAGTTTGTTAAGTTAGATATTAGTTGCTTTTTGTTAATTTGTAAACAATTTTGACTTTTATGCCTCATTACTTTGTAATCACTTAAAATCTATCTTTCTGTAGTAAACAAATGTGTTTTATTGTGTTATCAATTCTAGACTAGTGTGTTTGGGATTGGGAAACTTCATTTGAGATAACAGGGATTGTCCATATCATTTTTGATTATGCAAATTAATGACTTTCTATAACTTTGCATTGTACAGGAGAGAGCTGGGCAACAGAAGCCACACATTTCTGGGAGGAAGTCTGGGACTAGGAATTTTTTGCTTTTCTCTGAGGAGTAATTCAGGAATGGCTGCCTATAACCCTCTTGTAACAGGGAGTAATTTAACTGCTGGAGGCTAAGGACACAGACCAGGAGTGGTTGCTTTCATAATGAAGCAGTGTAAAAGGCACTCTGGGTTGAATAACTGAAGTTACACAGCTATTCAACAGTTCCTATTGTACCCAGAGTAATATCACAAAAATACATTAGTGAGTCAAGAGTTCAGATACTACAATCATGCTGGCCACATAACAGCACAGGTAAATACAAAGTGACTGGCTTTGTGTATTCAGTTGAGGCAATCACTTTAAAATTTTGTCACTGATATTATTATGCCTCCATAATCTTTGTTTGTTCCATAGAATCCTAGAGTTTTAGGCAAGAAAGTGCCATTAGAGCATCTAGATTAAGGGCTAGACCAGTGGTTATCAAACTTTTTTCCTCAGGACCCAGCTCCAGACCCCTCTGCCACATGAAGACCCTCCACTGAAAAAAACTGGCTGCCTCCAGAAAATTGAACAGTGACCATAGTTGGGGGGGGGCGGGGAGGAATCCCTACCTTTCAGCCTTTCTCTGGAGGCTTCTATTGCATCACTGAAATCTACACATGTAATCTGAGATCACCTACATGGAACATGCAGAGGGTGATCCCACATGCCATACTCCTGTCTCAGATCAGGAAGTATGTCAAGTCTCTAAAACTGCATGTCGTAGCCTGGAGCGTGAGTGTGGGAAATCCTTGAAAATGGGGGCTGGGGGTGACCAGGTGGAGAAATGAGATGGAAGTGCTGAGACAGAGGAAGGAGAAGAGGGCCAATGCCAGGCTGGAAAGAAAGGTCCTAGAAGATCCTGTCTGCTGCTGAGCCTGTCCAACTCCCTCCAGGTCCTGCTCCCTTTTCCACTGCACAGAAACTGAAGCAGTTCCTCTGGGTTCCACTTTCACCTCTGTTCTTCATCTGCTCCCTGAGTCTGCATGGGTTTCCATGAACACACAATTGTCTACAATATTGTGACTGAAGGGGTGCTAGACCTCTATGCTTGGTCTGGTGACTCTTTCACTGTCAGCGTGCATGAGGCAGCAACACAAGAGGGCTATCTACTCCCCTTCAGATTGGGACCTTGTTATAACTTCTCCTTCCAGCACATACATCCCTGAGTTGGATTTTACTCTGTTGCTTAGGCTTTCTAATTGTAGAAAAAATACCATGCTTTCTAACACAGGTTCCTACTAGAACAGTTTGCTTTTCTCTTCTCTTTTTAATTATCAGTCAAAAAATCTCTGGAAAGAGTTTTTACTAAAATCTACAAGTTATAACTTTTATTGCAAGCAAGGGAAGTTTTAACCCACTGAAAAAAAGAGGCAAGTCCTAATTTACAAAAATAACTGCAATCCTCAGATCCCAGAAATGGTGGAATAAGGGGGCATTCAGAGGTTTTTTTCTTCTTTTCTTCATTGGGTCTATTGATAAAAAACATAAAGGTTGCTTGTCAGTGACCTCAGTCCTTTTCATATGAATGAGAGAAGCCCAAAGAGATACTGACTCAAAGAGGAGGCACAGAGATTGTTCAAACAACAATTAACACATTGTTAATCCTAATGACTCAGGTTTGTCTCAATGCTCTCTACTGAAGGCTGATACTATGTCACAACAGGCTGCATGCAGTTCAGTGAGAGATGGTCACCTCCCTCCCCCACCCTTTCCCACATCTCCCCTGCCAGCAACCCAATGCCTGTGGGTCTCTGACCTACTACTGGGTCGCAACCCAAATGTTGACGTACACTGGGCTAGACTACACCATCAGTGGCACCTCCAACAGCGTAGCATCAAATGTGCAGATTTAATTAAGCAACTGTAAAGACATGGTCCACTGAACCTAGAACTAGTCAGAAGTCAATTTCTTAAAACCAACCCAGCAAGTAACGTAGCACTGATTCAATGGGAAGGCATTGCCTATCAAAACAGCACTGTGGGAACCCTGCAGTGAGTAAGCATTAGACAGTAGAAGGGAGATATACAAGGTATTTTAAAACAAACAAGGAGTCCTGTGGCACTTAAAGACTAACAAATACACTTATTGCATGAGCTTTTGTGGGAGAAAATCCCACTTTGTCAGACACTTAGAAAATTCATCTGACAGGGATTTTCTCCCATGAAAGCTCATGTAATAAATATATTTGTTAGTCTTTAAGTGCCACAGTACTCCTTGTTTGTTTTACTGAACTAGCTAGTTTGTTTTACTAAAACAGCTGCCCCTTTGGAGGCAAGGTATTTTAAGCACTTTGCATATCTCCCTTCAATTGCTGCCAAAATCTCCCTGCAGTGTAGATCAGCCCTAAGTTAGGTTTCATTGGTTACTGGAAGGGCGTGAATGAAATTTCTTCTTCCCCTTGTTTGTCTGAATCAAGTAGGGTATGTCTGCATTTACAATTTAGTTCGAATTAATGAGGATTAATTCAAACTAAATTAAAGCGCTGGCTTTCTGTACTTTGAGCTAAGAAATTCCATTGTTCGAAATAATGAATGCTTACTTTGAAGTTATAAAACCTCACTTAACTTCAAAGTAACAGTTAATTCAGATTTATTAATTTGAATTAACCCAATGGCACTGCATTAATTCAAAATAACCATTAGTTCGATTTAACACAGTTTGACCTTCTTCATCCCGGGGTGCCTTTCTCTTTCTATCTATCAGGTGGGGACATGGCCCTTCTCAGGGACCATGTTGCCACACATCCTATGGTGCCCCCCTCCTAAATTGAACTAGCAAGTCCTGCCATGGACATGCTCGTTCAGTTTGGGTTTCCAGTGGGGACATGTTCATTGAAATTAACTTAGTTCAAATTAACCATTATTTAGTTCAAATTAATTAATTCAGACTAAGTTCATTCGAACTAACTTCTTAAATGTAGACATAGCTGTAGAGAGTTTGCATCACTAGTGTTAATTCAATCACTTTCAGTTAGGGCTTTCAGCTTTCAGGGCATCTTTCTGTCACATGTAGAAACAGTTAAAAGCTTTGCTGACACGTAGTGCTTCAGACAAGAGTTCCTAATAAAGCAATAGATCAAAAGGAGATTTACCCTTGTATCCCAAATTAAATCCTTTAACTGACATGCTCACTTACTCTTCCCTTTACCAGAGATGAATTCTGGGTGGAGGCTTTCAAGAGAGAAGTCTTGGCCCCACTGAAGTCAATGACAACTTGCATTGATTTCAACAGAGCCAGAATTTCACAACTGAGAATTCATATGTATACTTTTCAAACACACTACTGCAAATGGGATGTAAGAAAAGATCTGAACTTCTGTATGGGTAGTTTTGACTTTGGACAGGAGTCATTAGGCTAGAAAAGAAGTCTAAAAATACCCCATGGCTTTACTCAACAATTTAATACCTACAATGAACCTTGTTTTGACAATAATTTACATGTAAACAAGACCTGTCATTAGAGCATGTCAGAAAAATTGGAGTAGGTTGGAGAGCTCCACGGAAATTTCCAGATTTTGGAATGGGGGAAAAAAATCAAAATCTGAAACTCCAGGCAAAACCCTGAGTATTTTGTTCTGAAATGGTATGTGACCCCTAAGAATTGTAGCTGGGGTGCCAGAGACTCTATTTGTCTTCTATAGGCTGGTCTACCTATTCAGATCATTTCTCATGAGACTGATTGATAGGATCCCTTAAGAGACTAATCTGAGGGGGAAAGGCATACAAAAGAGCTGGCTGTATTTTAAGGAAACCCTACTAAGGGCACAGGAAGATACCATTCCAATGTTCAGAAAGAACAGCAAATATGGAAGGTGCCAAACATGGCTTAGCAGAGAACTCTAGGTGAGCTGAAACACAAAGGGAAGTTTACAAGAAGTGGAAGCTTGGACTGATGACTAGGGAGGTGTATACAGCTATTGCTCAGGCCCTCAGGGATAAATCAGAAAGGCCAAAGGGCAATTGGAATTGCAGTTAGTAATGGGCATGAAGGATAATAGGAAGGGGTTCTTAAAGTATGTCAGTAAGAAGAAGAGGATCAAGGATGTCATAAGTCCTTTACCAAATGGGGCATGTATCTTTGTGGCAGATGATGTGGAAAAGGCTGAAGTATTCAATACTTTTTTTACCTCAGTCTTCACAGGCATGGTCGGCTCCCAGGTTACTACACTGGGTAACACAGAATGGAGAGAAGGAGACCAGCCTTCAGTGATGGAAGGTCAGGTTTGGTACTGTTTAGAGAGGTTGGATGTGCACAGGTCTCTGGGGCCAGAGGAACTGCATCTGAGGGTGCTGAGGGAGCTGGCCAATGTGATTGCACAGCCACTAACCATTATCTCTGAAAACTCATAGTGAATGGGTGATGTCCTAGATGATTGGAAAAAGGCAAATATAGTACCTATCTTCAAGAAAGGGAAAAAGGAGGACCTGGGGAACTACAGACCAATCAGCCTCACCTCAGTCCCTGGAAAAATCATGGAGCAGATCCTCAAAGAATCCATTCTAAAACACTTGGAGGAAAATAGAGTGATCAGGAACAATCAGCGTGGATTCACCAAGGGCAAATCATGCCTGATCAACCTGATTGCCTTCTGTAATTAGGTGAATGGATATGTGGATGCAGGAATAGCCATCAATGTGTTATACCTCGACTTTAGCAAAGCTTTTAATACAGTTTCCCACAGAATGCTTGTCAGCAGCTTAAGAAAGTATGGTTTGTATGAATGGACAGTAAGGTGGATAGAAGGCTGGCTAGATCATTGGGTTCAGCAGGTGGGGATCAATGGCTCAATGTCTAGTTAGCAACTGGTGACTAGGGGAGTCCAGCGGTCAGTCCTGGGGCCAGTTCTCTTCAACATCTTTGTTAATGATTCAGATGATGGAATAGATTGCACGCTCAGTAAATTCGCAGATGACACCAAGCTGGGGGAAAAGGTAAACATGCTGGAGGGCAGGGATACGATTCAAGGAGATCTAGACAAATTGGAGCATTGGGCCAAATGAAATCTCATGAGGTTCAGCAAGGAGAAGTGCTAAGTGCTGCACTTAGGACAGAAAAATCCCATGTACTGCTACTGGCTGAGAACTGATGGACTAAGTAGAAGCACTGTAGAAAAGGACCTGGGGGTTAAGGTAGACAGGAAGCTAGATATGAGTCAACAATGTCCTCTTGTTGCCAAAAAGGCCAATGGCATATTTAGCTGCATCAGTAGGAGAGTTGCAAGCAGATCAAGGGATGTGATTATTCCCCTCTATTCATAGAATCATAGAATCACAGAAACTGGAAGGGACCATGACAGGACATTGAGTCCAGTTCCCTGCACTCATGGCAGGACCAATGCCCCCATTAAACTATCCGTGACAGGTATTTGTCTAACCTGCTCTGAAAAACCTCCAAGGTAGGAGATTCCACAACCTGCCGAAGCAACATATTCCAGTGTTTCATCACCCTAATAGTTAGGAAGCTTTTCCTAATGCCCAGGCTGAATTTCCCTTGCTATAATTTAAGCCTACTGCTTCTTGTCTTATCATCTATGATTAAGGAGAATAATTTTGCTCCTTCTTCCTCATAGCAATGTTTTAGATATTTGAAAACTGTTATCATATCACCTCTCAGTCTCCTTTTTTCTAGACTAGACAAACCCAGCTCTTTCAATCTTCCCTCGTAGGTCAGATGTTCCAGACCTCTAATAATTTTTCTTGCCCTTCCCTGGACTTTCTCGAGTATCTCCACATCCTTTTTGAAATGAGGCACCCAAAACTGGAAACAGTACTCAAGCTGAAGTCTAATCCAGTAGTTCCCAACCAGTGTGCTGTGGCACACTGGTGTGCCATGGCAACACCCAAAGTGTGACACAAGCATCCCTGACAGCTGGGATTAAAATTGCCTCCCCCCAGCCACATGGGCTGTGCAGGGCTGAGAAAAGGGAGGGGTTAAAGTAAGGGGAAGGCTACCTAACACAGTTCCAGGGGCCCCCTATTTTTAGGCAGGCAGCCTTATGGCCCCCTAAAAATAGAGGAAGGCACCCGAAGGTGGAGTTACAGGGGTCCCCCTAAAAATAGCAGGAGCAACTGGAACACAGAGTTCTGGTGGCTCCACCTTAAACCGCGCTCCACCTTAACCCAGCCAGTAGATTGCTCCCAGAGGCCCAAGGCCAGAGTGTGTGAGTCTCCCCCCTGCAGGGTGGAGCAGCTCCTATCAGCCAGCCTGCAAACAGCCCAGGTAGGGGCTTGGGGTGGGGAGGCTGCTGGGGGTTGTGTGGGGTAGGGGGTGTGTGTGTAACAGAGGCTGTGTATCTGGGCTTGTGGGGTGGCTGGCTGGTTGGTTGGGGGGATGTAGCTGGGGTTGTGGGGTGGTTGTTTGGTTGGGGGTGTGTGTAGCTGGGGTTGTGGGGTGGCTGTGGAAGGATGTAGGTGGGGGTGGAGGGCTAGTTCTGGCTCCTGCAGTGATGGGAGGGTCCATCACAGGAAGCAGGGCTCTGAGGAAGGGGAGGATGTGACCCAGTGGGGTGGGAGGGAGCAGCAGTGGGGTGAGGATTTGCCCTGGGTGGGAGGGAGCCACTGTGGAGAAGGGGGAAGTAGGTGCTGCGCCATGCTCCCCTGCCCTACCTTCCCACTCCCCATGTTCCCCCTTGCCCCCCCACAAAGCCACTCTTGTTCTCCCTTCCTCTCTTCTCTCTTGCCACCCTTGTGCTGTTCCCCACATGGCTGCCCTTGTCCTCTTTTGCCACACCGGCCCTGCTCTGCTCCCCACACTCACTCCTGCCACTGCACATGACTCCTGACCTCCCATGTTTTGCCACCTCTGCTCTGTTACCCCTACTATCCTACATAGCAGTATTTCTGAAACACTGTGCCATGGTTCATGAATATTCATACTTAATTTAAGCTAATTGGAATATTCATGAGTTTTTTAGTGGTGGTGTGCCTCAAAAAATTTGAAGGTATCAAGTTGTGCCACAGCAGAGAAAAGGTTGGGAACCACTGGCCTAATCCATGGAGAGTAGAGTGGAAGAATCATTTCTTGTGTCTTACTCACAATACTCTTGTTAAAACACCCCAGAATGGTGCTTGCTTTTTTTGCAATAGTATTACACTGATGATTCATTTTTAGCTTTTGATGCACTATTACACCAAGATCTCTTTCTGCAGTACTCCTTCCTAGGCTGTCATTGACCATTTTGTATGTGTAGAATGGGGTTGTTCAACCCAAAGTCAAGTACTTGGCACTTATCTTCATTGAATTTCATTCTGTTTACCTCAGACCATTACAGCAGTTTGTCCAAATCATTTTGAATTATGATCCTATCCTTCAAAGCACTCGCAACCCATCCCAGCCTGGTATCCTCTGCAAACATTATAAGTTTGCTCTCTATGCCATCTGTGACCCAGACCTCCAGGGATAACCTTCTGAATGTGCCAAACTCAGGGCAAGCTGCAAAACCATGGGCCAAACCTCCAAACCACTGACGGGTGGTACTTAAACCAGTCTCCCAGTCAGTAACAAAACATGCTTCTGATTCCCCATTCTGGTCATCACCAAACGTAACAAAATGAAAACAGCTCCATTTATTGCACATCAGCTCCTCCAGTCCCCACCTAATCACTGGATCTTTTAAAGAAATAAGTTCTCCTGACCTGAAAGGGCCAGCCACATTACTCAGAACAATATAGGCTTGGATCCTAACCAAAATACCATAGTGCCGGCCAATCCCTTAGTAACTACAACTAAAGGTTTAATATAAAAAGAAAAGAAACAAAATATGAGAGACGTTAAAGGGTCACAGTGAATCACATACATACAAATGATTTAGAGTCCATAGAAAGCAAGTCCTTGAAGAAGCTGCAGTTTGCAGGTTAGTCCAATTCCTCTTGTATACACCCAGCACCTGGGTATGTCTCAGTACTTTGTTCAGTGCAGTAGAATAGTTCCAGAAGAGGGTTTTGATTGAGAGTTGGAGACTGAAGAATGAAGACAAACTGGAGATGGGGCCACTACTTTTTATCACCTCTGGCCTCAGCCATGCTCTGCAGTCTTTACAAAGTCAAAATGGAGTTGAGTCATACTGTCAGTCTGAGTGACTGACCGAGCAGGTTTTTTTTTCCTAGGCCCACTGTAGCTGGGAGCTTCCTTAATGGGCCATTAAGAGGACAATGGTTTTGCAGACACTCAGTCTGGGTGTGCCTTAGAATCAAATAACTTGGAATACAAACAAACATATTCCTAATCTCTAATATAGATATGGAACCTGCATATAAACCATATAATCATTCCTAGCAGATTACAACCTTTCTGTTGGTACCAAACATGGCATATCACATATGGATTATTGTGGATATGAAACATTAATATGAGAAATAATCATAAGCCATCCCCTAGACCAGGTACGGCCAAACTGCAGCTCATGAGCCGCATGTGGCTCTTAAATGAAAAAGAGCAGCTTCCGAAAGAACTCAGCTTATACGTGGGTCAGAAAGAGGAAAGCAGCCCCAGCCCAGAAGCTTTAAATCTCCCACCCTGAGCATGCTCTGAGCATGCTCAGGTGGGGGTCCAGGCTGTGCCTAGCCGCTGGAGAAGTCATATTGAATGCGTAGCCCAGGCAGGGCTTATACAAAGGAGAGTGAGCCCCAGCCTGTGTCTAGCTGCCAAAGCAGCCAGGTAAGGGAGCTGGGGGGGGGGGCAGTCAGAAGGAGCCTATGTGAAGGCCTGGGGCTTAGGGAAGGGATCAGGGATGGTGGAAAGAAGTGGCATCATGGTCAGGCATGGCAGGAAGAAGTGCTGCTGTGGTTGGGGATGGCAGGGAGAAGCAGCTGCATGGTTGGGGACAGCAGAGAGAAGCAGCGCTGTCATCAGGGATGGCAAGGAGACGTGGTGGCATGGTTGGGGACAGTGGGGAGAAGTGCAGCATATTTAGATTTTTCTCATAGGCCCTGATGCAGTTTACTTGCTGTTAAAATAAAATCATGTTTTACAAGTCCTTCTAAACATGACATCACATAATAGGAAACAAAAATACAAAAAAGAAAATTGTTTACTGTATAGGCCTAGTTTTCATGGTAACCTTAAGTAATTATTAGACTTTGACAGTAGTAGTATCAATATTTGCCCTCTTTTTTAACATTAAACTTAAAGTTTGCAATGAATTTTAAACTTACTAATTTTGGAGTAGGTAAAAGTATATGGCTATATGCCTCAGTATATTTATCGCATAAGCTTTCATGGGAGAATATCCCACTTCGTCAGACACTTTGAAGAAGGAGAACTTACAGAACTGGATGAAAATAAATGCAGGGGAGTGTAAGACATGGGTTCAGGTCATACTGCAACAGCAAATCAGAGCATTTGTAAGGATTCAAAATTTAGGAAACAGCGTACAGATGGAGTGTAAAGTCAAATTACATGCTATAATGTGAAAAAAATCCATAGTCCCGATTCAGCCCTGCTTTCACGTGGTTTAATTTGCATATTAATTTGATTTCAGCAGTTTCTCTTTGAAGTCTTGATGTCCCATTGATTTTCTTGACAACCATTGTTAACAAGTCATCAATGGAGTGATTAGGAAGATGGAAGTGCTCAACAATGGTTATTTTTTGTGTTATAATTTCTGATATCAGTTTTATGAGCATTAAGCAGCAACTACGGACCTAACAACAGAAACATTAAAGCAGGCACATATCCCTACAACAAACCACGCTGCCAACTCTGCCCACATATCTGCACAAAAGACACCATCACAGGACCTAATCAAGCCAGCTACTCCATCAAAGGGTCCTTCACCTGCTTATCCACTAATGTGATTTATGCTATCATGTGCCGGAAATGCCCCCACACCTTATACATTGGACAAACAGGACAGATCCTACGGAGAAGGCTTAATGCTCATAAAACTGATATCAGAAATCATAACACAAAAAAAAAAACCAGTTGCTGAGCACTTCCATCTTCCTAATCACTCCATTGATGACTTGTTAATGATGGTCTTCAAGAAAATCAATGGGACATCAAGACTTCAAAGAGAAACAGCTGAAATCAAATTAATGTGCAAATTAAATTGTGTGAAAGCAGGGCTGAATCGGGACTATGGATTCTTTTCACATTATAACAGGTACTTTGACTTCACCCTCCCTCTGTATGCTGTTTCCTAAAGTTTGAATCCTTACAAATACTCTGATTTGCTGTTGCAGTATGACCTGATCCCATGTCTTACACTCCCCTGCATTTATTTTCATCCAGTTCTGTAAGTTCTTCCTCTTCAAAGTGTCTGACAAAGTGGGATATTCTCCCATGAAAGCTCATGTGATAAATAAATCTGCTAGTCTTTAAGTGCCACAAGACTCCTTGCTTTTTTTGCTGTACTAGACTAATACGGCTGCCCCTTTGGAACATGCCTCAGTATGGCTCTCAACGGCTAAATAATCAACTTCTACAGCTCATGAGTTCCATAAATTTGGCCACCCCTGCCCTAGACCCAGACAGCATCACACCATCACCTAAGTCATTGATAAAAATGTTGACTAAAACTGGGCCCAGGACAGATCCCTGGACCACCCTGCTCATTTCGTCCTTCCAGCCTGAATGTGAACCATTGATAACTACCCTCTGGAAGTGGTCATCCAACCAGTTTTTCACCCATCTTATAGTAGCTCCATCTAGTTTGTACCTCCACAGTTTATTAATGAGAATGTGAAGTAAGAACATATCAAACGCCTACTAAAGTCTAGATATCCACATCTACTGCTTCCCCTCATAAGGCTCCTTACCACATCATAGAAAGCTATCAACTTGGTTTGACACAATTTGATTTTGACAAATCCATTCTGTCTAGGCCTAAGCACCTTAGTCTCTTCTAGATGTTTGCAAACTGACTCCTTCATTATCTGTTCCATTATTTTTCGTGGTACAGAGGCTAAAATAACTGGTCTATAATTTCCTTGGTTGCTGTTATTTCCTTATTTGTAGATGGGCACAATATTTGACCTTTTCCAGTTCACCAGGCCCTCACCCTTCTTCCAAGATTTTTCAAATGTAATAGCTAATGGCTCAGATATTCCCCAAGTCATCTCCGTGGGTACTCTAGAGGGCATATCACCAGCCCTGGTGACTTGAAGACATCTAACTCATCCAAGTAATTTTTAACTTGCTCTTTCCCTATTTTAGTTTCTGACCTTATCTCATTTCTATTGCCCTCCTCTACATCAGACGTCCATTCTCCACCAAGATCCAAAGGAGCAGCCGTGTTAATCTAGTTCAGTAAAAAAAACTTACAAGGAGTCCTGTAGCACTTCTTTAAGTGCTAATCTCCACCAACCTGCTCAGTGAAGATCAGAACAAAGACATTATTTAGTTCCTCTCCCATTTACACATTTTATTTATTGTTTTACCCTCTTTGTTGAGTAAGGGTCCCACACTGTCCTTGATTTTCCTCTTGTTTCTGATATATTTGAAGAATGTCTTTTTGTTACTTTTTATGCCTTCAGTTAGTTTGATCTCTGTTTGTGCCTCAGCCTTTTGAATTTCTCTTCTACATAACTGTGTGCTTATAGTTCTCCTTTGTAATTTCACCTAGTCTCTGCCTTTTGTAGGACTCTCTTTATTTTTAAATGATTGAAGGTATCCTGGTTAAGCCAAGGTGGTCTGTTGCCATACTTCTTATCCTTCCTACACAGTGAAATTGTTAGCTCATGTGCTCTTAATAAAGTTTCTTTGAAAAACTGCCAACTGTATTTAGTCATTTTTCTCTTAGACATTCTTCGCATGATATGCTTCCCATCAGTTCCCTGAGCATGCTAAAGTTTGCTTTCCTAAAATCCATTGTTTTTGTTATGGTATTCTCTCTTGTAACATTTCCAAGAATTGTGAATTCCATCATTTCATGATCACTTCCATCTATGTTACCTTTCACTGTTAAATTCTCAACCACTTCCTCTCTCTCTTTGTCAAAACCAAATCAAGAATAGCATCTCCCAAAGTAACTTTCTCCATTTTTTAAAATAAAAAACTGTCAATGCATTCCAAGAACTTATTGGATAATTCAGTGCTGGTGGTGTCATATCTGGAATACTGTATCCTGTTTTGGCCTCCACACTACAGAAAGGATGTTGACAAATTAGAAAGAGTTCAGTGGAGAACAGCGAAAATGATTAAGGGGTTAGGGCAAATGACTTGCAAGGAGAGACTGAAGGAACTAGGCTTCTTTAGTCTGCAGAAGAGAAGACTGAGTGAGGATTTGATAGCAACCTTCAATAACTTTAACGGGTGCTCCAAAGAGGAGGGAGCTAGGCTGTTTTCAGCAATAATAGAGGACAAAACAAAGAGCAATCATTTCAAATTACAACTGGGAAGGTCAAGGTTGGATATTAGGAAAAACTTTCTCACTAGGGGTATGTCCACAAGTCTTTTTTATTTTGAAAAAACACTGCTTATTTAGAAATAAAAAAAGTTTTGGTTCATACGACATTTTCTTATTTCAAAATGACGGAGCTCATTGTTTTGAAATAAGAGCTGTCCTCTCCAAACAGCTTAAACGGCTTTTGTTTCAAAATGGCAGTTATTTTGAAATGGGTCATTTTGAAATAACGCCATTGGGACACGTTATTTCGAAACAACTGTTGTTTCAAAATAAGGGGTCTGACCTGCCTCCCAGGGTGCATGGCACCCTGGGAGGAATTCCCACGCCACCCCCAGCACCCTGGCCAGGGATCAGCACCTTGGCCAGGGTTCTGAGCAGAGAGAGAAGGGGGTGGCTGTGGCCCCAGCCGGCTTCCCCCCATTTCTCCTTGCCGGGAGCAGGGGGTGGGGCGGGTGCCTCAGCCCGCTTCTCCCTGTCTCCCCCCAGCAAGGGGAAGCAGCGGGCGAAGCCAGCTGGGGCACCCGCCGCCCCCTCTACCCCCGCAAGGGGAAGCAGCAGGGAAACCCGCTGCTCCCCCTTACCAGGCACAGGAGGGGCAGTGGGTGCCCCAGCCAGCTTGGCTGGCAGCTGCGGCCAGGGCGCCCCGCTCCCTCAGCCCCTGGCCACCTGGAAGCAGCCAGGGAATGTGCGGGCTGGGGCTCCCCTGGCTGCTTGTGAGTGGTGAGGGGGGCTGCCAGTTCCCCAGCCCCTGGCAGGCTCAGAGCCTGTGAGGGGCTGAGGAAACTGCAGCCCCCCTTCGCTGCTCACAAGCAGCCAGGGGAGCCCCAGCCCACAACTTCCCTGGCTGCTTCCAGGTGGTCAGGGCCTGGGGGAGTGGTGCGCCCAGCTTGCATCCCCAGTCCTCCCCCGGTGGGGCTGGGCAAACGCCTCCCCAGCAGGTAGGGGCTGCAGATGCAAGATTTGCCCCCCAAGCCTGGCCAGGGGGCAAAGCCGGCACCCATGGCTTGTGCAGGGTTGGCAGCTCCCCTTGAGCCCAGGCATGGGGCAAAACCGGCTGCCACTACCCCCCCTCCGCCCAGGCAGCAAGTGGGGAGCCCAGGTGGGGGGGTAGAGCCGGCAGTGGGAGCCCCTTCTCCTGCCCCAGCCATAGAGGCAGCAGCGGGCAGGGGGCAAGTCGGGCTGCAGCAGCCCCTGCCCGTGCCCGTGCCTCTGCTCTGGCTGGGGGGCAGCCACCCAGCACAGACAAGGCCAAAGCAGGCTCCCTGCCGCAGGGGCATGATCGCCTAGTCCCCTGCTACCCTCTTTCCCCACCCCAGCCTCAAGGCAGAGGCAGGGGGCTAAGAGCCCGATGGGGCTGGGAGCTGCTTGAGGTCTGCTGCAAGCAGCTCCCAATCCCATGGGGCTCCTAGTCCCCTGCCCCTGTGTTGAGGCTGGGGTGTGGAAAGGGGGTAGCAGGGGGCTAGG
>ML681992.1:17050361-17136572 GCA_007922195.1 Podocnemis expansa
GTTGTTTCGGAACACTTTGTTCCGAAACAACATGTTCACACGCCTTGTTTCAAAACAAGGGTTTCGAAACAAGTTTGTTTCGTCCCCAAATGGGGTTTAACTTGTTTCGAAACAACACAGTTGTTTCGAAACAAGGGCTTCCCCTTGTTTTGAAACAACTGTGCGTCGTGTGAACATGGGTTTTTTTGTTTCGAAACAACGAGGTTGTTTCAAAACAAAAGTGCCGTGTGAACACAGCCTATGTCTTGTCATTTATTCTAGTTAATGAAAAAAACAAATGTCACCAAAAATATCAACTACACTCAATAATGACATGATTGATGAATACATCAGGATACAAAAATGCCACCAGCATATAAACTAACTTTGTATTATTTCCTGTTTATAGTCAGAGCAGCAGGGAATGAAGAGGAGAGATGCCTCAGCAGGTTCCTCAGACAGGGAAGAGAGAGGAGGGTAGCCTGCCAGCAGCCTGTGGTCCAACTGGGCCCACTACGTGGAGCTCCTTACGTGGTCCTTTTAGATTGGTGAGGAGTTGTGTAGAACTACCCTGACCAGTGAGGATTAAATCACCAGCAGGTTAAGGGACATGAAGATCAACCTTTAAGAACATATTAGGGAAGTACTGAACTAATAAACCGATCCATGTCTTATACATAACTAACAAAGCCATGTCTGACAGGCCTCTCTGCTTGAAATGCAAACCTCCATCTTTGAGGTAAATACTAATTGTGGTTGCCTGTGTTTAGATCTTTTAGAAGCTTAACAAGCTGATTTTATCATCTAGTAAATAAATTTCTTTTCCTGTCTGTTACTGTAGTCCATTGCTTCAGAAATCAGCAGAGAATATTGAGATTTAAATGAAACATCGTATAATGATACCATTCACTTTATTTCTGTTTGAAGTGAACTACCTGTGAGCCTTTGAATGAGTAAGTGCAATATGTTAATTAATGTGACTATTTTATCTGTATATATATATATAGAAAATAGAAGTCTGACTTCAAAGCAACAATATACAGTGCCCTTTTTTCATTCAGGAAGGTCGCTTCAGTGTTAGCTCCTATCAAGAGACTATCTAGCCTGTATCTGTAAAAGAACTTTAGGGTCTGATCCTGCTTTCATCTCAGATCTGCTTAAGATTCACAAGGGAAGGTTAAGTTGCAAGGCTGAAGTTTTTAGCTCCATTCTGTATTAACCCTGCAATTTCTCATGGAAGAATTTAAACAAACTTTGCACGGTCTTCTTATTGGACTACAGCCTATTAAATTGATTCTGGAATAATTTTCTACAAAGCAGTAGCTCACCAGCTCATGAAACTGATCTAAAAACTTTACTCATATCTCTATTTATAATGGTCTTTAAACACAAACTGTTCCTTTTCTTTGTAATAAATTTTAGATTAGCTAATAAGAATTGATTGTGAGAATGCATGTAGGTAAAATTTGATATATTCATTGATCTGGTGGGTACTGTGTATGATCTCTTGGAATTGGTAGAACTTTATATATGGTGAACAAGATTTTAAATAATCCTCACAGTATTTGACTTGATTGTCAGGGTGGGGACCCAGGGATGGATTGCTTAAGAGAAACTGTATTTTGGCACTTCTAGGTAACCGGTATAGTATTTTTTTTTAATTTTTTTATTTTTTATTTTATTTTATTTTATTTTTGGTTACTGGCTGAATAAATCTAATTATAGGAAAGATCACCAATTTTGAGAAACAAATTGCCCCATTCACTGCTGTTTGCCCTGATTGAGTAATCTCCGTGAGGCCCCTCTAACAATCATGGTCACAGGGTACAAAGGTGATGGAGGTGGGGGAACAACCATTACATAAGGCTATGTAGCCCTATCAAAGGCCCTCTCTGCATCTAGAGAGGGAAACAGTTGACATTTGAGTTTGCTGGATTAAGTGAAAGATTTTTCTCATACATCAGCAGCCAATTTTCCTTTAATAGAATCAACATCTTCCATGTGCATTATTGGTGTCATGATGGTGTTTAATTGTGTCGCTAAAATTGTTGCCATTATTTTGCAGTCTGTGTTAAAGGAAGGTATGAGGCAGAAGTCACCGCACTTATGACCAACTTCGTTCCTCTTTAATTTAAAGTCAATTAAAGACATTCTCATGTCTTGAAATGCGGCTCCTTGTTTTGGAAGGTTTCAGGGAAGACTTTTGGAAATATGGAAGATTACAAATCGTTTTGTATAAATCTGCCAGAAAGCTATCCATCCCAGGGGACATGCCAGAATTCATATTTGTATAGTCTGTTCAGTTTCTTCTATTATGAAAGCTTTGCCCATAAACAACACTTGTTCTGAAATTAGCTTAGCAGTATAGGGCCTTCAACAAAAATGATCAAATTCATTAGAGTTAATTTGGTTGTCTGATTTACACAAAGCTTGACATCATTACTTAAGCTAATTATTTATATCTATTGGCTCAAGGATGGCACTCCTGACTTCTTGTAATAAGGAAGAAATACTGTTCTTGGCAAGTTCCATCTTAAGGCTTCTGGCAAGTAATTTACTTGCTTTATCTTCCCATTAATAATATCTTTGTTTCAGCCAGCTGAGCATAAACTCAACTTAGCCGGTTAAACATTCATAATACTTATATTTGACATCAGTTAGAAAACATAGACGGTTTTCATTATTTGGTTCAATCTTATACATTCTCTGCAACTCAGCTAGCTCCTTGGCCTGAAAGTCAAGTAACTTGTGTCCCTCTCTCTTCTTTTGGGAGGCGTACTTTATGGATTCACCCCTTGCAGTAGCTTTCAATGCTTCCCAAAAGATGGTGTTGAGGTTACTGATTGCATATTTTCTTGTATAATGTTAGAGATTATTGATGTAACTGTGGAACAAAATTCTGCATCTTTTAGTAGCAGAGTGTTAAGTTTCCACTTAGAATATTTTAATGAGATATATGCAGTGTCTATTGTAAGTATAATTTGAGCATTATTTGAAAATAGTATATTATCAGTAGTTGCGTGCTAAAATCAGTTCTGAAGACACAAGCAAAAAATAGATTCTGGAGAAAGATGAATGTTCTGTAGAGAAATATGTATAGTCACACTTCTTGGAGTGCCTCAGTCTCCATAAATCTTTTAAATCAAGTTCCTTCATTAATAATGAGAGGTGGTCTCTTATACTTTGAGTGTTGGATCTCATGTAACTGGCTTTGTCCAGATGTCTATTTAGCATGGCATTTGAATAGCTTCCCAATACTACAGGAATGTTTTATTTATGAGAAAGAATATCATCAGTGTCTTTGAAGAATTCCAAATTACCTCCATTTGGATTTCATAGGCTTCCTAGATTTATTTTTAGTTAAAACTGTTTTCAGGAAGAACTTATCCTCCTTAAAGATCATATAAAGACAATATACATTGAAAACCTTTATGAATTAATATGGACATGCCTCCTTTATTAGAATTCAACACTTATCCACATCTTCTTGATTCTATCAGCATTATTTGCTGCAATAAAACTACTTTGCACTCTTTTGATCTAAGGTGTCTCAGAATTTTAATTCTTTTGGAAGATTGATAAAGTCCCATCATGTTCCAGGGGCACACTGTAAGAAAATTCATGGCAAAACTGGAAAAGATAAAGATACGTATTTCCTTATTCTAAAGATACATATTGTAAAACCACATCTCTAGCATATGGAACATTTTATACATACTTTTTAGTGATAAGGTTTGAATGAATTTGTGCTTTCAATTGAACCTCTAAGAGCCTCAGGTATGCAAAAAGATCTTTTAAATATCATGTCTTCTAAAGTATAATTGTAGCAGAAAACAAACGAACAATAAAAAAGGCTTAAAACAAACCAATGTGGGCACATTCAGACCTCTGATGACTTCAGAACCATGGAGCTGCTGCCTGGGAGCTCTCTGCAGCAGCAGCGAACAACAAAGATAGGCTTTTGCTGGCAGAACATGGTTAAGCAAGCTTGTGACTCAGATTATGTGAGTGAGTCAGAGCACAGGGGAACAAAAGAAGCGCGCCAGCCAATCCCAGCTCAGATCTGCTGTGGTCTGCCAACCAATCAGAGTTTCAGTCACAGAAGGCTGAGCTGGGCTCCCAGAGAGCCCCAGCACCACCTCCCACCCCAACTGCTCACTGTTAGTCAGTCAGCATGCTAATTTGATTTACAGCACATTGCACAAATCACAAATAAGAATAAGAAAAAGAAAAAGTGCCTGGGGCTCACATGGGAACAAGCCAATCAAAGGCCAGCCGGGACTGAGCCAACCAAAACCCACCATGCTGAATGACAGAGTTAGTAGGAGGGAAAAAGGGAGGCAGGAGCCCAGCCTGCCTATGGTTGTAACTGAGGCTGATTGACTACTGCCAGAATTGTAAGCAAAGTGGAAAGGGAAGGAGGAAGGGGGTCCAGGAGTGAACAAGCAGGGGAAGTGGGGTCAGGGACCCGCACAATAGGAGAAGGGGGGTCAGGGAGTCAGCATGGCAAAGGGGATCCCACAGGGCAGGGAAAAGGGAAGGTGTGGGAGAGCCTGCAGGGTTGGGCATGGATAAGGGGAATTCATGCTACCTATTTCCATCAGAAGAAGAGGGACAAATATACAAAACAGATCTTGATTGCTAGTGCTCATTAAATATCTCATGGCAATTTTCTTAAGATTGGGGCTATTGATTTGCTCTTACATTCTAGTCAAATTCCAATATGAAACAATTACATTCTGCCTACTTTCTTCATTGCTTCAGCTAGCTAAAGGGTCTTCTTCATCAGCTGTTCCTAAACTGTTGTGGAATTTTGCTGATCCCATTAAAAATGGCTGCCATATTCCACCTCAGAAGTGGCTATATTGCTACATGTAAAATATACGCCATAGTTAAGCTTGTGGGTGAAACAAACAAGGGCTACGTCTACACCAGGAAGCTAGTTTGGACTTGCTTAGTCTGAACTAAGCAGTTCCTACTTAGTTTGAACTAACCACAGCTTTTTAGTTCAAACTAGCCACTTTTTTTAGTTTGAACTAGCTTTTTAGTTCAAACTAAAAAAGCATGCTTAGTTCGAAATAAAAGTTAGTTCAAACTAAAAAACATGGCTAGTTTGAACTAATCAATTTGAATTTATTTATTCTGAATTGGCACAGCTACATCACACTAGTCTGAACTAAAGTTTTTCCCTAGAGGTGATTTGCTGACTGTGTGTTTGTGTCTTTTTCCCTACAGGTGATTTGCTGATTGTGTGTTTGTGTCTTTTTCCCTATAGGTGATTGCTGTTAGCTGTGGGACTGTGCTTGTGTGATTGGGTGGGGGCTGTCTGCACCATTGTTCCCTGATCACCTTTAATCACCAGCTTCTAGCAGCCTTGTGATTGGCCTGCTCCTGTGTGACTAACAAGGGGCAAGGGCTGACCTAGGCAGAGAAGGCTTTAAAAACCAGTGGCTGAGTGACCAGAGGGAGCTTGCAAACAGGGGAGTGAAAACAGGGGAGTTTGGGGAGGAGTTTGGTGAGGCCACAATGGTGAAGAGGAGCCGCACTGCTGGTGCCAGTGCCCCTTTTGTTTCCTTTGCTTCAGTTTGTAGCCAGACAGACTGTCTGACCATGGATATCTCCACCCAGATCCTGGTGTGGATTTGCAGGGACTGTGGACTTCATTTTCCTGCCACTGATGATCAGGCTAGGGAGGTGACTCTATGTGATAGGTGCCTTCTGGTGGTATCTCTCCAGAAACAGGTAGGAGAGTTACAGGAGGAGGTGTCACGACTCAGGGGTATCTATGCCCTGGAAAAGTTCATTGACAGCGTCCACGATGAGACCTGCAAGGAGGAGGTCCCTATCCCAGTGCCAAGGGCTACTGCTCTGGAAATGGATGGGATGCCTATGGCAGAGGAAGGACACTGGCAGCTGGTCACCTCTGGCAGTAGACAGTGCTCCACGCCTGCTCACATCCCACCATCCATTGTGGTGAGGAACTGTTATGCGGTGCTGGACACAATGAAGGAGGTAGAGGAGATACCATCCACCCCAGAGGCTGGGGAGGTCACAGCCACCTCACCTAAGAGGAAACGTAGGGTTGTGGTGATTGGGGACTCACTCCTGAGGGGAACGGAGGCATCTGTCACCCTGACAAGGCCTCTAGAGAGGTATGCTGCCTGCCAGGTGCCCGTATCCGAGACGTAACAGAGGGATTGTCAAAAATCATCCGCCCCTCAGACTACTACCCCATGCTTCTTATCCATATGGGTGCCAATGATACTGCGAGAGGTGATCCTCAGCAGATCAAAGGTGACTTCAGGGCTCTGGGAGCAAGGGTGAAGGAGTCTGGAGCACAGGTGGTGTTCTCATCAATCCTTCCAGTCAAGGCTAGAGGCCTGAGGAGAGAGAGATGCATCCTAGAGGTGAATGCCTGGCTGCAAAGATGGTGTGGTCAGGAGGGATTTGGCTTCCTTGACAATGGAGTACTGTTTCAGGACAGAGGACTGATAGGCAGAGATGGCCTTCACCTGTCCAGGAAGGGGAAGAGCATATTTGGGCATAGACTGGCTGATCTAGTGAAGAGGGCTTTAAACTAGGTTCAACGGGGGAAGGAGACCAAAGCCCACAGGTAAGTGACAATGTGGGTGATCTGGGGGAAGGGATGGAACTTGGGAGGTGCTGGGACTGTAGCACCAGGAACAAAAGAGAAGGTAGTGGGAACATGGGGGGGAATCAAATAATTGTCTTAAGTGTTCTACTGAAGCCCCAATATGTGAGGAGAGTGGGGGAGAACTCCAAGAAAAAATGCAAGGAGGTTTATGTAATAGAATTGAAAATCAAAATGACAAAGTAGGGCAGTCGGCCTGGTATTTTAGGTGCCTATACACTAATGCAAGGAGCCTGGGAAATAAGCAAGAAGAATTGGTAATACTTGCGCAGACAAGGAACTATGATATCATAAGAATAACGGAGACGTGGTGGGACAGTCTGCATGACTGAAGCTCTGCCATGGATGGGTATAAACTGTTCAGGAAAGACAGGCAGGGAAGAAGAGGGGGAGGAGTAGCATTATATGTAAAAGAGCTCTATGACTGCTCGGAGCTCCATTAGGGAAGTGGAAGCGTGCCAGTAGAAAGTCTGTGGGTTACATTGAGAGGGGAAAGCAACAAGGGGGATGATGTGGTGGGTGTCTGCTATAGACCACCAGACCAGAAGCAGGAGGTGGACGAGGTGTTCTATGGACAACTAGCGGAAACTTCTAGATCACAAGCCCTGGTGCTGATGGGGGACTTCAATTACCCTGACATCTGCTGGGAGGCCAATACAGCAGTGCATGGGCAATCCAGGAAATTTTTAGAGAGTGTTGGGGACAACTTTCTAGTACAACTGCTAGAGGAACCAACTGGGGGCCTTGCACCTCTCGACCTGCTGCTCACAAACAGGGAAGAATTGATCAGGGAGGTAGAGGTAAATGGCAAGCTAGGCAGTAGTGACCACGATATGGTTGAGTTCAGGATGCTGATTAAAGGAAGGAAGGAAAGAAGCAAAACAAAAACCCTGGACTTCAAAAAAGCAGATTTTGGCTCCCTCGGGGAACTGATGGGCAGGATCCCTTGGGAAGCTAATCTGAAGGGGAAAGGAGTCCAAGAGAGTTGGTTATATTTTAAAGAAACCCTGATAAGTGCACAGGAGGTTGCCATTCCAATTAGGAGAAAGAACAAACATGTGAAGCAGCCAGAATGGCTTAGCCGAGAGCTCTGCTCTGAATTTAAACATAAAAAGAAAGCTTCCAGGAAGTGGAAGCTTGGTCAGATGACCAAGGAGGCATATAAAGATATTGCTAAGGACTGCAGGGATAAAATCAGAAAGGCCAAAGGACAAATGGAGTTGCGGCTAGTGAGGGATGTAAAGGATAACAAGAAGGGGTTCTACAAGTATGTTAATAACAAGAAGAGGATCAGGGATGGTGTAGGTCCCTTGCTGAATGGGGTAGACATCCTCGTGACAGAGGATGAGGGAAAAGCCGAAGTGCTCAATGCTTTTTTTGCTTCAGTTTTCACAGGCAGGGTCAGCTCCCAGCCCACTACCATGGGTGTGGCAGATTGGAGAGAAGAAGAGAGGCCCTTGGTGATGGAAGATCAGGTTAGGGACTGCTTAAAGAAGCTGGATGTGCACAAGTCTATGGGGCCGGACGAACTGCATCCAAGGGTGCTAAGGGAATTGGCCGATGACATAGCAGCACCGCTGGCCATTATCTTTCAAAACTCATGGAGAACAGGGGAAGTGCCAGAGGATTGGAAAAAAGCAAATGTAGTGACTATTTTCAAGAAAGGGAAAAAGGAGGATCCGCGGAATTACAGACCAGTCAGCCTCACCTCAATCCCTGGAAAAATTATGGAGCAGGTTCTCAAAGAATCCATCCTCAAACACTTAAAGGAAAATAAAGTGATCAGGAACAGTCAGCATGGGTAAATCATGCCTGACCAATCTCATCTCCTTCTATGATCAGATGATTGGTTTTCTGGATGCAGGAAGAACCGTTGATGTCATATACCTTGATTTTAGCAAGGCTTTTGATACACTTTCCCAAAGCATTCTCACTGGCAAATTAAGGAAGAATGGGTTTGATAGGTGGACTATAAGGTGGATAGAAAACTGGCTAGATCAACGGTTTCAGCATGTAGGAATCAATGGTTCCATGTCTAGCTGACAACCAGTCACGAGTGGTGTGCCCCAGGGGTCGGTCCTCGGGCTGGTTCTGTTCAACATTTTCATCAATGATCCAGATGATGGAATAGACTGCACGCTCAGTAAGTTTGCGGATGACACCAAGCTGGGGGGAACAGTAGACACGTTGGAGGGCAAGGACAGGATTCAGGGAGACCTAGATAAATTGGAACAGTGGGCCAATAGAAATCTTATGCGGTTCAGTGAGGAAAAGTATAAAATCCTGCACGTGGGACGGAAAAACCCCATGCACTGCTACAGGCTGGGAAACATTCAGCTAAGCAGCAGCAGTGTAGAAAAGGACCTGGGGATCATGGTGGATGGGAAGCTGGATATGAGTCAGCAGTGTGCTCTTGCTGCCAAAAAGGCCAAAGGCATACTGGGCTGCATCAAAAGAAGTATTACCAGCAGGTCAGGGGATGTGATCATTCCCCTCTATTCTGCACTGGTCAGGCCACATCTAGAATACTGTGTTCAGTTTTGGGCTCCCCACGACAAAAAGGGCAGGGACATGCTAGAGAGAGTCCAGCAGAGGGCAACCAAAATGATTAAAGGGCTGGAACACAAGCCCTATGAGGAAAGACTGAAAGCATTAGGCTTATTTACTCTGCAGAAGAGAAGATTGAGGGGGGATTTGATAGCAACCTTCAACTACTTGAAGGGATGCTCTAAGGAAGATGGAGCTCGACTGTCCTCGGTAATAACAGAGGACAGAACGAGGAGCAATGATCTCAAGTTGTGGTTAGGGAGGTCGAGGCTGGATATTAGAAAAAACTTTTTTACTAGGAGCGTGGTGAAGCCTTGGAATGAGCTGCAGAGGGAGGTGGTGAAATCTCCATCTTTGGAGGTGTTTAAGGCCTGGCTGGACAAAACCATGATTGGGATGGTTTAGTGGGAATGGTCCTGCCTCTGGCAGGGGGTTGGACTAGATGACCTGTGAGGTTCCTTCCAACCCTATGATTCTATGATTCTAAGCACTTAGTTCAAACTTACTGTTTGAACTTAGCTTTGCTTAGCTTGAACTAAAAAAAAATTTAGTTCAAACTAGGCAAAGCCTAGTGTAGACAGGGACCAAATTAGTTTGGATCAAGCCTCCTTAATCTGGACTAAGTTGCTAGTGCAGACATAGCCAAGGAGTCCTGTGGCACTTTTAAAGACTAATAAATTCATTTATCACATGAGCTTTCATAGGAGAAAATCCCACATTGTCACATTTATTTTCCTCCCATTCTGTAAGTTCCCCCATCTTCAAGGTGTCTGACAAAGTGGGGTTTTCTACCAGGAAAAATAACTTTGTTAGTCTTCATAATTCCCACAGGGCACCTCATTTGTTTTGCGGAACTAGACTAAAACAGCTACCTTTTTGGAATTTGTGGGTGAAATGTATTGACCAATGACAGTATAATTATATATAGCTCATAAGGCTTGCTGGGGGGTGCTACATAAATTATTTTAAACACTTTTTCACCATTATTGAAAACAAATGTCTTGTTACACAGTAAAAAAAGAGACCAGACTTCTTTGCTGCAAAATACTTTGTCAGGTGCTGATCTGGCTATAGATTCAAATTACCAGTTACTATTTAAAATCTGCAGTTTCATCTCAGATTCCAAATATGATCATAGCAGACATTGATGTATATACCTGACATTGCCAGAGAGGCAGTAAATGGACACTCACACATCTTGATATATTGCTTCAACGTAAGAAGGCAAAAGTTGCCAAAGGAATTGTGACTGGAGATGAAATGTATGTTCACTAATGTGGCAAAGGATGCCATCATCACTAAAAATAAGGCAGCAGAGTCTGAAATCATGGATCTCGGGTGATACATTGCAGCAGATGGAAAAGTAGAGAGAGTCCAAGCTCCACAAACAGCCAGCCAGGAGGGAATAAATGTCAGTGGACAGACATCTGCAAAGACTGGTGAGATGTAAAAAAGTGACTTAGATCGGTGAGAGTGCAAAGATGTACTGCAGACAGATACCTGAGGGGCCTGTTTTCTTTATTTTTTTTTTAAATGCTTTGGCAACATTTCTATAACGAGATAGGCCAATGAAGTATTAATGAATGGAAAACAGAATTGTGGCAGGATAGGGTGCTTGCCAAGCCAAAAATGGATATCATCAAGTTGAAGAAAATAAAAGTCCTGTAAAAGAGCAGAGGAGAATAAGGGAAAGCAGAAGGAATACATTTAGAACCTCTACAATATACAGGGCCAGCTTACAGGGCGAGCCAGTGTGGCACCAGCGCAGGATGCCGAAACTTATGTTCTGGAAAAATATTCCCAGAAATGGGTTCAGGTGTGCGTTGCAAAAACTGCCCCTTGAGCCTCTATCAACTCGCACTTTGTATAGCCTGGTGGAATAAATACTAGTAGACAGAGGTTTCCAAAACAAACACTGTTTATTAAACAAACCCCACCCCAGTTACAGTAAGGTAAGCTTTCACTTTACACCCCGGACCAAACACACCCACCCAGTAGGCCAATGCCCAAACCCTGAAACACAACCTAAGAGAGAAACAGAAAAGGGGAAGCTAAGAGGACCTATATGCACAGCTACCTGGACTTCCCTTACAGTCTTGCTTCACCCTGCATGGGGCGTTGGCCTACGACTTCCGTGCAGTCTTGAGCTCCAGGCACAGGCCAAATCCCACCACTGCAAAGAGTCACGCAGGGCTCAACTTGATCAGTGGCTCTCAGGTTGCACCGAGCTCCTCCGACCATCTACTTCTGGGTCCAGGTCCTCTGGCATCCTCCAGGCATGGACTGTCTGCTTCTGGACCGCTGGTGGTCTAGTCCTGCAACTAGAGTCCATTCACCCTAAGCAAAGTCCAGGGATCCCAGCCTCTAAGGGTAGAGCAGGGCCTTGAAACACAGTCCCAGGCTCCAAACCCAAGGGTCTCTGGTCGGATCCCACTTCAGGGTCTCTCCTAAGCCAGTCCGCTGAGTGTCCCATGATGATTCCTCCTCTATCTGCACTGAGGGCTTCCAGTGCCCAAGCCAGAGTCCTTGATTAGGAAAAGTCCCACTCAGTTCTCCTACTCTGCCTCTTGCAACTGAGGGCTTCCAGGTGCCTCAGCCCAAGTCCCAGCAATGGAGCAAAGTCCACACACTGCTTGAAAGTGTCCTCTCCAGTGGCAGGCGCACAACCCAAACTAGCCAACCTGCCCCAGCACGCTCAGCTCTGCCAGCACTCCCTCCAGGCTACTCAGCAAGAGCCACCTTGTGCATGCACTGGTCTCCTAGGCTTCAGGCCCTTGCAGCCATAATCCAACCAAAGCACCCAAGGAAGAACCAAGACCCCTCCCCACAGCAGGCAAGCCATAATAAACTCTGCAGCTCATTCAACCTGCCCAGTCAGAGAGTCATATTCTCCTGCTGTGGAGGATCCTACCAATCACCCAGCAGAGCACACAGAAGGTTCCAGCAATAAACAACCTTCCCCCAATCAAATGCAAAACTTCATGGAAGGCTCTCGCAGCTCTTCAGCCTGCCTCCAATCAAAACACAGGCCTCCAAGAAAGATCGTGTGCTACCGGGCAGACTCTAGCTCTTGGCTGCCTGCCAATGTAACATAACTGTTACATCCTGGATTGCACAACTCTGCTGTTTACATAACCAGCCCTCTGTTGCTAGTTAGGTGCAGAACTTAATGGCAACTTACCACTATAACAGACAAAAATAGTGAATTTAACAAAAAGTTGCCCCAACACTTAGGTATGCTGGTGCCAAAAATTGCAGCTCCCTCTGCTCACCAGGACAGCAGGGCTGGGCTGGGCAGAGCCCTCTGCCACGGGGTCATGTAACATGACCACCAGCCTGGCCCTGCTCCTCCTGCCCCCACAAGTGTCCTCCAGGTGCAGAGTTGGAGATGGGAGCCCAAAAGGAAAAGTTGGCTTGAGGTCCCACAATCCCTTGAGTCAGCCCTGGCGATATGGTACTTGTGATCTTCAACATGTATCCCTCAGAAAGATGTTCTAACTGCCCCTGAATACAGCAAACAAATTAAAACAGGCAATCTGGATGGGATGACGCAGCACTGTTGGCGATGTGTCCATATATGAGCTTTCAGAGTGAGAAGCTGAATTACAAAACTCTGCTGTTAAAAAAGCGTTCACTTGATTTCTTTGTGGGTGTAAACTTAAGCCTGCACACATGGCACCACAACTGACAGTGTGAATAAACTGAACCTATTCTGACAGATAAAACAGAAGGAAAGACAGAAAGAGGTTAAAACAAAGGAAAGAAAAAAGATGCAGAAGAAAGCTAGTACTTAGCAGCACCTCAATTCTGCATTCATACAACACCATTCTCTCTGTAGGTCTAGAGAAATGGAGTGGCAGCTGCCATCTGTGTTGAGGGTGAATGAAATCTGAAGGCAACAGTTTGTAAAAAAAAAAAGCAACAATGGTGCAGGCGTTAGGGTGCTAGCCAGAGACCTGGACTAAATCTTCTGGTCTGCTACAGACTTCCTGTGTGCAGAGCCAGCTCAAGGAGTTGTGGAGCCCTGAGCCAGCTTTTGATTTTCCACCCCTGGGGTGGGGAGGTGCAGAACCAGAAACGCAGAACCCAGACTTTGCTCTGGGATGGCTCGCCCCACCTCAAGGGTGGGGAACAGCTGGCCCAGGGGCAGAGCAGGCCATCCCAGAGGCCAGGCTCTGCTCTCCCATCCCTCCCCTGAGCTGGTTGTTCTGCCCTGGTGGTGGGGAGGGCCAGCCCCGGGGCGGGGCTGGAGAGAGGAGTCTACCCCATGGGCTGGCCTGCTGCACCCCCGGGGGGGGTGGCTGGCTCAGGGGAGGGGCAGGAGCTCAGGGTCTGGCTTCTGTGCCAGCCCGCCCCACCCTTGGCACCCTAAGCTTCACCACCCCAAGCGACTGCCTCACTGGCTCATGGTTGAAGCCAGCCCTGCCTGTGTGACCTTAGGCAAGACATTTTTCATTTCCCTGTGCCTCAGTTCCCCATCTGTAAGAAGGAGATGAGACCACTGCCTTAGTGGTTGTGAGGATAAATACACAAAGGCTGAGGCGAGCTCAGATACTATAGTGATAGGGCTCAAGCAAGAACCTTAGGCTAAGGGAACTGGATATCAAATTCACATTTTGGTGGCTTTGAAAATCACCATTGAATGATATTAGAAATGGTAACATTGGAATAAATCTGCAGTAACAAAGGTACAGAGATGTAAGGAGAAAAGGCATCATTAACAAAGCTAGAAGTCTGAAAGAAAACGATAGAAAGAAGCAATGAGGAAAATAATAATAAAAAGGGTTTTGACATATTTCCAGCATTATTTCCATCAGTTCAGCAGTGACAGAAGTGAACAAGCAGACTGAGAATGTGCTTGTTGCATTTGAAACTGAAGATCCAAACAAGCTGCATTTCTACTGTGGTACAGACTAGCTTTTTCAAATAGTTCAGCCCCTGATTTTCAAGCGCTTGTTTCTAGAGCTGTGCAGCACAGTGTAGTTCTGTTTCAAATAGATTTTGGTATTTTGATATTTCAGAAATTGGTTTAATTCTGATTCAGAATGAGAACAAAAATTTCAAATGTCCCTCTTAAAGCTAGTCTTGGGTCTGGTGCAGACCATCTGGGGCTGTCCTGGAACCCCAACCTCCAGAAGCTCTGAGTCCCTGATTCCAAGAGAATTCACCTAGCATAGAGGTGTCGTACTCATTCGCTATGGCAGGCAGATTTGAAGTAAATATACTTCAAGTGGGTCATGCATACCATAAAGCAAAATACTAGGCACAGTCATAACAGTCAGGCATACACAGAACAAACAAGTAGTCTGATGGCACTTCTAAAGACTAACAAATTTATTTATCTCATGAGCTTTTGTGGGAGAAAATCCTACTTCATCAGATGCTACACAATTGCAAAGCAACACCAGACTCCTTGTTTGTTTTGCTGAACTAGATTAACAGGGCTGCCTGTAGCAGGGTAGAGCAGTTACCTTCCTGCCGGGAAGCAGTTGGTCACCAGCACTCCCCCTGCTGGCCTGAGGAGGATCAACCCAAAAGTCTAACCTGGAACCAAAGAGATGGGTCGAGAAAGTGGGAGGACTATATAAAGGGAAATACTGGTCAGTCAAAAGGGAGATACCTGCTGAATTCAGCAGATCTCCCTCCCTGGGAGAGCCAAGGAGGTGACTGCTGGTGGGACTTTCCCTTGTATTTGACTCCCCCTGGTGAGGACCTAGAAGAGCTTCCCTTGGCAGAGAGCCTGGATGACGGAAATGAGCCAGATGCCCATGAAGACCTGGAGGAGCTTCCTTCTGCAGAGAATGCCAGTGAGCTGGCTGCCCTGAATCCCTGTGACCTGGAGGAGCTCCTGCTGGCTGATGGACCAGAGGAGTTACCTGCACTGCTGCTGGTTCCCAGTGAGGGCCTGACTGGGATGCCCTGAGGTATCTACATGGAAGACTTTGAAGACCGTGGCATGCAGGTAGCCCAAAGGGGAAATGGGAGGAAGTAGCCCAGGGGCAGTAGCTGGATACGTGGCTGTATGTGGAAGGTCAGTGTTTCGGCTGGAGCCCACTGACCAGGTGGCCCTCTCTTTTCACTGCCAGGGCACTGGGCTTGAACATAGTGGAGTGGGTGGGCCTGTGTTCCCCTCCCAACCCTGCCTGTGCTCTGCCTTACCCTGCTGAGGGAGTGGACAGCCAAAAACTCTTAATATTGTGCTCTGCCTTACCCTGTTGAGGGGTGGAAGGCTATAGACTGTGCTATGGTGTACTGCCTTATCCTGTTAGAGTGATTGAAGGCCAAAGACTTTAGGACTCTGCCTCGCCCAGTTAGAGGGCTAGAAGGCCATTGAAATAGGGGAGTTTGGTCCAACCCTGGCTAGGGTCAGGACCTGCACACCCGAAGGCAGCTCAGCTGACGGCCGAGCCCATTTACATTGTCATTTTGGAACTTGGCATATACAGCTCTCTGCAATGCTGCAAGGTGTTGTTTGTTTCAGTTACTCATCTGCAAAACCCTCCTACAATGTCTCGAACTATCACGATTTGAAGGTATTTTACTTGGTAAGGCCACACTGGTATTCTGTAGACTTGTTCTTCTTTGTTCCATAGGAGCATTAAGCAATCCCAAAATGGTGCAGTAGAAGAGATGTGCCTTTACTAGGTACCAGAGAGAGAAGGAGCATGTATTTTTCCGTCTGAATAAATCTAACAATTGGCTTCTCTCTTTCCTAAGCTATTTGCCAATGTATTTTTGGGACAGTTCTTCTGGAAAGATGTATGGATGGCAGTAGCAGCTGATGTGGGAGAAGGTAGTAAACCATGAGCTGCTGTAAGAAGGCTTTTAAGCAGGTGAAAGCAGGTTGTGTTTGGAAGTGAGCAGGCTGTGGGGAAGCAACTTTGCCCACCACCCCACGATGCCTGGAGACCACACTCTCCTCTCCCACCTTTCAGAGTGCAGTCTCACAAACACGGCAGTCCGAGCAATGCCCCAAAACCTGCACAGTCTCATGGCTGTGAATGTGTAATGTGCTCTTGCAAGCACCATGGAGCTCAGTCTCTTGCACATAACACTGTACTGGTGATAGATGCTCCCTCTAACTCCCTAGTCCCCTCAAGTAATCTGTGTGAAGACAGGCCAGAATTTAGCTCTGAAAAGTGATCTACAAAAGGATTTTTTTTAACTTGAGTTTGGCTTTAGATAAGACCTGAATTTCTAATTGGACGAGGTGGAGCAAAACATAGGAAAAATATATTTTGGACAAATCCTTCAGGCCTTCTAGATACATCTTAAAGAAGCAACAGAGAGCATAAGCCCAATTGTTTTCCTTTTACAGGCCACATGTAATGTTGTAGATTATTTAAAATCTTTTAAAATGGAAAACTTTACACTGGAAACATGAAAGTTTCCTGCAAAAGTTAGAATATGTCAAACCAAAACCATGCTAACAAAATTTTCCAGTGGGAGAAAATGAAGTGCGGTTATTAAATTATTTGACCTTCGATATTTGCTATCTTTACATACATATTTATAAAATAAAGGCCTCAATTCAACAACATACTTATCCATGTCAATGTTTCTATTGACTTCAAAGTTAGATATGCCCTTCAGTACCCTACTTATACTATCTTTGAGTGTCATGTGGGTCCAGTGATCATCTCCCTGAGGTTCATTGGAAGGGCAAGGTTATATGTTCTTTAAAACTTCACAATATCTGGAAGATCAGTGGTAATCTAGTATAAGAACAGCAGCCAAATGTTTCTGAAAATTGTTTAGTTCATGGAATTTCTCTTTTAACCAATGTACAAATTTCTTCTCTTGAACTATGTTTTTTAAGATGGATGTCTACTTTCCTCTTAAAAAAGCCCTACACAAACAAAACTTATCTAATCCTGAGTTTTTCACTATCTGTTTATTGTGAGTTTTATGGGTCTATTCCAGGTGTGGCCAAACTGCAGCTCAGGAGCCACGTGTGGCTCTCAAATGAAAAATTGTGGCTCCCGGAAGAACATCAGCAAATCCGTTTAGGAGCGCAGCCCCAGCCTAGGAGTTCAGGCTAGGGTCAGGGGTGGTGGGAAGTGCAGCATGGCAAGATTTTAAAAAACTTGCCACTAGCCTGCAGTCTTCTACATCGAGCAGCAGCTAAGTTTTTACTTATAGGCCTAATTTTCATGGTAACCTTAAGTAATTATTAGAATCTGACATCAGTAGGATTGATATTTGTCCTCTTTTTATGGTAAAATTAAAGTGTGCAATGAATTTTAAACTTAGTAATTTTGGAGGAGGTAAACGTATATGGCTATATGCCTCAGTGCGGCTCTCGAAGGTTTAATAATCAACTTGTGTGGCTCTTAAGTTCCTTAAGTTTGGCGACCCTGGTCTATTCTAACAGGTCATCAATAAACTGAAGTAGTTTGGCAGAGGTTCAGTACGTTGGAGAGTAGCCTAATCTTTGCTAATTTCATAACTTTTTCTTTTTTTCTTCTTTGGAACATCTGCTGTTCTGGGTGACAGCAGAAATGTTGGTAGTGCTCCAGGCTGATGAGCGAGGAAACAACACTATTGTTTTTAACTCTTTGACCTATTTTTCCCTTGCATGTGCACATATGTACAACTCTGATAATATACATTCATGAATAGGAATAGGGAAGTTTTAAATGAATTCTAGTTTTGAAGCCTTAGGCCAAACTAAAACCATATTGTTTGCCTCATCTCATTTAAAGTGCTCACGTTAGAAGGCAGCTGAATTCTAAGGAGAACAAAGCACATTTCATTTTCCTTTGGGACCAGCAAAGCTTGAAGTTCTGGCATTTGTGAGCTGTGTTACAATGTCAGTATCCTTCCAGAACTCCTTAAATTAATAAGTGATGCTGATTGCATCTTTGGACAAGAAAGATATTTAAACCCACATCAATTTTTTTATAACAAATCATTGAAATCTGTCTTTGAGAAAACATGCAACTCTTTCCATAAAGCTTTATAATCCCTATTCCAAAGTGCTGCAAATATGATTGTCAAACAATTAAAGAATCAGTTGCATCTCACAATTTTAAAAAATTGTGATTAATTTCAATTTTAATTGCACTGTTAAACAAACATAGAATACCATTTATGTAAGTATTTTGGATGTTTTCTACATTTTCAAATATATTGATTTCACTGACAACACAGAATACAAAATGCGGATCTCATTTTATATTATGTTTAATTACTAATATTTGCAGTGTAAAAAAAAACAAATAGTATTGTTCAATTCATATCATACAAGTACTTTAGTGTAATTTACCATGAAAGTGCAACTTACAAGTGTGGAATTTTTTTATGTAACTGCACTAAAAATAAAACATTGTAAAAAAAATTTAGAAGCTACAAATCTATTCAGTCCTACTTGTGGTTCATGCAATTGCTAAGACAAACAAATTTGTTTACACTTGTGGGAGATAATACTGCCTGCTTCTTATTTACAATGTTACCTGAAAGTGAGAACATTTGTGTGGTACTTCTGCAGCTTCTGTTACAAAGTATTTAGGTACAGGATATGCTAAACATTCATACACGCCTTCATGTTTTGGCCACTATTCCAGAGAATAAGTGATTGGAAGATAGGCGCTTTCATATAGGGGCATGTGTCCTGGTCATGGTTTCAAGGGATGCCTCCTGGGGTATGATCTGTGTAACTTTTTTGTTCACTTTTGCAATGTAATTGTGTGGCTCAATGCAAAATATGACACATAAAGTTTTTTAATGAATGCACATACCATACTCTGCACTATTGCCATGGTATCATGTTTCCTGCATCATCATATGCATACAGATGTGAAACATGTTCCCATGTATTTCACATGGCTCAAGGGGAAGGCAGCCAATGAGAACTGTCTCCCAGCACATAAGCAGAAATGATGCATTACAAAGGCTATGCAAACTACAGGCCTCAGTGAGAGAGCAAAAAGATCACCTGACTTCAGCTCAGGAAGAAGGGGAAAGCTCAAGGGGTTTGAAATTGTCACCCATTGAATTGTCTTTCTCTGACTTTTGGCCAGAGAAACTCCATCTTGAAACATCTCTACCTACAAGCAAGGAGCGCTGCGTAGGGGGGTGCAGAGACTGGCTGCACAAGCATCATAGCCAAATTTCAGTGGTGAGCTGAGCATAATTGGAGTTGTGATTTTAGGGTAGAATGCATCTTATATTTTCATTCGCCTAGCTATTTTATTAAATGATTATGGATTGATTTGCTATATACTCACTTACAGTTATGTCCTAATCAATAAACTAGTGTTTGTTTTATCTAAAGCTGTGTGGACTTTTAAGTGGGTAGATGAGCAATAACTGGGTTCATTTCAGTTTCTTCGACAAACAGGCATCTATGAGCCTGCAGTGATTGGGGAAGGGGCCTGATCTCTGCAGGATAGAAGTTCCTGGTGTGGCATCTGGAGGCTGACAGTACTCACTGGAGGACCATCCTCTGAGTGGCTGGAGAGCTTATGCCCCCTGGAACTGATTACATGCAAGAAACTACTCCAGAATGACCCAGGAGTGGGTGGTCATCTGGCAAAGCAGGATAGTCAGGGTCCAGGAGTGGTGATAGGAGAGGCACAGCAGCACCCCAAACCAGATTCTGGGAGGGGAATGTTGTATATGGTCCAGCCTACACACTCCACTCCCATCCTCTGTACAGATGAGAGCCCCTCTCCGGTCAAAGCGTACTGGTTCAGCATCATCCCACGAACGCCCTCCATAGCTGTGGAATTAGGGCTAGATTTCCCTGTAAAAATGCACAGGCTAAGATTTCGCTGTAATGATTAAAGAACTCTGTTGTCAAAAGCTCTGAACATTTTTGGTTTTGATGTTAATCAGAAACAGGTATTGGCACCAGCCGTCAGTAGCAGCAGAAGCCAGGGAAAGGGTAGGGCACTTCCACCCTCTTGATTAGCTCCCTTTAGTCCATGAAAAAGCTACTAACGAGCATCACTCCCCGCTGCCCTTCCCCTCCTTTGTGTGACCTCCTACCACAAGCCTCATCATGGTTTTGAGATGTGGTTGGGTTGTGTAGGTTGCTCTAATAAAAACATCTAGCCTGAAGCCAGCAGCGGCTGCCACCAACTTCAATGGTGAGAGTTAGGGGAAAAAGCCTTTAACTCCGAGTTCTTGTGATCAGCTCATGGAACTTTTACTTCTGCGCTCTGGAATCTTTCTGCTGTTCCACTGCCCAGCTTGACTCCCACCACACAACCCGCTGCTCTGGTGGCTTCCGCTGCCACCATCCTCCTCAACCCCTCCCATCATCTCCATTCACTTCTCTCTCCATTTTCTGCCCTCAGATTCCCCCGTTTTTTCTGTTCTCACTCACCCACTGCGTTGTCAACCATCACTTGTGAATTTACAAATAAAAAGCCCTTTAGTTCCATCATAACATGTAATTTAAAAAGAAAAAAAACTAGAGATCCTTAGGAAGCCTGCACAACTGCTCAGAGTAGCCCCTCTCTTACTGTTTAACTCTTTCTTTTTGTACTCCACCTCTAGTCTATTCTTTTTTATTGTTAAAAAGGAAACAACTGGCCACTAGTGGTAATAGGGCTAAGTCCTGTGGTACTGAATACTGTTCTTTTAGGCTCTGAGCTTTCCAGAGAGAAAGTCTAGTCGGGGTGCTGCAAAGTTCCTGTTCTTCACAGCCAGTTGGAATCAGATCCAGAATAAAGCAGACCTCCAGCACTCACCACTGATCACAGAACACTACAAACTCTCACTATTGTGTCAGTGTAATTCCAGCTGCTGACTCTGGGGGACTTCTGCACATGGACTGCTATGGGCAACAGCAGGAAGCCCAGAGCAAGGAATACAGGCTGCTGCCAAAGTAATTCAGATCATGCTCCCTGCTGTCTCTGTGCCTGCCTTCTGGGGCTCAGTTTCAATTAAGAATAGCATAAAAAAATGAATTACGTAACAAATGAGAGGGTGGTTACAGCTCCTGAAACCTATTCGTGACTCTGCAATGAGTTTGGAACCTCAGTGTTGATAACTCAAGCTGTAAAGTGTTCTGGATTTTCATTCTGAAGAAGATGAGGTGAGAGAGAAGTGTTCCTTTATTTTTCTACCTACTTCTCGACCAACTCCTTTTGTCCCTCACCAAAGCACTTTCATGTAACATCCTCAGCCACATAGTTCCACTTTTTCCCACAGAGACCACTGTTGGTTTTGATCTATGTCTCAATAATGCCTAGGATGTTTTGGTTGTGACAATTATACAGATATTGGCCAAATTCTCTGCTGGTGTAATGAGGTAGAACTCTATTGTCTTTTGTGGAGCTCTGCCAGACAGTTTAGATCAGCAGTGTGTGTTATAACTACGTAACTACTTGTGCTGTTTATTTAATAGTTCTGTGAAAGGTTAATGGATATTTCTCTGGCGATTGCATCACATGTCATTCCTCATCATAGGAAATATAAAGCTGTGCATAGATAGTTCATACGGAGTGTCAAAGCAGCTAATGGCCAACTGATTTCCGTAAAAGCTACTCTTAATCTTCTACAATACCGGTAACAACTGTAGATGAGCCGGTGGGATGGAAATTCAGAGTTTTTTGTGAAGGAACATGTCATGGATACTGCTCTGACCAACAAGTACTGTGTTACTATAGTGAGGAAGAAGCACAGAAATAGAGACTAACATGTATATTGACTATTAGGCCTGTTAAAGGACTGTTAAACTGTGCTCATAACAACATGTTAAAAATTGTCAGTTCAATGATTCCATCCTTGACTTTGACCCTTCATCCAAACATACAAATGGTACTCATGATTTCACATAAATAAAATAAAAGAGGAAACTAAAATATGTATATATTAAAAAGACTCATAAAAGGAACCTCTGAAGATTTATTTACATGAGTGTGCGTTCACATGTCAAAAAGTCGGGGACAAACTAATCCCCCGTATAATTCAGTGGCACCTGTGAGTAGATGCACTAGGAGGAAATTTGGCCTTTTATGGCTAAGACTTTCTGGGAGAAAAGAGATGACAATATACTCTAAATTAATTGGAAATCTTCAAAAAACAAACAAAACCCAACCAAACAAGAAAAAGTCATTTGAAAAATAATGTCCTGAAGAGCCTGTGTATTAGTTTATCAAAAGGTAACACTTGCAAACAGGCTGATGCAGTTGTTTTAATAAGTAGCTAATCACCAGGGGCAAGCAAAGGCAAAACTCACACTGAATTGAATAAGCCCAAAATTTCACCCCATGCACTTACACAGAAACTTCCTGCCAGGCTTTCTCCTACACTCAGCTTCTGCTTTTTCAAAAAGTGCTGAGCCCCCACAGTTAGATTTTCGAAAGTGTCTAAGAAGCATAAGTCCCATGGACTTTTAATGGGACTTGGGTGCCTTTCTTGAGCAGTGACTCTGAAATTCAGCCTTCTCCTCATTACCTGATTAAGAGGCCCCTTCAGAGTGTGTCAAAACTTGGGATGCCAAACTCTTTAATGACTCAAAAATCTTGGCTTAAACCCTTTTGGCATATTACACCAAGACCTTATAGTTTCCCATATGGTCAAGTAAACCTGCAATTTTAAAGGGCCATTATCTATTTTTTTATATAGTCACCCTTCTCTTTTTTCATTTGACTTATCTGACTTATTATTTATCCAAAACATTATTCAGTTTCATATATACAGAATTAAGGTTTTTCAGTGACAAAGGATTGGAATTTTGAACACAAGACACTCAGAAGCTTGAACACACCAGCAGAAATTCATGGGCTGTGTCCACACGTTGCTATTAAACCAAAACAACCACCATTGTTTCGATTTAAAAAAAGTCATGTCCAGATGACATTTCCTTATTTCGAAATAAGGAAAATCATTTTGATACAATAAAACGTAGTTTTGTATCAAAATGAGGGTTATTTTGAAACTCTGGTTTCAAAATAACCATGTCCGGCTCTTTTATATCGATATGCTCCGCATATCGATATATCAGCACCCTGGGAGGAGTCCCACCCCCCCCAGCACCCTGGCCAAGGAGCTGATCAGCACCACTGCTCCCCACGCCGACTTTCAGCTGCAGGCTAAAGACCGCAGCCACAGGGACCCGCCACTCCCCTGCCTGCTTGCTCCACTGCCGTGGTGGCAGGCCAAGCAGGCAGCCAGGGGAACCAACGGCTCCCCCCCACCCACTTCCCCACTGTGGGCTCAAACCAGCAACCAGGGGGACCCGCTGCTCCCCCGCCCACTTGCCCTGCTGCTGTGATGGTGGGGCAAGTGGGCAGCCAGGGGGACCCGTGGCTCCCCCACACACACTTTCCCCGCTGAGGGCTCAAACCTGCAGCCAGAGGGTCCACTTCACTCTGCAGCCTGGTCAGTTTCACTTCTTGGAAACTGACCAGACTGGGGAGCCTGGCAGGGGCTGGGGAAGCAGGCATCACCCCTGGCCACTTGCAGGTGGCCAGGGGCTGGGGGACAGGGTGCGGGAGAGCTCTGCCCCCACGGCCCCCAGGCAGACTCCCAGACTGGGCAGCGGGGCAAGCGGTTCCGGCACCCACTGGCCCACTAGCTGCTAGACCCCCAGCAAGCCGGGGGAGCCAGCTCCAGGACCTCTCCCAACCTGGCTGTGTGGAAGCCCCACAAGCTGGCTTGGGGACCGGCCCCCCGCTGCCGGCTTGCCAGGGCAGTGGTGGCAAGCTGGATGGGTACCCATCAGCCGCCCCCGCGCTGCCAACAAGGGGAGGCAGCAGGGAAAGCCAGCTGCATGCCAGCTCCCCCCGGAGCCTAGGCAGTGAGGCCAGGGGCATCCGGGAGCCAGCTCCCCCCTGCAATGCCGGGGCTGCAGGGTCCAAGCCCCTGGGCATGGGGAGCCTGGCTCTTACCTACATTCCTGGGGCTGCAGCAACCAAGCCCGCCGGGTGGCAAGGAGCCAGCTCCTGCTTGCACTGCTGGGGCTGCAGGCTTGGAGCCCCAGGGGAACAGGGAGCCAGCTCTCACCCATGCATCCGGAGCTGCAGGCTGCCCCAGGGTCCATCCCCCACTGCCCCACCAGCAGCAGGGGATGCAAGGCAGGGTGATCCCTGCCCTGGGGGCTGTTTTCCCATGCCTAGCTCTCCAAGGTGAGAGCCAGGCAGGGGATTGGGCGGCAACATGGCCCTACCAGGGGGCCATGTTGCCACACATCCCATGCTGGCCCTCTGCTGAATCGAAATAGCATGTCCACACTCAGGGCATGCTATTTCAATTTGAGTGCTCCCCTTAATTTGAATTAACTTATTTTGAAATAAGGACTTTATTTTGAAATAACTCGTTTCAAAATAACCTATTCTGAAATAACATTTAACGTGTGGACGTAGCCATTGATGCCTGATGTATCTGAAGATGTGGGAAAGTAAAGCCAGAAATACTCAGTTTATTTATTAAAACGGTTTGTTTCTGGAAATGTGTGTATTACAAATCAATTACACAAACCAATGTGCACAGTAAAAATCAGCTCCAGAATCTTTTCCAAAATGCAGTTAGTACTCTTTTTTAAAGGTCATTACTAAGTTTTCCTTTTCTCTCCAATCTCCCAGGACTTCCTTGTTTTTAACTATTTCCCAAGTTGTCACATTTCTGGTAATTTCATGAGCTAGTTCCCTAGGATGCAGGTCATTCACACTGGCTGATCTATGTCTTTATATTTTCCAAATGTTTCCCTGCCTCCTCTGTTTAAATAACTGTTCGTCCAATGAAAGTATTTACTAATTTTCCAGACTTCTTCCCTTTTTTTCTTGATAAAAACAGATCTTTAAATAAAGTTTTTCTTAGTAATTTTTGATTCATTTGAGTCATTTCTTAGTAATTTCTGAGACATCATTAGCTTTCTCTTCCTCACTTACTGACAAGCCTACCCTTTCTGTTTTTAAATAAATCATGTCTACTGACAAATAAAAGGCCTTTCATTTCATGCAACCCCTTTAGCTAGCATTGACTCCTTCCAACTATTTTTCACCTCACATTTTTCTTTACAGGCCTTTAAATTAGTTTAAAGTCTCACAGTTGGACCATTTATGCACTGAGATCCAATATGGATATACTGTGCTATGCCATAGCAAAGGTTCTAGAAATCAAAGCCTTCTTGAATATTCTAATTCAAATAGCAACACGTCAATCTGATTTATATTTTAGCTAGAACCCACATAATTAAAAATCTGACAAAATTAATTTGGTCAGATCTTTGAGTGCTGGCTGTGCTTAAAAATGTTTTTACATATTATTACTGATTGACTGACTCTACCAAGGAAAATGTCTAGTCTATTTAGAATATAAATAATCTCTTGCTGTAAATCTTAATAATGTGAAAAATTTTGTTGCTTAGATCAAGTTCAGTTTTATAGATAATATAATTAAAAAGGAATTTTTTTCTCAAAGGATTTTATATAACTTTATTTCCTAAAGTCAATCTTGATCAACTTTATGAGGGAAAAAACTTGTGAGACCCAGCCTATGAAGACAAACACATGTAGCCATCCACATGAATCCCTATAAATTTTGTGATTACCATAGGAAAGCTTTTCATACAGCCACCAAAGAAAAGTGTTTCCCTTTAATCTTCTGGAAGTCAAAGATTTTTTCCTCTCATTTTCATTGCACTTTATTTTATTGTTGAAATTGTATTAAAATGTCTAAAGTGTTACTCTCAGAAAGCAAATTGTTCAGGAGGAAGATTTTGGAAAGGTCACTAAAATGGTTAAAAGACAAGTTCCCCATGTTAAATGGTGAGAAAGTTCTCTCTTCACATTCTTTATTACTCCATTCCAGCAGTCATTGATAAATTATATGTGAAAATAAGATCTGTCACAGGATATAATATGAACCTATCTAAAGCATTTTCTAGCCACAACCAGAGCCATGTCAGAGCACATCCCGGTAAAGAATTCAGTCAAAACGTAAAAGAATGCTGCAGAAAATAAGACCACATTCAAATTTTGACTCTCACTTATGAATGTACACATAGGCATGGAAAGGTGGAAGGAGTCTTAGGACAAAACTGTTGGGTTCGAAGCTGGACTCCCTCCAGATATGCAGATCTTATTCTCTGCTGGCCTTCTGTGTTTTGTTCCAAAACTGGGTTTAAGGGTCAGGGGTAATGGTCCATGTATATTAGCATAGACCTTCAATACATCCTGAAGAGTTTAAATTAAGAAAGGTTAAGGAAGTGGTTGCCTATACTCTCTGAAGAAACTTTGCATTGCCTTAACAGAAGCTTTTACAGTTGTGGACCACTGTACTATATATTTTTAAGCAGAATTCTGCTGTAAAGTTCTGCCTAAAAATCAGTGGCATGGTCAGTGTGTGGTAACCAAGAAAGATTGCTGCTTAGCCCTTGACTTCCTCCCTCCCAATGTCTAAATTAGTCTCTAGTAACTGCTTTCAAAGCAAATTTGCAATAAATTTATTATAAAAATTCTAATTAAAACCCTGGATAAACTTCAACTGTTGAATAGGAGTTCCAGTGAAAAAATATGACACAACTAAAACTCAAAGCTTAAATCATCTGGAGCAGCTGACAGAGACACCACAAGGTCACAACAGAACCTAGCCCAGGATACTGTGGCACTGAAAGAAATCCTCACCAGCTGTCTAAAAACTAATATGACGTAAAATCCAGTCTGGCTCATTTGGAAAATGAGCTTCAAAAGACTGCCACTGAAACCAAGTAAATTAAAGAAGAACCTGCCTCTAAAGCTTAGACTAGACAAATCGGAATAACTGGAACTTGTGTCTCTTGAGCATTGCCGAGGATCTAAAGGAGAAGGCTATAATCAACCTTCTTCCAAAGTTGCACCTTGACATACTTGAATTGAACTTCTCCCTCTCAGCAGTTCTCATTAGATATGGAAAGGGCTCATCAAATGCCTGATATTAGAAGGTAAAGGTCTAACAAGTCCAAATGCATCATCTTCAGGCTGCTGAAGTTCAATGATAAAATAATATTAATCAATGCTGTCAGAAAAGTTGAAACTCTTATAATACCAAGGCCATACATTCCGTTTCCTGACTTCTCAGTGGAGCTTGAAAAGACTGCTGCATTCAATGGCATAAAGCAAATCCTGAGGGGGACTGATGGGTAACTAACGATGCATCTGATGGCAGTCTTCATTATGAATTTAGCAGACTCCTGAGATTTGCAATCTCTTCTCTAAAGCTTGGCAGACCCTTCAAAGACTGATATCATATCTGACCAAAAATGAACCATCACCAGATTAAAAATCAGTTTGTTTTACTGGGTAGATGTGGTAATATTCACTTATATAATCTTCTAACTCCTAGCACATAGCCAACTAGGCTTACTTCTATGACTAATCTCCTTTGTAACCGAGCAATAACCACAACTGTATCGCATTGCAATGCATATCCCAGGGGTGTCAAACTTATAGCCGGTGGGCCAGCAAGGGCACTGATCCAGCCCACGGAGCTCCTGCCCGGATGCTCTCTGCAGCAGCAGCAAACAGCAAAAACAGGCTGCCACAGGCAAAGCAGTGCTAAGCATGCTTCTGACTCAGTCACAGGAGCAGAATCACAGCAGAGGGGAACAAAGGAAGTGCTCCAACCAATCCTGGCTCAGCTCTGCTGTGGTCTGCCAATCATTCAGAGCCTCAGTCACAGCAGGCTGGGCTGGGCTGGGCTCCCACAGCCCCCACATCACCCCCCACCCAGCTGTTCACCGTCAGTCAGTTAGTCAGCATGCTAATTTGATTGACGATGCATTGCACGACTCACAAATAAGAAAGGAAAAAGTATCGGGTCCCATGTGGGAATGAGCCAATCAAAGGCCAGCCAGGACTAAGCCCAACCAAAGGGCAGCATGTTGAATGACTGACAGTGAGTGGGTGGGGAAGAGGGGGAGGCAGGGGTCCAGCCTGCCTGTGGCTGTGACTGACAGACTGACTGCCTGGCAGCCCACGGTAGGGGAAGTGGACAGGGAAGGAGAAGGGGTGGCCAGGACCTGCCCAACAGGAGAGGGTCTGGGAGCCAGTGTGGGGACAGTGAGCCCAAAGGACAGGGAAAAGGGAAGGCATCAGAGAGCCTGCCAGGGTAGGGTAGGGGAGAGGAGAGGGGAGTCCATGCCTCTCTGAATGTGGCAGGGGAAAAGGTTAGGGAGCCTGTGTGGACACATGGCCCACATCGGGTTTCTTGCCCTCTAGTGTGGCCCCCCACACTGAATGAGTTTGACACTCCTTTTTCATATGTTGTACTATTTATATTTGATTTAACAATTCAATTATATATGATGAGTCTATATTATAGACTCCTATTCCCCTATATTATAGACTCATCATATGTAATTGAATTGTTAAATCAAATATAAATAGTACAACATATGAAAAAATATAACATAAGGAAATTTCATATTCATAGAATGTCAAATGCTCTGCACAAATTAAATAATTAGTGCTAGATAATGTTTAGTTTATAGCTTATTTTACATGTCAAGAGTACTGACTTCCCAGTGACTTGTAGAAACCATAAAACAATCCACCAGAGGCAGAGCTAGTGAAGAGATTCTGCCTACTGGTGCAACTTCTAGTGATTAGTGCAGATAATATGTTAGTCAGTAGATGAGGCTATATCCCCCATCTAAGAGTTAAATTGTTCATCTATAGCTGACTTAACATATATTTGCATTTAGAGATGTTCAGAATATTATAAAATAATATTCTGAACATCTCTAAATGCAAATATATGTTAAGTCAGCTATTACCCTGTAAGTACCATTGGATATTCCAAGAATTGTTCAGTACATTTCTATGCCCAGAAGAGCATGTGTGAGTGCATGTGTGTGCATACATATAGATATGCATATAAATAGACCAGGGATGTCAAACTCATTGCAGTGGCGGATCACAGCCCAAGGTAGTCTGAAAGTACTGGATACATGGGAATAAATGTCTTATATGTATACCTTTAAAAGTTTAATTGTCCAGAGACATGATAACTGTTTACCTCAAATAAAACACATCCTCAACACAGGGTCAGGCCTGTGAAAGCTCCCCACATAGGAGCAAGGGGCTATAAATCTACTAGCATATGGCCCCTACTATTTATGATTGTTCTTTTTTTTCAATAGATATCTAAGAAAATCTTATCTGGCACCTCTAAAATGAATCAAAAATAAATAATTTAAAACTTGTTCATTTCCTTACAGGACACCTAGAACAGAAGAGTCATTATTTGCATAAAGTTATCAAGTGTGATTAAAGGAATGATACACTAATGCCTTTAAGCACAGGGGAAACTGCCTCTGGAAAAACATTAGGCTCTTTCTCTCTTGTGTTGTAACTGGACAGAAATCAGATTAATTCAAAAAGGAGGCAAACAAGTCCTGAGATGCACTTGGATAATCAGTTGAGAATGGAGTTCTTGGGAACCTGCATTAATAATTCTGAAGCACTTTTTAAATGATTTCTGTATTCTGTAAACTGTTTTGCTTTTTTAATCCACTGTTCCTCATCAGTCAGCTTGGCTTCAATCTACTGTTACTCACAGTGAAACCTGACGATGAGATGGAAATATCATTCCTTGCAGTCAAGTCCTGCCAATTTCACCCCTGACTTCAGCCGGGTGTTTCTATGGAATATTGTGCTGGTCAGTCCAATCTTTTTCTTATTCATATGACTCAACCATGCCTTGTGCTTAGGGTGCTATTTTATATAGTACATAAATGTCAAAGAAAAATGCAACCTCAGAGTGCAATTACTAAAAACAAATTTATAACTTCTCTTGTGTTCAAATGGGTAATGGGTGACTGTTAGCTTATGCTGAACTGCTCTCCCCTTTGCTGCTATAAGGAATGCTTTCCAATGCTGTTTCATTTATTTAACCATGTTGTCTAACCCATGGAATTTCAAGGACACTCGATCCAGAACCAGTGGATTTCAATAAATTAGTCAAAATAGTCTCAATATAACCTCCAGACCCCTTTTTTCAGTACTTTCCTAAGCAGAGCACTTTGCATTTGTCCGTACTGAATTTCATCCTTTTTATGTCAAACTATTTCTCCTGATTGTCTAGATCGTTTAATTTTAAACCTTTCTTCCAAAGCATTTTCAACACCTTGAAACTTTATAATCGTTCTTTCTATGCCAATATCTAAATCATTTATGGAGATCTTGAACAGAACCAGACCCAGGATCAACCCCTGCAGGATCCCACTTGATATACCCTACCAGATGGACTATGACCTACTGATAACTACTCTCTGAAAATGATTTTCCAGTCAGTTATGCAACCATATTATAGTAGCTCTAGCCAGACTATATTTCCTTTGTTTATGAGATGGTCATGCAAGACAATATCAAAAGCCTTACTAAGGTCAAGATACATCATATTTACCACTTCCTATCCACAAGGTCCATGACCCAGTCAAGAAAAGCTATTGAGTTTGATGTGATTTCTTGACAAATTCATTGCAGCCTATAGCTCTAGCCTGCTTGCTTGCATTTATATACTTTTCTTCATATAGTTTAAGTATAGATTTGTTTCCTTGTAAGTTTAAGTATTTGTTTTATGATAACAAATCATAGATTCATATACTATTAGTAATGGTGGAATCCAAAGGCCTGCAGGCCACATCTTGCATGGAAGCTAAACATATATAAATTCATTGCATGCTTTAATTTTATCATAAAAAGAAGGCAAATACTGATCCTACTAATGTCAGATTCTAATAATTACTTAAGGTTACTATGAAAACTAGGCCCACCTAAAGAGTAAAAACTTAGCGTCTCCCTGCCGTCCCAACCATGCCACTGCTTCTCGCCAACTATGCTACACTTCTCTGCACCATCCCTGCGTCCCCTACCAGTGCTGCCGCTTCTCCGCACCATCCCCGCCCATGCTGCCACTTCTCTGCACCATCCCCGACAAAGCTGCGCTTCTCCGCACCATCCCTCACCATGCCGCACTTCTCCCCACTGTGCTCTTCTGCGAGCCACACTTTCTCTTTGAAGAGCTGTATGCAGCTCACGAGCCGCGGTTTGGCCACGCCTGGTATATCCATTGTCCTATCCATTCAGCCATTTCATTTGATTTATCCATTTATTCATTTGTCTTTAATCACTTACCTGTCTATCATTCTGTTATCTTAATAAAATCTGTAAAAATACACATATTTGGTCATTGGCATGAATATTCCTGTCAGGCTCTCAAGAGTTCCTTATGAAAACCTCTATAGCCTGAGTCAGGGATTAGAGCTTCACTGACGTCTGATCAAATCCATTAGCAAACCTAGAACCCTATCCAAATGACTAGACACCCAGAAATCAGGCAACACCATGTTGACTGTTACTTATCACCTTATTAGCAGCTAGGTGTTTGAAAACATTGCGTGATTACTTGTTCCATTCTCTTTCTGAGGACTGAAGTTAAAATGACTGGTCTATAATTTTGTGAGCTGTCCTTTTCCCCCTTTTATAGATTTACACTACATTTACCCTTTTCTAGTCCTCTGGAATCTCTCCTGTCTTTTATGAGCTTTCTAAGATAATTGCTAATGGTTCAGATCTTTCCTCAGTCAATTCCTTGAATGTTTAGGGTGTAGTTAATCAACCCCTGCTGACTTAAAAACATTTAACTTCTCTAAATAGTTTTCTCAAAGCCAAGTTTATTTTCACTAAAACAAACAAGGAGTCCTATGGCACTGAGAGACTAACAAATTTATTTATCACATGACTTTCGTGGGAAAAAAATCCTATTTTGTCAGATTCTTTGCAGATTGGGGAACATACAGAATGGAAGGAAATAAATGCAGGGAAATGTGAGCCATGGGATCAGGTCACACTGTAATAGCAAATCAAAGCAGTTGTTAAGATTCAGACACTAGGGAACAGCATATAGAGGATGTCAAATTGCTACTAATTTCAGTGAAAACTGAAACCAAAAAATCATTTAACATATTGTAGCAGAGCAAAGGGGATAAACCCCTCAGTTACTCTGTAAGCCCTGGCACAAAGTGCTGGAGCAGATGCTTGGATAATGAGGCTGAATCAGATCCTGGTTTAATGAGAAAAGGGGGAACAGCTGGGTATCTGGCCCAAGAGAGTATATAGGCCTGGCTGGAAAACTAGAGTAGAGAGGTATGAGTAGCAGGTGTGTGCTGCTGTCCAGGGTATTAAACCCCAAGTGGCAGCTCTGGTGGCGCAGTGCCTTACTGCCTGGAGCAGTAAGGGGAGCTGATGTCCCTTCCCTCCTTCAGCATGTAGCCACGGCAGGAGAAGAGGGAAATTTAAATCCTTCTCCCTTCTCTGGCCCAGGCAGCATGTGTGGAGGTGGTGGCAGCTTTGGAATTGGGCCTGGCTCCACTGGCTAAGGGTGGGTGGCCCCAGGCCTGGGTGAGAGCTGGGACCCCGGGAGAGTGGTGGAGCTGGGCAGAGCCAAGTCATGGGGCTGTGGGAGATGGTTTTGGTACAAGCTCCAGTGACTGAGGGCTCTCTGTGAGGGTGGGGAACAGAGCCAAGCTGTGGGAGTGGGCTGCTGGAGGCGTGAGAGCTGGGCTAGGGAGGTAGTGCTGGGGGGGCAGAGCTGAGCTGCAGCTGGGAGGGTGCTGGGGGGCAGAGCTGAGCTGTGGCAGAGAAGGGGGTACTGGTGTGACAGAGCTAAGCCATGGCTGCAGGGGGCAGAGCTAGGCCATGGATGGGGGGCTGGAGCTGAGCTGCGGCTGCTGGGAGACAGGCTACACACTGGCTGCTGGGCCCTAGTGGAGGAGTAGCTGGAGGGGGGGCGGGGTGTGGGCCTGAATCTTTTTTCACAAAGCCATGGTCCTGATGGGCAGGGAAGGAAAAAGTTGGGTGTGAGACTGCCTACTGATCAGTAGGTAGGGCAGAGCCCCTAGAATATCTAGGGCTGGAGTGGTGAGATTTGGAATAGGACTGCAGCTGCAAGCAGAAGGCCAGGTGAGATGACCTGTTACATGTAGCTACTATTTCCATGTTTTCTATTACTGTCTTCCCCCTTCAGCAGGACAGGTTGTGTCTGCTTAGAAGACCATGCCTCTTGTCACAATGGTGCTGCTGTGAGTGCAGGCTCCAATGGTAAAGGAGAGGGAATTAGCATTGGGGCAGGGGTCCTGACTGCGTCTGAAAGTCACAGATACTACTGCAGTCTATAATCCCAACACTTGGATAGGGCAAGGCTGAGAGGCCTTCTCTAGTCCTATGCAGGGCAAGTTGGAAGTTTGTGGTGCCCAGCCCTTGGGCAAAGTGGGACAAGTACGTAGCCTCTAGGCCCAAAGAAAGCAAACAAATAGTCAAAGAGGAAAGCTATAGGCTGCTGAAGTGAGGCAATCTCCATCTTTGGAGATATTTTAAAGTCCAGTTAGACAATACTCTAGCTGGGATGATTTAGTGAGAGTGGTCCTGCTTTTAGCAGGAGGTTGGACTAGATGACCTCATGAGGTCACTTCCAGCCCTATGATTGCCTCACTTTAGCAGCCTATAGCTTTCCTCTTTGACTATTTGTTGCCCTCTTTGGGCTTAGAGGCTACTCACTTGTCCCACTTTGCCCAAGGGCTGGGCACCACGAACTTCCAACTTGCCCTGCATAGGACTAGAGAAGGCCTCCCTAGGCAGCCCAGTCCAATGCTTCACCACTCTCCTAGTGAGAAAGTGTTTTCTAATATCCATCCTCGACCTCCCCAGCTGCAACTTGAAACCATTACTCCTTGTTCTGTCCTCTGTTACTACTGCGAACAGCCTAGCTCCCTCCTCTCTGGAGCACCCCTTCAAGTAGTTGAAGGTTGCTATCAAATCCCCCTCAGTCTTCTCTTCTGCAGGCTAAATAAACCTAGTTCCTTCAGTCTCTCCTCATAAGTCATGTACCCCAGACCCCTAATCATTCTTGTTGCCCTCTGCTGGACTCTTTCTAATTTGTCCATATTCTTTTTGTAGTGGGAAGCCCAAAACTGGACACAGTATTCCAGATGCAGCCTCACCAGTGCTGAATAGAGGGGAATAATCACATCCCTCGAGCTGCTGGCAACACTTCTACTGATATAACCCAATATGCCAGTAGCCTTTTAGGCTACAAGAACAGACTGACTCTTATGCAGCTTCCCATCCACCATAACCCCAAGGTTCTTCTCTATAGTACTGTTGCTTAGCCGATCAGTCCCCAGCCTGTAGCAGTGCATGGGGTTTTTCTGACCTAAGTGCAGGACTTTGCACTTGTTCTTGTTGAACCACATGAGATGTCTTTTTGCCCAATACTCCAATTTGTCCAAGTCTCCCTGAATCCTGTACCTGCCCTCCAGTGTGTCTACCATTCCCCCCAGTTTGGTGTCATCTGCAAACTTGCTGAGCATGCAATCTATCCCAAGGTTGGTATGGAAAGGGGGGAGGTTGCATAGCTCCTCAATATTATCAGCTGGTAGCAGGTCGAGGAATGCTTTGGAGTCATCAGGGAACAGTAGTTCTTCTAGCTCCTAGATGGCTGGCAGCTCCTCTGGGTCAGAGGCAGCTACTGAGTGCTCTGGGACCATGCAGTACTGGTGGCCCTTTGACTGGGTTGTAGGCAGCTGGTAGTTCTGGGTGCCCCCTCTGGAACCCAGGCAGCCCTCTCATGGAGCTTTTGTCAGGCTGGGGCCTCAGAGCAAGCAGAGATGTGTCCTTCTCTGGCCAACCTCCCCTAAATTGTGCTAATTGGCTCAGATTTTGTACCTCCTGCTCCACTTCTCCCCTTCTGATAGGGTGGGCAGGGTTATTTCGCTTGGCCCACTTGGGCTCATGGCATCCCTCTCTCTTAGGGAGACCCTGTTGCCTCACTACATAGCCTCACTGTGAAATGCATCTCCTGGCTTTGATCTTCTTACTTTTAATGAATTTATAGAATGTTTCCTAGTTACCCTTTGTCTCTAGTTCATTAATCTCATTTTGTGCCTTAATCTTTCTAATTTTGCCCTTATATGCCTCTTTCTTTGAATTCATCTTTTATAATTTGCCCTAGTTTCTGCTTTTGGTAGGACACTTGTTCTGTCTTAGATCATTGACAATCTCCTGGTCAAACCAGGGTGGTCTCTTGCTGTTCATACGCAGTGGACTAATTTGCCCTTTATAATGTCTCTGAAAAACAGCCAACTTCTTGAACTGTTCTTCTCCTTCTACTTGCTTCCCATAGGAACAAGCTGGCATTCCTGTTAAGAATAAGAGATTCTTTTCCTCTCATCCCCATCAAGGGCTAGATCAGTGGTTTTCAAATTCCAGTAGTGGATCACAGAACCTCAGATACTGGGTAGTGATGCGTCCTGCTGCTGAAAGCCTGGAATGCGTTGCTCAAAGATGTAATTGTTGGGTCATAGACATAAATGTTGCTTTTTCCAGCTGGGTCCAAAGGATAAACGTTTGAAAACCACTGGGCTAGATTATACAAGGCTTCTTGCACAAGGGGGTTTGAGAGTAGAAATTCAACTCATCCCTTCTGCACCAATCACCGCACAGACTGGGTGGAAGAGAAGTAAGGTCTTGACCCACTCTATTCCATGTATCACCACCGTGTAAGGTGATTTTTTTTGTGCACCTCAAAACCCTAGGGGGTAGCATCTCTGGAGCCCACACACTGCTATCTGGCATTAAGTAGGATTTCAGGTCAGGAAGGCTTTTTATGTCAGTCCTGCCTGCCTGCACACACACATTCGGGTCAGACACCATCTACGCTTTTGAGTTCTGTGGCATGCTTCTGTTTAATTGTAAATATATTCAGCAGTGATAATTTTCTGAAGGCCAAATCGTGTATAGCTAAACATGAAACTGCAGGGGATTAGGAGCTGTGCAGGTTCAAAGTCTCTTGTGTGACTCACATAGCAGTCCTGGGTGCTTGGGAAAAGATAGGTGCATGTGGAAGTCCCCGCTGGGAGCAACTGGGCAAAGATGAGGAAGGAGCCAGAATGGTGACTCCACCCAATGAAGATGCTAGCTTGCAGAGTTGGCTAGATGCATGGAGGAAATATATTGTGCCAATCCTGCCATCCACTTCCCACAACACAATAAGAGAGAAACTGGTGGTAGTGAGTCACAATGTCTCTGGTCCTCACCTAGATCTTGCACCTACACACTGCTCCTTACTGTCATCAGTATGCATGTAGCTGTCCTTTTAAATCTGTCCTGTTTAAGAGTAGCGGGGCCTAGGGATCAGTCCACCCTGACACATGGCATACATATAAGATTTGAGGTCTGATATTTGCAAAGCCCTGGGAGCTGGGGAATGTTTATAAACAAGTGGTGCTAGAAATAAGTAGTATTTGGGAGGATGTCCTGTTACTCTTTAAGGGCCTGTGTCCAGGAGCCTTGTGGGGATGGGTGGGGGAATTCTCCCATCTCTGATCCCCATTCCCAAAGCCAGCTGAGAGGAGCTTTGAGAATGGGATCAACATACATGCTGTCCTCTCTCTCACAACCAGGGAGCTACCCATGGGAGAGGATGTGCTTGCTGAGTTTTGAGACTGAGCGCTGATGAGGGAAGAGGCCTGCTGAAAATGAAGCTGGCTAAAGCCTGTAGCTGGCCTGAATTACAATACCAGCTCCAGAAGGAGTTCTAGGGGAGGCCTACCTTAAGGAGGCAAAGATACTCTCTGCCTGAAGTGAAAGTCCTCTGCTGCCAAAGATGCTGAGTGGCATTGAAGTTCCTCGTTAAACTGTTTGGAGAAACTGCATGAGTAGACAAGTCCAAAGTCTGGTGGAAACTGTAGAGATTCTGACAGAAGACAGAGAAGCTGTCCAGAATAGCTGTCTAATACAGGGTCCCTGGCTGAAACCCAGCAATGAGAATCCGGGCTCAGCTTCCTATCCCTCCACGAGCAAGAGGACGAGTACAAGTGAAGAGGCAAAGATAGGCAAGTCCCATGTGCAAGTGGAGAGACTAGCATAAAGACCACTAGAGTAGTTTTTCTGATTTGGACTTCCCTGTTAAACCTGGGTGACTGGCCAGAATCTGTGGACTGTTGAGAAACCAGGAAGATAGACTAGGGGTCCTGGAATGGAGGAACCCCTGCAATACTGCATACAGGGAAAAGAGGATGCTCTAATGGTGAGTGTGTCCTGTGGTAATGCACTTAGTGTAACCTAGCTAAAAATTTATGGACTGCTTCCTCTTGCACATGTCTGAAATCTGTTACAAACACTACTCAGCGTTTCCAAAGAATGAAATGTGTCTATGAATGTATGAACAGAAGTTGAACAATTACAGAAATACAGAATGTGGTGTCCTTCACAAAGTGCATTTATTAGCATCTTTATACATGACTATTGGCATAGCCTCTGTCAGTTGGTTCAGCGAATAATATTAGCATTAGAAGGATAAGGCACATTTGCAGTAATGTGTATTACAGCCAAGTACACATCATAGTGCTGAGACCTCCTTAGCCCTTGAGTTTCTGAAATGTTTATATGGTTTTTTTTGAACCTCATTCCCAGTCCAGCCACTTCTTCTTCCCTTGCCACTTGAACTCCATTAGTTGATTTAAGAATGGAGATGTTTAACTTGAAGTGTCATGAGACAGCACTCTTGGCCAGAAGAGCTGTGGTCACAAAGCTGGTTGTAGGGGGGTGGAAGATATGATTGAGTCCCAAGGGTCCAACTAAGTTGAGCTGAGCAAAGGATTCAGCGGGGCACAGGGTGTAGCAAGAGTGACAGGCTACCACCTAATATCCCTCTGTAGGTTGGCAGGGAGGCAGGTTGGCCGATAGTATAAGTTAGAGCAGCCTCAGGGCCACCTGCAAACCACAGATCACCAAAGTACAGTAGTGTTCTGGTCACGGCTCCTTTCCCTGAACACCTCTATGTTGGAACAGTTAGGAAGAGGTACCCAGTGATGCCCATACAGAAGAGAAATTGTTGGGTACCTAGTTAGTCCAGCTTCATTATGGACTAGTGCCTGTGGAGCAGAGGCCATAACAAAGGCCAGGCTTTGGCTTATAGTGCCTCAATTTTCCTAGGACCATAATGGATCCAAGATGCAAAACATGCCTTTAAAACAAAAAAGACAGAGTTGTTTTTATTTTCCTCACTTCAGATTAGGACCTTTTATAATAAAATATTATTCTACAAAAAAGTTCACACCAGCTGCAGCAAATGATAAATTAGTCTTTACAAGGGCAGCTGCCACTTGGGTAGATGGACATCCCTATTCATATGAAGTCAGAATTTGGACTCTAGAATCTAAAAACGTCCAGGCTGTGTCTACATAGTTTTAGGACAGTCCCTCACTGTCCAGGGTTTATAGTAGTGGAAGTAATAGTATGTATTAAGCAGATGGGCATTTTTAGCATCAAGCTGTTCAACCTCATTGTAAGTAGGTGCAGATCACATGGTGGTTTAAAAACAGCCTGTGGTTGGTCTTTGCTAGCACTTCATCCATTGCTAACCCCACTGGAGTAGTACTATTCCAGGAAATCATCACTGTAGACGAGGCACAATGTAATGCGGCTTAATCCCCATCACCTGCAAGGCTGGGAAGGCACCTGGTTAGGCATGCTGTGCACTTGGAAAGGTGAAGAGTTAAATGGCTTCTGGCCAGTTGGGTCACAGCTAAGCCATACTAAATAGACTGAAGGAACTGAAGAGGGATGTTGCACTGGAAGTAAATCTCTCTGGCAGAGAGTAGCCCAGAGCTAGGGTTTAACAGAAGGATAAAGCAGGGGAATGCTACAAGGACAGGGTAGGCTAGTGGAGGGGAAGCCCTGAGTTGCACTTTGTAAGCAGAAAGAGAAGCTCTGGAGCAGAAGATCCTAGCAACATTATGCCTGGACACAAGGGAGCACTCCAGGTGTTAATGTGCACCAAGGGTGTTTGCCCAGCCACATACTGGAAGTTAATGCCATATCAGAGATGAAGCAGTGATAAGAAACAAAGGCAAATGTTTAGAACAGTGGTCTGTGCAACAACATCCCTAGAGTCTGTGCCCTCAGTAAAGAGCTAGCAGTGTTGGTAGCTTTATTTCACTAGCTTGCTCAATCCCAGTTTCAAAATAACAATCTTGTTTGTTTTGAGCAGACAAGAGGCAGTTGAGACTTTGCTTCATCTCTTCCAGCTGTAACTCAGTCTTGTCCACTATCATCCATGTCATGGCACAGGGCCAGTGGGAGAATTTGGAGATGTTTCTTTGGGATACACCCCGAATTTAACAGACAAATCACATATTAAAGTGGGTGGGGAAGTAACCTGTAGGTCACTTCCCTCCCCATCCCCTGGGATCCAGCTGTAGAAATGGAGCCTAACAGCTGGTTCCTTGACATAGTGGCCAGTTTGTTTCAAGGCAAAATGTTAGGCTGTACCCATACCCTCTGGCCTGCACTGTCCAAGTGTCACAGTTTATTCCCTACTTCTGTCCCTGTTCCAGGAGGGATGTAACCTAGCACTGACGTTAGCCAGCATTGCAATAGGATACTTACTTCCCTTTGCACTCCAGCTCAGTTTTGTTTGGCAACATGTTGTAGGGGCAGGGTAAAGGCTCTGCCTGTTCCTCACTCGAACCACCCATGCCTTCGCTGCTTGTGTGCATCAGTCCTAAAGTGAGATGTGAATAGCCCATGCAGGAGAGTTGGGGGGTGAAGATATTGCTCACACATTGAAACAGCCACCAGTGGGTTAAAGGAGAGTGCCGGTAATTATTGGATCTGCAGCTCAGAGAGAGAGGGGCAGGTACCAGAGACTCTACATTGGTTACAAATTGAAAGGAAGCAATGCCAGCAGCTGGACCCTTCCAGGACAAAGCACTAATATGAGCTGTTCTTTGGAAGTAGCCTAGAGGCAGGTAAAGATAGGAAGAGGCCCAGGGAGGCAACAATGAATCTGAGGCAGAAGGCCTGGACTACTTAATACAGGGTCCCTGCCTGTCTTCAAAAAAAGGGGTATGATGCAAAGAGGTAAGTGTTATTGAGTCCAGAGTGGGGAGAAAGACCTGGCATACGGTTATCACCAGCTGTAGAGCACCTTTTCCTCTTTGGATGCAGTGGAACTGTACAACTTAACTGGAGGACCGAGTTGTAAGCTGGGGCAACCACTGCAAGCTTGGAGTGACTATTGACAGGAGATGCCAAGAGTTAGACAGACCGCTATATAGCCTCTGGCCATGAGGGCATGTATTGACCAGTAAATAACTGCTCTACAATGTCTACATTAGGTGACTATTTTAAGTGTACTTCACAAGGTCGACTTTGTCGACTTGGTGGCATGTCTACATTAGTAGACATGTCCTCAACTGGGGTCGGGCTTGGGCTCTTCCCCCCCAGGGGTTGATTGCACTCAAGGGCCCTGAGCCAGCGCCGGGGGGGGGGGGCAATCTGGTTCCTGCAACCCTGACGGGGGGCTGGCAGCTGACTCCTGCCCTGGCTGCTTCCAAGTGCCAGGGCAGGAGTCAGCTGCCAGCCCTTGCTGCCCACAGAGAGGGACTAGGAGCCTGATCGGGCTCCCAGCCTCTCTCCATGGGTGGCAGGAACCAGCTGCCAACCCCTACTGACCACGGTTAGGGGCTGGAAGCTGAATCCAGCCCCCAGCTCCTTGCCACATAGCAGGGGCCAGATCAGAGCCCCTGCCACAAGGAAGGGGATGGCCCCTGCCCGGTAAAGTCAACTGAAGCAAATGCTTAAGTTGATCTAATAAATTCTAAATATAGCTTGGGAGTTGGTTAAGTTGATGTGAGGCAGTTTAAGTCGACTTAAGTCCCTAGGTAGATGTAGCACAGCAAGTGTAAGCACAATTTCTCCTTTGTGTTGGTGCATTACACAAGTAATACTCTTCCATCTTTTTAAAAGGGATGGGACTAACAATCTTAAACAAAATATAGCAGAGATTCTTCTTTCAATGTCTATGCAATAAATTTGTTAGTCTTTAAAATTCCACCAAATATCTTGTTAGTTTATGCAGTTACAGGGGCTTGCAACCATAGACTCTGAGCCCTCAAAATAGACTCTGAGGCCTCAAAAGGACAGATCTGCTGGGGCTGCCCAAATGGAGTACAACACTGGTTGGAAAAATAACAGATCAGATCTCCAGAAACATGCATTTTACTTCAGATACCTATATATTAGAATGGAGCCAATGAACTTATGACGTGGATTCCTGCAAGCAATAAGATTGGGGAAAAAAATCATTTAGATAGCAAGAAGCAGATACACAACCAGCTCAGAAAGCATTGTAATACTGAGAATGCACTGTAATATTGACTGAGACAATCCTGTAATATACAGATTATAAAATAAGGAAGAAAAGTTTGAGAATACTTTAAATCTGTTTATAAAACCAGTCAAAACCTGGAAAATAAGTCCTGAATTTACTCCTTTTCCTCTTCCTTTGTTTTTATTTCCACTCTGCTTAGTCTCATTTTTCTTTCCCCATAAAAAAGCTAGTCCTTGATTTGACATATTAAAAAGTTGCTAAATATTTTTAAATATTGTTTTATGAAAACTTCCAATGTTCATAGGTAAACAGTAATATAAATGACTAAGTGAAACTGACACAGAGCATCCCTCAATGGAAAACTAAATGTTCCCTTACATAAAAGATTTTACCCAACAATATTTTCCCAAGATCTGTATTTACTGATCCAGATGTAATTCACCATTCTCATACTCATGTTACTGTTTATTATGCATATTCTTGAAAGATATCTTATGACGATAATTAACAATTTGTCATATTAGTGCCATGAACTCAGAACCAGACCCTTAGCACTATCTCTGGCCGTAGTGTGGAGCAATTGGGAGAGTCCTCTGACACAGGGAATTTTTCCAGGTGGTGTGAGGAGTTGGCTGTGCCATCTTTATCAGCTACTATTCTCCATCCCATCTCAGCTGCAAGATCAGAGAAAACAGAGTCAGTTGCTCCTGTCTGGCATTATGACTACTTATTACAAGGAAAAGTAAGTGAGAGCACCCACAGGGCTGTTCCAGCTTAAGTTCAATGGTTGGTTTAGTCCCTGATTAGCCCCACAACTGGGGATATGGAAAAGCCATCTGTTTCCCTTACCATCACCACCACCCTCAAATTCACTGAACTGGATCATGTTCAAAACTTGGATCTTGATCTCTTTTTACATAGATAAACTCCAGAATATCAACCAGTGCAACAGAAAGGACATTAAAAAGAGTTGAACTGAATGGTTTGAGGAAACCTCAGTACCTCCCTATAATGGGACAGGCTTCTATACTTCTGCTGAGCTCAGTATTTATACTGTTTCTATCAGCATAACTGTGAATCTCAGTAATATGGAAACACATGAGTATTTGCTGCCATCACAACTACCTATAGTCAAGAACTCTCGGAGAAAGTAATTCTTTTACTTTGAACAACATTTTTAGAGCAAAGGGATGATTTTCAGCCTCTATAGGGCAAAATAATTTTCCTTAAGCTCAAAAAATATTTAATAAGCTATTAGTGAATGGCAGTTGCATTATAAGTGAATAATGACAGTTTGGGGAAATTAGATTGTCATCCTTTTACTGAAAAGACTCTTTGGTAGGGGCCCTTTTGAGTGCCATGTTGCAGTTTTTAACAATATACTCAGCATTAAGAGAGACACTAAAAAGCCATTCCTCTGACATGTAAATACCTGGGAAATATGCCCCTGCTGAGGGCATAGTGGCAGTATGACATGACATAGGGAACATTCCATCTGCAAACAGAGAAACTAATCTGAACCTGCTATTGGGAAAGGAGACCAAATGTCATATTCACTTGGAAACCAAAGGAGCAATAACATAACGGTCTCCTCTGCTTTATTTTTTTCTCTCTGTTTGAGTAGAAACAATGGAATTCAACCTTTTGAGATCAAAGAGGAGGCTGAGACCTTACCATTGCTAGATGTTAGATCAAAATTTCCCATCACTACTACCTTTGGTTCACCTCCCCCAGCAACAGAGGCACATTTCCAACCCACTCATTTGTGTATTATATGGACTAGTACTAAATTACTGTCTATGCCTAGATCTCCTCCTTCATGTGTGCTTTCCTAAAACATGCCAAGCTAACAAATACTTAAGGAATGAAAATTTCCAGGGGCCCATTTAAAGTATGCAAAGTAATTCTGAATGCCTGTGTTAATTCCAAGAAAGTCTCCTCTGCTCTAAGGAAGTAAAGATTACTCAGAGAATAACACAATTTGGAAGAACAAAACATTTTTAAAAATATCACACCCACACATCAGCAATATTTTATGTTTGGTATCCAGTTTCCCAGAATTTATACAGAATTCACCTAGTCCTTGCTGGATAAGGCTCTCCCGGATCTCCAAGGGGCATTGAATCAGTCTTTTTTGTGAATAATTCTCATCTCCTAACAACTGATTGACTTTATTAAGAATGTAGCACAGGGAACTGTATTTATTTATTTTTGCCCTGATAATCAAAGAAAGTGCATCCTGATCCAACAAAGCACTTAAATCATGCTTATCTCTAAGTATGTGAGTAGTTGCACTGACTGCAGCAGAATTACTTGGAAGCTCCATGTTAAACATATTCTTAAGTACTTTGTGGAATCAAGCCCAAAAAGCAGACAAATGAGCTACTATCTAGTGATGATCCAAACCCAACTCAAGTCAATGGTAGTCTATCAATAACATCAAGCCCATATTTGTCAAAGAAAATTCTGATCTAACTTAAGAACCTATTTTTCTGGTAAATGAAAAATTTAAAAAAACATCCAAATAGTATTTAAACACAAATGCTAATAAAATCTTGTAGAAGTACCAGGTTTTTGAGAATTTTTAATTTTCAACAACAAGAAAACTAGTTTGATTTTATTTATTTATTTTATTTATTTATTTTACTAGCTCTGTAAGGAAAAGCACTCAGTTAGGGAATAATCCTGCACAGATAGAAGAAAATAGAAGCTTATATCTGTATTCATTTCTAACTTCTATTCAAAGAGGGTTCATTACACATAATACAGCATACAGAATACCAATATGGCAATGTCTGTAGACTCTTAAATAAAAACTATAATTATTCTAAGTGATGTAATTTATAATTCAATTTCAAATTTTACTCTTAGAAGAATAAGGGTTATGTTGAGGAAAAATCAGAAATAATATGGGAGAACCACTGAAGGAATAAAGTGGAGTTGTTCAGAATTTATAGCAAGAAGTCCTCTAAGCAACAGCCAGCAAAACCCAGTAAAGTTTTGATTACCTAGGGTATACGCCTCACTGTTTTCCCAGGAGGTAATATAGTACAAGGCATCATAGTCAGTCGCTCCAGTTCTGTGGACTTCTGCTGGAGGAGGCATGGAAAAAGAACTATCATCTGTTTCATCTTTCCCGTCTCTTCAAGAAGGGAAGATGCAACTATGGGAGCAGACTAGTAAATTTTCCTGTTCAGTTCCTGTCACAGTTCCTGAGGTACCTGCACAGCTGATCTTCTCATGTCCTCAGTGAAGGCATCCCCCTTAGCTATCAATCAGGCCTGTAGCAGGGTCCCCTGATTCTCCTTAGACCAGGGATTAATTTTAAGCTGTGATTCTTCATGCAATTGACTGCTTACCTTAGCAAGTCTGATCATTAGTTCAGTACCTGCTGTCCTGTTCTGTCAGGGGCAATGACGGTATTTATCAATAACCAGTCAGCCTTCACAAAGCAAAGTATAATTTCTTCAGAACAAAAGATTTACCTACAATATTCACCTTGACTGGTAGCCTTCTTCAGTCAGCTCAAATCAGTATATGCATCTTCTCCCAGGGAGGGAAGTTTATTACTTGCCTCAGCATTTGTATTAATTAGCTCAGATTTTAATTCCTGCAGGAAACCCCTAGTGCTCCCCCATGCAGAAAAAAACCAACCAAACAAACAAAAAAAACCCAACACCTTTCACCCAAGCAGGTGCATAGAACACATTAGAAGTTTGATTCAACAGTCCCAAAGGCTATGTCTGCATTAGGGGGCTATTTTAAGTTGACTTCACAAGGAAGAAATACTCTGGCCTGAGCTCAGGCCTAACCTCCTTCCAGTGCCCTGGGATGTGATCAGGTTACAGGGCCCTGATCCAGCCCCAAGGACCCAATCTGGCTCCTTGTGTGTGGTGAGGAGCTGGGGGCTGGATCCAGCTCCCAGCCCCTCTCCACGGGTGGCGGGGGCTGGCAGCCAGTTCCAGCAGCCTGTGGAAAGAGGCTGGGAACCCGATCCGGCTCTCAGCCCCTCTTTGCAGGCAGTGGGGGCTGGCAAGAGGCCAGGAACACATGGAGTTGGCTCCTGCCCTGGCTGCTTGCAAATGGTCAAGGGAGGAGCTGACTCCACATGCCCCTGGCCGCTTCTAAGTAGCCAGGGCAGGAATCGGCTGCTGGCCCCTGCCGCTCAGGGAGATGGGCTGGTATCCTGATTGGGCTCCCAGCCCCCATTCTGCAGGCTGTGGGAACTGGTTGCCAGTCACTGTTGCCTGTGGAGAGAGCTTGTGCAATTGACTGCTCCCAGCTGCATGCCCTTGCTGCAGTTGGCAGGAGCCAGCTCCAAGTCCTTGCCACTTGCCACAAGGGGCTGGGAACCAGATCGGCTCCAGGGGCCTGATCAGGACTGGTGGTGGGGCAGAGCCCAGAGCTTCCTGCCCTGTAAAGTCAACTTAAAAACTTACAGAACAAGTGCTTAAGTTGACTTAATAAATTCTAAACATAGCCCTGGCTTTGCTTAAGTGAACTTAAGCCCCTCGTGTAGACATAGCCAAATATATTCTGTGTGTCCATAATATCTGTCCCTGTCCAACAACAAGTCTGTAACTCAAAGTTTAATATTGAAGGAGTCAGTAACTTTTATACACACCCTCACCATACTGTTGAATGCTCTCAGGAGAAGGAGTAGATGTGAGTGGGAGAGATATCAAGAATTGAAGCCATGTTGCCATGCAACTATAGTGGTGTGGAAATAATACTAGGGATAAGTCCCTTACACAGATTCCTAAATAATGAGCCACCTCAACCATAGCTGGAAAGGACTTTCCTAATTTTTGTAAAACTTTTACAGCTAAAGTCAGTGCATTGATTAAACACTTCTAAGACTGCCGTAGTCCATTGATAAACATTTCTGAAGCTGGCATTAACTTTATTAATGATGATAGATCAAAGCATCTATGTGTACAGTTCTGTCTAAATCAGAACAACGTCTTCTATTAAAGTGAAATTGTACTTATTGTTTAAGGGCATCAATCTGGAAAAAAAATTAAACAGGTCAGTATGTTCTTGGTGTGTAACAAATGTCCCCCAGGCAGTTCTCCTTGGACCCTGGACTTAGAACAGAATATTCATTTAGTGCAAGGAAAAAACAAAACAAAACATGTAGCACATTGTAAAACAAATGCAGTGATGGAAAACAGTGAAAGTCATGGTGTTAAAACCAGCCCCTTTTATTATTGTATGAGTATCATGGCAAAGGCCTTGCTTTGTGTGCTGTGTGATTGCTCGACAATTTTAAATGTGGAAATATTTGTGTTGAGAAACATTTGTCCTAACACAAACCCTGATGCTGTAATTGACCATACATGGGCAAGTCATTGTGCCTCCATGGAGTCCATTTCAGGACTGGGACCATAATAAGCATTCCTGTACATTCATCACTGCTATAGCAGAGTACCTTACATAGACCAACAGATTCACAGACTACAATGCCAGAAGGGACTGTTTCACATCTAGCCTGACATCCTGAGTAAAGTAGGCCAAATGACTTCCTTAAAATAATTCTTGATTGAACTACAGCATATCACCCAGAAATCCAGGATTAATCCCCCAACACTCTTATGATTCAGGGTTTAAAGTATTATTTGTCCCCATTTACAAATGCTTAACTTTAAGCAAGTGAGTAGTTGCTTTGACTTCTATAGTTGCATCTACATTGCTTAGGATTTTCAAAAAAAAATTTTTTTGAAAAAATTATTTCAAAATAATTTTCTCAAAATAACTTTTTTCAAAAATGCTATTTTGGGAGAATGGTCCGGGGACCACTCATTGTCCCAAAATACTGCCGCTTTTTTTTTTTTTTAAATGGAAGTCTACACCGGACTTCCTTTTTCGAAAAAAACCAAGGCAATGGAAGAGATAGGGCAGGCTTTTTTTGAAAAAAGCCTTTGTCATGTCTGGCAATGGCTTTTTTCAACAAAGCTATCTTGAAAAAAGGCTTTTTACTTCAAAAAAGCCATCAGGTTTAGCTTTTTAGAAAAAGCACACCAGTAAATCGAAATACTGGTATGCTTTTTTGCCAATGCTAAACCTCATATTATATTTCAAAAACCAGCCTTTTTTGATATAGCTTTTTTGAAAAAGCCATTGCTGGACACGGCAAAAGCTTTTTTTAAAAAAAAGCCTGCCTATCCTTTCCATTGCCTTGCTTTTTTTCCCGAAAAAGAAAGTCCGGTGTAGACTTTCACTTTTGAAATAAAAAGCCACAGTATTTCAGGACAACAAGCAGTCCCTGAACTGTTCCCCCGAAATAGCATTTTTGAAAAAAGTTATTTAGAGAAAATTATTTTGAATATATTTTGAAATAATTGTTTTCCAAAAAAAGTTTTTTTGAAACTGCTAAGCAGTGTAGACATAGCCAATCATGATAGTCATGTGCTTACAGAAGGGGAACTCAAGCACAGAGAAATGAAGATACTTGGGTCCATGGGAAGTCTGTAGCAGTGGTTCTCCTGAGACCCACTCTGATGTTTTAACCACAACCCTGTGATCCTCCCCTCTTATGGCCAGTGTTTAATTTGTGCCAGTGCTAATATCTGGCACCTGTGGGCTGACTGCATCAGTTTATGAATGTGAAAAAATTGCTTGAACCCCTCTTTCATTGCAAATTAAGTATTGCTTGTGGCTAGTATTTATTTGTCTCTAAACTTAATGATGCTAAAAATGTCCTGTTCAGTTTTTATTTTTCTTTGGTTAAATCTTCAAATCCTTTTTAATCTCAAATACTCAGATTTGGACCTTGGCAGCTTACTATGCCTGTCACGTGCTCCTTTAACTAGGTTGCATGATTTATTTCCCATTCATTTGCTGTTATTACGGCCTGATCAGGGTGCCTGAGATAATTAATGGTAGCTGTGGAGAAGAGTGAAAGATTTCCTTCTTCAATGTGCAGTCTGAATTGCCTGTTACAAAACAGCAGAAGTGAAAAAATGTTCTGCTTTAAGGGATGCATGCTGTTTTAAACTTGTTTTCCAAGGAAATCACAGTTCTTAGGAGAGGAAGAAACAGTCTCAGATCTGTGTCCTTGACGTTTGCAGGAAAACAAAAGCTCTGCGTTTGACACAAGCTGGCTAATAAGACACTGATTACTAACACAGAAGGCTAAGGACATATACTCAAGTCATCATTCTCCAGGGTCCATTGATTGTGTGTAGCCAGCTTGAAATACCTGAGACTTGAATTTTTTCAGCTCTTCTGAATTCCCCAAGAAGTCAGCACACTCTGAGGTTGTTTAGTATCTCTGAAATTCATGCATAGGATGCATTGTCCTAAGCATGAGGGTTCTACAACCACCATTTTCAAAAGGAAGAGATGGATAATAGTGATTGGGGATGCCCTTCTAAGGGAGACAGAATCATCCCTCTGCCATTCGAACTTGAGAATTGTGCTTCTTGCCTGGAGCTAGAATTCAAGATATGATAGATGATCTGCTGAGACTTATCAAGCCCTTGGACTACTACCCTTTCTTGCTTCTCCACATGGGCATCATCAATGATAATAACAAGAATGACCAAGAATTACTATGTGGCTCTGGGGATGAGAATAAAGGATTTTGAGGCACAAGTGGTATTCTCGTCCTTTCCCCTTGTTGAAGGGAAAGGTCCATGTAGGGACCTCACAACTGTAGAAGTAAATACATGGTTACACAGGTGGTGTGGGAGGGAGGACTTCAGACTTTTTAATCATGGCACGTTGTTTCAAGAAGACTGGGACCCAACTAACAAAGAGAGTGAAGAGCATCTTTGTAAACAGGCCTGCTATCTTAGTGAGAAGAGCTTTAAACTAGGTTTGCAGGGAGATGGAGACCTGAGCGTGTAGGTAAGTGAGAGACCAAAAGGAAGCACAAGGAAACGGGTGTAACAGGAGAGGCCTCTTTATTCATTCTGAGAAAGTAGGGCAATTGGCTAGTTATCTCTCATGCCCGTACACAGACACAAGGATCCCGGGAAGCAAGCAGGAAGAACTGGGAGTTCTGGCAGACTCAGAGAACTATGATGTGACTGGAATAACAGAGACTTGGTGGGGTAGCTCATAGGACTAGAGCTCTGTTATGAAAGGGAATAAACTGTTCTGGAAGGACAAGTGGGGGGGAAAGGTGGAGGAGTTGTATAACCTTTAGTTGAGCTACAGTTTACCTCAGTTGCCTCTCTCCAGTGCCTTAAAAGAAGTAAACCCTATGCACAAACAGCTGAAGACCCAGGAGTTAGTCTTTAAAGGACTCACAACAATGATTGTTCAGAGTTACCCTCCTCACATTCAAGTGCTAATAATAACAAAAATGATGAACTTTAGTAAGTGCTAACTTTATAAATCCTGTGATAAGGAAATACTATAACTACTATATATTCATAACAATGTGGCTATTTGGTAAACCAATATACCCTATTTTCACAGTTTTCCTTTTCTACAACACAGAAAAAAGAAAACAATTTGAATTTAAACAGAGCAGCCCCCACAGCAACACTGTGAAAAAGAAACAAAACTTCCAAAAGTTTAGGTGGAGTTCACCTGAATCTCAGTAGTCTGTTCTCCAAGCCCAAAGGCTTGAGTTGAAAGAAGCAGTCCTCGGTAGCAGGAATCTTCAGCTGAAATCCATGCAGACTCCTTCTCCGCTACTGGAATTACTGTTATCCAGTCAGTTTACTGCAGGGGTCTCAAACTTAAATCACCATGAGGGCCACATGAGGACTAGTAGAGGGCCGCATGAGGATTAGTATGGTAGCCCGAGGGCTGCACCACTGAAACCTTTCAATACAATGATATGGCAAATATCGGTAATGATCATGTCATTGAGGGCTGTAGGAAATATCTTTAGGGGCCACATGTGGCCCATAGGCCACATGTTTGAGACCCCTGGTTTACTGGGTAACCCACATTGAGTTACATACATATATAAAGAAACCCTGTTACAAAAAATACAATTCTGGGACAACAAAAATGTAATTGCTCTTTTCCCTTATAACATTAAAGAACTGTAGATACATCAAGCTACTTAAGAGAACACTTCAAAGTCTACAGTTAAAAGAAACCACCTTCCTCTCCTAATGGTCCCTTCTCTAACCAGTACCTCCAAGCTTACCTGCAGGAAGATTAGCAATGTCACTAACCTGCTGCAAAATGCCTCAGAGTTGAGAAAGACAGCCTGCTGCCTGCTCTTGGCTTATCTTTTCCCCTTGCACAGAGCAGATGGGCTCATCTCAATGCAGCTTCCCTAGCTGCTTGCTCTCAGACTTCTGACCACAGCAGCAGCAGCGAACCTCATGGAGAATGCTCAAAGCTACCACACCACACACTAGAAACGTCTGGCTTGAAGCAACTAAATTTGCACAGTAATAGGAACCCAGCCTCAACAAATCTCTTCAAGGGACACTCTTCATTTAGGCACATGGTTTACGGCTGTACTGTATATAAAAGAGTACTATGATTGCTCAGGGGTCCAATATCAAACTGGAGAAAAGCATGCTGGGATTCTCTGGTTTAAGTTTAGAGTTGACCAGGGGCTTCACTTTGTCAGAGAAGTGATGAGGTGCCTATGTCAGACTGTCAATTTTCAGCAAAGATTCCTTGTGGCAGGACACCCTCAGAGCTCTGGGCTTGTACTGTGAACTAATAGGACTATGTAGATTGCCCCACTTAAGTTAATTAATAGTGCTTGAAAAGACTGGGGCAAAAAATTACCCCTAATCTTAATAGCTGTCTATTCAATGGTGGCATCTCATGGGTTCATTACCAATGAGGTAATGGCCAGCAGATTTATGAGGATTTCAGAGCAGTGGTGGATCAGAGGCGCTCTGCCCTATGATTACCATCCCAGAATTCAAGTAGATCAGTTTCTGGACAAGATGCTACATGACATCAGCATTATACAGAAACAAGTGTGCTACAACTTAAGAGCAATTCTAAGTACATGGATAAACAATTTAGTAAATTCTTGGAAGATTCAGGATGGGATGTTGGAGATAAACTCCTTTATCAATTCTATTCTGAAAAAAAGCCGTACCTTAAGACCAAGATGGGGGAGACACCTAACCATTGTGAATAAGGTTAGTCCAATGGTCTGCCAAGTATAGCTGAAGGGAAAAAAAGGAAAGTTGAAAGAGTGGAAAGGTCTCTGAGAAAATATGTGCTAACCTACATTGTATCCTGTTTATTTCATAGGAACAGGCTACTATCCATCTTTTGCCTTGCTTATTTTTTGTATATGTATTTTGTGGACTGTGTTGAGTGCATCACTGATGATAAGCTACATTACAGCAAGTAAATTTTAGGGTGGACATTGAAAACAATTTCCCTAATTATCAGGTGATTTATCACTGGAATAAGTTGTCCAGGCAGGTTGTGGAATATGCGTCCCTGGAAATTTTTAAGAGCAAGTTAGACAAGCACCTGTCAAGGATGGTTTAAGAGGGTACTTTGTCCTGCCGTGAGTGCAGGGAACTGGACTCGATGACTTCTCATGGTCTCTTCCTGTTTCTATGATTTTATAAAAAGAGGGGAACATTACTTCTGCAATTTGTCAGAAAATGAAACCCTGATAATGTCCAGTTATGATTATGAATATTGGCCATGCAATAGATCATTTTCACAACCCCTTGCTGTCTTCATATACAATCAGGATGGGTACTGTTATATTGAATGGAGCAAAATTGGCTCATATAATTTATTGAGAATATTGGCAGAAGCAAGAGCTGATCAAATCACCTCTAAGTATTTGAGTGACATATTTCCATTATTAATAAATGTAAATGGGAATTTAGTAACCAGTATCTAGAAGGTTATTCTAAGGTAATAAGGGTGACCAACCTTCCAAACCAGTGTTTGTGTTAAATCAAATGTGCCACCACATATGAAAATCAGTCTGTTTGAAGTTAATGTATAGATGCATACTCAATTCTATAAGAAAATGGTACCTGTTAAGTTACTTACTCCGCAGGAGTTGTATGACATTGATATAAAGTCTCAATATGACCCAAGCCTGTAATAATGGATCTGTGAATGGATTTTGTGACAAATAAAATGTAACATTTACTACAAAATGTATAGGCACAGTAAAGGCTCCATCACACTAGAGAATGGGTAGTGACAATATTGTCACTGGAGTTCCAGAACCACCTCACACTTACATGGGACCCACAGGGGTAAAAGAGAATGTAAAAGCCAAGCCTTGGTGCTGATATACCCTCGGTATGCTCTCAAAAAAGGTCCCTTTATCATTACAAATAGACATAAACCAGATAAACAGCAGGTGTGCCAAATACACTTTACCTTCAGGAATGGAATAGGATGCCTAGGTCAGAAATATGGTATCCAGGGGATGTAGAAATAGGAGGGATTTAGTAGCACCAGTGCTATGAGGAGTCAGTGTGGAACTAGGAGTCCTCAACTCCATTAATCTGAATTCCTTGGATAACAGAATTGGAGCTAGGGGTCAGGATCCATCACCACTATAAGTTGTTGAAGGAGAGAAAGACAAATTTGTGCTTCAGTTGGGGCACAATAAGAGTTGAATATACACTGGTTTCTGGGATTTTAAAATCTCATTTATTTGTCACCCAAAAAAACTGGATTACTTTCATTTCTGATGTTATCCATAGGTTCTGACTCTGGGTTTTGCTGGTGGGTGCCAGTAAACAGGGAGAGGGTCCTCAGAGGGTAGGCAAAGCAGATGGCCACCTAGGGCCCCGCGCAATAATGGGCCCCATCCTCAATTTGGTGGACAGAAATGAAAATATAGAAAAATATAGAACTCATTCTCATCTAGCAGATCCAGTAAAGCTGGAAGCCTAAGCACTTTTCAGTCTTGGCTCATGAAGGCAAACTATCATTATGATCTGCACTTGATCTGAATAGCAGATTTCACCATTATCTGCCCATTGCCTTCACACTGACATACTAAAAAAGCAGGAGCAATTTCTTTGAGACACCGACAGACAGAACAATACTAGGAACTTTTCCAATGATCTCATCTTTTAGTTCTTCAGTGCAGCCATTTATTCTGCCATTTTTTGCTCCCACTTCTGAAATTTTGCCTTTTCCCTTTCTTTTTTTACCTGTTCTTCTTTTGCCTTTTCCTTCATGACAATTTTTCCTTTGACTTTGGTTAGCTCAGGTTACCGGGTAGGTCCATATAGGCTGCTACATATAAATACAGGGCTGCCCTCAAACAATCATTACACCTGTGTGTGATATCTGTGCTGTATGTCTTTCTTTTGGTAAGTAATTTTTTAGCTTCTTTTGTATTTATTATTTTATATTTTGGAAGGGGCCAGAGTCTTATAAGTTTGACTACTTCAGAGAATTTCACTGAAATTTGGTGTTTTTTATTTATAGCTACACACTAGAAACTTTCTTTTCACTTATTTTTATTTATTATAATTATTTGTATTAAACTTCTAGTCACATAAACCCAAGCCTATATCAAAAATTTGTAAGACTTGACTGCCAAAATTTTAAATGTGGTATTTTAGTTATTTTTGAGCCATCATTAATTTTACCACTTTTTATTTGTTAATTAATGCACATACTTTTCAAAAAAATTTAAATATTCATTTTAACTTAGTAGTTCAGCACTAGCTGATTTATGGTAAGTGAAAGATGATCAACTTACAAGCTTCTTGATGGAGAGATCTTTAAATATATCATACCCAAGAATAACTTATGAGGTCCAGAAGGATAGTCATATTAGTCTTGTTCAGCAAAACAAACAAGGAGTCTTGGAGGTGGTGAGGGCTGCAGGGAGGACTAGGGCCAAAGGGAGGGTTGCAGTGGGGGACTATATGGGACCCTTTAGGGGGTCACACAATGGGCCTTCGCCTAGGGCCTCCGGTTGCCTAAAGCCACCTCTGCTCCTCAGCAGAAAAGTGGGCAAGTGGTGGGAAGAGACAAGGCAGCTCGGAGTCAAGGCCACAGTGAGCTAGTGACTGATCAGCTGGTTCCATCTGATCAGCTGCATTCCACCAGACAGCTGATTTGCACAGGTGACTGCATGGTCCTGTGTCTGTCAGCTGTTTGGACCTTGCAAATCAGCTGATTAGTGATGCATGAATCAGTTGTTTGGCAGTGTTCAGCAAACTCTGTGAAACCAGTGTAGTAATAGTAATACTCAAAAAAAAATATTTCCCCCTTTTCCATGCAGATTAAAATAGTGAGCCAGAACCTGGGAAGATGAAAGCTAGTTAACATCAGCTGAGAGTCCGGCTCAGTGTTGGTTGATTTGGCCCAAATTGCACTCAAATTGGAAACCAAACACAAACTTTCAGAAAGGACAGTCATACTGAGCAGAGAGCAAATCAAGGGCCAGATTTCACCCTCTCTCGATGCTCTCCCACAGGAAGATGCTGGAAGATGAATCTCTTAGGATTTCCCAGAAAGTTCTCCCTCTGGTTAGAAATATTTGGGTAACTAAAGTGAGGAAAGTGTGACAGTCTCCAGGAGCTTTGAGAGAAAGGAACCTTGTGTCACAAGGAAGGGTGTTCACTCTCCACTCTTCTCTCCTTTGGGCTGGCAGCCTGGTTGCATCTGCACATAAACACTCAAAGAGGAAAGAGCAGAGATACAACCTGCATTGACATGCTTGAAAGAATTTATTTAAGCAGTATTCAATGAATTCTGTGTTTGGAGGGGACTGTTACAGAAATTCCTAAAACTGACAGAAGTAAATCCACCTTTCTCTCACACATGGTGCTCTACGTCAGTCCTGCATCAAGAAAAAACAAAGGTTTATATCTCTTAAAGATTGAGATACTGCGCCACATCCTCAGTTTGCATAAATCAGAATTGCATGATTTTAATGGCCTTCTGCTGATTTACACCAGCTATGGATCTGCCCATGATATTTATACAGTGCTCCAGCCTGGGACTTGTTCAGAGAATACCCCATTCTGCAGCAATCACTATAAAGATGTGATGTTCTCAATGCTCAGTTTTACATTCAGATCTCTGGCTTAGCTTTGATATCTTTAACAAATCCCAGCACTGAACAGTTCTGTGTTGTCTATGCAATCAGAGAAGTTTGTGTGCAGAAGCTGCACCAGTCAGAAGTCAGTAGTGAGTTGCGCTCACTGCACTGACTCAGGATTCTCCTCCTTGCCAAAGAGTAGAACCACATGCCAGGATGGTTTGCTATCTCCACCTGCTTTGGTTATATTCCCCATAGGTGCTCTGAGACAGACGTGGAGAGGCGTGGCCTTTGGAGCCCGGTAAATAAACATGTTCTTGCCTTTTTAATTCCATGTACAGAAATCACTGAAACCAATAGGATCAATGTGACTGCATGCAGGAGTTACTAGACCTGCAGATACTGAGGCTGCTATTAGTCCTAATAAATGTAAATGAGTCCAAATTCCTGAGAGCCACAGCATGTATCCTAGGCAGAATTCAACCTTCTCAACAGGAAATATGTGATGCTGATGATTCACCATGGACTCCCACCCTCCAGCAAACAGCTCAGATAACCTGCTTTTGGCAATCTTGCCAGATTAGCTGATTCAAATTCTATGCACCTTCACTTTTCCAAGGAAAATAATACCCTTGTGGTAGAAGAGCTCACTTACAAGGATGTGCTTCAGAGAAGTCTGAGTTCTGCCACTGATTGGCTCAGTGTCCACCTTGGAAGCAAGCTGCAGTCCCTGAGCGTGGTACATGCTGCCTGGGGGGTCTGCAAATGGGGAATGGAAACAGTGACTCTGTGTAGTTCTCATTTGTTCTGCATTACAGTACAAATGGTGCTTTAAAAATTAAAGATTTTATAAGCCACATCACGGGTCTTAGGGGACAGCACCAGCAGATCTTTCTACACACAAAAACTGATCCATTACTAGCATGCTTTAACGCTTTCAGGGCTGAAACTGAAAACACTTGCTTGTAGAATTAGTACTTGAGAATGCAACTAGTCCCAATAAAATCACAAGGAATGCCTGGTGAGTATGCCCCAAGTCTGCAGGCCCAGGTCCTATAAATCTAGTGAGTAGTGTATGCCCCCTAAAACCTATTATCAGTAATTGGACTCATTTTTTTTCCACTGTACTACTAACAAATGTGCTTAAGCTAGTTCTAATTTGTTCAAAAATTAGAACAGAGAGTTACTGAATTCAAACATTCTTTGCTACACTTTATGATTCTGTACTAGCGAGTTTAGCATAAAAGAATCCAAATCTGGAAGAAACAATATGAGAAGCAATGGTAGGACATGGGCCCTGGAAGAAACTAAGTTCTGTTCCAGGCTCTACCACTAAGCTGTTGTGACCTTATGGAAGATCACTCTGGGTTTCAGTTTCCTGTCACTCTGTCTATATTATTTAACCATAAGGTCTTTGTGGCAGGGACAGTCTACTACTATGTGATTGCAAAGTACCTGGCACAGTGAGACCGCAATTGGTTGGAGTCTCTATCTGCAGTCTTAATAATAAAGCAGCAAGACAAAAAAATAGGCTCTTTCTTCAGTTACTGAATAGAAAAAAGGCTTTTGTACTATGGAGGAATTTGAACATTCCTGTGGCTCATATACTCCCATGGCAGCAAACCACAGAGTTTCTTAAATGGTTACTAGTTAACCCACACAGTTAATGTACATGGCTCTTAGTTTATAACTTACTTTTCAAGATGAAAGGATAAGTGCTATGTAGATTCTACATGAGAGAGCTCAGGTAACAGTCTTGCCTGCTTGTTTTTACTTTGGTTGGTTGGCTTAATGTTCAACTATCACATTCCTGTTGCTTGCAACTTGTATAATTAGCTGCAGCCATTTCTCTGCATTCTTTCTTTGGATTGTCTGGCATGCAGAAAGGCAACAAAATGGGGGCAGGGGGTTATACTAAGGAAGTTGACACACCACAGCATATTTATTTGCTCTTGACTTGTGTGGTAGATGGATGCCATGAGAAGGAGGAAATGTAACATTAAGGCTGAATCTGAACGCGCAAAAGACAGGAAAATGGGAGTTACAGTCCCCTGATGAAATTTAACTCTGTCATTTTGGGGAAAATTCAACCTCCTCTATTCCTCCTCTGTGTGACTGCTAGAATCCCCAGACCAAGCAGAAATCCTATAGTGTAAAAGCAAGGCCACTGAATATGGTTCCACACCCCCTTTCTGGCATGAAGCACAGATCCACGGCAGTTCCCTCCAATTGCAGAAGGGGAATTAGGCATAAGTTGCATCTCAAGTGGGTCTAGGAAATATGTGGATTCAAATACCTGTGTAAAAAGATGCAGTGAACTATGGCTGCTCTATCTATCTAGCTTTTATGGTAGTATCTGTGGAATGACTATGTGAATGATCCATGCTCTGGCATCATGTTATGAAAAATTCCATCCTACTGCCAGTTCCCATATAATTCCCTGATACAAAGCCCATTCACTTAGGTTAAATTCACTTGTAGTTCAGAAGGCCAGTGCAAGGCTGTGAGTATTACTTACGTAACCCTTCTGTCAGGGCAGGCTGGCAGGACAAGGGCCAGGTTCTATATCTAAGGGTTTCCCAATGACACACCACCACCAACTGGCTTGAGCCCCCACCCAGATTTCTGGGAATCCTGAACTGTTTGTTCAGGATTCCCAGAAATCTGGGTGAGGGCTCAAGCCAGTTGGTGGTGCCGTGTCATTGGGAAAGGGGTAAGGCTTCCCCACTCGCAAGCACAAGTCTGAGTGTAATAAATGGAACTTTTAATAGAAGTGAAACAAAAATGCAAAAGGCCAAATAACAGTGATCAGCACTAATCTAGGAAACTTAGTATAGAGCAAAGTTCGCAACAGCCCACACCGCATAACAGAACATACAAACTTAATAGCAAAACTGGCACCAATCTGGAGAGTCAGTGCTAACTAGGCTCCCAACCCACCCTAGGGTACGTAGCGAGTGTCTTTCACACCAGCTGTCCACCAACTCCATCTACCAATTGTTCACTCCATCCTCTAGAACAAGTTTCTCAGCTCCACCCACTGTCTGCCAGCACTGCCATCCAGTCCCTCACATTGCCCAACTCACCACTGGCTGCTTTTACCATCCACTGGCTCCAGCCACTATCATCCACTCTCTTGTGTTGCCCAGCTTGCTGCTCTCATCATCCATCAGCTCCCCTTGCTAGTTATCTCAATACCACTCCTCTTCTACTCAGAGAGAAAAGGACTCCCTAGTAAGCTCAGCAATATTCAACTACCTTAGTCTTTAGCACCTGTAAATCAGCTACTTCCATAACAAACAGAAGAAACAATAGAAAGGGGGGCAGGAGCAATATTTTCCCTCTTTCAGGCTGAAACATGCAGTCACCTTTCTGACAAGCATCTTTTTAACTGAGGGTAGTTTTTACCCCTTAACAAAGCCAGTCAGATTTGAAACAAAGAGAGAGTAGCAGTTCACACAAGGACAGTATTTCAAATTTTCCTTTAGTAGAATTACAGATATTGATAGATTTGTGAGTAGATTAACCCCAAATACCATTACCCACTATGCTCTGCACTCAGTATGCTAATCTGCTAATTGTGCTCTTTTTATCCATGCTAATACAGGACCCATGCAGATTAGTCGTCCTTCCCTTCAGAAGCTGTTAAGCACTGTTTCTAAGCCTGCCTTTCACTTAAGACCCATATAGGAGCTGCATTAGGGATTATAAGGTAGTGAATGAACACTCTAGTAAGGGCTCCTTAAAAACATCTTGGTCCTGCAGAAGGTAAGCTACTCAGGCTGGTGCAGGGGGTGACAGTATAGAGGCAAGGGGTACAATTATGGGATCTGCATTTATGTTTATTCTATGGATCTACTCATGGTGCAAGTGTCAAGGGGAATCTATTAATGCTACTCCAACCTGTGACTGCCCCTGGCAAGTTCTGCTCCCAGAGGGCATTAGCTCACACAACACACTTCATCTGCATGGATTCTGGGCATTCTAGATTTCACCCTGCATGACTAAACAACACTGTATAAGAACTACACATTCGTTTCACCTTCAGGTTGTCCCAAAATTTAATACAGCAGCAGCAGAAGTGCCTTGAGGAGGATCTAGAAAATTATTTAGTCTTGAATTATCTGGGTCTTCCAAACACAGGGGCTCTCTAAGGGAGACCAACATGCCGAACAGTTTCTGAGAGCACTTATTAATGACCACAAGTCTGGCAACCTGGAGTATTTTTCTGGATGGTAACAATCTTTTGTTTTTTTAAATAACATAAATAATCTGAATAGCCAAGTTTATCTCAAAACTGAATTTTCATCAATCTGACAATCTGTTTTATGTTTATTGCCTTTTCATTTATGATGAGCCGTATGATTATAATTGATGAAAGAAGTTAAGGATGAAAGTTAACATTTAAAGTGTCTTCATCTAGTGGACTTTCTTCATTCTGTCCTTTCAACATTCCTCTGGATAATAAAATCCACCATGAAACAATATTGGAAATCAAGGAGAAATATCATACCAATAATAACAGATCTAGCTATAGCTATGAACTTCTCTCCACATCATGGTACTGCTCTGCTGAAGCAATAGGAGGATGGATAAGGAAAAGAACAGAAAGGTTACCTAGTATGTGTATCATTCACCATATGTTTAAATCGCAGTAATCCAGAGACACAATGTACAAAAGTGATTCCAAAAAAATTGTTCACTGAAAACATAATTTGTTCCAAAGGAAGGACGTGTTGCAAAAATCAGAACCAACAATCCAAATGAAAGAAAACTGTAATTTTTCCCAAAAGAGTATGTCAAATAATTGTGACTTGCGAAAAGTACATTGCTATGTAGAACCCCTGCTCTAATGGCCCACATTGTTAACACGAGACCCTGTATCGTTAACACCAGGCTACAAACTGAGGATCCTGTCATAGCAATGTTTGTAACATGAATAGAACCTCATAATCAGAGGTATGCTGGACACAATGGGAACATTTTTTAAAGCAGATTACATTAGGATACAAAAAAGAGGGTATCAAGAGCCAGAAATGTCTCCCACAGAAATCAATTACTTACATAGGCTCAGATCCCAGGACTTTCATTCTAGTGCCTATACCAACATTGGGCACAGAACTGGTCTAATGTGAGGCAAATTAGGCCCCAAGTCCATTGAGAATCTTCATTTGTTCCATCATTCCATGGCTCACAGGCAAATAGAGTTTGGGGGCATTTTCTCATTTATTGTTAGAGGCAGCTGCTAAAACTGTCATCTAAAAATTCTTGGAAAACCAGCAAAACAATAAAAACATTCAGGATTTGCCACCACCTACAGCTTATGTCTGCTCTCAGCTACCTATCAGCAGTAAATCAGCCATAACTCAGCTTATGTCTGTTGAGCTACATGGTAATCAAACAAGCCTAAATGAGATCAGAATCAGGCCCACACTGCTTTTTCTCTCTTGCACTGTTCCTCTTACTTTGCAGCAAAGATTAGCTAGGCATTCATATGCAAACAGATCACATGGCTGTTCTGTACTATTTTTCTACCAAAATATTTTGCAATTCATATATTTATTTTTGTTCTTTATTTGTTTGCTTTGGTACCCAATGTACTTGTCATGCTGTATTTGTCTGGCAGTGTACAGGTACGACCTGTAGCATACTAATGTAAGCGGGGGGATGGACTCGTTCTTGTGGGGAACTTCCCAGGCTTTGTATACCACCCCAGTGAAGGTGGGTAGCAAAAGGATCTGAGTCCCTGCTCCCACTTCCTTTACCCCAAGGCCTGCCTGACCTCAAAGGCTCACCTCCCAATCTCCTGTTTGGAGGAGTCTCTGTAACCCCGACAAGGCTGGGCCCCAGGATTTCTGGGGGCTCGACCCCCACTCTTATCGTGGTCTCTCAGGACAGGCCTAGGGTGTCCCCACTCCAGGGTGCTGACCACACTGACCACTCTTCTGGCCCACCAGTTACTATATACACTATATACAATTTATTTAAGCATACAGAAATAAAAAGAATAACCCAATAAGAAAATAGAAAAAAGTGGAAAAAGGTGAACAATAAACCCCCAGCACCGCTGCCTGGCGTGGGAGCACTACAAACAGAGTCTCTGGGGCCTGAGGAACAGTCTCACAGTCTGTCCTCCACGTTGCAAGCCCTCTGCCCAGGCCTGGCTGCAACTGGATGATCCAGGGGGCCAGATGCAGGCTCCAGCTGTGGCCACACGTCCCCAAGCTCCAGGGGCAGGGCCCTTCTTCCCAGCATCAGCCCCCCTTCACTGCTCCCCAGCTGCTCCCCACACCCAGCTCCAGATGGCTGCAACTCCGGCTCCCAGCCGCTGCTCTGGTTCAGTGGGGCTCCTCTGGCCCTGCTGCTGTGGGGCTGCACAGATGAGCTCAGCACCTTGGGCTCCTTCTCTGGCCTCCTGCCCCAGCTTCAGGCAATTCTCTCTCTGTCACTGCCTCCAGCTCTGCTCTGCTCAGCTCCACTTGGCTCTCTGCTGGTCCAGCTGCTGTGGGTCTGCTGCACAAATCAGCTCAGCCTGGCCTCCCTTCCTGGGTCCTCTGGCTCCCAGCTGCTGGCTGCTTAGTGCTTCCTCCTTAGCTCGGCCCCACATACACACACACACACACACTGGCTTGCCCAGGCGTGTCCAGCCTGCAGTTTCAGCTCAAGGGCGGGGGAGCACTTTCAATCAATCAGGCCATCCTGGGACACTGGCCTCTCCCACTGGCCCTGGGGCTGTCTGTTTCAGAGTCCTGCTTCCAAGCGGGAGTGGTCAATCAAAAGGCCCATTCACTCTCAGAAAGGGGCTATCAGTCCCCTTACACTAAGACAGAAGCCAGAACCTTCCTAAGAAGGCCAGTTTATTAAACTACATCTGGAGGGTAAAGATGTAGGACAGGCAGTGACCACTGAAATGGAGGGGAAGGAGAGACCAGAAGTGACTTCCCAAACTTTAAAGAAGTATAACATCATGGACTTCCTAAATATAAATCTTGAAAGTGCTGGTAAAAGAATAGAAATTGTCTTTTGAGCTGACAATGAGCAAATGTGAGATGCTAAGCTGCAGCAAGATTTTGAGTGGCCTGTACTACCATGAATTGCACTGGGAATTGAAACGAGGATTCCTGTGGCACAGAAAGACTAAAATTTATTTATTGCATGAGATTTCATGGGAGAAAAATCCCACATTGTCAGACACTCTGAAGATGGGGGAACTTACAGGATGGAAGGAAATAAATGCAGGGAAGTGTAAATCATAGGATTAGGTGACACTGTAACAGCAAATCAAAGCAGTTGTTAAGATTCAAATACTGGGGAACAGCATATAAAGGAAGATGAGGTCAAATCACCTGGTGTAATGAGAGAAAAATCCAAAGTTCTTATTAAGCCCTGAAGGAATGCAATCAAATTTGCAAATAAATTTAATCTCAGCAGCTTCTCTTTGAAGCCTTGATCTGGTATTCATCTGTCTGAGCACCACAATTAGTAAATCATCAATGGAGTGATCAGGAAGATTGAAATGCAGACCCACTGGTTTTAGAATGTTGTGATATCTGATGTCAGATTTGTGCCCATTTATTCTTTTGCACAGAGACTGTCCTATTTGTCCAGTATATAAGGCAAGAGGGGCACTTCTGTCACATGACAGCATAAATCACATTGGTGGATGAGGAGGTGAATGAGCCTTTGATGGAGTAGTTGGTTTTATTAGGTCCTGTAATAGTGTCTTTTGTGCAGATATGTTGACAAAGATGGCAGTGTGGTTTGTTGCAGGGATATTTGCCTGCTTTAAGGGCTCTGTTGTTAGGTCTTTGCAACTGACGGGTTGTCCTTGGGCAAATCACAACCCATCACACTTTAGTTCAGCCCTCTGCAAAATAGTTTTAATATTTACTGGCAATACTGTACCTTACAGCATGATGTGAGCTTTAAAGCTCTTTAAGATCCTCAGCTGCAAGGAGCTATATTAGTTCAAATTATTATTCATAAAGACAAACATTAGGCTCATGACGAGTGCCAGCTAAATGAATGTTACTTGGAATGGTGCCCTTTGATGTTGTTACAAGGTGTGAAACTATATTTTATTTTGACTTTACAACTCCAGAAATGTGTCAGGAGAAAATCTCAGCAGGGTTTTGTCTTAAGTTCACTGAACTTATTTCACATACGTTATGCTCCCCTGATAATGTTGGTACTGCTGGTTTGTCTTTATTTTTCTCTGTTTCCTGATTTCAGTTTGTTCTTGTACAATGAAATCCTGCAGACATGTACTCTTATAAGGGAACAAGATGGTCCCTAATGCTTTAATAAAACTTTACCCCTGGCAGAATTTTCCACTTAGTTGCCTAACAGTTCCAGCCTTTCTGATTTGTGCTAGAAATCATTTAGTAATACTGTCTTGGGTAAAATATTTTAATCTACACCCTTAATAATCTGTTGATGGGCCTCCAAAATATTCAAGGAGTGCTGTGGCACTTAAAGACTACCAAAATTATTTATTGCATGAGCTTTTGTGGGAGAAAATCCCACTTTGTCAAATGCTTTGAAGATGGGGGAACTTACATAATGAGAGGAAAATAAATGCAGGGAAGTGTAGGTCATGGGATCAGGTCACACCATAACAGCAGATCAAAGCAGTTGTTCAGATTCAAGCACTGGGAAAGAGCACATAGAGGAGCGTGAGGTCAAATCACCTGTTGTAATGGGAAAAGAATCCACAGTTACGACTCCTTGTTTGTTTTGCTGAACTAGGCTAACACAGCTACCACTCTGGAACTTGGCCCCAAAATATTGTTTGCATATTTACTGCCAATTTATAATGTCAGATTAAAAATATTTGCATCAATAGGAGTTTTATCACTGATGTTAAAATGCATTAGGCCCACAGCACATCATCCTCTCATAAAGCTTAATCTTCCTTCCACTCTTAAGAGTTACAGGGATGGATCTGGCCCTCTCTGTTTTTGAAATTAGAATTTACTTATCTTGGGACACAAGCAACACTTTTTTTAAAATAGCCAGGAAAACTGAGAATAACCCTAAAAAAGTACTATAGAGCAGGTAGATTCATCATAGTTAAGGATGAAGCCAGCTTCCAAAGCTCATTTGAAGTCTGATATTTTCAATACCCTGCACCCAGCTCCCCAAAAAGAAGGTAATACCTCTAAATTCCACGCATACTATCTCATTCCAGGGTAATGTTTTTGGAAACATTTAGGGAAAATAAGAAACAGTTCTCAAACTCTGGCACCTGATTCCTCCTTGCCTTGTATCTTATGTATGACTGTATTACACACCCACTTCAGATTCTCTTTGCATTGGTGTAAATTACATTACAACAGGAAGAGCAATAGAAAAGCAAATGCCTAGTAATGAAACCTGGCTTTGTGGGTGGAGGGAAACTAAATACGTAAAAACCAGTAACATTTTAAAAACCTAGCTAAAGCATTTTTAAAGTAGCTTACAGAATATATGGCATATACAGAATTTCTGATGATGTGGAATGCCTTAAAGATTTTCTCAATGCTCATCTCAGATGACCTGCATAATTCATTTGTTCTTTCTGTATATATTAGTACTGCACCTGCCCCAAACTCACACCAACAAAATCTTGAAACACTAAAACATCATATATAGCCTATATACATGATATTATACACAATAGCACACTACTACTATGTTCTTAACCAATAAACACGTTAACACAAGGTGCCAAATTCACTAGTACACTCCAGTTGCTTTCCACCAATCCAGCGATGAAATGAAGTTACAACCTGGCTATGTCTACATTTGGCGGTGGGGCAGGTGTAATGCCCAGCTCCTGGAGACATGTTCACACTAACTTTGTTCAAGCTAGCATGCTCAAAATAGCAGTGTAGCTGAGGCAGTGTGGATGGTAATGAGCAGTGGCATCAGTGAACTACCCCAATTATGTTAGTAAAGTGAAACTGGTTTTGTATTCAGGATGGCTAGCCTGTTTCCCACTCACTGCCCATGCTACTGTGACTACCCTAATAATCACAGAAATCTGTCTCTTCCTGTATGATGTTCATTGCAACTACAGATCTATCTACACGAAGCAAGCAGGCCATTTCAAAGATTCAAAGCCCAGAAGGGACCATTGCAATCACGTAGTCTGACCTTCCATATAACACGGACCATGGAACTTCCCCTAAATCAATGGTTCTCAACCTTTCCAGATTATTGTACCCCTTGCAGGAATCTGATTCACCTTGCATACCCCAAGTTTCAACTCACTTATGAACTACTTGCTTACCAAATCAGACATAGAAATACAAGTATCACAGCACACAATTAAAAATGGCCTATTTTATCATTTTTATCATATAATTTAAAATAAATCAATTGTAATATAAATATTGTACTTACATTTCACTGTAGTATCTGAACCTGTTTTTCTCTTATAAGCCTTGCCATTCTGGAGGCAATGAAGTGACAGCAATAATTAAATTTTTCTTCACCATAAGCATATTTCTACTCTTTGCCTTGATGGCAATCTTAGCAGGTAACAGAACATCCAAAGTATGGTGGTCTCCAAGGTCAGTGTACTCATCTTCTACTAAATGCCAGAACTGGGATAGTGGAGTCATTAAACATCATTTGCAGACCATGGTCTGGGGACAATTCTGATAGCTGATTGATGGAGGCATTGTTGGCTGCTAACATCTGATAAAATGAATGGGTTTCTTACCCAGCTGAGTTAAGCTGAATTGTGTTGAATGTTGGAGAAATATGACTTGAACTCAGATGTCAAGAGGCGAAATTATCAATCTATCTTCAAGTGCTTTTGTAGAAATAGTTGAGGCTTTTTTCATTTTAAACTCTCAAATCTTGAGCTCAGAAAGCTTTCTTCAAAAACCTTCTCTTGACTTATCCGCATACACATTTGTCTTCAAATGTTGTTCCAAATGTACCCTTCATACTATGCTAGAGTTTCTCTGCAAAGAAAACACATAGATTGAGATGGATCACTATTTCTAGATGTGAGTCCAAAAGCAATATATTCTTCACAGAACTGACGATGGAGTTGCTTTAGTCATTTTCAATTTTTTGCAATTTTCACTGTCGCCACTAATGCTGGTCCCAGTTCTTAATTTTAATGCTTTATCCATTTTTACATTTTAACCACATGTACATCATGACAACTTCAACATCATTAATATGCTGGCATGTATGAATAAAGGACATAAAACATGTCTAATACAATGTGCCATATAAATAATATATGAAGTGCCATATAAATAATATATAAAGTAGTATAAGCAAGTCATTTTCTATATAAAATTTTAGTTTCTACTGACTTTGCCAGTGCTTTTTATGTAGCCTGTTGTAAAAACTACATAAACAGCTACATGAGCTGATGTACCCTCTGGAAGACCTCTTCATATCACAGGGGCATGCAGGCTCCTGGCTGAGAACCACTGCTCTAAGTAATTCCTAGAGCATATCTTTTAGAAAGATTATCTAATTATCCACCATAAACTCTAAGTCTTTTTTCAAAGAGCTAGTCTTCACTGACAGCGGCAATCCATTTGATTTCCTGATCAACTGCTTAGGTCTGTGAAGACCTGCTCAGCTGATCAGGAGGTTCGATCCCTGAACACTGTGCTGGCAACTGGGGTAGTGCTGAGTTGAAGGGGACAAGGGAAATTATTTAAGTAATTTGCGTATCTCCGTTTAACTGCTACCAAAAATAGGAGGCACTATAGACCTGCCCAAAGTCACTGCTTCCCACAGCAGAGTCCCCATCCTGTAAGTATGTCCTACTTCTTTGTTCCTAAATGCACACATTTACTTTTAGCCATATGCAAATATACGTTTGCTTTTACTGAGTTTATCAGGCAATCCAGATTGTTATACACTGATGACCTGTCTTTATGATTTACCACTCCTCCAATTTTTGGCTCATCTGCAAACATTTTCAGTGATGATTTTATGTTTTCTTTCAAGTTTCTGATAAAAATGTTAAAGAGCATAGGGCTAAGAATAGATCCCTGCATAACCCCAATAAAAACACACTCATTTGATGTTAAGTTTTATAATTTTATCTTGAGACTTATAAATTAGCCAGATCCATTTATTGGGTGCCATGTTCATTTTATATTATTATTTTTAATCAGTCTCTTTCAAAACAATGGAAAGTAGCAACTAACCTTATTAGGGGCAGCCTCATGCCCAGTACAGATAATGTAGAGGGAAATGGCAGCCATATTTCTGGCTTCAGTCGCATTGGCTGTCTACACTGGAGGTTTCAGTCGACTTAAGCAGGCTTAAGTCAACCTAAGCAACTCCCTGGCCACATCTGGAGTTCATTAAGTTGACTTAAGTACTTGCTTAAGTCGACTTAATAACTCCTGCCCTTAAAGTCGACTTTAAGGGTGAAGTTGACTTTATTAATTTGACTTAACACAATGTGCCCATTAAAGTTGATTTAATGAAGTTGACTTAGTGCATTCGAGTCACTTAAGTTGATTTTATTCAGTCAACTTTAAATGGGTTCCCTGGCTTAAGGTGACTTTATGAAGTTGACTTAAACAAATGGGGCCTCACTAAATCAACTTCATAAAGTCAACTTTAAGTCGACCTTATTAAGTTGACTTACGTAAGCCCTGTAGTGTAGACATGGCCATTGACAATCTTAGGAAATAGTGGCCATATTAAATGAGGCTGAATTTGTGAGTTGGCAGTTTTTCATCATATTTTAATGAGACAGATGAAAAATATCCCCAAAGCAATAGAGTCATGGGATGGGAGTTCTTAATACTTTCATTCCAGGAATCCTGCTTGGATATGCTAACCTCCAACTAAGGAGACCACAAAGTCATGTAACAGCTGTAAAAGTGCATAAGTATTGCATGATAGTTACTGGACGGGAAAAGTTCAAAGCCACAAAGGTCAGCTACAGACCACACAATGGTCCCAGGTGCCGTGGAATTGTTCCATTTGTAACTCACTAAACCACATCTGGGTGGAAGCAGCTCTTATCCCATAGGTCTGGCTGGACTTGGCTCCCTGTTTCAAATATAGTGACCTGACCCTGGTGCATGGATTTACAATGCTGCTCAAGTGTGGCCTGCCCCCCCAAGAGGAGGCAACACCCAGTTCAAATTTGAATGAGTGGTATTACGACTCTGTATGCCAGGATGTAGATCATAATGTCCAGAGCTAGGAGCTGAGCCCAGACAGACCCAGGGGACAGGAGCTGTCACTGAGGAGTGAGTACAAGGCATGGTCACTCTGTGACTTTCCCTCTCCCCTCTGCCTCTGACTCCCCAGGAACAGTATCCAACCCCTCTCCAGGGGTAGAACCCATCCCATGTTAGCCACTTGACATGTTGGAAAGTACACAGTTAGGTACCCTAAGGTAGGTCTTCATAAAAAATGATTCTGGAGAAAGACAATCAACTAACCACAAAAAAAGAAAACAATGGAAACAAATTAGTAATCAACTGCCATGCTCTGTAAGCAAACTAATAATATTTAATTGTTTGATAAGAGGCACATTGGAATTGTATGTATGTTCATTGTTTTTCCCTGTTCCTAATGGAAATTTATAAAGAATCAATTACCCCACAAAAGCAAAAGGAAGCTTTTGTTGACTATGTGCCATTTGTTGTGTAATGCAGTACTGCAAGTTTATTTATAAAATATTATACAAACTATACACAGGAAAAGGAGACTTCCAGAGAAGCCAGATTCAGATGAAATCTCCTTAAAAGAACAGCTCTTTATTTCTCACTTAACCATAGAACAAGGGACATATACTGAGAAAGGCAACAAATTTAAAACTAATCCTCCTTTTGTGACATGCATTTAGTCTGTGGCATTCATTGCCATTACATATCTTTTAGTGTAAGTGTTTAGCAAGACTAGAACTAGGATCAGGCATTTGTACTTTTAATAAGAACACCCACAGTTTTATTACACAGGGTAAAAATATCTAAAATTTTTCATACCTCATAGCATAAATTAACTGCTACCAGCCAAGTTTCAGAGGAAATTACTTTTGTAGGTAGGTTTCTCTGTAATTAATCATTATGGCTATGTTCACACGTAAACTCTTATTTTGAAATAAGCTATTTCAAAATGAGTTATTTCAAAATAAAATCCTTATTTTGAAGTAACTTAAATTGAAGTAAGCAAATATTAAATTAAAATAAGGGAAAACCTCAAAGCAAAATAGCATGTCTGGACACAGGACTTGTTATTTCGCTTCAGGAGAGGGGCAGCATGGGAGGTGTGGCAACATGGCCCCCTGGCAGGGCCATGTTGGCAGCCATGTTGCCAGCTAATCACATGAAAGCAGGAACTGACCTCACCTCCCTGTCCATTGTGACTCCCAAGAGTTTGCAAGACGGATGGCTAGGGATGCTCCCCGGCTCCCGTACCATCCTCGCGTGCTTGGTAGACCCTCTGCTAGCCTGTAGGGTGCTGTCCTGCTGTGGGACACTCTTCCCTGAGCCCGATGAGCCCGGAGCTGAGCCCCAGACCATCGTCTCAGTGGCCCTCACAGAAGCAATAGCTCCTCATCCCCCTTCTGTGCCACAGCGCATCTGGGGACTGGACACCAGCACAGCCTGGTGGGAGGGGGTTGTCCTGCGAACCTGGAGCAATGAGCAGTGGTGGAGAAACCTCCAGGTTAGAAGGAAGACCTTCACCCACCTGGTAGCTGAGCTCACCCCGGTCCTGCGCCAAAGGGACATGATGATGAAGGCAGCCATCCCTGTGGACAAGAGATAGGCCATCACTCTCTGGAAGATGGCCACTCCTGAGTCCCACAGGTCCATTGCCCATATCTTCAGCTTCGAGAGGTCCACCGTCGGGGAACTGCCACTGCAGGTCGCCCATGCCATCAGCTCAGTCCTGCTGCCATGCCTCATCATCCAGGGAGCACTGCAGGACACTAACGCCAGCCTCACCGCCTTGACCTTTCCAAACTGCAGGGGGAGACTAGATGCACCCACATCCTGTGCGAGCCCCACCACACCAGGCAGCCAAGTACAGAAACAGGAAGGGATATTACTCGGTCATCCTGCAGTCCCTTGTGGACCACTGGAGCATCTTTCAGAACTGCTACGTCGGATGGCCAGGGAGGGTGCATGATGCTAGGGTTCTGCACAACTCCTGACTGTACTGGACCATGGAAGAGGGCACCTTCTCCCCCCCCCCCCCATAATATCACCGTTGGGGAAGTTGAGGTGCCCATCCTCACTGTTGCTGATGCAGTCTACCCCCCACCGCCCCTGGTTCATGCACCCCTGCATGGGACCCTTCGACACCAGACAGCAGGTTTTTAACCACTGCATCAGCCGCTGCCACCAGGTGGTTGAGCAGGCTTTTGGCAGACTGAAGGCCCACTGGAAGTGCCTCCTCATGCACCTGCACCTTGCCAAGGACAGAATGGTGGAGGTCATCAGTGCCTGCATGGCACTGCATAACCTCTGCGAGCTCCAGGGGGAGCTAGTACCCACCATGTTGGAGGCCAAGGCAGAGCTCGTCAGTGCCCAGTTCCAGCAGCCAGAGGTGTTGGCCCCGAGGGAGCAACTGCCGCCCAGAGCAAGTGCTATGCAGGAGGAGGCACTGACAGTCCTGTTTGTCCAGGGGGACATTTGAGGGCCAGACCTGCCCCACCACACCGCCCACTCCCCCATTCTGCCACAGCCAGTCCCTACCCAACCCACCTACACCCTGAACCCAACCCAATAAAACACTCAACTTGAACTGTTAACATATGTGAACTTTTATTTGTAAAAAGAAGGGGGTCGGGGAACAGGGGACTTAGGAGGCAGCAAGGTTTGGGTGGGGGCAGAACTGGGGGGGCACTTAACTGGGAGTAGGGATGTGGGGTGGGGGTTTGGGGATAGCAAGGTGGGGTCATATTATGGGGGAGCCACCGCTGAGCCATGCCCCACTGCCCCACGCACTTCCCCACAGCCACCCTGGGTCCAGGGGTGCTGGACCCGAGGGACAGTGGGGTGCTGTGGTCGAGGTCCTTTGGGGTCCTGGGGCACAAGGTGGTCTGTGATACACCTCATGGTTACAGTCAGGGCTTCCTGGACTGTAGCCTGCTGCTCTGTTGCTGCTGCCTGCCGCTTCATTGCCACCACAATACGCTCATCTGCGTCCACGGCATGCTGGAGCTGCCAGAGGGCAGCGTCATGGCGCCTCCCCTGCTCCACTCACCAGGCCCAGGAGGAGTCTTCTGCTCACTAGCAGAGCTAGAGCAGGCTAGCGAGGATCTCGTCTCAGGTCCAGTGGGCTCTCCTCCTTGGCTTCATGGTGGTGGGCAGGCTTGCAGGAGTAGGCCAGCAGGTGGGTGCACGAGCTGCAGGGCAGAAGTGAGAACAGTTACTCTTAGCCTACTGGCCTTAGGCATGTGCAGCCTGTGAGCTGCAGACACCTCTGCCCTGACTGCCAGCAGAATTCGCGATCTGTTTGCTGTGTACACTGCACTCAGGGGGCACATGGCCTCGTGGCCCACAGTAGTGACCTGTACTTGGCAGCATATGGTCTGGGAAATCTCCTGAGGCCACGTGCTAGCTGCAGGCTCTCTGCCCTGAATGCTGCCACATCTGCCTATTGCCACCCCTGTGTTGAGGGACCCCCCCATCCTGCTTGAACCTAGGACTCTGCCTCCACATGCCTCTCTGCCACCTGCATCCACAGGAGAGCCTGTGTGCAACCCCTCCCCCCCCCCGGCCCTGAGCCCTACCATCCCAGGGCCATGCCCCTCCTGGTACCTATCCCTTGCACTCCTGGGCTGCCAGCCTGAGGGAGGAGGGAACACTCACCAACTGGCAGTCCTGAAGTCTGCCTCCTTCATCTCCCGTCATTTCGAAATAAAGAAACAGTCATTGTTTTGAAATAAAAGCCTCCTGTGGACATAGCTTATGACATTTCTTTTACCCTCCTCTGAAGCATTCTGGTACTTGACACTATCTGGAATCAGACACGTGGCTGGAAAAATGACTGACCTGAACTCCCCCTACCCTCTGTATATATGACACTGGGTGCAACCCTCTAGCCTTGAAGAGCTCAGCTATCTGCCAAGAGAACAACACCACTTGCCTACACATTGTTGCCTCACTTTCCATCTCTCAGCACCATTCCCTGCCTGGACAGAATGGTTCCTAAAGTCATACTTCCAGGATCTTCTCCAGCTCTTTACAATGGAAGAAGCTACAACAGTTTCTGTAGGTTCAGTCCACATTAGCCAACTCTCATTTCCACCACATTTTTGTGAGGGAATAACAAACAGATTTGTTTGTAGTCCTGCACCAATCTGCCTACAAAGAGAACTGGAACCCAGGAACAACTCAGAAAGACTTCTGTTTGGTGGACATACACTAAGAGGTGATATTCTTCCAATATCTGAAGGTACAGGCTTCCCTCAGGTCAAGAAAGTAATGGAGATCCAAACCAAAACCCAGATGCAATCATCTCCAAAAAAGGGGTGATTAGAAACCAAGCTGAGGAGTCAACTGGAAAAAGTGAATCTATCTTTATACTAGGTAACTAAATATCCTAGATCTGAACACCTCCTAACATGGAGGATGTTCAAAGCAGGCCCAACTACACAGTCTGAATCTAGAGCCCTGTCTCTAATATTTAGGCACATTGCACTGACTGTGTATCAGCTCAAAGATCAGTCCTCCCTTAGGCTATGTCTACAATGGGGGGGCCCTGGAAAGTCAACTTAACAAGGTCAACTTTAAGTCGACCTTGTTAAGTCGACTTCAGGGTATGTCTGCACTGGACACAGTGCAGACATACCTGGGGGCACCCAGAGCCCAATCAGCTCCAGTGGCCTGATCCAGCCCAAACTGATGGGAGCAGAGTCAATTTCAGAGGCTTTGAGCAAGCAGCCAGGGGAGACACCAGCTTCCCCCACCCCCGACCACTTCCAAATGGCGAGGGCACAAGTGAGCTGCCAGTCCCCATCAACAGCAGAGAGGGACTGGGAGCCGCATCAGGCTCTCAGCCCCTCTCTGCAAGATGCGGGGGCTCGAAGCTGGCTCAGAGCCCAATCTGGCTCCCAGCTGCTTGTGCCATGGATAAGCAACTCAAAGCCTGGTCAGTTTCACAGACTCCAAGCCTATGAAATTGACCAGCTCCTGGTCAATTTCACAGGCTCAGGGTCTGTGAAATTGGCCAGGCTCCTAGCTGCTTGCTCTGCAGCACAAGCTGCTGGGAGCCAGATCAGGCTCCAAGCCAGCTCCTAGTCCCTGTGGCCTACAGAGAGCCCTTCTCTGCAGGCTGCAGGAACCAGCTGCCAGCCCCCAACACCCACAGAGAGGGGCCAGGAGCCATATCCAGCCCCCAGCTCTTCACCAGAGGGCAGGAGCCAGATTGGGCCCCCCAGACCAGAACGGAGCCACGGAGCCCAATCTCAATCCAGGGTGGGGAAGGGGGCGGACCCTGCCCTGTAAAGTCATCTTAAAAACTTAAGCCAATTTACAGGGCAAAGCAGGAGTTATTAAGTCAACCTAAGCACATGCTTAAGTCTACTTAATAATTTCTAAATATAGACAGGGCTCAGCTTAAGTTGACTTAAAGGGTTTTAAGTCGACTTAAGCCCATAGTGTAGACATACCCTTAGGGAGCTCCTTTTTAAATTGTTCAGAGAAGCAATGTAATTTTGGAAAATGGTGATTTAATAACACTAGGGTTTTTGACTTCTGAAACAGCTTTTAAAAAACAGAATGGTCCAGAAATAGGTAAAAAATGTTTTCATTAAGCAAACAATCAACATGACAAGTTCATATGTCCCTGAGAAACCAGTGCCTGGCAGTCTAACAGATGTTGTCTCTGCTAATAACTTAAGCAACTACCACTGCACATGGAATAAACAATTATTCAAATAGGTCTCTATCTGTCCACAGCTTCTATCTTCTAGAGGAGCTGATGCAGAGAGTGCCAGCAAGACTTTCCCAGAAACAAGTTGTTCTTAGGAATAGTGCTCACACTACAGAGAGGATGAAATAGAATAGAATAGAACAGAATAGAATAGAATCATAGGGTTGGAAGGGACCTCGTGAGATCATCAAGTCCATCCCCCTGGGGTTTGAACCCGGGACCTTCTAAATCAAGGGGCCAAAAGAAAATGACTACAAGAGAGCATGATTTATAGCATTGTGAGGGAAGCAGTGGTATTACAAGAAAATGGTAACCGAAAGCACTCCAAGCACTTATTGAATATACATGCATTCGCACCTCACACCCTGTTTGGAAACCTGAAACATTAAATGCTGGACAAAAAAAAGGAAGGAATTCATGACTGGATTTTCAGGGAAAAAAACCAGATGCCACACTGAGCAAAATCTATCAGTAATCATCCAGAAGAAGCTGATCAAGACTTTGGTTTCAAATTTGGATTGCATATTGTTGCAAAAACGTAACCCCTGCCCCCACTTATAGAATTGTGGGATAGTAAAATGCTGTCTTTGTAATGGAAAAGCTTTCACACCAACTATGTAAGCAAAGAAATCACCAGAAGAGTGTCTGTCTATAGAAATTTGGTCATCCTTTCTAGTACTCTCAAAGAAAGAGGGCTTCCCATCCAGTAAGCCACAATCTTTAGCCAGGTTCTTTGACTCTTAACCTGATTAAGTAATGCACAATGTAATATGATGTACTCTTGTCATTTTGCCTCGATAAAAAGTTTCCAAAAGAAAATGTGGTCAGGAAATGAAATTAAACCAGTTCTGAACACACAATGAACTACCTCCTAAATGTTCCACTCTTGGAATGAGCTTGCTGAACTGATTCTGTTCCCCAGGTAATTCTTAGCCTTGGTACCAACAAGTGGTAGCATTGACACGAACAGAAAAATCAACAGATCATAGCTTGTAGGGTCTTTTTATTGATCTGCTACGTGCTGGAGCTGGGGAGCATCATTATCTTCACAAGTTTTCAGTGTGCAACCATAATCCTGTAAGTAGACTTTTGAACCTGGAAGTGGTTTGCAGTGGACCTGGTATTACCATCACAATAGCCACCAGCTTTTATACCATACTGGCCTCCCTGAATCAAATGTCCTGTGTTTTGCAAGTGCTTCACCCATCACTGTGAAGATCTGTTCCCTCACTCAGAATTTCTGAAACTACTACTGGTCATCCCAAGTTTCCAAAAGAATTTGTGCTGGTTCTTCTACACCAAAAGGGATGGTCTACCTATGAGCATCCCATGGTAATATTGGCATTTACTGTATCTGGTCCATGGGACCTGAATTGATTGTCGTTCCTCTTCAAGGTCAGCCATCTTCAACATGTCAGAAAGTTCTGCCCAAATTCCATCCTGCATCTTGCTGATTGCCTGTTCCCCTGCAGAAACATTGTGTCTCACAATAATGCACAGGAGCAAAACTAAGTCATATTTCAATTGCTCCATGTCTTCTAGCTGGTCTGTCAGGAGGGAGACTTGAGCAGAAATTCCCATAAATAATCGTATGACGATGGGGGACAGTACCAACAATATACAGCAAAGCAGTTCTTAGAGTGTGTCTCTGTGACTAACAGAACCCTGCAATACTGCCCTCAGAAGTGGTAGCACCCATGTTGTGTATCAATAGTGTGGACACAAGTATACTTTTGTGCGCTGCTTCATGCCCATGACCAGCATAGCATACGTGGACTCAGCACAGCTATAGGGAACATGCACAAGCATGTACACAGTTAAGGAACCAAGTACATGTGCCAGTGTAGACCTAGCCAAAGAGCAGTTTCATAACATAAGCTGGCGTATTGTTATCAGTTAACAGTGCAGTAAGCATGGCAAAGGATCAGTAGCAAAAGAGTTAACTTGCAAGCATAAGAGGGTTTCTTAGCAAGATTAAGTCTGAATGAAACATTTAGCTGCTGCTTTACATCATTTGAAACGAATGGTACTGCAGAAGGAAAGAGCTGTGATCTGCTCTTTTTTCCAACAGAAAATGAGTTACTATAATAACGGGTGTGCTTCAGAGATCTTATGTCACTGATGGAAAATTAGATAAATGGTACTGGGAAAGAACCTCATCTTGGATTTCAAGCATTTAGCAGCAGCCGTTTGGCAGAAACACACATACAGTAAATCCATACTCTAAGTAAAGACAGCACAGAGCAGGGGACTAGTAATGGGATATAAGGCAGAGCCATTCACCTCTTGACTGCTGGTCCATCTCCAGCCCACATCAGTTGTGAAAGTTGTTACCATATGATAGCTATTTGGTAGCCAATGTGACAGACACAGTAGGTAGTCTCAGGCCACTCCCCAGAAGATGCACTTTCCTATCACATACAGTGTTCATTTGTGTACAGAAACCATGCAAATGAACATGGCCCAAATTGTGTCCCCTAAAAATGTGCACATGGCCTCCCACAAAAAACATGAAGGAGAAGTCAGCTACCCATGAAAGGCTCTCTGTGAGGTGAGGATTGACCAAGGGGAAGGAATTGAGAGCAGCACCCACGCCAACCCTTCTGAGATCATTTGCAAAAGCTACACAGCATCAGGCTTTTCTGTGGAGCTTCCCCGCACTGGAGAACCCTCTTTAAGTGGAGCTGTGGGGTCAACAAGAGCCAAGGAAAGCACTTGCTGTGCAGGACACAGTGTAGCCAAAGAGCTGAATTAAGCCAGATGGACCCAATAAGCCAAGAGTTGGCAAACTTTGCTGGCCCCTGTGCCAGCCCTGCCCCCTGATCAGGTGCCAGGGGTGGGGCCAGCAGAGGACAGGAGCCACCACATGCCGCGACTCCTTTTCCCTGCTACCCCCACTCCTGCGTATGGCTCCTGTCCCCTGCTGGCCCCACTCCTCAGCAGGTAGACAGGGCCAGCAGGGACAGGAATGGTGGCTCCTTTTCCCTGCTGGCCCCACCACTACTCTCAGCTCATGTTTCTGCTGGACCCACTCTCCAGTGGGGAGGTGACCCCACTCCAGTGGGGAAGTGGGGCTAGCAGGGACAGGAGCTGTGCATGTGGTGACACCTTTTCCTTGCTGGCCCTGCCCGCACATGCAGATCCTGTCCCTTGCTGGCCCCAGTCCCCAGTGGAAAAGGTCCAGCAGAGGATAGGAGCCCTGTTTATGGTGGCGCCTTTTCCCTGCTGGCCCACTGCTCCCTCTCCCAGCCAAGGAGTGAGCCCAGCAGGGCATAGGAGCCACAGTGTGTGCACAACTCTGTTGGCCCCAGACTCTATTGGGGGTGGGACCAGCAGGGGGAGCAGCCACAGTGCCATGTGCTGTTGAGAATAGGCATGCATGCCAGTTGTGGTACCAGTGCCACTGTTTGCCGACCCCTGCAATAAGCCAACTAGTTGCAAACAGGAGAGATTTAGGCTGTATAGAGGTTGCTAAGTAGGAGGAACTTGCTTGGAAGGGAACATGTGGTGAGGTTTCTATACAGCCAGGAGTCTAACAAGAACATGGAAGCCTACAGAGAGGAAGTATGCAGTCTTCCTCACTGTGGTAAGAGTGAAGGAAATTGGAGATAAGTGCCCCTGAGAAAGGGTTTTCCTAGTGGGCCTGAGAGAGAGAGAAAGAGGTCTGCCTAGGAAGGTAGGAGAGTGAAAAGCTTGGAGAAGCATGGTAGGAAGTAGTCCATAGGTGACAGCAGTAAAGTACATGTAGCTGCAGACCTGAGCTGCTTGCAGTAAGGCCCTGAACTAAAACCCGGATCAGAGGTGGGCCTGTTTCCCTATATCAAGGCTTTTTCCCCACTCTGGCACTCTGAGTGCAGAAGGTGGGGGCCCGCAACAGGCCAGAAAAGCCACTGGCCTTAAAGCCTGCTCTTAAAAGTCTCCAAGGCCTCCAATTCCTGGCCTTGGAGTGGTATCGCTGCCACCACCCAAATGCAAAAAAAACCTCTTGTGACCCAGGAAGGCGCACTTGGGAATTCCTCCCTGTGAGGTACTGGCAATCCTCTTTATTCCTCCTTCAGGAAAGTGACTGAACTCCAGCTGCAATATGAGCTGGAACTGGAACAGGGTTCCCTCTAGTAGCTGCCTGTGCAGTCTAAGGCACGGGCACACAAACCTCTTGCCTCTCAGGACACAGAACCAGAACTTGCTTAAAAGGTAAACTCTTTAATCAAAAAGAACAGATGATAAACACAGAGAGTTGCTTCTCTGGGAATTAACTTAGGTAGTTACAGGGTAGTGGGGTGGGGGGTTGGGTTACATGTGGTTAGCACAGAGAAATCCAAAAAACAAGCCAAAAACAAAGAAAATACCCTGACCGCATCTAAGTAAACATTCCCTGTTCTACCCACGCCTGGTCAGTAACAAATTTAACTTATCTCTGGTAAGGATGTTGCTGGATTCTTCCTCAGGCCCCTCTAGCCTCCTCCTGATCCTTCCAGGAGCTCTGCTGCATCCAAACAGCCCCAGGCCAGGCTGCTGTTACAATTCAAAAGCCTGCACTTCATTCCTATTGGCTGTCCTGGGACTGACTAACCAGAGTGTTAACCCCTTCCTCCCCAAGGGTTATTACACCCTACTACCTGTTGTGGTATTCCTATAGTCATTGAACAGGAAAATTGCCTAAACCACTGTAGGGGTGACGTAGTCAGGGCAGTGTGATGAGGACTGCCTGACACTGCTGGTGCCGAAGGACTTTGATTTCCCCTTCCAGGCATATCTTTCAGTGTGGCCTTGCTGGAGAGCTAAGTTACAGGGCAGATGTTACAGACCTGATTCCATGATGAGTTGGGGGACAGTTACATATTGGAAGACCAAAAAGGGGGCAATGAACTGAATGGACTTAATCACCAAAAGGAAGCCTCAGCCAGCAGTGAGTAGAGTGCCCGATGACACCAGCTAATCTTTTCCCCAGTGTTCCTTTAGGCAATGATTGTACATAGCAAAAATGATACATGGTGTATTATTTAGCTCAGTCCCATGCAGACCTGTTTATTTCAGAAAGAATGCTATGTAGGGAGAAAAGCACTCTACATCTTAAAAAATAAGGCAGTAGTCTAGGTCAGTACAGTTTTTCTGACAACAGATCTATACAGACACACAGCCCTGTGATTGTACAGATAGAGCACCCCAAAATAAACAGGTTAATGGAGCCCTGGAGAGGCTGCAGCCATATCAGCAGGGCAAAAGGGGGACAATTGGGGCCAGGCAGGCCCATATAAGAAGGGTTGCTACCAACAGGGAGAAGGTAGTTGCCCTTAGGAACCCACAGGGAGAAAGCTGGCTGATCTGCAAGATGAGGCAGGCTAGTTCCCTGGGATAGTCCAGTAGTAAACTTTAAGGAAGGAGCAACCCTAAGCTCTTAAGCAAGGGCTGAGATGGACTGAAAGGCAGGCTACCAAGAGGAGGACCAGCATCTAGGCTCTGGTGTAAGGGATGGATAGAGAAGGCAGGGATGGCAGTACACAAGTAACAGCTGGGCCCTGGACTGCTGTGGCCAAGGGCTGCTGAAATGCCCTCTCTTCCGTCCTCCCCTGAAAGGACGAGGAGCTGCCACTGAGCCACAGTGGGGGAGCTGTGCTGTGAAACTGACACCAGGCTTTCAGGGAGATATGAGTCCAGGAACAGAGAAAAGAAAGGTGATGCATCACTGGAGAAGGTGCAGCAGCCACAAACAATTCCCTAAGAGGAACATGAGGAAGTGCCATGGTGATGGGAAGGGACTCGTAACAAGCCCTCACGTTAACAGAATTTACCATTCATTATCACAAATGAACAAAAAATGGAAAGTCTTCAAAATATTGTGCTCAACACTATAATATCATTTACATGCATTTGTTCCTGGAAGGCAAGAAAAGCTAAATGGTCAGGCATATGCACCAGCAATCTGATCAGAACACAGATGGATTAATTTTTTCATGATAGTTAATCCCTTTTCATAAAAAAGGTATGTAGGCACCCTATGCTTGAGGGACCTATAAAGTAATTAGGAGACTACAAGTCCCATCATGACTGGGGAAAAAGGGAGGAGACCCTGACGGAGTCCAGGGAAGAGACTGTGGTGGAGGGACTCCATTTCATTTTTGGGAGGGGACACACGTTCTGTGCTGGAGCCAGCTGGTGACTGCTCTTTTGGGATTCCAAGACTGCTGAGAGTCTGCCAGAGTTCAAAGGAGCAGGGAGCTTCAGAGGCTGGCGACATTGCTCATCTTGGAGCAGGGACAGAGCCTGGAATTGGCTGGATTGGAGCTGCTGGTAGGTGGTATGAGTACCTTTCCCCACCCCACCACCATTTTGGAGCAGGGTTCCTGAGATGAAGGCACACTGCAACAAAAACTGACTGGGCCTGAGAAGAGGCAAGAGTATTGGGTCCTCCAGAGCAGGGACTGGAACTACTGGCAATTGGTTGGGTCTACTTCAAACCTTCAGTGTGGTGTTGGACTGTACTGTTACTCTAAACTACCAGAATGCTGCTTTGCCTTCCTCAGCAGAGCTTCATGCACGCCCATGCAAGAAATGGGTCTGGGATCTGAATTTTGGGGGAGTGCGCACTCTGGAAGGGGGTTATTGTATTGTATAAACCCTGGCTGGTTAAGTTTTCCTTTCTTCTTTAATTTAGTGTCTGTTGAATGGATCTATTCCTCCTGTTATGACAAGTTTCTTTGTAAAGTAAAAGATTTCTGATTACTATTTGTTTTATTAGCACAGGTTTAGTCCTGGAGGTTCCCAAGGCACACCTCTGAGTATATACAGGATCCAGCCATGTAGAGGCACCACCAATATTAATTTTTTTTAAGCAAGGGACTGTGGCAGAGGGCTGAATAGGGGGATTTCCCACATATCCAACACCACCACTCAGGATCTCTTTTTTGCCAGTGGTCTTAGGTGTCCGCGCACATGCAAGTGTTGCCTACTCCCAAGCAACCCAGGGAGAAAAAGGAGGGGGTTACAGGTAGATCATTATAATTCATGAGTGCTCCTCCTAGGAAACAGCTTGTGAAATTAGAAAAACTATATAGATGCATAGCATACATTTACTTTAAAATGAACATCAAAAATATAAGAGAAAGGCTGCTGTTGCAGACTCTCTAAAGCGAAAAAGCTAATGCAATGGGGATGAAGTTCATTGAGGGTAGTGGGTCAGTGCAGGCTCTTAAACACTGAGTTGGGATTATCTATCTAAATTACCTGTGTGGCCTTACACACAATCTTTAATGCATGTATCCTCCCTACATCCCTGTGAGGTAAAAAGTGCTATTTTGCCCATGTAAAAACTGAGGAATTGAGGCACTATGTAGCTTGCTCAAAGGGAAATCTGTGTCTGCCCTTAACCACTGGATCATCTCTCTTTCTGCTGCTTATACTCAGTCTCCATGCTCCTTGCACAACACAGAGGAGGTTGCCAAACCATTCTCAATAGCCCTTTGTAGAATATGCTGATGCAGGAAGGTCAGTGGTCATGGGATATAGATCAGGGGTCTCAAACTCAAATCACCACGAGGGCCGCATGAGGACTGGGATATTAACCCAAGGGCCGCATTACCAAAACCCCTTCATACAGCAGAGTCATCAGTTTATTTAATTAAAATTAAATTAAAAATTAATTGAATTCAAAATGATTGTAAGTAGAATTAATGACTTTTTAATTAAAATTTAATTTTTAGAAAGCTTTTACATTAATTTTTTTAAAAAAAACCGAGAGAAAGAAACAAGGAAGGGAAGAGAAAAGAAAGAGAAAAGGAAGAGTAAAAAGGAAGGAAAGAAGAAATGAAAGAGAGTCCATGTCATTCTTACAAGTGGCAGGAACAGTCTCCGAGTGCGGCTGGTGGATGACTCTTGCTGCTTGTAAGAAGCAGAAGGAACCCTCTTCCTCTTCCAGCCTCTTGCAAGAGGCTTGGAGGCAGAGATGGTCCATGCCACTTTTTACAAGTGGTTGAGGCAGTTTCTGAGCTGCCACTCCAAGACAGCTTGCTGCTTACAGGGACCATCACCTGCCCCTAGCCCCTTGCAAGAGGCTGGAAGAGGGAGAGGAGAGGGTTCCCTGCAGCACCAACCCCCAAGAAATGGCTCTGCAGGGCTCTGCCTGACTCCCCCCCCCCAGGCAGCAGCAGGCTCCAGCTCCTCCTCGGCTGGTTGGTAATGGGACTGCCTGTGCTGAGGCCCCGCAGGTGAAAGAGGATGTGTGGCCAGAAGCACTGCCAGAAGCACCAGGGCAGGACACCTGGAGTCAGGCAGCTGGGGCTCAGCTGCCAGTTCCCAGTGGGGGAGGGGGTCCTAAAAAGCTGGCCAGGTGTCCAAACCCCTGAATTCCTGCCTGTGTTAGGGGCCGCAGGCATGGATTCCATGGGCTGCGTGTTTGAGGCCCCTGATATATATTGACTTTAAGGCCTCACCAAACCACATAAGTGGTACAGAAGGGCTCATCTGTAGAGGGGGAGTGTCACAGACCCCAGATTTGGGGCTACATTTCTCCATCCCAACTTTTTCCACGTACATCACTTGAGTAGAGCCCAGTTACCTGACTTCTATTTGGATGAAATGGATTTCAAACTAAAGCTTTATTCAAAGCCTATTGAAGTCAATGACAGTCTTTCCATTACTGTCAACTGGTCTTGGATCAGGCCCCAGAAGAACAGGAGAATTTTATGTAAACGAACCATAGAACAGTAGGGACTGAAATAGATCTCAAAGTCAAGTCCCAGCCCCTTGTACTGAGCCAAGATCCATTAAACCTAGACCATCCCTGACAGATGTCTTCCAATCTGTTTCTAAAATCTTCCAGTAATGGGGATTCCACAACCTTCCTTTGAAGCCTAATCCAGAGCTGAACTACCCTTATAGTTTTTCCTCATATCTAACCTAAATGTCTTTTGCTGCAGATTAAGCCCATTATTTTTTATCCTACCTTCAGTAGACGTTAGGACTGCCAACTTTTTGAAAACTGGACACTACATCAGGAGTGCTGGGATCTCCCCTGCTCCACTTCTTCCTCTGAGGCCCCACCCCCCCCACACACTTTGCTGCTTCATTCCCTCCCTCTTTTTCCCACCCAGGGCTAGGATAGAAGCCTCAGCCCCTTATGTGGCACCTGCCTGCCCATAAAATGCAGGAAGGACATGGCCCTGGCTTGTTAGAGGCTGATGTGTGTTGATGACCTGGCGCTTCCTCTGCCCTGCCTGTAGTATTTGGAGTTTTGGTTTCCATTTGGTACGTCTGATGAGACACTGAATGGGTCCCCTTTCAGCTGGACTTTCAGATCAAAAACCGGACATCTGACTACCCTAATGGACATGGATAATAGTTGATTACTCTCCTCTTTATAACAGCCTTTGACATATCTGAATACTGTTATCAGGTCCCCTCCCTCAGTCTTCTTGCCTCAAGACTGAATATGCCCAGTCACTTTAATTTTTTTTCCATAGGCCAGGTTTTTTAAACTTTTTATCCTATTTGTTGCTACCTTCTGGACTCTCTCCAATGTATCCACATTTTTGCTAAAGTGCAGTGTTACCAACTTTGCCCATCAACTCAGGGTCAGTTCATTTATTACGGTTACTTCCTTTGGGGGAGGGAGGTTGCAATTCTATTAGTGTACTGCTTGAGTCACTTGTGTCTGTGTGGAGCTTACTTCTCCCTTCTGCAAATCCCTCCCAATGAAACCACCCTTGCAGGACCTAAATTTCCCAAGACTGGGCTTCTAACTGTGACTGAGCGGACTGGGTCTATCAGCACTCTCAGCTGACCCCTTATATGTCCCTGAACTCAGCAGGCTGGGTTACACAGCACTGGTCTGCTGCTACCTTTATGTGCCCCTGTACTGCACCGGACTAGAGTGGAGTATGCATCTGAGCAGGCTGTGTTAAAACAGCACTTTCAGCTGCCACCCTTATATGCCCCTTGACTCAGTCAGGCTGGGTCAAAACAGCACTTGTCAGCTGTCACCCTTATATTCCCCTGGACTCCACTAGCTGGGTCAAAGCAGCACTTTCAGCTGTCACCCTTACATGCCACAGGTTCAGCACACTGGTAACCCCTTAATGAGCAAACCTTACAAGGAACTGGGCATCACAGGGATCTTTGGCTAGGTAAAAGGGGCATTGCTGCAGAGCAATATAGGGAAGCCAAGAACACAGAGGAAGTCTGGCAATCAGCTTGATTTTAAAAGTTACTTTATTGCCAGGTACATAAAGTTTATGAATAATTATAAAAGGAAAGAAAAGTGCCCAAACAGTTACAATATTGATAACCATACAAAAGAGGAAAATGATCAAATAGTTACAATATTACCCAGTTTCGGTTATAGTATTGGGGAAAGCTAGCCCAAGTGGATTACAAAAGATCAGGTTTAGGGAGTTATAGTTGGACTAGGGGAAAACAAAGAGAGAAGCAATGGGAAGAATGTCTCACCACTCAGTGCAGCTCAAAGGTACCCAGGAGCCAGACTGTTCAGCTTAGGGTCTTGGAGTGCTGGAGACAGGCAAAACCTCCACCATGATCAGCAAGGAAAAGGTGAAGTCCCATTGGACCTGAGGCAGCTTGTAGGTCCAGGCAACAGATCAGGCATCAGAACAGATTCTCTAAGGCTGTGTTCACACAGCATTCTTATTTCGAAGCAACAGAGGTTGTTTCGAAATAAGAATTGCCATGGCCACACGACGCATGGCCATTTCGAAACAAGCAAACAGCTTGTTTCGAAATGGCCGTGCTCCTTCCGACACAACGTAAACCTCGTTGTGTGTCGAAACAGGGTTGTTCTGAAACCAGAGGTTTCGGAACAGCCCTGCTGGGACATGTTGTTTCGGAACAAAGTGTTCCGAAACAATGTGTGACCTCCCTCCCAGGGTGCTAAGCACCCTGGGAGGAAGGGCTGCCCCCTCAGCACCCGAGGGGATGCCCGACACGCCCCCTGCCGGCGCATCAGGCCGGGGATTCCAGCCCGCGCTTACTCCGGCCCCAGCAGCGGCGGGCTCCAGCCGCGCGCCGGGGCCGCGCCTCCAGGTTGGGGGGCAGCAGGGGCTTTAAAGCCCCTGGAGTGAAGTGCCCCGCCGCCCTCTCCTGGCGGGTGCTTGCAGGGGGCTGCAGGCACCCGCCAGGTGTGGCGCAGTGCCTGCGGTCCCTTGCAGGTATTGGCGGAGTGTGGGGCAGAGCTCTGCGCCTGACTCCGCGAGTCCCTGCCGCCCTCTGCAGGCACCCATGGGGTGCAGTGCCCCTCTGCACTGCACCCTGTGGGTGCCTGCAGTCCCCTCCCCAAGTGAAATAGCAGGTCCACACTGTGGACCTGCTATTTCACTCCCTTATTTCGCGGACATGGTTTTTGTCCAGTGAAATAAGTTGTTTCGAAATAACATATTATTTCGAAACAGCTTGTTTCAAAACGTGTTGTTTCGAAACAAGCCTGCCCTGTGTGAACATAGCCTAACTAACTTGGGTTGGGATTTTTGTAGGAAAGAAACAATGGTTTAAGGCAGAACACTGGGGTTGTTTTGGGGTAAATAATGACTTAAGGGAGTATACCAGAGATGTTTTGTTTAGGTGGACAATAGGAGCTGATCATTCCTGGTGATGGGTGGAATTCCTTTGAGGGAGCTTACAATGCAATCAGGCAGATTCAGTATGTTGGATATCAATTGAAGATCTGTTGACTAGAATTGGTCTGATAACTGCTGGGCTGGGTGTGTGCAGGCATGAGTTCATTTGTCTCAGGAGCAGGGATCCCCCATCATGCAGTGCTTCTCTGCTTTGCCAGTCCCAGAGTTCAGTGTGACTCCTGACTTGGAACTTGGTTCTCTATTCAGTATGCTAATTCTGGTTCCATCCTTGATGCAAATGAAGTTCGTGCTGTCCATTCAGTGTGCTAATGGTTCACAGCTTCCATGTGGATGAGGCTAGAGGAGTTGGCCTAATTCCAGCACCCTTGTTCAAAGGGGTTTTAGATGTGTCTCCCACTGCCTTTCGTTGTTTCTGGTTTCTGATTCAGGCATAGGCTGAAGGTGATGCGGGGGGAGGGTGAATCTCAGTGGCGGGTTACTATGCCCTGATTCTCCAAGAACACAGAGCTACCAAGCAATGTTCCCTCTAAGCC
>ML681992.1:17136972-17148457 GCA_007922195.1 Podocnemis expansa
AAGCATCTGAGGAAGTGGGATCTTCTCCCACGAAAGCTCATGCAAATAATAAATCTGTTAGTCTTAAAGTGCCACACAACTCCTTGTTGTTTTTTCACTGGACTAGACTAACACGGCTATCCCTTTTAAAATTGACTAGTATAGTGAGCCATTGAGAGATCCTGGGATGGAAAGTGCTGTAGAAATGCTGGGTGTTACTAAAGTAACATAAGGTTCTATACAGTTCTCTGTGTTTATTCTGCATCTTGGGTGGAATGTGTGTGTTGTGTCTACCTAGCCCACTGTTTCCCAACCACTGTGTCACAGCACACAGGTGTGTCACAAATTTTTTTGAAAAACTACTCAGAGCGCTCTGGATTGGCTCACTGGCTCATGAAAATATATGGCTTCATTCGGAAACTACATGGCAGTGTGCCTCAAATGAATTAAAGGTAGCAAGGAGTGCCATGGCAGAGAAAACGTTGGGAACCACTGACCTATGGGGAAGCAACGACTTGAAAGGGAAACAAGACGTTTCCTTACACATCAACCCTCCCCTCCCCCGCGTGCCATGAGCTTATCCTGGGCTTCTAATCTGCTCCCAGCCCGGGAGCCCCCAACCCAGCTCCGCTCCCCGCTTCTTCTGCTCCTCGCCAGCCCCCAACCCAGCGCCTCCGCTCCCCGCTTCTGCTCCCCGCCAGCCCCAGCCCTGGCTCCTCTGCTCCCCCTCCGGCCCCAACCCCAGCTTCTCCGGTCCCAGCTTCTGCTCCCCGCCAGCCCCGGCTCCTCTGCTCCCGGCTTCTGCTGACCACTGCTCCCCGCCAGCCCCGACCCTGGCTCCTCTGCCAGCCCCAACCCCCGCCGCTCCCCACTTCTTCTGCTCCCCGCCAGCCCCGGCCCCAGCGCCTCCGCTCCCTGCTTCTGCTCCCTGCCAGCCCCAACCTCGGCTCCTCTCCTCCCGGCTTCTGCTGCCTGCTGCTCCCCGCCGCTCCCGGCTTCTGCTCCCTGCCAGCCCCGACCCCGGCTCCTCTCCTCCCGGCTTCTGCTGCCCGCTGCTCCCCGCCAGCCACGACGCCCACCGCTCCCCGCTTCTCTTCCCCGCCAGCCCCGACCCCAGCTCTGCGCTGGGGTCAGTGCTTGCTGCGCCGGTGAGCGGAGGCAGCTGCGCCACCGCTCACTGGCGCAGCTTACAGGGAATATTGCTACCAAGTAACAGCAGTGTCTGTATACTAGACACAGAACTCCAGCATCATCACCAAGAAAAGGGAAGGAATTACCCTCTGTGTCTTACATACAACATTCCTGTTAGTCCTTCCCAGAATGATATTAGCTTTTTCTGCATCTGAGTTACATTGACTCATTCAGTTTATTCTCTGCTCCAGCCTCCAGATCCTTTTCCTCAGCACTACTGCCCATCATCAGTTACTCCCCACTTTATAGTTGTGCATTTGATTTTTTTAGCCTTCGTAAGTGAAGTACTTTGCACTTGTACTTACTGAATTTCATCTTGTTGCCTTAAGACCAATTCTCCAATTTGTCAAGTTCATTTTGAATTCTAATTCTGACATGCAACGTGCTGCAACCCCTCCCAGCTTGCTGTCATCTGCTTTATTAATGAATTGCATAATAGAATGTAGAATATGCATCTTATAAGCATATTCTACATTCCATTATGCAATTCATTAATAAAAATATAGAATAATGCTGGACTTTGGGCTGACCCCTGTGAGACCCACCGTTTGACAGCAAACCATTGGTAAATGGTAACTACTTTTTGAGTACAGTTTCCAACCAGCTGTATACCCACCTTATGGTAACATCGTCTAGATCACATTTTCCTAGATAGCTTACGAGATTATCATGTGCCAAATTAATTACTAAAATCAAGATGGATCACATCTGCTGCTTCCCCGTATTAGACTACTAATCCTATCAAAGAAGGAAATTAGAGTGGTTTGGTATGACTTGTTAACAAATCCTTTCTGGCTATTATTTATAACCCTATTATCCTCCAGCTGCTTACAAGCTGATTGTTTAATAATTTGTTTCCGTATCTTTTCAAGTATCAAACGATATGTACTACTTTTGCTCTCTTACAGTCTTCTGGGACTTCACTCATCCGCCAGACATTCTCAGAATTGCTAATAACTTCAAAGTTGATTCAGCTAGTTTCTTAAGTACCCGAAGATGAATTTTATCAGGCTTTGGTGACTTGAATTCATCTAATTTATCTAAATATTTGTGGACCTATTCTTTCTTCAGCTACTAGTGGTAAATATCCTAATGGACAGTGGTGGGATTTTTGATAGGATGGGTTCTGAGTTACCACAGAGAATTCTTTCTTGTATGGCTGGCTGGTAAGTCTTGTTGACATGCTCAGGATTTAGTTGGTCACCATATTTGGGATCAGGAAGGAATTTTACACCAGAGCAGTTTGGCAGAGGCCCAGGGGGATTTGCCTTGCTCTGCTGCATAGAATACAGGTCACCTGCTGGTGAGGTCTCTGTACCTTGAAGTATTTAAACCATGGTTTGAGGTCTTCACTAACGCAGTTGTAAGTTAGGGATCTATTGTAGGAGTGGATGAGTGAAGTTCTGTGGCCTGTATTTTACCGGATGTCTGACTAGATGATCACATTGGTCCCTTCTGACCTTAAACTCTATGGTCTTTCTTTATTTTGTCATACATTGACAGCTTGCCAAAAGCAAAGAGAGAAATATTTCAATTGTTTCCATGACCAAAATGACATCCTAGATTTTAGTCTAATATATTTAATGTTAATGCAGCAGCTTTTCAGACAAGAATAGCCATAGTTGTGGAACTATGTGAAAACAAACAAGGAGTCCTGTGGCACTTTTAAAGACTAACAAATTTATTTTTCGCATTAGCTTTCGTGGGCAAAGTCCCATTTCATCAGATGCCAGGACAGAGAGGGACTTTGCCCACAAAAGCTCATGTAAAAAATAAATGTGTTTGTCTTTAAAACTGCCACAGGACTCTTTGTTCATTTGCTAAAGTAGACTAGCATGGCTATCCCTTTGGAACTTGTCAAAGGGAAGAGAAACCTTTTCCCCATTTAGTGGCAGAAATTCTACTGTACTCCACAGAGGCCCTCTGCAGATGTCTTTTTTAAACTACACCAACTAGCTCAAGCATCACTGCTATTATCCCACCCCAGCTGGGATGATTTAAGGGATCTTTTTGCTCCACAACCTACATTTCAATCTATAAACAAAGGTCTTAACCGCCTGTAGGTTAACCAAATTATGATTCATTGCAGACAATAGAAATGGTGTGGCTTTTCTTTGCTGTTCAATTCTCTGTTTGTTTGCTTGACAAAGAATTCAAGGCATCCAAGCCACAATATGTCTGAAAGAAATAATCATCTCTTGAGATAAAGAGAGGTTTGTAGGGGTGGGGAATGCAGACTTAGTTAAATATTCCCTCTAAGAGCAGTTGTACTTTCCTCCTAGAAATGTATAATGAATGCTGGCATGGCAGCAGCTAAAGACAGTGTGACTTTTGATAAGTGCATGTCTCCTAGGAAAGAAGCATTATGTATTATAAAAAGATTGATTCATGCTTTACATCCCCTCCCTCAGGGAAGAGTGCAGAGAAAGCATCTTCAGAGAAAACTAAGCTTCTCTCTCACATAAGAAACATCAATCCACCTTTGGCTTGGAACATACCAAAGGCAATTCAGGTTCACTAACCCTCACTGCTATCCACAGAACTCTCAGGAGAGTGAAATACCATCTGGTTCTGAAGATTGACAGCCCATAAGCAAAGTGGTAATATGAAGTGAAAAGCAAAGAGCATCTCACTTATTTCACTGCAGTAATTTAAAATAGACATGAGAGATATAGTAAGAACAACCAAGAATAGTGTGGAAGTTTATTCTTTTTATGGGAAAATTGCACATTTGACTTCATTTAATATGTCATGGGCACTTCCATGAAGTTTGGGTGAAAATGATAAATTAAATCCTTGCTAACTCTTTCCCCTATTGAGCTATGATAACAAATCGTTGATTAAAATTAATGGCCCAGATCCTCAACTAGTGTAAATTGTGACAGCTCTGACTTCAGTTTATACTAGCTGAGGATTTGGGACAATAAATTTCAAGAAGAATATGCAGAAGCATTTACTGTTACATTTTTATGATGTCAAGGTGGGTAAGGAAATGTCTTTTATTGCCCAGCTTCAGTTTGTGAAAGACACTCTTTTGAGCTTACACAGAACTCTGTAATGGGTTTCAGGCATGACTGCAAAGAAAAGAAGAAAGATTTTATGGTTAAAAGTGATTGAATTAAATATTTCCCAAGGGATTTCAACCATGTAAATCCTACCCTATTGTGGGCTGCAATTGTCTGAATACAGCAATATAACTAAGCAGAACAGGGGTAGCCAATTATGGAACTGAAGAGCCACACAAATTGATTATTAAAACTTTGAGAGCCACACTGAGGCATATAGCCATATACTTTTACCTACTCCAAAATTACTAAGTTTAAAATTCATTGCACGCTTTTATTTTATCACAAAAAGAGGGCAAATATTGGCCCTACTAATGTCAGATTCTAATAATTATTTAAGATTACCATGAAAATTAGGCCTATACAGTAAAAACTTAGCTATTGCTCAGTGTAGAAGACTGCAGGCTAGTGATGAGTTTTTTTAAATTTCCGACCATGCCATGCTTCTCCCTGCCATCCCTGACCATGCCACGCTTCTCTCTGCCATCCCTGACCATGCCACCTCTTCACTCTCCCGTCTCGACCCCCTCCTGAATTCCTATGCTGGGGCTGCTTTCCTAAATTGATTTGCTGACGTTCTTCAGGGAGCCACACTTTCTCATTCAAGAGCTGCGTGTGGCTCCTGAGCTGCAGTTTGGCCATGCCTCAAGTAGAACAAACTGGATGGATATATAGGAAAGATAAAGTAGATCAAATAGCATGGAGAACCAGGCTGCTTGTTTCCTTAAAGCACTAAAATCATGTGCGTTAGTTCGAACTAAAAAAGTGTGGCTAGTTCGAAGTAAAAGTTAGTTTGATCTAAAATAAAACACGCTTGTTTTGAACTAATGTACTAACCAAGTCCAAACTAAGATTTTAGGTGTAGACATAGCCTCAGTCATGACATCCCAGATTCTGTTATGATACTTCATTTTACATAGTTCACAACAAATTTTTTATCTAAATTTTTCTTTTTCTAAGAGCAGTGGAGCAAAGTATAGAGAAATAAAGACTGAAAATGTTCAAAATAGAATTAATAGGTTCAGGGTTATAAAGCCAGAAGGGATCATTATTATCTGGCCTGACTTCCTGCATGACACAAGCCATAGGACTTCTCTTAATTAATTGCTGTTTGAAATATAACTTATCTTTTAGGAAAACATTCAATCTTGATTTAAACATTTTCAGTAATAGAGAATCCATCTCATCCCTTGGAATTTGTTCCTATTGTAAATAACCTTCACCACTAAAAAAAACATGCCTCATTTACATTCTGCATTTGTTGAGTTTCAACTTCCAGCCTTTGGATCTGCTTATGTCTTCCTCAGCTAGATTGAAGTATCCTCTATTACCAAACTTCTGTGCCCTATGTAGATAGTTATATTGAATTGAATTTGCAAATCTTGCATTTTTTTGGCCCGCACTCTTGAAATCTCTAATTACTGTTAGAGTTTCGACACTCACAACCTGTCAGTTGACAGTGAGTATAAGTCACGTACCAACAAAATATTTTGTGTTAGCTCCAGATTTTTAACTCCTGGCTAGAACTCACAGCACTTGACCTAATTTAGAACTAGCCATTTAGAGCTCAAGAAATTCGTAACTAAGTAGTCTGTGCCTCAGCCTTGAGGACAAGAAAGATATTCTGATTTCATTAACAAATCAGAAAAGGCAAGTAAAATAAATAAAAAAGACAAACTAGGAACAAAAGAAAGAAAGGCATAAAAACTTACCAGTGAAGTATCTATTTATTTAACTGGTGGCCAACTGAAAGAGAATATAGTGGGATCTCATTTACTCTGATTTCATGTTCGTGTCATATCACTGACTTCATCTCCTGCTATATGCCTTTGTCACTGGGATCAGAATCTGTCTCACTGTTTTTTCCTGGTTCATATATCATAATTCAAAATAAAAACTATACAGTTGGAATATGGAGAAGAATTGTGTTTATGCATGATCCCAAACAGATTCCAGTTCTCTTCCCACAGGTGTAGCGGCTCTTCAGTGAAAAGTAATCAAAGCTTATTTTTATCCTCAAAGAAAGCAGATACAAGATTTTTTTTTTTTTTTTTGAGATCCCAGTGATGGCTCAGATCCTCAGCTGATGTAGATCAAAGTATTTCCATTGACTTTATGCCAACTTACACCAGCTGACTACCTGTCCAAAGAAATAGAATTGAATAGGGTTGGAAGGGACCTCATGAGATCATCAAGTCCAAACCCCTGGGGTTTGAACCCAGGACCTTCTGCATGTAAAGCAGATTGTTCCTAAAAAGGCTTTTCTATTGCTGTTGCATGGAAAGCCTTCAGATGCCATGGTGATTAAGAACTGTCTAGGTGTGTACTCACTTCAGGGAAAGCTAGGATGTAAATCTCCAGCACATTTGTCTACTAACTGTCCATGTGCACTCTATTGCTGAGCACTAAAAATTCCCAAGTCAGTGTGCTTTGACTTACCGCTCTTTCAAACTGCAGTAATAAAGTTCATGCTACCTTAAATGCACATTAAAGGGCATGAAAAACTGTAGTACTTGTTAAGTAAATGTGTCATCGCTCTACTTCTCCCGTTGTGAGTTTGATAGGAAAAGAGGTAAGAAAATGGCTGGCATAGATCAGCATATCTCCACCAAAGTTCATGGGTCTGACAATTCTCACTTCTTTGGTGGGAGACCTCTAAAGTTTTTAAAGGATTTCACTATGGGAACAGTTATGTTGATCTTTAAAATTGTAAGAGCAGTGCTATAATCCTGAATTGAGGTATATTTTCTTGATATGAAAACATATTTAACCCAATGGATAGTGATGAACTCAGAATAGCTTAAAAATTCATTATCAAATTGTTGGCACCCATCTGATAACCCATGTGTAATTCCAATGAAACAGAACAGATGGAAAATAAGACCTCTATATTTTAAATTTTAAGGCTGCTATCTTGGATCTGTTTACAGATATGTAGCTTATCTTACATGCCAGGAAAGAAAAAATGAGTTAATGGTATTACAGTGTGTTCAGCTCAAAACATATGTATGTGTCACCTTACTAATTCCTGAAACTTCACAGTCCTTAGTAAGTCCTGAAAAGTTTTTGTTATTAATATTACTATCCATGTACCATTTATCCATTTGTGGTTTTTGGAAGGAGAGGGAGCACAGAGAAGAAAGAAAGGGAAAATGTTGGCAAAAAAAACAAAGAGAAAAAAATATTCACATGAAAATATCCTCATTCACATGAGCTGCAATGTCTAGACAGAAAACACGAAAAGTTATCAGCAGCCCATTAACTTACTATGTGGAGCTTATGTATTCATGTGTGAGCAATGATCCTTTTATATTTGCACCTGGCATTTTTACTATCATTAAAAGCCAGGCTCGCATATAACTTACACTCTTTATTTAATTGGTCATCTGTTTTTGCCCCCTTGTCAACTTTTCATAATTCTTTGGCTGTGAAACCACCATACACTTACAGTACAACAAATAAATTCTTCCATTTAATTCAGACCAGACGCAGCTGAGCTAACTATAAAGTAGAGGCGCTTCACTAGAGCAGTGGTTCTCAACCACTGAGTCAGGACACATTACAGCATCACCACACACTGGCAAGTGTGTCGCAGAAAGCTGGGGAGATGGCTGGATTTGGCTTGGAGGGTCCTGTTGGGTAGTAATATGCCACCAACTGTGTCACAACCTGAAAAGGTTTGAGAACCACTGCACTATACAGTATAGACACCCTTGAACTCAGAAGTTGCAGCAAACTTTCCTTCTAGCTCAACTTTGGAGTTTTCCTGACTGAAAACAAGAGTCATCCCTAATGTAATTACATTAAGTTCAGAGGAGATACATCACAGAAAAATATGGCCAATTATGTATCAGTGGAACAGGGTACATAATCAGTGAAGGTACCAGAGATGGAAAAGACCTAATTCTCATTACAGAAGCCTGAAGTAGAAAGATCTGACCATTATTCCTGGACATGGACCTCCTGTGAAGCCTGTGGCAAGCCATATAGGCCAAAATTTTCAAATTGGGGGCCTTAAAAAAAGGCATGTAAATTCATACTGACACATTTCAATACGCAGCTTCATTTTTAAAGGAGCTGAGCATTCACACCTCCCACTGACTTTAATGGGAAGTACTTTGAAAATCAGACCAAGTATTTAAATACTTAAGCTATATTTAGATGTCCATGTTTGTCCGGAACTTCCCTATAACTCGTTTTCCCTGTCCTATAGCTGTGTTAACGTTGACCCATAGTACATCAGGAAGGGCAGAAAATAGGAGCTGAGGCTTAGTTCATTCTGCTTTGAGATTCACAATGAAAGATGGTGAAGATCAAAGTTCTAGTCTATATTTTTATTGTTCCTCTTGCCTATTTTCTGTTTCTTTGTGCTGTACAGTTTTTAAGTCTTAAGAAATGTGGTTCTTTACACCACGTGTTAAAATGTGATGCATTCCTATTGTCTGGCTAGCCCCAAAATGGTTAAACGTCACATTAAGGCCTTGTTTACACATGGGTGAGAGGTTTAGTTTACAGTGAGTTGATGAGCATTAGTGCACAATACATAGCTCACATTAATAGTGTGGGCACAGGACAGCTGTGCCCCCTTTTCATTTGCATCACTGTGACTGCGATAGCAGCTGGAGGACTTCAAAAGAAAGTAGTGCACAGCAGTTTCTTGTTCGTGTGCATGGAACACTGAACTAACTCAATTTCTACTGAACTGAGGACACTTTGAAATAAGATTCCAGTGCTCACAAAAAAATGCAGTTAGTACACTGTAACAATTTCAAATTAATCCAGTGTTTAAATTCCTGCACCCGCATGATACAATTAATATGGTTTAAACCCATAATGTAGACATGTCCTTAGAAGCAGACAAATTGCATATTGAGGTATCAACCTACTTAGTCAGCTAGAGAACAGTATTTACCAGAATATGTGGTTTTATGTTTCCAAGAATTGGCAACTGGTTTGATTGTGACATTTAACTAACAATAACCCATTCTTATGTAAAGAGTAGTACACTCCCTCCTTCCTCTTCTCCATTTCCTGAGGAAGCCCCACAGGCTGATCTGTGGTTCATTGTCCCCAGTGATTGAGATTTTGTAGCTATACAATAAAGCTATTGAAAACGGCAGGCATGTTTTTTTTCCCCTCCTTTAGAAAGGTTTTTCATCTAGAAAGAGAAATATAAGAATGCAAAAGACATATGCTTTCCCTACAAGGAATTATTTTCAAGGTCAGGAGATGCAAAAGAAATCTTGCAAGTATAAGGCAAGCTTCTTCTTCAAGTGCTGCTCGGATGGATTCAGTAATAGGTGTCTCCGTGCCAGAGCGCCAGATTGGTCGGAAAACTTTTGGCCCAGCCTGTCAGAAGAGAGCAGGTGGCCTCCGCCCCTCATGCCACTCACAGCTATATATACAGCTGCCTCCCGACCCCTCCTCGGTTTCACTTCTTCTGCCTTGCGCATCGGATCTGGAACGTCCGTTCCTTGTGAACGCAAGCAGCCTGTCCTTTCATAAGCTTTTCGCCCAACTGGGAGCAACTCTTCGGGGACATAGGTCCACCGCAGGAGCCTTCCATCGTTGGGCCAGAATATCATTCACTGGTAGATATACCAGGGTTCAAGCCCTGCTCTGAGTGCAGCAAGGCCTTCTCCCGGGACAATCCCTACGGGAAGTGCCTGTGGTGCCTAGGCACAGACCACCTGGTCTCAGCCTGTTCCCTATGTCTCTCCTTTAAACCTAGACCATCAAGGAGAGGGAACAATGGCACCGTGCTCAGAGCAGGCTCGGCACTCTCCGCCCAAGGCTTTGGGTTGCCACCCGGTGCCAAGACCCAGCTTGGCACCGGAGCCCCCATGGCACCATACTACTGGTGTCCACCACCACACAACTTCAGTGCCGACTCTGGCACCTCGGCGCCAGCCCAGTACCCCGGCACCTCGGCAACATTTGAGGTTGCCCCCCTGGCACCCGGCATATTCTGGTACCACCAGCACCCAGATCACCCTGGCGCCGATCACCTGCGTCTCCGGAGCCATTGGCCCAGTACAGTCCAGCATCGCCAGTGCCGAGTTCACCCTGGCACTGGCCACAATCACCCTCGGCACCGCAGACTCGGTACACCCCTTTACCGATGGAGCATGAGCCCTCCCAACCAAACACTCTCCCTTTCCCAGGCGAGGACTCACCGTGGGCCCGCTCAGAGTCACTCCTCGTGCCAACAACTCCTGAAGCAGTGGAGGCTGCTCGAGCCCTCCTCCTGCTCCCCACACCATCTGCCCCAGTCCCAGCTAGAAGGGGCAAACCGGCCTTCACTTCTGAGGCCTGGGTCCATCGTGGGCGTTGCTCTCCCTCAACATACGGCCCTCCATCTTCCACTCCTTTGGGCCCCGGTACCATGGGACCATCCCCACGGCAACACATCACCTTGCCGTCGCTGGTACCACCCCTGGAGTCTCGCACTCCTTCCCCCGCTCTCAGCCTGGAAGAGGGGCCATTGAGGGGCTCCAAGCGACCTCGGCGCTGCACTTCAGCACCATCGCCATTCCACTTCCACCCACAGGAGTGGTCCCCTGCGAGACTCCGTCTCCTTCACAACAAGCTTCTGGCACCACTCTCTCCCTGGAACCAGGCTCCTATACGGGAAACCTATCGGTGCACTTTGATTTGCTGCACCAGGCTACGGCCCATTTAGGAATGGAGGTACAGAACCCTCCAGAAACCCTCTTCGGGCCTGCCTTTGCCTCGGCAGAACCCCTGACAGCCTTGCTCCACCCGAGCGTCTGGGACCTCACGTCCTCCCAGTGGCAGAGTCCAAGATCTATCGCCCCGGTTTTGGACACGGCAAGTGTTAAGTACCAGGTCCCTGTGTTACCAACTTTGCCCACCGACTCGGGGTATGCTCATTTATTAGGGTTGCTTTCTCTATGGGGAAGATGGTACTTCTATTAGTGTGCTGCTTGTGTCACTTGTGTTTCTATAGAGGTGCGTCTGAGCGGACCGGGTCTATCAGCACTCTCAGCTGACCCCTTATGTGTCCCTGAACTCAGTAGGCTGGGTCACACAGCACTTCTCTGCTGCTACCCTTATGTGCCCCTGTACCGCACCAAACTAGGCTTGATTATGGATCTTGAGCAGGCTGGGTCACACAGCACTTCTCAGCTGCTACCCTTATATGCCCCTGGACTCAATCAGGCTGGGTCAAAACAGCACTTCTCAGCTGTCACCCTTATATGCCCCTGGAGTCAATCAGGCTACTATCC